>CM052900.1:23210331-23546692 GCA_028534135.1 Potos flavus | reverse complement strand
ATAGAAATGTTCTCATTTAATAGCTGTCATAGACCACAGCTCATTCAATGAGCTCCACTTAGCTGTAACTCTGCTAATATAGTTGTAATATATATATATTACAGCTAATATATAGCTGTAACTCTGCTCCTATAGTTGGTGCTGATATTGGGGAATTAACCTTTCATGCCGCTTTCCATTTGATCCTACCTGTTGACATTTGTATGCCAAAAAAAGAATACCTCAGTGGCATGAGAAAGAATAGATATGAAGTTCCAAAGTTCCAAAGTGCTTGTCTGCCAAGTCGACAGGTTTAACTGAGGAAGGTGACTGGGAAAAGTGTAACAATCATGCCAGACATTGGGATATATGTTTAGAAACAGGAAAAAAAAAAAACTGACCAGCAGGAAAAACTGGTGGGAACAAAGTCTCTGGGAAGTAAGCAGATGATGGCAGGTGACAAAGTGGACCACGAAGAGGTGAATAGAGGAAGACAATATGCAGAAATGCTTGCAGCACTCAACATGAAAACTGGGCAGCTAGTCAAAGAAACATCAGCCTTGACTGGTCAAAAGTACATTTGGATTTGGCTGTTCACATCTTGTTGTTGAGCAAGAATTCCTTGATCGTGTGGGAAAGTAGGGAAGGTCAGCACCCAAAACATTCATGGAGGCTCATATACAGAATAAGGGTGACAGAAAAATGGCAGATTATAATTATAATACTGCAGGACCACATAACAGAATGTTCATTCTGGGTAATGAGTATCTGGTTTTTTTTCTTTGACTAGAAAGAATAGGTGTAAATTGCTTCTAAATGTATACAATGACAGGTGCTTATATTCATCTTGCTGGTTTGTTTCCTAGCTTTCTATAATTACATTTCATCTCTTTGTTTAATGACTATTTTTTCCAATAGGCTATAAGCTCCAAAAAGACACAAATTATATCTAGTGTGTTCACTGTCTAATATCCAGCAGCAAGTCTAATGCTCATCACACAGAGCATTGAATAGATATTTATCAAATAAATTAGTGTATAAGTAGCAAAACTCAGTTTACATGGGTACTTACTGGTGTGTAGCTGACTTGTAAAACCACTCAAAACTAGGTTTGGTTTCTGTGTTGACAAAACATTATATATTTGAAACATCTAAATAAGTATTTCTAACTAAATATTTATCATTTTCTAGGCGTTGTATTAAAAAAATAAGACTTAGCAATCTTTTCAGTCTTTTCTGGCTCTGGATGACTGAGAACAACCATAAATAAAACTAGAGATCTATTTGCCTTTGAGTTTTTGTTTTTTAATTTCTGATGTATGGAAACCACTAGAAATACTAAATATTTCAAAGGTGGATAATTTAGATTAGTTTTAGGATTTAACAACAGGTCCAGTCTCTCCTCCATTTGGTTGTCAACCCTTGTATTCATATTAAGGGGATGTTCTGAACCTATTTGTCACCCCTACCTGTTTGTGTTGAGATAGCACTGGGTAATCCAATGACTTAATTTAGACATTGCCACACTTTAAGGAGCCAAGGATATTATATTCTCCAGAGCTCACAAACAACCTCAGTAAGTCTAATCTCTAACTTCTGTTTCTAGAAGAGAATCTAAACAAACCTAGTTAAATTGTGGTGTTTTAGGAGGTAGCATGTTCCTGCTCACTAATGATACTGGTAAAATCTTGGGGAAAACATGTGCCTGGGCATAAAGGTCTCTGAGCTCATAGGGTCCTGCTGAATCCTTTCCTTCTCATTGACAATCCACATAGTCCCTGTTGCAGGAGGTGGGTTTTGTGGAAGAACATCTATCTTCAAACCCAGGAGTAATCAATGACACGACTAAACATAATTATACCCCCATGTGGAACGGTGAAGGGAATTAGAGAAAAGGAATAGTCATGCAGGCACTGGCAACTCTATGGTTTCTTTTTGACAATCTTAAGCTGAAACCCTCACTACAATTTACTCTCAAAACCATGAAACTAGACTTCAACTCGTTAAAAGCTGTGTGAGGATCTTATTTTCAGAAATCTTCAATTGATTACAATCGATAACATCTTTAAGAATCTTGCCAAAGCCAAGATTCCGCTACATAGATTATTACTTTGTGTGGTAGGAATAAATGGAGGGAAACCTACAAAAAAAACATGTTCTTTCCTGAAGAAACACACCCTTGCAGACAATAACCAACTCAGGAATCAGAGCTTCAAACTTTAGAAGGCATCTATTTAATTAGAGAAAAGTACCTGTTGAAAACTTCTCTCCATTTATTCTTGCTTTTACTGATTTTTTCTCCTGAGAGGTGATACCTATAAACAATAAAAAGATTTAAGTATATAGACTGAAAAAGCAGCAACACAGGGAAAAAAATGTATATATTGGTTTAGTGCTGTCAAATCTATTAGTAAATGCTCTAGAAATACATAAACATGAGATTAACCTCAGCCAAATAAGAGTTAATGTTGTTTTGTTCTATTGCCCAGAATACATAGAAAGTTTAATCAAGAGCAAATATATATTTTACTACCTTCTTGTCCTCTAGTCATCTTAGCTTTGTGTTGGAAGAAAGGTTTTGTTGTTAGAGGCCAAAGCAGAGGCATAGAGTTCCAGAGAACTTATGTGACTTGTTGCAAGCAGACTGATACTTAGGATGCTGAGCTCCTAAGTCAGACTACAGAAGCTGGGTTCCAGGCTCACCAACTGTAGCTGCTAAAGTAAGCCAGTTATTTAACTTTTCTAAGATTTATCTCAAAATGTAGACCTATTTGTCACATAAGTGTTGCAGATGATTGGTATGTGACTAAGCATCAAAAATGTTAGCCAGTATTATAAATATTATTGACTTCCTATGAATGAGTGTGTGTGTTTTAAAATTTGGCAGCAGAATGTAAAGGAAGAGGTATGCGTATAAATGATCTTTTTTTTACTTTAGTTTTTGTTCTTTAAATACACTTCAGATTTTACAGCTGTTTTAGGTTCATAGCAAAATCGAGGCAAAGGTATAGAGATGTCATAGACTCTCTGCCCCCACACATACACATGTCTGCCATTATCAACATCCCTACCAGAGCGGTATAATTGTTACAATTGATTAATCTACATTGTCACATCATTATCACCAAAGTACATAGTTTATATTAGGGTTCACTTTTGGTGTTACACATTTTATGGATTTGGATGCAAATTATTCCCCAACATGCCAAATAGTCATCTACTGCCAGTATACTTAATAATTAAAAATTATTAACTAATAAAACAAATCTTATTTCATTGAAACCATAGCTGACTGGGATGTAACAAAAGAACACTAAAAAACAAATCTTTGCCTGCAAGGATTTTACTATTTTAATGGACTAATAAGTGACACTATAACATAAAAGTCTTACTAAGGTGCTTTTTTGAGTGTCTACCAGGCAAAGCAGTATCTTAGGATTGTTATAGGGAAAGAGAGGGGGAGATAAAAATAATTTAGATGTGCATTCTGTTCCATAAGCTTTTTATTCTACTGAGCTTTAAATTATAAAATAAATAAAACATCTAAACAATTACAATTAAAAGTGACAACAAGATGTGATCTAGAATTGTTAGACTATAAAGAATTGTTGGAACTCAGAGAGAGATTTATTCTTATTTGACACTGTTTATTGAGGGAATGGGTTTATTAACAGGTTTTAAACAAAGGCTGAAGCTTTATTCAGAGAAAGAGAAAAGAGAAAAGATAAGAAAAGTTACAAAGTCAGGGAAATGTGGAAAAGGGCCATTTATTCAACCAATTCATCATATATTTATCCAGTGCCTACCAGGAGCCAGCCACTATTGTTGGTGCTGGAGATACAGTAGTAAATGAAACAGACAAAAATCCTATCCTTGAGGGGCGCCTGGGTGGCTTCTTCAGTTAAGAGGCTGCTTTCAGCTCAGGTCATGATCCTGGAGTCCTGGAATCAAGCCCCTGCTCTGGATCCCTGCTCAGTGGGGAGTCTGCTTCTCCCTGCCCCTCCCCCTGGTCATTCTCCCTCTCTCTAGCTCTCTTTTTCTCACAAATAAATAAAATCTTAAAAAAAAAGATCCAATCCAGAAACAAGGCACAGGATCATAGGAGAAGAGAGAAAAAAATGAAAAAAGATGAAACCAGAGAAGGAGACAAACCATAAGAGATTCTTAATCTTAGGAAACAAACTGAGGGTTGCTGGAAGGGAGTGGCGTGGGCGGATGTGGTAACTGGGTGGTGAACACTGGGGAGGGTATGTGTTTTAATGAGCACTGAATTATATAAGACTGGTGAATCACAGACCTGCACCCTTGAAACAAATAATACATTATATGTTAATTAACTGAATTCCAATAAAATAAATTAATAAATAAAAATAAATAAATAATTTAAAAAGTCCTAATCTTGAGGAACTTACACTTTATGGAAGGAAAGCAAAGTTTCAGTTTGGTAGAAGCTAAGGAAACCAAAAAGTTGATCAATCAGTCAAAAAACACTGGGGAGGAGAGGCAGACAATGTTTGGGAAGATACAACAGAGCCAGGTCATAGACAGTTCTGAAGGTCAAGCCAGAAAGTCAGACTTTTGTTGTTCAGATGAGGGTAAGCCATTAAAGTTTTTTAAGCAGCAAAATATCCTAATTAGATCAGTACTTTAGGAAGATTAACTAGGTAGCTAATTAATAAGATAAAGCCAAGAAGAGAGAGTGGATAGACTCTGCAGCAGTTCTGCAAAGAAAGAACACAGACAAGCAGGTCAAGGGAAAGATAGGTCAGGTTCTGGAAGAGGACATACAAGTCTTTAGAGGTGAAGTAAAGCTATAAAGACACAAAAGTTTGTGTCTTCCAAATAAGTCAAGGCAGTGAATGGTCTACACTTCATAATGTAGTTGCGTACAGGGAAGAATAAGTATGTGGTGTCCACCTTTTCCTCTGATAGATTAATTCTCTTCAAAGTGGTCAATTAGGGGCGCCTGGGTGGTTCAGTGGGTTAAAGCCTCTGCCTTCGGCTCAGGTCATGATCTCAGGGTCCTGGGATTGAGCCCCACATCGGGCTCTCTGCTCAGCAGGGAGCCTGCTTCCCTCTTTCTCTCTGCCTGCCTCTCTGCCTACTTGTGATCTCCCTCTCTCTGTCAAATACATAAATAAATAAATTAAAAAAAAAAAAAAGTGGTCAATTAACTTGACCTTTACCCCTTTATAAGCCTTTCGTTTTGCTAAAAGCAGTGACTACTGAAGTAGAAATGCATCAGCTTCCAATAATCATATAGACCTCCCATCATTAAATGTCCCTATTCTGAAAGGAACACTGAGGAACTGGGATAAAGGGGACTTTCTGTTTCAGTTTAATTCCACTGTCTTCCTTACTATTCATTTGTTTAGCAAATGAGGAGAGAAAGTAATGACAATGATGAATGAAAAGCAGAGGGAAATGTGTAGGCATTGCAGACTTAAGCCAATCCACAATTGTCTCCAAAATGAGTTTGATGCTTATTTTCCCAGTCTTTAGACTCCTGCCTTTATTCTTCATTTTTCTTTATTTTTCCATTATTCTCAATAGCACCAATGTACAAAGTGAGTCCATGGTCAGCTTGCAATAAAAGAGGTAAAGAGCTGTCTACGTATTAAATTCCCAGTTCCAATATGCAGGATCTGATACTTTTTTCAAACATTATCAACAGGATGGATTACAAGAGAGACAGAAATACAAGAATCTCAAGTTACCAGAATAAAACACAGAAGATTATCAGTACTTACAACCTTTTTGAGCACATAAAAAAAACTGGAAAATGAGAAAACATATACAAAGAATACACACACACACACACACACACACACACACACACACACACACACACGCACAATATACTCCACTGAGGAATACTGAAAAAGAAAGTATTTAACTGGTACCTAAGTATTTTTATATGATCCTCGCCTACTCTGCCAACCACACATGTACCTTTTTTTCTCCCTCCTTTGACAGTCTTATTTTCTCAGAATTAAGAAACATAAAGTACAGGATATATCAAATCATGGAATCCTTGGAGCAAATTCAATTTCATCATTTATATTCTATTTCCTTGGGCATTTTACTTAAATTTTCTGAGTCTCAATTTTCTTATCTGTAAACAGTACTATAATAATATTTACCTCTAAGTTCAAGTGTGTATCCAATGAGAGTACACAGATAAATGCTTACAACGTCAAGTAATTAACAAGCAATTAGTAAATGTTATTTGTCATTGTTCTTATTATTAAACTTCTTAGATGAAGGAAGCCACATAAATAAAAGGCACAATTCCTTGGATATATAATGCAATTGAAATCCCAGTATGTGCCAGCATGTCTTAAAAGTGCAAACTCACTTAAAACACAGGCATCCTAGGTCACTATTATCACTTCTAAGAAGAGTGAGATACTTACAACTCTGAAACTTAAAATAGCTCTGAAGTGTTGGCAAAGATATCCTTGTTGTGAAGGTACAATAAGTGCCCTTTGTGAATTTCACTCCCCAAGTGTTAACTGACATACAGCATGCAACACTTGACAGTCTCATTCAAAAGCCGTTTAAAAGAAAGTGCCTGAAATACAGAGAATTTGGCTGCTCGTTATAAACACCACTTTGGCAAACATCATGTTGAGGCATCAAAGCTTTTCAAACACTGGAGGACCTAACTCAGACTCAGATAAGCAAAGCTGATAAAAAAAATTGTCCCTGATTCCAGGGTATATCTGTCTAATATAATTGTTCTCACCAGCTAAAACTACAAGCTTAGTATAATTTAACTTAAATATTCCCAAAAGAAAAACTATTTTTTAAATTTCTATGTGGTTTCTGTTACACCTGACTTTTCTGAAGTAGCAAGTATGAGGATGACAAGTCTTTACCAGCAGATCCTACCCTTTCCTCATGTGAAAGCCCTTTTTCTCCACCTTTCTTAAGGGTCCCTTAACTCCCTAGGCTATTTAAGAAGTCATCTCTAATACTGTAATGACATAAGGGCTCTCACTTCTCCCTGAAACTGTCCATGCTCTGTCTACACTACTAAAATGGAAACAAATTTTTAAAAGAAATCTAGATGTAAGAAATGCCCTATAGTTGTTTGCACATATACCAATACTGGATATATCAGTTGTGGTACATTCACAGTTCAGACATAAAGAACTACAGAATGTGGATCGCTTCATGAGTTGGTATACTGCACCTTTCCTTTAATAAGCTTAATATTATGTGTATCAAAAGCACAAATGTTGTGCCAGAACAGAGATAGCTGCACAGTCTGTCAATCAAATTATTTATTACTTACAGCTGTTCTTTTCAGGACTACCTCCAAGAAGGCCTTTCATCTTTTATAAATAACCCAGTTACCTTTAGTTTACTTAACTTCTTAAACACATCAATTCAGAAAACACTTCATGAGCATTGACTGTGTACTGGCAGCACATGCTGGGCCTCAAGACAAAATCATGATGAAAGTATGAATAGATTGTTTCATGCAGTATAATAGATGGTATCATAAAGATGAATTGGGGTAGAGGTAGCATTAAAGGAGTAAAAGGGTCCGGCTCCCAATTCCAATTCATGGAGGGGAGGAAGGGCTTACCCCTACCGCTACCAAGAAATTCTCTGGATGCCAACTGGATGTTGTACAATTCAACTCAGTCTAACATTATCTACCCAGAAGTAGCATCAGATTCCACAGGTTAAGGGTTCATTCAGTTGTATAAGTCTGCTCCCCATCCCAACTTCAGACACTAGTCACAAGCCTGGCCATAAATGAGAGGTTCCCAACACCCCCTCTTTAGGTTCCATTAATTTGCTAGAACAGCTAACAGAACTCAGGAAACGCATTTATTCACTGGATTACCAGTTTATTATAAAACGATATAATAACAGGAAGAGGCAGATGAAGTAGAGGTATAGGGCAAGACATGGGAAAGGGCACGGAGGTTCCATCCCCTCCAGGTGTGCCACTCTCCCAGCACCCCAACATGTTCACCAACCTGGAAGCTCTCTGAACCCTGGCCTTTTGGGGTTTTATGGAGGTTTCATTACATCAGCATGACTGATTAACTCATTGGCCATTGGGAACTGAACTCAATCTCCAGCACCTCTCCCCTCGCCAGAGGTTAGGATGGATGGGAGCTCAAAGTTTCAACCCTCTAATCACATGGTTAATTCTCCTAACAACCATACCCCTATCCTTAGGTTACCCAGAAGCTTTCCAAAAATCATTTCATAACCTAACAAAAGACATCTTCATTGCTCTTATCACAGGAAATTCAAAGGGTTTTAGGAGCTGTGAGCCAGGAACCATGGACAAAACCCAAATATATATGAGAAATATATTTTGGTCATCTGAATGACCAAATATATACTTCTTATAAGTCACAATGTCATAGGGAGCACAGAAGAGAGTTCTTCCTGAGGAACAGAAAAAGTATTGGGAAGGCTTCCCATAGGAATGAAATCTGAGCTAAGTAATGATTAGCCTGGCTGTGGTATAGCTGGAACTGGGGTTGACATAAGAGATGATATAAGACAGGATGCGGAAGAAGGCACAGCCTGTGGCAGAGAAAAGCAAGACCAGGAAAAAAGAAGGCAAGAATTTATGCAAACCAACTCTGAGCAGTATAGTGTACAGTATAGTGGACAGCAAATTATAAAGCATGGAGTTCAGATGTGAGGCAGGAAGTTGAGTGAAATCTGATCCTGAAGGGTCTTAGAGGCAAGGCTGAGGACTTTGGGTTTTATCACAATCACAGCAGGATGCTATATTAGTCTCCTATTGCTGCTCTAACAAACTTAGTGGCTTAAAACAACAAAAACTTATTATCTTACACTTTTCAAGTTCAAAGTCCAAAATGGGCTACCAGCACTGTATTCCATCTGGAGGTTCTAGGAGAGAATCTATTTCCTTTTCATTTCCAGCTTCTAGAGGCTGCCCACATTCACATGGCCGCGTTACAGAAATTACCACTTCAATGTCCCATCTCCTTTCCCTTTCACTCTTCTACATCCCTCTTTCACTCTTATAAAGTGATTACAGTGGACCCACAAGGATAATTTCCCCATCTCAAGATCCTCAATTTAATCATATCTATAAGGTTTCTTTTTTTCATGTAAGGTAATATATTTACAAGGTCCTGAGATAAGTATGTGGACATCTTTGGGGGACCATTATTCTACCTACACAGAAACTATTTCAGGTTTTAAGCCAGGAACCAAAAGATCTAAGTTAACAAAGTTAACTAAGAATCAAGGATATTTTATAATTTATGAGTTTCTGTATTTTAGTAACATGAGGTAATCATCTTAAAAAATATTTCTTTCTTAGGAACCTTACTGTCCTATACCTAGTATTTCAATGCTTTCTTCTTCCTTCCCCACTCAGGGAAAGAGTACGTGTGTGTGTGTGTGTGTGTGTGTGTGTGTGTGTGTAATTATAATGCCATTTAAGGAGTGCACGGGTAATATATGAAGATGAGGGCTTCTATATCTAGAAGAATTATGTATGTTTAATAATTACATCTGGGTTCTTAGCCTGGAATCATAACCACATGACAATCAACACGTTATGGCTATGAGAAGCCAAGGGCAGCCCAGGCAGCAAAGACAGGCTGATCTGGAGATAAGCCTGGCTTTGCTACTTCACAGGTCTGTGTTCCTTGGACAAGCTGCCTGGGCTTTTTGTGACCTATATTCCTCATCTATTAAAGGGACACAAAAATGCCTGCCCAGTAGCTTTGTTTTAAGAGTTAAATAATACAATATTAGCAATAACATTTTGAAATTCACAGCATTAGGCTTTTATAATGGCCTATATAATGGGTGTACCACACTCCTACACACATGTTCTATAGCACCTTACTTCTCAAATACAGAAATTAAGCATGACTCATATATATTGTAAGCTATAAAAAAATACAAGATAAAATCTCTCATATTTAACCTGACAAAACAGCGTTTAAAAAAGTCAATATAACTATTCTTATGATTATTCATCTATTCAAACACACACACAAAATTGTGAAATATTTTCATTGTATATTTTATAAAGCTACCTTCTAATCAGCATCTCTACAGACACCACTGCTGGCCTGGAGCTCCCCAGAGCATTTCTGTGGGCCCAGGGTGGCTGTCTTAATCTTTTTCTTTGCTACCATTACTCCCAGCTACTAAAGAACAGAAACCAGTAACAACAGGTTCCAAAGTAAGTTTTAATCTTTTTTTTTTTTCCTCCAAACCATAGTCACCTTAAGGGTGTGAGTGCACAAGATATTCAGAAATCTGAAAAAAGTTAAAATCACATTTTCCTTGAAATACTGAAATGGTCCTCAGGCCTCTTTAGCATTTAATCTATTAGAAGATATGTATATAAATTAAACCTAGGACAAGCAAAGGAAGGCTCCAATTATTAATATGTTCTTGTGGATGCTCATCTCAGCCAACATCAGGGCACTGATATAAATTAAATAGCCTTTAGATGACAGACATTATATAGAAAACAATCTGGGCCTGGAGTCAGAAAGCCTTCATTTTAATCCTGTAAACTGGAAGAGCATGTACAAATCATTTATTCCAACTCCCTTAAGTTGTTGATTCATTCACTCAGAAAATATTTATCCAGGCCCTACCATGTGCTGGACACTGTCCTAGGCACCGGGAATAAAATGAGCAAAGGAGACAGTGGACATGAAGCTAAGAAGGTATGTGCACAGCAAGTGCAGGCTCCATGAAGACATTTGTGACATACATGTAGTCTTTTCTCTTTTTTTAAATACAATAATTTATTCCAAGGTTTGTGAAATAATCAGCATTTAGAAAATAATTTTAAGAGAAAAGTTACACATTTGTAGAAATGAATAACAATTCAATAAATATTATTTGTTTCTCTTTTTTCTTTAATGCAAAAAAATCCTTGATGATCCTGAGTTCAATTAACTATTCATATAATTTTTCTTTGAACACTTAATTTTTGACATTAACTCTCTAACCCATTCTGCTTTAATGAATTCTGCTCAATGAGGGGAAAAAAGCCCAATATTGCACTGAGCAGTGAGTAATCTATGAATTAGTGATTCTCAGTCCTTTTTTAAAAAATCATTGTTGAGTCTGTTTCAGACTTTCCTATTATTGTATTATACCTGCTAAGTCTAATACCATACCAGGTTTTTACAAATATCCTAATCTTTTAACAAATTCTCACTTGCTAAGATGAAATCTGTCTTTTGGCTCTATTTTCCTATATTTTATTAGAATTTAGAAGATGTGTTGGCCTTCCTAAGAGATTTCAGGAGGTAATTTGGGTTACACGCAATTTTTATTTTAAATGCTGATCTTAGAATAAAATGGCTGATGTTTCTTATAACTGATGTTTCTCGCTTATATGGGACCTATTGAGCAGATTTCTGGAGAAATGACTGACGTCAGGGCTGACACATGGTAGTAACAAGACAAGCCTGAAACATCTTATAGTGACAGAAAGTATGGAAGTGGTAAAAAATAAAAATAAAAATAAATTTTAAAAAGATGGGTTTGCCATAAAGACACAGGAGCTAGAATAAAGATGTTTCCACTGGCCAAATCTAAGACCATTCGAGCACCAAATTAATTTAACTCAGTAACTAATTATAAACCATTGAAAAACAGGAATTTATGAATCCATACCAATAATAATCAGATAAATAACTAAATGGAGGGGAAGGGAGGACTTTGTTTATAGGAGAATGACAACTGCTCACTACAGATATGAGGGGAGCACTGGGGGTAGAAAAAAATCATTATTTTACAATGATCACAGTAAAGACTAAATAGGAAAGAAATGTCAGTAGATGCTAAATCCAGAGAAATATTTTGCTGAGAAGGATAGGTGCATGGTCTTAAATGTCTTCCCATAGACTGCTTTGTAGTTATTAGAATTTAATCATGAGGAAGTATCAGACAAACTCATAGTAAGGAATGTTCTATTTTAAAAAGAGAGAGGGTCCTTGGGTGGCTCAGTCAGTTAAGCATCTGACTTTGGCTCAGGTCATGATCCAAGGGTCCTGGGATGGAGCCTCACATCAGGCTCTCTAATCAGTGGGGAGTCTGTTTCTCCCTCTACCACTCACCTCACTCTTATGCTCTCACTCTCTCTCTCTCAAATAAATAAAATCTTTAAAAAATAAAAATAAAAAAGGGGGCGGATATTCTTCAAAAATGTCACTGTCATAAAGGACGAGGAAAAGCTGTGACAATGTTCCAGGTTAAAAGATGCTAAAGAGCCATGACAACTAAATGCGCTATCTGATCCTTAGGTGGGATCTCATACAAGAAAACAGAGAGAAAATGCTACATATAGGATAGTATTAGGTCAACTGACAAAATAGGAATAAAAATACTAGTTTAGATAAAGCTGTTTTCTCAGTGTTAATTTTACTCAAGTTGAAAAGTCTACTATGACTATATAAGAGAATATTCTCTTGGGAAATACACACTAAACAATTTACGGTTAAAGGCCCATGATGGAAGCATACTTACATGACTCAGAAAAACAAATTATGTAATATATAGGTAGATGGATAGAAAGAGATAGATTTAGAGAACAAATGATAAAGAGAATGGTGTAAAATATTAGCATTATGTAAATCTCAACAAGTACATACAGACATTCCTTATACTTAATTTTGAAATTTTTTGAAAGTTTGAAACTATTTCAAATAAAAAATTTAAATAATAAAAAAATAAACATAAAATAGTGAAACAGTGGGGAGAAATGTGAAAAACCTTTCCACTGAACCATCCTATCAAAGTAGATTTTCCCATTATTTTGTTGCTTCACCTAGCTAATTCCTTTTACAGTAGTCAAATGGTTTGAATTATTTATTTGTTCATTATTTACTGATTGTGTCCCTAGGAAACAAAATCCCCAAGTACACAGATAATGCTTATTATGGTTAACCACCACCCCAGCATCTAGCTTAGTGAGTGGCATAATGTACCTACATTATTATTTATATTAATATAAATAGATATTTGTTTATTAAATGGGGGAAAAGCTACTGATTTTCATATATTTATCTTAATACCTAAGTACTTTATTTTTTGTTTCTAGTTTTTCATAATGGGACATGTAATACTTCCACAATGTGGGACTGAGTGGGGTAGAAAATGTATATATTGAATTTACTTATATAAGGTACTATGAAGAGTACTATTAGAGAGTTATTATTAAAAGAATGTGATATCTACATTCAAAGGACTTAAAATTTAGTTAAAAATAAAGCAAATTATTTTATCTCTAGAATTTGAAACTTTGGCTCAAAGATTATACAGTATTTATTAATCTCAATAAATGAAAATACTGAAGTAAAATAAAACTTGTATAAACACTTCCGACTTAGTATCTGTACCCATGTATGTGGATTTTGGAGCACAGTCATATAATGAATCAATTATACAGCTAAGATGCTGGAAATCTTCATTTTTAGCATAAATACTGAAATTATGACAGTTCTTTAAACATTGAAGTGGAGTAACAAATTTGAAACTGTCAAGAGAGAAATAAACCAGTGAAAAATACCACACTACTTGTTATATCAATAATGACCTCATCTGATTAACAGTGAGTGACTTCAGTGTGTGATTAGTTTTGGTTCTTCATCAGTTACTTCTGTCCTTCAAATATCACAAAATATCCATGAACGTATACAAGAAATAAAATGTATTTTTGCAGTTATTTTATTTGGCAAAAATTATAAAACATATAACTGCCTAGTTCTGATTTTAAAGTTCTAAACAAACAAACAAACAAAAAGTACAAGCTTAAAATAGCTAACCTTTTAAATATTGAAACTAATTTAGAGAAAAAATAACATAAAAATAATTTGTTTCCAACTTTCAGCCTGCAGAAAATCAACTACATAGTTGAGCAAAACTGCCAAAAACAGTCATTTAGTTTTGCTGATTCCACCAGAATGGGCTCCTTTGATATGAAGTGTTGACAGTTAAAGTGGTGACCCTGGTGGCAAGCAAAGAGTGACAGACAGCAGCTCCACTACTCTGAGCTTATGGTCCTGTTTGAGGCAAGCAATGAAGTGGTAGACTAGCCAGAGGCTCAATAGTTTTAGGATGGTGGACAGATGGGCACTTTAGTAATAAAAATTAACATCACCAGACCAGTGAACAATATGAAAATGAAAGCGAGAAAGCAATTATATATATGATAGTAGCAAAAAAGGATAAAAATATTTAGAAATACATTTAACAAAAGAAATTAAAGATTTGTAAATTGAGAACTATAAAACACTGTAGAAGGAAATTAAGAAAGTCAAAATAATTAGAAAGAGATTCAATGTTCATGGATAAAAAGACTCAATATGTAAAGGTTTCAAATCTCCCCAAATAGATCTATAGAGTCATCATAATTCTCATTAAAATCCCAGCAATCTTTTCTGTAAAAATTGACATTCTGATTTTAAAATTTATGTAGAAATGCAAAGGACTTAAAATGACTCAAAACAATTTTGAAAAAGAATAAATTTGGAGAATTTAGATTTTTAGTATCAAACTTCACTATAAAGTTATAATGATTAAAATAATGTGATGATATAATGATAGGCAGACAGATTAATGGAACAAAATTGACAGTCCAGAAATAAACCCTTACATTTATGACCAATTGGTTTTTTACAATGGTGCCAAAATGTCAGTTCAACGAAGAAAGCACAGTTAAAAAAAAAAAGTGCTAGGACATTTGAGATAATTGGAAATACATTTGCAAATAATAAAATAAGCTAAAAAACAAAATTAAATTTAGACTGGGTATCATAACCATATATAAAATTAATCAAAATAGATAAAAAACTGAAATACAAGAGCTAAAACTATAAAACTTATAGAAGAAAACATGAGAGAAAAATCTTCACAATCTTGGATTGGACAAAGTGTTCTTAACATGACAGCAGATTCATATGTCATTTTAAAAAGCTCTGACAAACAGGACTTCATTAAAATTAAAACTTCTGCTCATCTAAAGATACTATTAAAAACTGAAAAGACAAGTCACAGACTGGAAGAAATTACTTAAAAACTATGTATCTGATAAAAGACTTGTATCAAGAATATATAAAGAAATCATACAATTTAATATTTAAAAAAAAAACAATTAAAAAGTGAGCAAAACACTTGAGTAGATAGTTTACCAGGAAAATATATTACTGGCTAATAAGCATACAAAAGATGTATAACTATATATAACTATATATATAACTATAATTAGTTATTAGAGAAATACAAATTAAAACCACATCACAAATAACAACACACATACCAAAATGAGTATAATTAAAAAACCTATAATACCAAGTGTTGACAAGGATGTAAAGAAACTAGAACCCTCATACATGCTGGTGGAAATGTAAGAGTACTGTCTCTTTGGAAAACAGTTTGGCACTTCCTGAAAATGTTAACGATAAACTTACCACATGAACCAGCAAACCCATTCCTAGAAATCTACCCAAGAGAAATGAAAATTTATACCCACACAAAGACTTCTATGTGAATGTTCATACAACTCTTATGATCATAGCCAAAAGCTGAAAATAATTAAAATGTCTATCAACTCATCAATGGATAAACAAAATGTGGTTTATCCACAAAACACTATTTTACTGGGATACTATTCAGCAGTAAAATGGAAAGAAGTACTGATCCTACTAGGATTGATTTGAAATAGTCTTTTGAGAATTTATGGAGAGTGATGGAAAAGTTTTAAAACTGGATGGTGGCTATGGTTGCACAACTATATAAACTAACAAAAAGTTATTCAACTGTACCCTTACAATGGGTAAATTTTAGGTTTGAAAATTATATCTCAAATAAGTTATTTAAAAAAAATAATTTGCTACACGATGAATGAGCAAAGTGAGGAAAATATACTGAATAATTGTTTAATAAAATCTAACATGTACCCTGCATATATACATCACCCACATATCCCTATACTTTCATTTTACATACTGGCCCTTTCCCATTAAATTATATCATGAAGCAACTATTCTGTAGGATAGGGTTATTACAACACAAAAGTTAATACAAAGAAATTAGTTCTGTCCTTCAAGCTTAAAAATATATTCCTAAAACACCTGGAAAGGATAATAGCTTTGAGAACATTCTCCCAAAAGGGAATAACATACGGCATACTCTACACTACCCCCTACCCCAGGCTGAACCATGGAACCATGGGGTGGCGTAGTGGTAAGATAAAGAAACCAATAAAATTTTGAGGAATCTAAATGCATAGGAATTGGGGCGCCTGGGTGGCTCAGTGGGTTAAAGCCTCTGCCTTTGGCTCAGGTCATGATCTCAGGGTCCTGGGATGGAGCCCTGCATCGGGCTCTCTGCTCAGTGGGGAGCCTGCTTACCCCTCTCTCTCTGCCTGCCTCTTTGCCTACTTGTGATCTCTCTCTCTCTCTGTCAAATAAATAAATAAAATCTTTAAAAAAATAACATAAAAAATAAAAGCATAGGAATCTTTGGCTCATGTATTTGGATAAAGGCCAAAACATGGACAAAAATCTCTGGATTTCTCATGTTCAAAAAGGTGCACAGAGCAAAACTATCTGAAGGGAGGATCTAGGAAGAAAGCCTCTAGGGCTCTGTCAAGTTTCCTATAGCTTTAGAGCAGCAAGAAAGCAGCCAATTTTGACCTGTGCTCTACAGAGAGGAACAGAAGCAGCTGAGAGAGAAGACCAACTCTAAGAGATCTGGGAATTCAAAGAAAAGTCAATGCCCCAAAACCTTATTACATAAGCTCCTTACTACATGGATATGATTCCAGGTATGAGGGAAGTAAGGGCACAATGGGAGCATGAAATTAAAAAAAAAAAAAGTTTGCTTACAGAGAATAAGTAATAAGAAATTACATTTATTCCATACTAAATCTGTAGACTGAGACTCATGTCTGTTATATAACACTATGAAGTAGTGTTTTTCAATCTTTTTTGTATTATCACCCTTCAACAAGCCTTCTTAGACATTTCTTCCCCTATTACCTTCCTCATAAAATTTTAACACTACAAATACATTGTGTATATATATATATTTATGTGCTATATTTACATATGTGCTGTACACATAAAAAAGAGTAAGATTTTTTTTTCTGCCTCATCCAAAATCTTATTTTTGTTCCCTTGGGAGCAATATCACACTTGTTCAGAAAGCATGCTATAAAATCTATTTAACGGGATACAGAAAAACCATAGGTTAAATAATTAATGATATTAACTTACAACTAGCACTTTACCAAATATCTTCTTACACAGCATTTCATCTGGCCCCTTCTATAAACTTGTAAAGTACTATCATATCCTAATTTTCACACACAATTAAATTACGACTCTGCTAATAAGCAGTTGAGCTAAAACTGGGACCCAAAAGTTCAGCTCAAATTCTATGCCCTTTTTCTTTCACATCCTGCATCAGAAAACATTCTCTTCTGGGAATGGTAGCAACTTCCTCCTTTAAATCACATAACAGTTAGATGAATCAGTAGAAAATAAAGTACACGGAATCACTCTATAGGGGAGTGAAACTGACAAAACAATTATTGTCCTGTTCATCTCTAATACTAGGGTTTGATGTAACAGCTTAAAAGATATTAGATACGCAAAATTTAATATAAAAAAGTAATGTACGGACCACTAGGAATTTGCAATGGCTTTGTTTACCCTACTACTGACATTGTCATGTAACTCTAGATAAGTGTACTGACATTTTAAATAGTAAGAAGCTAATGTAAAAAGACATGCAAAAGATTACTTTAAAAATCATTACTTAAAGAATATTAAATATACATTTACAAACACAAAGAGAAAAGAGAGATTAACATGTACTCAATACCATATATTAACGTATATTCAAGATCATGGCCTTGTCTTCCACTGTTATTAATGGGCTATAGCCTGCCCCGAAGAACTGATTACAAACCTAAATCCATAGTTTATTTTTTAGCTATAAAGTTATGGAGTAAAATTTGTAAATACTATTTCATTATAACTATATTTACAATTCACATTCAGACTCCAGGCGTGAGTACCAAGTGTCTTACAATTATTTAATTGAAATATTCCATACAAAATTCTTATGTCAATACTATTTATAAAGGAATCATCTCTGCACTGTTTCTGCAATCTTAGTAGGATCACAAAAGGATGCTTCTCCAAGGACTGGAATTATAAGTTTATGACTGGTGGTTTGAGGAGCTTTTCTTGGCAGTGACCATGTGAAACAGCAATTCTCATTTTTCAGTCTTTTCCCACTGAACATATTAATCTCATGTTCTAGAAGAATATTTAATATTTTAGAAAACAGGATTGAGAAGACAACTTGAAAGAAATCTCCACATACAACTAATCTAGATGTTTGTGCCACAAAGGAAGGAAGGATACACAAGGTTCCTACTCCAGCACTCCAAAACCTCTAGATATGGATTAGGGTGAATATAATCTTAGTATTCATGGATGTCTTGGCTTGATCCTATACTTCTGGTCCAAAATGAGAAAATCAGTAGAGCAAAGAGTTGGTGAAAGACCATCCTGAGAGAGGGGCAACAAAGGCCCTTGCAGAAAGAAGAGTTTGGCATGTTTGTGGAACTGAGAGAATCTGAATATGGTATTAAGTCCTCTTTGGGTTTAGCAGGAATGTTCTTCATGGAAATCACTCGAAATGTTTTAGCTTGCATCAATTATTATGCTATTTCTGTTTCTATTTGGCATAATACAGACCATGAAAGAATAATATAATCAATAGATAAATGATAGGGATTAGAATAACTCAAGTAGTAACAAGTAGTGAGGAAAAGCATATGGGTTATGTCAGACCAGTTTTAAGAGTGTCTGAATTATTATGTATACAAAATTGACATACCAAAACACTTCTAGATCCTAACTCCTTTCATACTAAAAAAGCATAAGCTATCATGACCCTTCAAATTCAGGAAATTCAGAAAGAAATGTGGTTTTAAAGAAGTATTTAAAACTCACTTGATTTTTAAAATAATATTTTTCTTTAATATCATGAAAAAACATTTAGATTAGATGGCTGTGACTCAACTCTTTCCAAAAACGTATAGTGAAATGCACTAATGTGCTGAATCTAAGGGGATGGTGTTGAAATATAGCAGTAAGTGAACTTGAGGACAATATAACATTTTGACATGCTACATTATTGCTAGATGAAGGACCGTATCTGTTTATCTATCTAAATCTATATTATGTGTATGTATATAAACATTGATAATTTTGACTGAATTGATAAATCAAGTCAAATGGTATGACAATCCATTCAAACAGACAGGTTTTTTTTTTTTAATATAAAATTATTTATCAAATGCAGCTGTCAGCACAAAGACAAAAAATGCCCAAATCTAATTTAGGAAATCAATTTCATGATTTTAATGTAGTCTTTACTCAATTTTTACCCTTCCCAAATGACTATATAAATTGAGTAAAAGAGTTGACGAGATTTGTATAGCAAGAAGGAGAGGTCAAAGCTAATGAACAGATTACAAGAATCACAGAAAAACTATTGATAATTAAATATCTCAAAATGTTAAAGATTAATAATATCAATATAAAAAATAAAAACAATAAATATAAAGTAGTGAACAAGAACATAATATAATGAAAAAAATGAAAATTTCATACTCAGGTGAAAATATCGTATGTGAGTGATTAGTGAGCTCTGTAAAGGACTTGATAGTAAATGTTTTAGATCGTGTAGGCTACAAAGAGTGTCACATATTCTTTGTCCTTCTTTTTTCAACTTTTTAAAAATGTGAAAACCATTCTTGGCTCAAGGCAAGGACTAGGCCTTATTTTCATATCCTCACATGGTGGCTTACTAAATGTAGACAGAGTGAAAAGATGGGCTTAATTATGCACTTATCTGAGTTACAAAACTGTCAAATTCAAGAGTAGCTTTACAAAAGATGAAAAAGAGGAACAGTTCCCAGAATTGTCTTTCAAATATGCACAACTGCAGGAGTTGATTTTTCAATCCCACATTTTTGTTAGACCAGTATTTCATCAAACACAAATCTTCACATTATTAATATGACCATTATCCAGAGTGTCATTGTGCTTTGAAAAGGGAGCTAATAAAACTTCAAATTAAGGCTGTCTCTGAGTAGTCCATGAATTGAGTAATAGATGTGGCTTCAACTTGAGTCACATTTTGGCCACATCCTTGTTCTTTCCTCCATCCCTTCCATGGACCACCAATAAAGAGGATGGTTTAAACTACCTGGCTTGAAAGCAACTCACCAAGCAAAAGACTGAGGAAAAACATGCAAACCTGAAAAGCTAGTATTTGTCTCAAGCTGTGAAAAAGACATGAACAGGGAGTGGAGGAGAACTGACAGAGCAATTTGTATTGCTTTAGCTATTCCCTGGGTGCTGACTGGGGGAGAGTTGGTACCACAAAAATTGCCCTCCCAGGAAATTGGGAAAAGGGCTCAGAATCTAGATGAGCAACGACTTGTTGACTGGAGTTACTTCACAGCAGGATGTGCACATTTATCTGGGACAGATCACAAGTCATAGGGGCAAAGGCATGTCTCGGCTGGAAAAGACAAGGACCACCAGTTTTCTTTGAAGTTAATCTGGTATAGAAGAGAATCCTAAAATTTCTGTGGGCTTACAAGAGGTTATAAATGTGAAGTAGGCACATTATTTAATCCACCAGCCCCCAAGAGGGATCTTGGCATTAATTATGTGGAAGAGTCTCTGGAGTAAAGGTCAAAGGACCACGATGCCATCAAATCTAATAAAGGCCCGGCTGGGCACTCCAACTCCCGAATGTAGCATACTATAGTGCCAGCACTGTGGTCATCGTGCTATGAGAGCAGTAACAACTGGTCACCAAACCCACTGGGATCACTAAAATCTGGACCCAGCATAAAAGTTCTCCTGGATTACTTGGGTTACTTCCCAGTACTGACAAGAGGACAATCATATAAACAGACCTCCCTATCCCCTTTCAAGTCACACCTTATAGGTTTCTAGTATCATAAGAAATTAGAACCAGGAAGAAGGAATGGGAAAACCCTTGAAGGGAAACGAAGCTTGATGTGTAGAGTTTTCAAATGGACTATAATACCTAAATTTATTTGAAAAATTTCAGTATCAGTCTACTGGTCTAGAATAAGTTGTCTGAGCTAGATAAGACAATAGGTTTCTCTTTTGGCAGAGTCTATATAGTTACAAAATGGAATTTTCATTTTTTTCTTTGCTAATTATTGTGAATTACCACAACCATAAAGCATCACATAAGATATACTGAAAAATAAAAAGGTCTTTTCTTCAAATTGAACAAAGTTAGAATACAGAAAGCCTCAAAATTCCATAAGAAAATACAGAAATTTAGAAATGCAGAAACCTAAAGATAATTAAGAAACATGAAGAGAGGGACAACTGGGTGGTGCAGTCGGCTAGGCCTCTGATTCTTGGTTTTGGCTCAGGTTGTGATCTCAGGTTTATGAGATCAAGCCCTGCATTGGGATCTATGCTCAGCACGGAGTCTGCTTGAGATTCTCTCTCCCGCTCCCTCTGACCCTCCCACTCATGCTCTCTCTCTCGAATAAATAAATCTTTAAAAAAATGTGGAGAGGAAATGGGAAAATGATTATTTAAAAATGACAGTGGGAAAAAACCCTCAATCTAAGATTGCCTCTGAATCTCTCACAGAATTCTACCTCATTCTTAAAGAATAAACATATAGGCTCCCATGGAGAGCCCCTTCCCCCTCACACCAAAACTGCAGAAACTACTAAGTATTGAAATATATGAAGTCTTCAGAAATATTTTAAACTAACAGATAAAGGATTAGTAAATTAAGCAGAAACGATAAATAGCAAATATTGAGCTGTAATTACCAGAAATGTATAGGTATATATGGGTTACAACAGTTCAAATATTTCAACTGTCAGATGAGGATGGCCTAAAAAAAATGCAAAATGATAATAAAAATAGGCTAAAGTTAAGAATATAGCTAGAAGTTCATGAAGTGCTTCTAGAAGAGCCAATCAAAATTATGATAGCACAATGAATGCATGTAACAACTGAAAGAACCAAGGATCTTTGGTCTGGAAAAACTAAGATTTAGTATAGACATGACATCTGACATCTGTCTTCCAATAACTAAAGGACTGGTACATGAGCACATGGAAGAAAAATCACGTTTATCCTGTGTGACTTCATAGGCATTTGAGAATTGAATTCATTATAGTTAGTGGTAGGGGACAGATTTTTATCAAATGATAAAGTTCTAACAATGAAACTGCTCAATAAAACTGTATTGTGTGTAAGAAGCTCCCCATCACTGCAGCTATTTACAAAGAGGTGGGACTCAAATGTAACAATTAAAGAGTTTCCACACATCAGATATAGAGGGCAAGATCAGACAGCCTTACACCTTCAATTCTGAAAGTCCTTGATTCAATTATACTTTATAGCCTTCTATAGATAAAATAATGACCATAGGATGTTTGAAAATGTTTCTCAAGCCACTTCCTTTTGCCTAAAATTTTAAGACTTGTGTTTTCAACTTTCTGAATTTTATGGCCAAATTTATTTACTCCTGTTATAGAGAAGATGGCCAAGGGTAAAATTACAGGGAAACAATGATCTGAAGGGTTTCATTAAGCAAGGGGTCCCAAATTCAAAGGCCTGCAGAAGTCAGACAGATACTGCAAATTATTGATGTGGGCAGGTAGTTCTCTCTTCTACTTTTGAAACACATCGACTTTTGAAACACATGGACCTCTTAAATGTTCTTCTGTTTTCCCCATTTTGGTAAAAGACACAATATCTTACCTAAGTTAGTGCTAGTTGCTATCAAATTCCATGGTAACAGTCCAATGCATGTGTTTGTGTTCAGGGGGTGTCTTTCTTCACTCAGGCTCTTCCTGTCCTGTGGTTCTGAAGATCTAGGATATTTTAATTCAGCCTTCAAAAGAGGGAAAAGACACTATATATAGAGACTCTCTTCTTTTTTTCTTAAAAGTCCTCTCTAGAATAAAACCCATTACTTCTGCTCTCATCCCACTGGTGAGAATCTTTCACATCACTTGGATAAAAAGGGGCTGTGAAATATATTACTTGGTTAAGAAGATACTTCCCAATGGCAACCCAACTCTATGAAAAAGAGAGTACAAATAATTATGGGACAGCTACCTGTTTGTCACACGTTGGTACAAAGATTTCTTTTCTCCATTATGAGAGAATCAACTGCGCAAGAGTGATGATAGCTACTGAGAGTAAACCTCAGTGAAGTGGCTTTAGTTATATGGCACACTGAAGAACACATAGAGCTGCCACTTTGCACCATAAAGGGGATGGCTACAGTAATGTTCCAGGCGATTGCATTTAGTGCCCACTACATAGTAGGCACTCAGGAAATACTTGTTGACCATGAACGAATGTAGAATAAAAGAGTCCTGGACTAACAGACATTCTGAATGTTTTCAAAAGAGAACAGAAATTTCAATGTTTATATAAAATCCACTGAATTTTAAATTTTGGATCATAAAAAAAAAACACCTTTGCTATATACACAAAATACTTTCATGCTGAATTTATACTGTGGGCAACTAATCTGTAAGCTCTGTATAACAGTTACCATGAAGTTTTTCAAAAGCATGCCAAACACTTTCAAACTATTTGTTTTATTCAAGTGATTATACTTTATAAAAAAGATCAGCAATATTGGTTTGTTTAAAACATTTTTCCTAAGAATATAAAATCTTTCTCGTGGCTAGAAGATTTCAGAACGTTATCCTCTAGACATAAATATTTGCTTAGGTATAATTTTAGATTCTGATGAGGATGAAAAAATAGATAACCAGAATATATTGCTTCCCAGTTTAATTTTATGCTGGAGCGACTGGAAAGATAGCGAAAACCGAATGAAATACAAATGAGGAATCTGCAAAGTGTCTGCGGGCAATTTGACTTTGGCAGGGCTCCTTGGGTCCAGTTTTGCAGCTCTTGTTTGTTTGTTTTACCAATGGGGAAAATTTCTGGTTTATCTCGGAACATTTTTCACAAGTTAAATGTGACATTTTCTCTTTTCTCTAATGCTGTCTCATCATATTGTTTCTGAACCAGTGGTATCCCTAAAGTTTTTTCCAAAAATGGAAGCTGTGAAACTAATTATTTTAAAAATCAGCCGTGGGAGTTACTGCTCTTTACTTTGTCACCCAGATGTGTGGCCCTATGCATTGCATTGAGCTTAGAACTAATTATATCCTCCTTGAGCATTCAAGTTGGCCAGAATTGGTCTGAACATATAGTTTAGCTAATCTAAAATGCTTAACCAGAGTCTTGTTTTCTTAAAACAAACAAACAAAAACAGAGTAAAGCTGGAACTTTTCAATCACAAGTAAAAAAACCTACAATAAAAATCAGTTTCTGAAAGCAGGAAAAACATGATTATATCATCTAGTTTTGAAGGACCAAGCTACTTTGCTAAAATACCTACCCACCTTCCCATTTTCCTAATTGCTTAAGTTTACCTGGAAATCCAAGCAAGGGGTTAGTAGGTTCCGAGAAGGAATTGATGACCTTTTGACATTCACTCAACTAATGCCAATGAGGATCTACTGTAAGTGTCAAGAACTGTTCTTGTTGAGTGGGCAAAACTCTACACCCAAAACACAAGTCCCTGCCCCACAGAGTTTGCATATGAGGAAAAAGGACATGAGACAATTTAAGTAACTTGCCAAAGTCACAGAGCTAGTAAGGGCTAGAACCAGAATTGCAACTCACCCGCTTATTTATTTAACAAATATTTTTTGAGCACTTATTGTGTTCTGGGCACTGTTCTGGGACCTACTGATATAGTCCAGTCCCCTGCCCTCATGGAGTTTATAACTTGATAGAGGATCAGCACAATAATTCAAACAAATAAATAAGAATCACTCCATGGTGACAATTTACTTAAACATAAAACAGGAAGGTGACAGAGTGACTACATCTGTGAGAACACTCATGCTAAGGGAACACCTAAGAGTTTTTCAATTTTGGCATGATTCACACTTTGGGACTGATAATTCTTTGTTGTGGGGGGTCATCCTGTGCACCGTAGGATGTTTAACAATATCAGTGGCTTCTACCCACTAGATGCCAGTAGCCTCTTCCAAGTCCTGACAGCCAAAACAGCTCCAGACATTGCTAAATGTCTTCGAGGTGACAAAATCACACTTGATTGAGAACCACTGACCTAGAGCAAAGCTGTTCAGGTAGGATCAGATTTGGCATGTGTTTAAAAGAAGTTCATATTAAGTAAGGAGGAAAGGGGCAGGAGATGAGGTTATAAAGCCAGGTGAAGTTCCCATCAGACAAGGACTTTTAGGCCAGGGGAAAGAGTTCTGATTTTATTTTGGACTGCCTCCTACTAGGCTGTGGTTGTTGTTGTTGAATAGCCACTGAGATTTTCTCCATCCTTATTTTTCAAGACCTCTTTTTCTTCAAGCCTTCCCAGCCTTTACCCCAAGTCTCACATTCTCCAAGTTCTTTGAGCCACCCTCAACTGTCCTATCCTGCTTTCTCTTAAGTTCCTGGGGTTTGGCACTTTGGTTACATGCATCTTCCTCCTTCTTGGTGTCTTTTCCCTGTGGTTCTTTGGAACACAACGTCTTGCCATTCCTCCCTGGGAAACTGCATTCAGGCTTTAACAGCTAGTTCAAGTATTTGCCTCTCCAGGTTGTCTTCTGCAACTCCTTTCTGAAGGCAATAAGCTAGTGCTTTATTGCTCTTCACATCTGAATCAAGTTTTCACCCTCACTGCAGCTTCCTAAGGGCATGAGCCACCAAATCTTGGTCACCTTGATTCTCCATTGACTACCCAGTGCCTGACATGTATATAGATTTCTTTCTCCATCAAAATCCATGTTACTATTTTGAACCTTCTTCCTAAGAATACTACTTAAAAACGTATTCCTGTTTTTCTATCATCTTTGAGAGATGCACTTTTCAATTTTTTTCTTTAGTAAATGCTGATTAGTACATTTTACATAAAATGTACAGATTTTGGCACAACACATGCACACATACTCACTCAAATTTAGCTACTTAGGAAATAAACCTTTAAAGTTATAGTTGTTACAGGCCATTCCTCTAAGAGAGTTACCTAGCACACAGGCACACCTTTAATTTTGTATTGGTTGGATCTAAATCAAGGTTACAAAAGTAACAAATGTGTGGCCCACAATCATTGAGGGAGAGCAGTACATTCCAGTTGTGATTAATACATTTAAAACATCTCTTACTCCACACTGTAAGCGTCAGGGCCTGTCCCACCCTGCAAGGATTAAGATTCAATCATCTGGAGTAAATAGATCAAGGAGTTTATAAACCACGGGTCTTATAAAATTTCCTCTCACAAATGCATTATTTTAATAAATGTCTTTAAAGTCAATGGTGTTGATTTTATGATGTGTATTCATATAGTCAATGAAAGGGCTGAGAAAAAAGAGAGCACAATAAAAACCTGCCAGTTGATGAGTCAAATTGTAAGTAATGAGCTGATTTGTAAACTTGGCTGAGTGAAAGTGACATATTGGACTAAAAAAAAGGACGATTACAATGCCAACTATTGCATTCAGATTTGACCCAAATCAGAACAAGATATGAAAGTCAGTTGGCATTGTGGTTTACACATAGTAGGCATTTAATAAATATTTGCTAAGTAAATGAATATGCTTTGCCACTCACCTGTTTTCCTAATAGTAAAATACCTGATAAATTTAGTTATATCCTTTTCACATGATTCACACAGTTTGAACTTTGGCAAAAACAACAAATCTAAGCAGCAGTTTGAGTTAATTAATTTTAGGGGGAAAAAAAGCAGCCAGAGTATGTGATAAACTTAGCCTTACAATGAAACCATTAAAGGCATTTCTCAATCTGCCTTTCCCTCATTTTTCTGCTTTAAGATACTGTGTGAACCAACATGGACAACAAGAACTCTCACGGACAAGGCAGAGCTGGGTGTGAACTCCTCTTCTGGAGTGTTTGCCGACAGGATAAAGGAGTCCAAAGAACCAGTACCCTGTTCGATGTTCTCTTAGCTATGACCCATCACAGTCACCATCATCCCGTAACACTTAATGCAGCTGACCCCAGAACTGCCAAAGAAAGGTCGTTTTTCAAAATCATCCCAGCTGCCTTTTTTTCCCCCTTAACAACTGTAAGTTCACCTAAGACAAAGAGGTGGCCCCATTGTGCCCATTTTTGTATTATCAATCATGGAAGCATACAACTGAAGATTAGAGTTAAGTCAAGAAATTTCTCTGTATTAATCCCTTATAATAGTAACAGTGAGTTGGAAGAAGTGGCTTCCAATTTTCTTTTGTTTCATATTTTCAGTTACCGTACCAGTTGTTTGAGTTGTGTATATTCACTCAAGTAATAGGATGAACGTGTAAAAACAGCCTAGCTAGCAAAGGTTTCCAAAAGCTTTTTAGAAAATTATCATCACCTTTCCAGAAGGATTATCCAGTGTCCATATCCAACGAAGGTACTGAACAAAGCAAATGAAACACACGATTCCCTGGGCTTTAAGAGCACGTATTACAAAACAGTACTTTCCTGCAGCCCTTGCTAGTGATAACACTACGTACTCTACTTTTTGATAATAATCCAAATAAGCATTATCTTTAAGTAAGCAGTATCTTTAAAGTCGCTTTTTCCTTAAAAGCCCTTGCCCTTCTTTCTTCGCGGTGTTCACTGCCCCCTTCCAATTAGACCCTAAGAATGCAGCAGACCGCCATCCCTGAGATGGCCACCACTCTGTCTCCTCGCCCGGATCTTGTCTAAAACCTTGCCCCTCCTGCTATCGAGATAATGGAGCCCGTGTCCTCTTTCCTTAAATCTAAGTTGACCTTTGTGACTGCCTCAGTCAATAACCGAAAGGACGCCGTGCGACTTACAATGAAACTGAAAACGCAATTCACTCCCCCACAGTTCTGGAATGCTCGCTCTAGGAACCCAGCCACCGTGCTGTAAGGAAGCAAATGCCGCAGCGTCAGGCACGGCGGCCCGCGCAGGCGCTGACGGAGGCGTCCCCACCGGGGACCAAAAGGACGAGCAGCAAGATGGCGGCCACCGACCGCAGGCCGTGCTTCGCCCTCGGCTTCGACGAGAAGCCGCGGGCACTCCTGAGAGGCCTCCCCACGTGGAGGGCGGAGTAGCGGAAGGCAGCTACTGAGGAGATGGAGCCACTATTTGACGAGTAGCAGGAACAGCTCTGGGAGGAGCGCCACCAGCAATACTGAAGATGTTGACAGAGAGGCACTGGAGGAGGCTGACGAACCGCGCTGTGGTGACGGAAGAGACAGCGTGGGCGTCCTGTGCCCACCCCAGCCCCACAGCCAGAGCGCCCCCACCGTGGAGAAGCCGACCAGAGCCTCGGCGGGGAAGTCCACCGTGCCCTGCCTTCACAGCACTCATCCTTTCGGCCTCCCTGCACGCCCAGAGGCACAAGCGCAGACAGAGGAAAGCTGTCCCACCCCCACCCCCGGGCCCTGCCCGGGCCCCACCTGAAAGCCCCCGCACGCAGTAGCCCGCAGACCCCGCACCACCCGCCACTGACAGCCAGGACTGTCACAGGCGGAAGTGAGCAGGGCCAACTAGGCCAGACCCCGTCGTGACTGCTGCAAGACTCGTCCGTCTCAGCGTGGCTGTCCCCATCACCCAGCCTGCACCACAGGATGACCCTACCTCCCAAGCTTGGGATGCCAGGAACTCTCTGGCCTGGGACTTGAACCCCAAAAGGAGCGGGCACCGAGAGCTCATCTTCCGGTGGAGGACCCTTCAGAGCCAAGACTGGGACATCTTCCAGAATGTATCCCCACCCACCCACAAATCATCAGATTTGTGAAACTTAAAAAAAAAAAAAAAAAAAAAACCCTCTGCCTAAGCTTTTTTCTAAGCTTCAGAGTTGACAGCCACCGCCTAACTTGACAGACACGTGAGTAACCCATCTTAAAAGTACATCTTTCAGACCCCTTTGAGCCATCCCACTGATACCACATGGTGCAGACATACCCATTGAGGCCTAGCTAGCCAAATCACAGATTCATAAGCAAAATTAAATCGTTGTTGCTTTTTTAGGCCACCAAATTTGGGGGTGGTTTATTATGCAGTAATAGAAAACTGATAGATCTTGCCTAATGTTATCCTTCCACTCCTATCACCAGTATCTTAAATTCAGGTTCTCATCACTTGCCTAGAGTTTTGCAATAGCTTACTCTTTTTCTTCCCTCTAGTCTCTCCCTGGTTGACTTTCATTTACATAATTCTCTATCTTGCTAACTTACTTCTTGTTTATATTGCTGCCCAAAATGTAGAAAAATTTAAACTGTGATCTGAGAAGTCCTCAACATCTTTCTGTGGTTCTCAGTTCTGGCTGTCCATTAGAATTACCCAAGGAATTTTTTAAAACCAGTGCCTGAGCCTCTACTCAGAGATTCTTATTTAATTGGTCTAAACTAGGAACTAGTAGCTGGTATTTTTTAAAGTTCTCCACATGTTCTAAATGGTAGCCAATGTGAGAACTGCTGAAGCCATCGGGGGCAGAAAACAATACGCAATGATGTGTATGATGAGAACACTGCCAACACCGATATTCAAGGTATGAGTAAAGGATGAGGATGAAGACTGATCCAGAGTTTTCAGAGTTAGAGGAATCAGAGAATTAAAATATCAAGAAAAGGTAATGACAGGGGAGTAGAAATAGAAATGTTAGGAAGATATTGAAGATAGTTCAGAATGTTCATGAATTCCTAATGTTTTATTATAATAAGATGATTCATACAGTTCTGATAGACAAAGATGACTCGAGTTGAAACAAAATTTACATGTATGCACTAGGACATGATTTCATTTCACATTTTAGTATATTTCCCAGCCCTATCATAATTCATTTCTTAGTTCAACAAACATATATCGAGTGCCAACTATGTGTCACACATTATTCTAGGGATATAGCAGTGAACAACACAGAGTCTTTGACTTAAGGAGCTTATATTCAAGTTGGGTGTGGCAGATGATTAAAAAATAAACAAGTGGATAATATGTCAATGATTGGTAAATGATATACAGAAAAAATAAAGAAGGGAAAGAGGAAAAGGAACAAAAGGGCTTGGGGCGCCTGGGTGGGTCAGTCGTTAAGCGTCTGCCTTTGGCTCATGTCACAATACCAGGGTCCTGGAATCGAGCTCCTCATAGGGCTTTCTGCTCAGTGGGAACACTGCTTCCCCCTCTCCCACTCCCCCTGCTTATTTCCCGCTCTCGATGTGTCTCTCTCTGTCAAATAAATGAATAAAATCTTTAAAAAAAAAAAAAAAAAGGAAACACAAGGGCAGAAGGAATAGGGGATGGAACGTGGGGAGTATTTTTTTAAGGGTTCAGAAAAGGCTTCACTGGTAAAGTTTCCTTTGAGCAGAGACCTGAAAGAAGTGAAAGGGCATGTCATGTAAATGGATACCTGTGGGAGTGGTGCAAGAAGAACAAAGAGCAAATGAGAACATGGTTGAAGTTTACAAGGTATAGTAAGGAGGCCAGTGTGGCTAGTTGGGAGATGAGGTCCAAGAGATAACAGGGGCAAAAAGAAAGGGTTTCAAGAGTGGGAAGGAGAAGTAGTGATTGACAGTGGTTCTTCATCTTTTTTATTTATTTATTTATTTATTTATTTATTTTTATTATCATATAATGTATTATTTGCTTCAGGGGTACAGGTCTGTGAATCATCAGTCTTACATAATTCACAGCACTCACCATAGCACATGCCCTCCCCAATGTCCATAACCCAGCCACCCTATCCCTCCTCTCCCACCCCACAGCAACCCTCAGTTTGTTTACTGGGATTAAGAGTCTCTTATGGTTTGTCTCCCTCCCTGGTCCCATTTTGTTTCATTTTTTTTCCCTCTCTACCCCCCACAGCCCCCCGCCCTACCTCGCAAATTCCTCATATCAGAGAGATCATATTATAATTGTCTTTCTCTGATTGACTTACTTCGCTTAGCGTAATAACCTGTAGTTCCATCCATGTCATTGCAAATGGCAAGATTTTGTTTTCTTTGATGGCTGCATAGTATTCCATTGTATATATATACCACATCTTCTTTCCATTCATCTGTTGATGGACATCTAGGTTCTTTCCATAGTTTGGCTATTGTGGACATTGCTGCTATAAACATTCGGGTGCACGTGCCCCTTCAGATCACTACATTTGTATCTTTAGGGTAAATACCCAGTAGGGCGATTGCTGGGTCGTAGGGTAGCTCTATTTTCAACTTTTTGAGGAACCTCCATACTGTTTTCCAGAGTGGCTGCACCAGCTTGCATTCCACCAACAATGTAGTGGGGTTCCCCTTTCTCTGCATCCTTGCCAACATAGTGGTTCTTCATCTTAAGGTACATTGGAATCACCTAAGGGAGATTCTCAAAATACTCTTCCCCGGTCTGCACCCTTGGAAATTCTGTTGGAATTTATGTAGGATGAACCAGACAGCAGCAGTTTTCAAATGCCCCCAATTTATTGAGAACCATTGCTGCAGTAATTTAAATGGATTATTGGTTACTGTAATTGTATGGATTTGCTCTGAGAGAGGTGAAAAGCCATTGAAGCGTTCTAATGAGAGAAGAGGCAGAATCAATATTTTAACTAGTTCACTCTAGTTGATCTGTGGAGAATAGAGCATGGGTGGGGCAAGGACCAGTTTAAACCACCTGTTTTTAACATTTTCCATAATGAACATGTGTAGCTTTTGTATCAATAATAGAAATCTCTTATTTAAAAAAACATTTTAAAGCAGATTGAAAGCATATCTATTAATGAGAAATAGAGCATTATATTCTCTATTATTCATCTATTCTTCCAGATGTGTTTCTCAAGGAAAGATTATCATGATGACAACAGATTGCATATCATTTTGCTATAGCTACTGTAAAGTGCCAGAAACTGGGTGGCTTAAAAGTCCCAAATCCAGGTGTCAGCAGGGCTATACTCCTTTGAGATGCTGGGTAGAATCCTTCCTTGCCTTTTCCTAGCTTCTGGTGGTGGACAACAATCCTTGGCATTCCTTGGCTTCCAGCTGCATTAGTCTAATCTCTGCCTCTGCCATTCTCACATCATCTTTCTTGTGTCTTTGTCCAAATTTTGCTTTTATAAGGATACCAATTGTATTGGATTAGAGCCTGTCCTAATCACTTCACCTTAATTTGGCTAAATCTGCAAAGACCCTATTTCCAAATAACACCTCATTCTGAGGTAGCGGAGTTTAGGACTTCAACATATCTTTTTTGGAGGGACACAATTCAACCCATACAAATTGGTTCTCATGAAATCTTTAATAATAAATAATAGAATTGGGATCATGTACCACCTTCTCTATCAAGGCAAAAATCTACAAAGAAAAAAACAGAGCTATTCCTAAAAGTTGATAAAATTCTTGAAGGATGATTGACCTGAAAAGGAGAGTCTAGGTTATGTTTTTTGAACTCTAACTTTTTCTACTCCAGCAGATGTTTCTCAGAGAATAGCTGAAAACTCTATGGAAAGATTTCATTATTTTTGGTGACTTTCATTCATGGAATATGGATTTTCAGTGCTTTGATGGGTTGATGTTGAAAGTTGGATCCTTTAGCCTTTATAGCCATATAACTCCTTTAACACAGGTTTATTGAAATTAGAGAGTCACGCACACCTTTCAGATTGGTTTCACAGTTCCAGAGTAGTGGGAATTAGAATCTTAATTAACATTAATCCGAGAGAGTGCTTAAAACATGTCTAACCTGCTGAACAACTTCATTTACCCAGTGAAATATTTTGTTTTCAGCATCAGAATGACAATTATTAGGCTGACAGATGAACTATTTAGAGGGTGGCTGAACTTGGTTGAACACTGGCTTTGAGAGCCAATAACAAGTTCCATAAAGAAAAACTCAAGCAACACATAATGCTCAGCCTCAGGATACCCTGAGGCAAAGCAAATCCTTATCAAGAAGCCGCTGGTGACCCAACTAACCAGGTCGAGCTGAAATTAATGCATTGGCACACGTGCTGTACAAGGAAAGTGAGCATTCTGTCATGGGACAGACAGCAAAAGAAGATGAAGAACAAACACCTACTTCTTGATATATTATCAAACATCATGTTTGGAATTACTCTAAAAGTACACACTGTAAAGTATAAACTGTGTTTGACCCATCTATTATCTGGATGTTAAATAACTCCAAATTCATTTATTTCCACTAATCAGCTGCTACACATTTTTCTCCAGCTTCTGCCATCTGCTTTTAATTACCAAAACAGTTTGCAATCCAATTTGAGATGATAAAAAGTTAATTATCACAGGCTTTCAGCTTACAGGTGTAGTCAAAAAGAAAATAAATAAGCAGATTTATTTAGTTTCAAAGAGAATCACGCTTACATGAATCCAGAACATTGCCAAAATTACCTTATTTCTTGGACATTTCGAGAGTTCATAAAAGAAATCCACTCCAAGTAAACAGCTGTAAAATAAATTTGGATTAACAATACTAACAAATAGTGTTATTTTGGACAGGATGGTTAAAATAAAATTGAAAAGACCCAAGCAGATTTCATGAAGAAAAGTATGACTATGAAGAAAAACAGTGCCCCCTCCAACAGCAATAACTAAAACTGAACATCTGAAGTTAAATAGCATAACTGTTTCAGTACTTAATAAGTTTACCTTTATATCATATTCACATAAGTTTTTGGGAAAAGAAAATCAAATGTCTGGTTTTCATTTTCAAATAAGAAGAAATCAAGGTAAGAAAGAAATGAAATTAAGTTTGCTGAGAATGTCTCATGTTTTCATATGTCACAAATTCAGTCCGCAAACAGTCCTATGGAGATTATTTCTCCCACTTTGAAGATAAGAAAACTGAGCCTCGGAGATAAATTTAAGTCAAATCTAGGGCACTCTGTTATTGATGGGTGCCTTCCACTGCCTGATTAACATAGGATGGACAGCAAAAAAACTTGATAAAAAAATAGTAATTCATTTTCTATTACTGTATATCTCATCAAAGCTCAAGTTCAAACAATTGTATATATAAACTTATTGATGTATTTATTTATATTTATATATAATGTATTATTTTATTGATTTATAATATATAATTTTATATATACAATATAAAATATGTCAATTTTTAACATTCTGGTGTTTTTCAAGTTTAGCATTGAGCCTTTAATTGTTAAGGATACATTTTGGAGAAGACAAAAAAGGAATAAATAAAATCGAAAAGGAAAAGGACAGATGGACCCAGAGGAAATGGAAATGAGAAAACGCTGAAGTAGGTTGTCAAAAGGGAGGTAAGAAAGAGAAGATGAAAGTAATCGAAGGAAAGGCATGGAGAGAAATCAGAGATGTGACAGATGCTATATAGGCAAAAGACTTTGAAGAAAGAGCAAGAATGCTTAAAGAGATATTTTAGGAAGACTTTTATGTGATGTCAAATAAAATCCTTTCCTTGGTCTCCCTATGACTTCATCAGTAAAAGCCCTTACTTATAAATGCACTACTGCACACCACCTCTGCCAATACCCAAATGCCAGGATTTTTTCCCTTCTCAAGAGCCGGTCGGGTTATTTGGCCAAGCATAACATCCCAAAATGACAGCAGCAGTTACTGCTTAGCATCTCACCACAGCCACCATGCAGAGAAGCTTCTGCAATACAGCCAAAATCCGCATGAGGATTCTCAGTATGGAAGGCATCCAGTGGAACCCAGAGATGGATCAAGACTGGAGGTGGCAGATCACAAACACTGCAGTGTGAGAAGATTTGTTGACTTGAGGAAGAATTTCTGTGTACCTCAGTAGGATGCACCCCTCTCCACTGTCCTTTCTGATACCTGATAAGACCTTGAAAGGTACATGTAAAATGAACCAGAGGATAGCAAAATAAACCTTCCTCAGTCTCATTCTACTTTCTTCTCCCTGGGACATGCCCATTAGAGAGTTTATAAAGAAACTAAGATGCCAAAAAAAACAACAACAAAAACAACTAAGATGCCAGAAGACAGGGAAAGAAAAGAGGGAAAAACAAGCATGTGCAGTATCATTCTTATTCACAGAACCTGGCTCTGTCCCTTGTTGTCCTTTCATTGGAAGCACATTTGATCAAACACACAGAGGCACCTAATGAACAAGTATGATAGGACTTCTAGCATTTACTAAATCAACCAACAACTTGAATGGGACCTTGGAATTCTCTGAACTTGTCAGGGACTCCTAAATTTGGATTAGGTAATATCAACATTAATCACAGATATTGAATTCAGGGAATAAACAGAGGCAGGCTGAACAAGCTGGGATGTAACAATCAGGAAGAGCCTGGTGATTCTAGAGTAAAGTTATGAAATTTTCTTTGTTTAATAAAGAAGAGGGAAGTGGCTGCCTCCCTACTCTCCCATTCATACGATGTCTCCTTGAAAACATAATAGGCCCAAGAAGAGGCCCAACCTTTTGATTTTACAATGTAATGTCACAGGCCTTCTGACCTTTGGAATTGTAAACACTTATCTCCAAAATGAACACAGGAGTCTTTGAAGAGGTAACAATCAACATACATCATTGTCTCTTGAGGTGATAAGAGAAGTTACTTGTTCTTTTTTCTACTTTCCTGTGTTAATTTATGTGAAAATTTGTTTGGACTTTGTAGTCACTTTCATACTAACTTGAATGCAAAACTGTTAGTAGTTTTCCAATAGTAAGTTGTATTCTCTCTGTATTCTATATTGATACAGAGGAGACTTTTGTGTCAGTGACTGGCAGGAAACTGTCATATATGCACCCACAAGGCAAAAAAGACAATGAGATGGGGCTGAACATTTGGATGGCTGGTGATATCATTTAGTGTGAACAGCTACAAAAGAAGAAGCAGTTCTTTCACAGAGAGCAGAACTTTAGAATTGCAGGAGAACTTGACTACCAAACTTGCATCTCATATTTTAATCTCTTCTAACACATCTTGAGTTTCTCCCACATCAAGTCAATCAGAAGACCTGATTTTTCATCCTTCCAAAATCTCTTTGAAATCATTTGATTCTCTCCATTCACAGAGCCACTATATGAGACCATGTGACCATCATCTCCCCTCTCACAAATTTAATCACCTTCAATTTTGCTGTCTGTCAAACCATTTCTCCACACTGCTATGAGTCATATTTCTAAAACACAAGATCTCTGCTTAAAACCATGGTGTATAAAGATCTCCTTCCTCTTGCTCCTGCTTATTCCACCAGCTTGATTTCTCATGACTCCAAAACTCCCCCCTTCCTAATGTATGGTCCTGCCATAGTAAATTACTCAGTGTTACTTGAACATTCTTACTCTGGTCTCTAGGGTTTTGTATAGGCTCTTTTCTTAAGACCATTCGCAGCCATCCCTCCCTCTATGCACCATCTTCCAATCAGTACTCTCTGCTCTTCATTTAGGACTCAGCTAGAATGGATGACCTCCCTCTGAATTTCTTGTCTGACCCTTCCAGGGCATCCCTAATTTCCCCTCCAGCACCTTGCTTTGACCTAACCTGTTGTTTATCACAGTGTGCTGTATTTGCCAATTTGTACTGTCTTTTATAGTATAAAGTCTTTCAAAGAATTCTTAATTAATAAGTGTTTAGCAATTAAGTCAAAGGTTAATGTTCAAAGGTAGGGCTGGTTTGTATACCAGCTTGATCCAAGGCTTCAAATGAGTCACTGGTAGTTACTACCTAGTCTTAGCTCTGCTGCTTTGCATCTTGGCTTCACTATCAGACTGCTTCTGGTGTCACACATGACTGCCAATAGCTGAAAGTCTACATTCTCTCAGGCCCAGTGGAAGAGTGCCTTTCTTTCCCCGAAGTCCTTGCAGAATTCTTATTGAATGCCATGAGCTTTGATTGGGCCACATGCCTATTCCTGAAGCAATCACTCTGGCCAAGGAAACTCAGGTGCTCTAACTGGGCTTGAAAACATGCTCATACTCAGGAGTCAGAGATGGAGTTCACACTAAGAGCCACAGGGAGTATAGGGGTGGTTCTTCAGAAAATAATAGAGTTACTGGTACCAAAAGAAGAATTAGTGCAAACTGGGAAGCAAAAAGAAAACAAAATAAAAACTATACACTACAGTAAATAAATTACATGGCTGTATAAATCAATATAGGCAGCAGCAGGTTAAGAAATTACAGTGTAAGAAGAAAATCCAGCTACAGACACTTTAAATCTCATTTATATGGTTTAGTTGACTTTTCCCTGTAAAGTAGATTTCTTTGGGAGCTAAACTGAAATTTATTAAGGTTCTTAGGATTCTGCATAATAAATGGAAACTTATTTCCAAGCTGCATGCTGCATGTTCCAAAAAGGATATATGATTATATAGACTTTGACTTAAATCTTTAGTTTAAATATGACATGTTAAACTTGATGATTGAATTTCCTCCATAAGTTGAAAACCTGGAAAAAGTTTGTGGAAAAATGACTAATTCTGGATAATAAAGGCAAGAAATAGGACATTTACTGTAATTGCCATTCTTAATGATTAATAATAATTTAAACATAAAAAATAGTTTATTATATATGATTCCATTGAAAAGTTCAATTATACTAAAAATTTAGGTTAACATGACAGACCAGGGCAGGAAAGGTGGAAAGAGCTAATTTATATTCAACAAGAAATTTTCAGTTACTAACAACTGAGAAAAGCTTTAAACATACTTCTTCCCCTCTGGGAATTTTAGTACAACTTAACTGCTCAGAGAAAAATCAGCTTCATCACAACACCTTTTTGTGATGAGAGCAGGCTGCTAAGAAAGCTCCCACCCGATAGAAAGAAGTCTGAAGAATGTCTATCTTGAATCAGGTGTTATAATTAGTTTTGACACCACTTTCACAGTAAGACTCCTTAATCCTCCTGAAATTTATAGAGGGATAAATCAAGCACCTCCTACATTATATACAGTATTCCAGTGGTCTCTTTAATCTCTCCTATTCATACTTTAGGAGCTAGAGATATTTCAGTTATGGACATGTGAACTCCCCTAGAAGTATCCGATAGATTATTTTCATGCTTATAATAAACACTTTCCTAAATAAAAAGACTGTTCGCAGTTTACACAGCTATATGATAAAAGAGATTCTGTTTCCCAAAGGCAGCATGATGAAGCAGAAAAAGCATTGAATTTGGAAGTCAAATGCTTTTAGCCAAAGTCCCAAATCTTTGCCTTAAAACTTTTGTGACCTTTAAGAGTTTCCTCATCTCCATAGGGGTGTAAAAGTAGTTTGTATCATAGAGTTATTGTGTGAATCAAAAGGAAATCAGTAACATATGCAAAAGAGCTGTGCAAACTACACAGTCATACAATCTCAGCCTCAATACTTCCCTATAAGGAAGTACTTGAAAAGTGTAGGAACCAAATATATTATAATGTAGTCAAGACAGATTTGTGATATATATACATACGTGTATATAACTCTCCCAAATTATAGTGCAATGATCACTAACATTGATTAAGCACTAATTATATGCAAAGTACTTTGCAAGGCTCTCCTTCTAAATCCTGCAACAATCCCATGAGGTGGGATAATATTTCTTTCTATTTTATAGAAAAACCAAAGCTAATAAAGATTAAATAACTTCCCTAAGTCCACACAAGCAGAAAATGTGGACCTTTGACTCAACACAGGTCAATTCATTCAAAGCCAATATTCTTAGCCCTACACAACCTCACCGTCCATACAGGTCCATGTGACAGAAGACATGGTCCTGATATACTCCCTTGCAAAAATTTGTAATTGATTCATGATAAAAAAAAAAGCATCATCAACTAATGGGAAAGTAGTTGATCATAATAAACAATTTCAGGAAAATCAACTTCTTTTTTATCATAACCTCATATACCAGAACATTTAAAAACTGAAATAAGCCCATCACTTTTTAAACTTTTTAAATAAGCCTTTTAAAGCTTTTTAAGTCTTTAAGTCTTAAGACTTTTTAAGACTGAATAATATTCCACCATATGTATATACCACATTTTGTTGATCCATTCATCCATTAATGGATAGTAGGATTGTTTCCACCTTTTGGCTATTGTGAAAAATGCTGTGTGAACACTGGTGTAAAAATATCTCTTTGAGTTCCTGCTTTAAATTCTTTTGAGGTATATACCCAGAACTGGAATTGCTGGATCATATGGTAATTCTATTTTTAATTTTTTGAGGAACCTCCATACTGTTTTCCATACAGGCTGCATCATTTTACATTCCCACCAACAATGCACAAGAGTTCCAATTTCTCTACATCCTCACCAATACCTATCAATTTTTCCATTTTTATAATAATATCCTTGAGGGTTTTTTTTAAAGATTTTATTTATTTATTTGACAGAGAGATCACAAGTAGGCAGAGTGGCAGGCAGAGAGAGAGAGGGGGAAGCAGGCTCCCTGCTGAACAGAGAGCCTGATGCAGGGGTCGATCCCAGGACCCTGAGATCATGACCTGAGCTGAAGCAGAGGCTTTAACCCACTGAGCCACCCAGGCGCCCCAATATCCTTGAGTTTTATAGGTTGTTTTACAATACACATGTATTAGTTTCAAATTCCAGGGGGAATACCCTCAAAAACTATAGCAGAAAATCAAGAATGATATGGTGAGATTTCGTTGAATGTGAAACGGTTGAATTTCATGTCTCTAATTATGGATTTAGTCTCTAATTATCTTGAGACTTGCTTATGATGAAAATTGTTGGAAAGCCTTTCTTCTTCCTGTATTGTTCATCTCACTTGTTGAGATTGCCCTACCATGAATTGATATAGAGCCTCACCTTGATCCTCTCTGTTATCCCTTATCTCCATTTGATAACTAATTGCCCTTACACATGTTTCTGAAACCACTCTTTCTCTTCTTCTTCATCACTGTCATTGCCTTGATGTGGCCCTTATCAATTCCAATCTGGTCTGGAGCATTTATCTCTTCTCTCTCTGCCCCTCCAAAATTATTATTCAGAGAGACAAACATAATTATATCATTGCTTTGCCTCTTGCACCACCACCATCTTCAGCTGAACTTCTCAAACACAAGATTCTTCATCACATTTGCATGAAGCATAGAAATCATTCTACAACATTGATTTTCTTAAATGAGAAATAATTTGAACCATAATTTACATATTAAAATAAACACAAGTGTATTATGTAAGTTGCAAAAATTTTAGGTAAAACCACGCACTTCAAAAGTTTTTCCTGCATTAGGACTTTGGACTATGTGAACTACAGTGCCACAACTCAGAGTTTATTTCTCAGTCTATAAGGGCACATTGAAGGAGAAATACTGATTTACAGGATAAAATATAGCTCCTTACCATGTCATATGAGGTCCCCTGTGAATTGGCACTTGCCTGTATCTCTAGACTCACTTCCTGCCACCTTCCTCCACATCAACACCTTATGTTTCAAAAATGCCACATCATTTGTGGTTTTCAGAACATCACTCTACTGTTTCATATGCTGTCCTTCTCTCAAAGAGGGAGCTTCCCCATCCAATCCTCCTATCCAAACTGCTCTATGTGGTGAACTCCCATTTTCACCTTTCTGACTCCACACACATATTTCTTCTTTGAAGCCTCCCCAGTAATCTCCTCTACCCTCCACTCCTTCAGAGTGTTACTAAATCTGTCTCTCACCTTAAGATGTCATTATTTTGAGAGAGCCTAGCATTAAAAGCATAGTTTCTAAAGATAGTTTACGTAGTTTTGAACCCCAGTATCATTTTCTACCTGTGTGACTTTAAGTAAGTTAACAGATTTCGCTGCACCCAGATATTCTCTGTAAAATAGGCTGAATACCAGTGCTTACCTTACAGGGTTGTTGTTAGGCTTCTAGGCTTCTAGGGGATAATATATGTACAGAAGACCTCCAGGCAGACAATCAGCACTCACAAAATGTCACCCACTTTTGTCTTAATCATTTTAGAATCCTTAGAACCTGCTGCAGAGTAGGTGCTTAGGAAATGTTTATTGAAGCAAATTAAATTCCCTTTTTACTAAATACATGTTTTTGGCCTTCAATTATTTCTCTTTGGCCAACAGAAAAACATTCTTTTTTAAAAAAACTGAAAGAAATCTTAGTGACTGAGAAACCCCAAATGTACTGTTCACATCTCTGGCGTTTCAAATTATTTTGTGTGCCCTGCCCTAGAATTGGCAATGGTGGTAACATGTCACAACAGCTAAATTGAAAGAGGAAGGAATTAAAGCACTGATAGTTTGAAAGGGAGTTCATTTTCCATTCTGCTATCAGAAAGTGGTCCAAACCTCCACACAGGACATGAAAAGTGAACCTATACTTGGAGACCCATCTTTCAGAGTTATGAAAACCCATTACACATTTGTTGAAAGGAAAACGTTTGTGCATTTGGACGGTAACTCCACGTAGAGGAAGAAGCCTGCCAGAATGCGTGTATAATTGCTTGGACTGCTAGAGGTTTTATTCAGGGTCTTGAGACTGGTGATAGATGAGCCTAAAAGGACTGCTTTAAATAAACCAAACGTCTTGGATTAGTGTCACTGGACTTAGAGCCCCCTGGGAAAGGCCTGTCTCCTGTGATTTCCAGTATACTCCACTTCCAATGAGCTGGAAATACCACAAGAAAACCGCTGTTCTCACGGTATTTTTGCCTTTTCCATTTCTGGTTTTAGCGAAGAAAAAAAAAAAAATGGCATGTGTACATGACAGAATAATCAGAACATCCAAATGTTTGATCTTTAAACTAAATAGAATTCACCGTGAGTTTCAAGTAAATCCAAATAAAATAACTTTGGGCACATTCTCATAAGTTTTATTTAAGCAGATATATGCCTACAAGTGAGCCAGAGTTATTAAGCATTAACTATCCTGAAATTGTATTCCACATGTATTAATTGAAGGTAAAGTGGCCAAATAACTAAATTTGGTTAATGACTCTAAATTTTTGTTTAGGAATATTTACTTAAACTACTTACAATAAAATGCAGCAAATATTTATGAGTCACTAACTGTGTGCCAGGCACAGTGCTAATAGCTGGGGACCTTACTTAAGGGCACATTGACATATATGATAATCATTTTTAAATATGTGCAGTTAAGAATATTTAGATAAGGTAACCAAAGGAATCTGAAGAAAGAAGAGAAAGAGGAAAATATACAGTGCAAGTCATCATAGATCAGTTTAATAAGAGTGTTCTTTTCTTCAATAGTGTGCTTAATGTTTTTTCTATTATTAGTAGCAGAAAACAATGACTAAAAATTGAGTGAAAATTAGTGTGTTTTTTAATCCTACAAAATCAAGATTTTTGCAGACAAGGTAGTGTTTCAATTTACCTATAAAAAAATGATTGCTATTTAAATTTTCTGAGTAGTAATTGTTCACAAACCAATTAAGCAGATTCTAGTGTCAAGGAAATTAGAAATGTTATTACTCCTATATGTACATATTAATAGATATGTTGATTAACCGAATCTATTAATTTTACGTACATACTATGTACATAATATGCAGATACCGTATAATGGTTAAGAGCTCAAAATGTGGAGTTGGTCAGTATATACTTGGGTCTGAATTTTTGTTCTTCCTCTTCATAGCTATGTGGTCATAATTGCTTAATACCTCTGATTATTTTTATTATTAATAATCTACATCTTAGATTAATAATATGTAGATTAATAATCTACATAATCATCTACAGATGCAGATGAGTCTGCATCTGTAAAATAATTATAACAGTAACTACCTGATAAAGTTTTTGAAAGAATGAAATAAGGATGCACATAAACTATTCAGCTGGATGCATGCATAGTGAGCATGCAATCAACGTCTGCTTTAATTAGTAGTAGTAATACTAACAAGGTTAATGAGAAATGTGCTTAATAAACTACAAACTTTAAACAAAATTGAGATTGGGGAAAGTTAATGATATTAACATAAATAAGTTTATTAAGACTAGAAATTGTAACAACTGTGAGTAAGGAAACCATGTGTATATTTCATAGTTGTCTCTCAAACATATGATAGTACCTGAATTTAGTTCTTTAACACTGTACCCAGAGCATATTCAAATCCAGGAATTTCAATTATCCATCTCTGAAGAATATTTCTCTGCAGTTCAGTGAATATGTCTAAGAATAACCAACATATAAACACAGTTTGACTACTATCTCTGTTTCTCTGTTGTGAGTTCTGTGAGCTGTGGATAGTGTGGTGATATTTAAGCTGCTACTACAGTAGTATAGTAGAAACTATAAGCATGGGGTAGCATTTCCAGGCTTCAAAGAACCCCCACTGCTATTGTAGTATTGGAAATACAATGTTCCTATTACTCAAGAGCATTAGGAAAACATAGCTCTGCTTTAGAGAATCCATGAGATCTCTATTAGAGAATTTTTCTCTTAGCTGTAGTAAATACTTTACCTGCCTCAAAGAGAAATAGCAAGCTTGTATCAAAACAACAGCCTTAACCCTAGGTATTCATTCAGATAGAGGAGGGGAGGAAAATTAGCAGTTTTCAGGGCACTCCTGGATCCTACCACTGGTAGGAAGGAAAGTAAACTATCTGCTTGATGGTGCTGCTCATTCTCATCTGAGCGCTGCAAATTAACTTCTCCAGAGACTTCCTCTATATGCTATAAGAAGAGAAGGAACCTGTACTTGCCCAGGTGAAATGAAAGATGAGGAGGGTATCTTGGCTCCATCCTTTGGCCTGCTCCAGAGGCAGATTCAGTACTGTGGTAAAGAGCCCTCCTCTTTATCGTGGTAATCATTTTGCAATACATACACTTATCAAACCATTATGTTGTATACCTGAAACCAATATAATGTTATATGTCAATTAATTCTCGAAGAAATGGACTATGAAACAGTGGGAAAAAAAAGTGATTTTTTTTTCAAAGCTGTATCTGAAATACAGTTCAGGAAACCAATATTCCTGAACTGTAACAGAGTGTTGCTTACCATGGAAAACAATTTGGCATGACAAGGAGCTCTTATTCGCTGAGTCTAAGGTTTCAATAGTGGAAATGGTATTATAAAGGGTTCATAGTTGAGAAACAGATGAGTTAATTAGAGAAGTTTACATTAATGGAATATCATTGAGGATCAGTGCTTTGTCATATGTCCTCATGAAGGGCATTCACAGTTAACTTATTACATGGCATCATAAAAACTTCTTTTCTCATGACACGAACCAATAATATTTACCATTTGTCGGGTTAGTCTCTTTAAGCACCCGTCGTACCAGCTTAAAAGTAAATTAGAAAATTGTTTCCTGTTTTCCCATATAACTTTTTTATAAATAGTGACCTAGATCCAGGATTAATGACCAAATAAAATATCTCCACCTTGTCAGAGATCTAGCAATTTTAAAGCCTCACAAAAATGTCTTGTTCCCATCTAGTCTCTGTCTCTTTTGGAACAACAAATAGCAACCAATTATGGTGCCTTTACATGGGGCTGGAATGTGCCCGTTAACAAGTGACTCATCTCTCTTCATTTAATATAGTTGCCAGATCTTAAAATCAATATCAAACTCCAAATAAAACTCTTAAGAGTTTTATGTCCTTGCCCAGAAGTGCATTATATACCTTTCTGTGGCGGGGTTGGGGGGTAGTCAGGCAAGAGCAAGAATGCCAGTGGTAGAAATAAAGAATCCTCCCAGCTCTGAGGGGATCGCTTTAACAGCTACACAATTTAAGACAATGTTGGATTGTGGCATGTAGTCTCTCTGGGTATAAGCTGGGAACCAAGATTAATTAGGATCATCTAGTAGCTAGAAGCCAGTAAGAGCCTAGAGAAGATGGGGTACCACCACACAATAGACTTCTGATTATTTTGTATCCTAACTAAATTTTGGGCTTAATTGGCCTGGAGAAGTACACATGACATAAGTGATTCTGAATTCTCCAAATCTATGTTTTCCTGTAGTTAAAACAATTAGTGAGTACAGGAAAACATTAAAACAGATCATATTTCTCTTTCTGGGGGAAAACCTGAGATTTGTTTGCTTTTGAATCACTAAAAAGATCAGAATACTTTTTCTCTACTCCTAGTAAGTCATTAATGCCTGTCATCTGAAATGTTGCTTTTGCCAAAGATTGTTTATAAATGAGCAATTAGAACTTACTGAAGCATTGTAGATGAAGCTTATTTAATTGATGAATGAACTAACACCATATATCAAGTTGTAGTTTTTCTTCTTAGTAAAAACATGTGACATTAAGAGACATAGTGCAGAGCTTCTTTGTAAGAAAGTCATGAGCCAAGATTGAGACTATTTACCACAGAAACAAAATGGGGAAACTTTAATGGATATAAATAAGATAATAGCCATTTTATACTCACAGCAAAAACTTACCTATACATTTTTTGTGTTGTGTGTCTGTGAGAGAGAGAGAACCAGGCAGGATAAAGGAGGACATTTCTTTTGGAAAAAAGGTAGCACTGTTTTGATTCTAATGGTGGTTATCATAAACATGAAAATAACATTTCTTTCTTGAATAAGTCAAGAAATTAGCAGAGATAAAACTCTATCATTTCAATAACTATGCAAAAAATTGGAGGGGAAACAACTACATGTACAATCAAAATGATCAGGTTTTCTTGCTGCCTGCATAACATGTAATATAGATTGTAAGTAATTATAATACAAGGATTGGAATTTAGCTGCTTCTCCATACTCCTATACTTTAATTTGATACAAAATGATGTATCACAGTAATATTTATATTTTTTTCATTTGATCCTCAGGGGATAGAAATAATCCACATACTATTCTTGCATAATAGATATTCCCAAATGTCCAAACTTAAAGATCATAGCTTCACAAGGGAAAATTACAAATAACACTCTATCAAAACACTGATTCTTTTCCTGTTTCTTATTAAAGCACTTTTTAGGATTAAAAACTTCCTTATAGAGTATCAGTGCTGGAACATGATTAAGATAAAGCTAACGTCAGATGGCTCACCAGAGTAGCAATTTCTTGACAAGCTTCCTTTCTCCAGAATGGAGCTGACTTGCAATCCATTGATATCAACTACTTCAGCAGAGCAAACTCTGTGAAAGCTTTAAACATTGAAATTGGAAGGTTTTAAACCTTTATATCTTTTTGCCTCCTTTTTAAAAGAGTTGCGTGAAGCAGAAATGCTATCTTCACATGTAGAGGGAAAAGAAACATTTTCTTGGAAGTTCTTAATGAATGTTAAAGTAAGTGAGAGGTCCCCGCCCATGCCAAGGGAAAGCCTTGAAAGCAAGGGAATGCTTTGTTAAGATTAGCCATTTCCCCCCTGGCTGGACAACCAAGGACAAATTCCTCTATCTCTATTCTTTGCCATATCCTCTTTATTCAAGAATAAAATCACTTTAAAATCATTTAAATCACTTTTAAAAGTCACTCTACACTCTGTGGTGTTGAGTAAGTACTCTACCTAGAGCTGGGAGAAAAAAAAACAGGACCCTGACTCCAAGAGACATAGTATGGAAGGATGTGGATTCATGCAACCACCGGGTATGACAGGAACTCATGATTCCCTGACTCTGAAAGGTGATGTGCTCCATGAACTGTAGGAAATTCTTTTTTGGGGGACAGAGGGACAATTATTCCATATTCCTTCTTTATCCATGTAGAATGACTCTACCTGGATGAACATTGTCTTTCCCACCCCAGGAAAGGAGGAATAAATGAAATATCTGAATGGGGAGTTTCAAAAATGATCCTCAGATCTTACCATGCTTCATGGCATCCATTCTTCCTGAGATTTGGCAGGAGGCTGAGAAAGTGTTTACTGTACTTCTCTATCTGTACACTTGGAAGTCTACTCCGTTAAGAGAATCTTATGATTGTCTAGCTTGCCAGTACTGGGGTGGTGGTGGGGGTTAAGTTTAATCATGGGATAGAGGATTATTAACAAGCCCATTCCCCTCTATACTTAAATCAGCTTTGTCAATGTAACAAAACAAGTAATATTTTGACCTGCATTCTTCTGACTCTTGCACTTAGCTCTAAATGTGTTCCACAATTGGTTGGGAAAGAGGGAATTTATATACTGACTCACTAAAATCCTAATAGCTTCCAGCTATGTAAATAAATTAGTGTTCATCAATGAATGGCTGGCTTTCAAAAACATTTTATTTTATTACCATCAAAGTTCTTACTCTTAATATTAAGCAACTGAAAACAAGAAAAATGATTAATGTAAATAGAGAGGAATGTGAGTCAATGAACGTTGAAAGGAATCATGAATATGACTATATCTATAGCCTTAGAAACCTCCTTGGTACTTAGAGACCCATGAGTGTAAGGACGTCCCCATACTTGCATCTTTAGGACATTTTAGGAATGGTCAATTAGAGGGAAATTCCAGTGAAGTTCATTAAAGTCCTTGATTAGTCTGCAGTTTCATAGACATGGTGATGGACTATTTCATTTTGGGATGAGAAGTGGTTTGTGAAATGTAAGAAGAAATATTGAATATCCTACCTATACTATTTGACTTAATATTCTAAACAACTGGGTAGAAGAGGTACTAGTCTTTTATCCATTTATAGATGAAGAAACAAGGTGTAGACATGTAAAGCTGCTTGCCCAAGACTTCAAAGCCTGGAAATAACTGAGCTGTCAAAATCAAAGCTCTTGCTTTAACCACTCTGTCATTTTGCCTTATTCATTTTACTACTACCAATGTCAGTCACCTTGAAACTAATCATTAAATGCTAATTAAATTGAATTAAGAGTAGAGTTTAAAACAAGCATTAAAAATGGTTCTCTTCATTCAGTTTTCATGTTTATAAACATTGCAATTGATAAATCACCTAGAACTAGAGTAAGTTAAATGCCGGATAATCTGAACAACTAAGATATTAAAAAACTAAAAGGATTAACTTATCCAAGAAAAAAATCGAGAATCCTAAATGTAAAGTATGTTTAACAAAGTGGTGACTAATGTCATGATAATAGCCAACAAATATTTTTCAAATATAAATGTGAATAGTGAGAGGATGAATTTAATTAAATATGTCAATTCGAGGAAATGGAAATTTAGGTCTAATTTAACAGAAAGCATTTCAACCATGGGAACTCAAATGTCACAGAATAATCTCAAGGGAATAGGTTTTCTACTTCAGACATTTAAAAATAGATTGTGTTTACCCAAGAGGAAAGAAAGAATATGTCCTCTCAAAGACTTATACAAAGATGTTTATAGCAACTTTATTTATAATTTTGAAAACAGAAAACAATCCAAATGCCTATCAACAGTTAAATAAATAAAGTGTGGTATATCCATACAATGAAATACTATTCATCAACAAAAAGGAATGAGCAGTTAACACATGCAATAATATGGATGAACCTCAAAATAATGACACTAAGTAAAAGAATCAAGGCCAAAATGGGGTACATACTCTGATTTCATTGATATATAAGTCTATACAATGATTAGGGTTGCAGAAGGTGAGAGGTAAAAGGGAGAGAGGAATGACAAAGGGACATAAGGAAACTTTTGGGACTCACATATATATTCATGAGGTGAATCTGGTGATTTCATGGAACTACACATATGTCAAAATGTATCAAGTTGTACACTTTAAATATATGCAATTTATATCAATTATACCTCAGTAAAGCTGTTTGAAAAACAACAAATAAATGTCTTTAAAAAAACAGACTGTGGAACATCTACAGCAGAAGGTTATAAGACATTGTTCCAACAATCAAAAGAACAGAATATACCTCCACCCCCATATACCTCCAAAACTACCCACTTCTCTCATGGTCAGTATCTTTTCCCTACATTCTTAATCCACAATATATTGCTCTTTGGAGCAAAGAATAACAAAAACAAAAATCACTTACAACTCCCACCACACAGAGATCCTGTTTATTAACATTTGAGGATATTTCTTTCAGTTTTTGATATCAGGATCATACTCTCAGTATTTGGATTTAGTTTTAATATTAGGTTCATAAAAAGGAAGAACCCTGCACTTTTGTAGGAATGAAAACTAGTGCAGCCACTGTGGAAAACAGTATGAAGTATCCTCAAAAAGTTAAAAATAAAACTACTCTATGATCCAGTAATCGCACTACTGGGTATTTAACCAAAAAAGACAAAAACCCTAATTCAAAGGGATACATGCACCCCTGTTTTTATAGCAGCATTATTTACAAAAGCCCAATTATAGAAGCAGCCCAAGTGTCCATCAATAGATGAACGGATAAAGAAGATATGGTATATATACACTATGGAATATTATTCTGCCTTAAAAATGAATGAAATCTTGCCATTTGCAACAATATGGGTGGAGTTAGAGTATAATGCTAAGTGAAATAAGTAAATCAGTGAGAGAAATACCATATGATATTTCATATGTGGAAGCTAAGAAACAAAGCAAATGAGCAAAGACAAAAAGAAAAAGACAGAGACAAGCCAAGAAACAGACTCCTAACTGTATAGAACAAACTGATGATTATCAGAGGAAGAGGGGGGAGGGAGTGGGTGAAATAGGTTATGGGGATTACGGACAGCACTTGTGATGAGCACCAGGTGTTGTATGGAATTTTGAGGCCTCTGTATTATACACCTGAAACTAATATAATACTATATGTTAACTGTAGTCAAATTAAAATAAAATAATATAAAATAAAGTGGACAGAAAATCAAGTTCATACCATTCATATTGTTTTATTTAAATTTCCTGATCCTCAAATTTTTCCAATATATAGAAAATTGTAAAAAAAATCCAACACTTATATAATCTTTTTTTTTACTTGTTTTTCCTTCAGTTTTTTTTTTCTTTTAAAGAAACAAACATTTTAAAATTCTACTTTCCATTTCTTCCCTCTTTCGGAAGTAAGCAAAATCCTGAAATTAGTATATATCATTATCAAATATGTATGTTTGCCCTCTTATATATGTTTATATACAAAATACATACATTTTATTGTGCTTTGAACAGTTACATAAATTGTTGCATGAGAAGCATAATTTTGTATCTTCCTTTTTCCATTCAGTATGTTTTTTGAGATTCATCCACGTTGAGGCATGTCAATCCAATACATTTTTTTGACCATATCCTCTTATATGTATAAACCAGTTTAGCGTTCCTGTTTCAGTTAATAATACACCATGGTTGTTCTCCAAGCCCTTGTGATTTTCGCTTTTCGAAAGGTTCTTCCCCAGCTCTTTGTGGCTGGCTTTCTCCTCCTTCAGGTCATAACTCAGAGAGGATTCCTAGATTACCCTATCTGAACTTCCATTCTTGCCCACACCCAACAAATGGTTACTCTCTTTTTCATGTTACCTTTGAATTTCTTTTATAGCATTTACTTTTCATTTTCTCCACTTGTTTATTGTATGGTTCCTCCAAGAGATGGTATGTCCCCTGAGGTCAGGAACTTGTCTTCGTTGTTCACCTTTATTTTTTTTTCACCTTTATATTTTAAAGAGGGATGTCACATTAGCACAATCCATGCCACATTAAAAAGACTTAACTAATATTTAGAAAAAAAATAAATAGATGAATGGATGATGGATGGCAGGAGTGATAGATATGGATGGTTGGATGCTGACTACGTCATTTCTGGTTCTAATTCTGTGAGGCCTCAGTCAATCAATAAAAGAGGCAGAACTGAATAAAACAAAAACATTTTATTTGGGGTATCAGAATTGCAATTCAAATAACACAAATTCGGGTAAATTGTGTCACATTAGGGAACAAAAATTAAGAGGTGTTTAATGACAAAAGGGAATGCTTGTGTACATTGTTTACAAAGAATTTTGATTGGTGTTGATGGCAGAAAAATAATCTTGGCTAAGCATAATTGGTTGCTAAGGCTATCACTAAACATACTAAAATATGTTACTGTAGCATGTTGCAGATGTTCCTGCAGTATCTTTGGAATATTTGCAGTTTGGCCTAGTTCAAAAGTTCATTTTTGTATTTGGGGAGGAGGTGCATAAGGCCCACCTCCTTAATGGCCTCCCAGCTTCATTTTAAAACCCCTTGCTGTAAGTGACTCCATTTGATTTTACTCTTCACACCCCATTCTACCATCAACAAAAAGACCAGGAGAACATAAATTTCATATCTTATCCCTCAACCACATTTGAGCTTATCTACTCTGGATGGCCAAATAGCTAGGTCTACTGCAAAAATAACGAACCTCTAAATGCCATCCTTACAGTTTGAAAGCTATAGTTTAATCTCTTCAACTTCTATTTTCAAGTTATTAATTCAAACAGAAACTAAAATTCTGACCATTCAGTTGGATTACCAGAATATATCCTTTATTTTATTATCCTGAGAAGTACTCAGGATAGGCCATAAATAATTTATGGCTACTTTTGTGAATTATTTATGATTTACATGCACATAGACTATTGTTTTTCATATCTAAGTAGAGATTTTCTAAAGTTTTGGAAATCTGAAAATATTTGTATACCTATACATTTCTATAACTACTTCATAAATTTTACAGAGTTGGCTTTGCAATATAATAAAAAATGGGAAATTTTAGATAGTAATTTTAACTTTTTATAATACCTATTAAGGAGCACACATGTCCTCCTTACTCCAAACATACGTTCTTCTGAAATAGTATAAAAAAATGATATTTGCAGGATTGGCTTAGAATAATTTAAAAATACATACATTTTTCCTAAATTAAAGTGATTATATTTATCCTTTAGATATCACCTAGATTAAAAATATTCTTTGTATTTGAGGATGTCTTAAAATGGTAAATATTTTGCAAATGTAATAATCTGTTTTAGTAAAATATGTAGTAAAATTAGGTAGCATTTATTGTGCACTTAATTATATGATAAGCACTTCTAAGTGTATCTTACTGAGGCAGCACCTGTAAGGTAGATATTACTTTCTCCATTTTACATACAAGGATTGAAGAGGTTATTTAACTTATCCAAGTAAGTGATAGGACTAAAACTTAACTTTAAGCTATCTTTTAACCACTATACCCTAATGGAAATGAGGTGGAGGGTCAATGAGAAAATAAAAAATCACTCTTAATCCCATAACCCAGAGATCATGATTGTTAATTCTCTAGGATTTTTTTGGTGCAATTTTTATTCTAGTTTATTTTGTCCAATTTTTTAACCTGTGATTTTGTTATATATATTCTGTGTTCATCTTTCACTTAATCTTATATCATAAATATTTCTGATGATGTTCAATATTTTATACAGTGTTCCTTGTTATTTAGGTACAATTCTTTAGCAATTCCCTTTCCCAAAACTGTTTGCACTCTCCACAACTCCTAACCCCTCACAATCTGCTAATAGAGTGTGCTTGTTTTAAATCATTCTATCTTCTAAATCATGTATCTTAATTAGGAAAATAAAATATTAAAAAGCCACAAGAATACCCAGAAAGAATTAGTTGGCTAATATAAAGGAAAATGAGCATGTTGGTGTTTTTAAAAACTAAGTGTTCTTCTTAAATATTAAAATTCCTTGAATGGATTTCAACAGATGATGATGAATATGTTGGTTACACTGCTAAAGATTCTCTTTAAAGAATAAACTTGGCACATCTCATCAAGGTGAGGCTGGTACAGTAGAAATGTTTATTTTGTATGACTGAAAAAACATTGATAGGTAGTATCCAAAGCAACAAAGCGATGAACTATATGCCTTAAAAGTGCAGGTTGGCTGTATTTATGACAGAAGGTCATCACTGTGCAGATCCAACTGTCTCCATGTCCTAAGATTGCACCCAGACTCCAAGTCACTGTAAATTTGATACAAGCTAAAGCTGCTCCAAGCCCAGATTTACAAAGTGTTTCAGCAAAAAAGATAAGATATTGGTATCATGATCATTTTAAGAAAGGGCACTGATAACGATACACTAATGAAACATTTTACTGATGTGTTAAATGACACTACTTAAGTGAGATGTTATAGGTTGGCATCACTCAAAAGCCCCCAGGTTAAAATAAAAATATCAACCTAGTCTTAAATTCAAAGATTTTGAAAAGCTATCAATAGAAGAGGTGCAAATTGAATGTCTTGGGAAAAATTTATTAACAGCAATGACTAGCCAGCACATCCTATCAAGTCTATACAAATGATTTTCTATTTAAATAGTCACTTGCACATTTCCTCTAACATCAAAGAACTTTTGCTGTGTGCATAATAAAGAAGAATTTTTGTTTCTCTGCAAGACACTTTTGTATTGTGATTATGTGTTGTTAGTAAAATGGGAGAGATTACTCTAGAAATTTTTATACACAACTTAAAGCTATTTATGCTCAAGATAAATGGTCATGATTATTATAAAGACAATTTGGATTCAATTATTTTCTGACCTTACAAATAAGGTCTTTATAAACTGTTAAACATGCAGAGCTTTTAGCTTATTTTAACTTTTTGTTAAAATAGAATTTTATTGTTAGTTAATGTATGAAATGATTCTTATAGCCATTTTTTGTGCTTACAAGAGACCTTTATAAAGTAAATACCACTATTTAGAGAAATAAATAAAATCTGTTTAATATTATCTTCCCGTTATAACTTTTTTCAACTGGTCGTAAGTATGTAAGTACCTTTTGTTTCTGGGATCTAATTTCCATTAAAAGTGAAGCCTGAAAGATCTGGTTAGCTTACTTAGTAAAATAACATGCTGTAGGGTATGTTGATCAAATGAATTCTAACTGCTTCTGCAAGAATCAGAAACTTAGCTTTCTTGTAGTTGGTGATTCACTATTGTGTATCCTTTCAATTGGCGATATTTCTATGTCCCTAATAGAGGAAATACTGTCATCCTAACTACACAAATTAGATTTGCCTTTTTAAATGTAACCTACAGGCATTCAACTCCAGACTTAAGTCATTAGAAAGAGGAATCAATGTATTTCCAAGACTTTATAATTACTGAAATAAATGCCTCTGTTTTACCTAAAACGTTGCCCAACTTCCCACTAACTCCTTATTTGCCTTAAATTCAAAATATTCTTGCTTAATCAAGAACATGCTTTATGTTCTTACTTATTTTCAAACATGAAAATCCATCTGGCCTTCTGATGCCCTTTAATTTTTAAGAGTGGATTTCTGCTTAGTATAAAATTTTCTAGTCCATTTAGTGGGCCAGTGATAGTTTTTATTTGGTTAAACTAACCTAATTTTGTTACTTGACCATATTGTAAAAACCCGAAATGAACAGGCAAAGGGAAAGCTTTACTTCATGAAAATGCTACCTTAATATGTAACCAAAGTCCTTAGGAAAGCTTTCCATCTTGGAATGATCAAGAGCAATGTAAAAGACATCTCATCCTCATGACAGGAGACTGCAGGTTTCTGTGTGGACAAGGTCATTTCAGTGACAAAATTTGAATCAGTGAAGGGAAACTCTGACCAAACTTAAGCATCTTTGTTATTGTTTACAGTAGAAGTCACTCAGAATATTTTACTTACGGGAAAAGGGCTGGCAGTGCAACTATTGGAAGTGATTATAATTAATCATTTCTATGCCAGAATTTTTGTCTCTCACTTCTTTAAAAAAAGAGAGAGAAAAGGAAAGAAAGAGAAAAAGTAAGTGTTGAGTTTAGATTGTTGGATTAGGGTTTGCAGAGAAGTTTTTTCATCAAATTATCTTTTTTGCTCCTCCTGAATGAAGTCTATAGATGTGCCCTGGGAATCTAGGTACCTCCTTATCTGATAATGCCTGAAGTCCTATAGTAAGTGGAGCATAAATTGAATTTTTATGCGTAATAACCAAGGACAATGTCAATATTGTGTTTCAGATATTCCTCCACTACTGGTCAGGTTGAAAATGTACACTCAGTAACACATTTGGGTGCTTTCTTTACTACTGATTTCATCCAGATGCTCCCTGAGTACAGAATTACATCTTCTTTCCCAATTCTATTTATCTTTGTCAATTAAATAAAACAAATGAAATGTCAAGGAGTTTCTTACTGAGAAAGGCCCACTTTGTTACCTTTGGTTCAATATGAGGGTAATTTAAATGCACAACTGAAACATGCTAGGAAAGCTATAGAATCATGCTTTCCCAGAGGACAGAAGGTACTTTTCATCTTACAATTAAATTAATGTAATGGATCCCCAGTTTGTTTCAAGTAACTTTTGTTTTTCATAACCACTGAATGGCCAGCAATTGTATGCTTTAATTCTATTTCTACTTGTTTTTAAGTGAGATTTGCTTTATGGTAAAGACATTTGTTCCTAAAGTACATCCTTGGGAAGTTAAAGTTACATACCTGAGATTGGTTTTCTGGATAAGAAGAATAAGTATCAGCTACTCCAGAAAGGTACTGGAGTAGCTGATACTTAGTCTTCAGTGGCTCTACTTCTGACCTTCAGACATGACAAATGACTGGTGTCTGAAGGTCAGAAGTAGAGCCACTGAAGACTAAACCAGTGTCCTTGACCCCTCTTCTCTGAGAGATGGCTGGGGACAAGGGGAGACTCTTCTTCATGCCACGTTGCCTAACATTGTAAAAATTCAAAAATGGCAAGCTGATCAATCCCACTTATACTGAAGAATTACATTCCGTGTGTTTTTGTCTGTTTAATTCATAGCTGTATCCTCTTGACCTAGAATAGTGCCTACTATATAGAAGGTGTCTAATAAATATTTCTTAAATGAATCTTTCCAAAACCTGATATCTAGGTGCAAAAACTGACTCTTCTTTATGTACATAAGAAGATAAGATCCACTATTTCATGATAATATACTATTAACCATTTTATATCTATCATCTAATTTAATCTTTTTAAAAGCCCTTGGGAACTGGGTGTGGTGCATGAACAATGAATCTTGGAACACCAAAAAAATAAAATTAAAAAAAAAAGCCTTTGGAATAAAATTTCATCATCCTAACTTAAAAATAACAACAGCAAAATCAAAAAATTTTTTAAAAGACAACACTCCTATTATGGACTGAATGTTTGTGTCTCCCCTAAATTCATATGTTAAAACCCTACTCCCCAAGGTGATGATAGTACCAGGTGGGGCCTTTAGGAAATAATGAGAATCAGATGAAGTTGTGAGAGTGGGGCCCTCATGAATGGGATTAGTGCCTTTATAAGAATGGCAGGAGAACTCTCTCTCTGACAAATAAAATCTTTAAAAAATTAAAAATAATTAAAAAATAAAGAAATACATTTCTGTTGTTAATAAGCCACCCAGTCTATGGTACCTTGTTAGAGCAGGCTGAACTGATTCAGACCGCTGGGAAACTTGCCCAGATTTTACAGATAATGTGGCAGTCAGAATGGTAAGTGATAAAGCGACTATAGGAAAAAATTACATCCTGCTATCAGCTTGATCATTTTCTCCCTACTTCATTTTTTCATGTGCAAACTGAAGGCAATACTTCAAGCTCTAGAAGGGAGCATATATAAAGTCAACTGAGCCAATCAAAATCTGCACAAAAACAAGATTAATTCCTCATCAATGTTAATCAACAAAAATCTTTGTGGGAACTTCTTATATTAGCTGTATAAAAGTATTCATGTTTTAAAAAAATATGTTTGAAGTTCAATCTTTGAATACATAATCCATTCACTTGATTCAAAGTTCACAAAGTATAAAATAATGTGCTAGTGTCCCTTAGCCACCTGAGCATAAAACTAAGGAAGCACGAATTTTTAGCTATATTCCATAGGTCTAATATGTAGTATTTTTGTTATCATTCTTTTCTGTATATTCCACAACTTCCATTTGATTATTCTCTTACCTCAAGCCTTTTAAGATAAAGTTTTTATATTTTCTTTTTTGGTTGTTTTTCCCCTCCTTTTTTTGTTAAGGTTTTCTTAGTTTTATTTTTAGTTGTATTACACTGGGATCACAGAATGTTATATGTGCTATTTCCATTTTTTAAGATTTATTGAGATTTTCATCCTCGTATATGCTTAATTTTTTTAGTATTAGAGAGGCATTTGGAAATAAAGCATGTTATGTACTAGCTGACTGTGTGTCTGTATGACTATGTGAGTATGTAGTTTACTTAGGTATTTTAAATCATTTCTTTTTTTATGTCTTTTTTATGTCTAGTCAATTGTCATGAATTATGAAATAAGTAACTGTATCTCTCACTGCAAATCCCTTCTACTTTTCTTATATTTCTTGTGTTATCTTTTTGGCTCTATGAATATTGATGCTACATTATTTGACGCACAGGTATTCATAACTATTATGAGTTGTACATTTTAGCATCAAAATGTACCCTTCTTTATTTAATATTTTGCAAGTCTGAGTTGACTGTGTCAGATAGTAAAATCACAACCCCTGCTTTCTTTTGTTTTCACTGGCCTAGTATATGTTTATCAGTTTTGTAAATTTTCAGCTTTTATGACTCATTTGTTTTAGGTGTGGCTTTTATATACAACATAAAATGGGGTTTTGATGTGTAATCTGATCTGAAAGCCTTTTTCCTTTAATAAGTGAGTTTAGTCCTTACTGATATGACAATATTCTTAATTGTAATCTATCACTATTCATTTACCTAATTTCTATTAATTTCTTACTGTATGCAATTCCTTTTCTTATTTCCCTCTCTCTTCTATGCCATCTGATTTTAATCAATTATATTTTCTTTTTTAGTAAATTTGTGTTCTTATATATATGATCCTTACTAATTGATTTGACTTAGTTTTTTTTTTTTTTTTTTAAGATTTTATTTATTTATTTGACAGAGAGGGATCACAAGCAGGCAGAGAGGTGGGCAGAGAGAGAGGGGGAAGCAGGCTCCCTGCTGAACAGAAAGCCTGATGCTGGGCTCAATCCCAGGACCCTGAGATCATGACCTGAGCCGAAGACAGAGGCTTTAACCCACTGAGCCACTCAGGCGCCTCGTGATTTGTGACTTTGATATCACTCACCAGTTATTTAAAATGATGAGAAATAATTGACTCAAACTTCTTTCCTCCTTCCACTCCTAATTTTTGTTATTGTAATTTTTGTATATTATCAGGGTATATAACACTCATTCTGTTCTGCCATCCTAATTTCCACTCTTATTTCAGTGTTTTAGGTAGACCAAATTAAAGAGTCAGTGCTCATCAACAGTGCTTTTAATATTCATTTTCATAATTTGTCCAGTTGATGTTCTTTCCTTCTGAGAATCATCAAGAAGTCTCATGGGAACAACATCCCCTAAGAAGCTGATGTCTAATGTGTCAAAATGTTGTCTTAAACTGAACATCACTTTGAGGAATTATAAAATTCCTGGTCATGCTTTCTTTCTTTGACTTTTTTAATTGCCATTCCTCCACTTTCTTTTAGTATGAACTTTTGCTGTGGAAAAGTCTGAGGACAGCCTCATGTTTTCACCCCTTACAGATAATTATATTTTTCTTTTTTCCTCAAAGGTTTCTTCCTTTATCTTCAAAGCTGAGCATGTTTAATTGGTTATAACTCCACTCTCTTTCCTCGATCAGTATTCCCTTAGACATGATACATATTTAAGTGGACCCAAAGTTCTTTTATTCCAAGAAAGTGAATTAGACATGTTTTCTCTGATCCATTATTTTGTTTTTCTCCACTGAGAATTAGAAAGTTTCTCTTTGCCTGTCCTCCATATCTATCCTTTTCTCTCTGATCTTTCCTTCAACACCATTTCATATTTTATACTTCACAGTATTTTCAACAACGTTTCTTGCAAGCAACTGCAACAAAAAGATATAAAAGGATATACAAAGATGGAGAAGAGGAAGAAATACAAATAAAATACAAATACAATATAATATACAAATACAAGTAATAGTATATTTGTTTTCAGTGTTCTCTTTTGTCTACCCTCCCTTGTTTTCCTTCTTTTGCCACCATCATTTTTCTATTTTTATTTTTCCCCCAGAATTCCTGAGCTCACACTTCATTTTTTTCCATTATCTCACCATCTCCTCCCAGAGCTCTTGCATTTCTGTCCAGTGCTCTTGTTTCATGAAAGCAATTTCTTCATCATGTGTTTTTAATTTATTTTGCAATTTTCTTTCATATATGAGACCTAAATCTGCTCTTTGTTTTTCCTGTCCTTCCTTTTCTTACTCCTTCCCCTGCTCCTATTCCTTCTCCTTTTCTACCTCCTTCTTCTTCTCTCTTTCTCATTCTTTCTATTCCTCACCCACCTTATATCTCCTTTTATATCTTTTTGTTAGTGGTAGGGTTTTTTATGGTTTGTTTGTTTGTTTTGGTAAGGGGAACAAAATTGTGTTAATCTATTAACACTTTTATCACTGATCCATGAATGGTCATCCTTAATTTTTTTTTTTAAGACCAAGCTAGATTTTTATTTAGTTTCCACTGGTTCTTGGAGGGGTGGGGATTGCTTTCTACTTAGGGCAAGCCATGCCAGTTTTCCACAGATTATGACGCATAGTTTTCTTTTTTTTTAATTAATTTATTTTATTTTGTTTTTTCAGTGTTCCAAGATTCATTGTTCATGTACCACACCCAGTGCTCCATGCAATACATGCCCTCCTCAACACCCACCACCAGGCTCGGCCAACCCCCACTCCCCTCCCCTCCAAAACCCTCAGTCTGTTGCTCAGAGTCCACAGTCTCTCCTGGTTCATCTCCCCCTCTGATTTCCCCCAATTCACCCTTCCTTTCCTTCTCACAATGTCCTCTATGTTTTTCCTTATGCACCACACGTAAGTGAAACCATATGATAACTGACTCTCTCTGCTTGACTTATTTCACTAGCATAATCTCTTCCAGTCTTGTCCATGTTGATACAAAAGTCGGGTATTCATCCTTTCTGATGGAACATAAATTCCATTGTATATATGGACCATATCTTCTTTATCCATTCGTCTATTGAAGGGCATCTTGGCTCTTTCCACAATTTGGCGATTGTGGGCATTGCTGCTATGAACATTGGGGTACATGTGGCCCTTCTTTGTACTACATCTGCATCTTTGGGGTAAATACCCAGTAGTACAATTGCAGGGTCATAGGGTAACTCTATTTTTCATTTCTTCAAGAATCTCCACACTGTTTTCCAAAGTGGCTGCACCAACTTGCATTCCCACCAACAGTGTGAGAGGGTTCCCCTTTCCCCACATCCTCTCCAACATTTGTTGTTTACCGTCTTGTTGATTTTGGCCATTCTAACTGGTATAAGGTGATATCTCAATGTGGTTTTGATTTTAATCTCCCTGATGGCTAACGATGATGAATGTTTTTTCATATGTCTGTTAGCCATTTGTATGTCTTCTTTGGAGAAGTGTCTGTTCATGTCTTCTGCCCATTTTTTGACGTGATTATCTGTTTTTTGAGTGTTGAGTTTGAGGAGTACTTTATAGATCTTAGATATCAGACCTTTGTCTGTAGTGTCATTTATGACTTTCTCCCATTCTATGGGTTGCCTGTTTGTTTTGTTGACTGTTTCCTTAGCTGTGGAGAAGCTTTTTATCTTGATGAAGTCCCAAAAGTTCATTTTCGCTTTTGTTTCCTTTGCCTTTGGAGACATGTCCTGAAAGAAGTTGATGTGGCTCATGTCGAAGAGGTTACTGCCTATGTTCTCCTCTAGGATTTTGATAGATTCCTGCCTCACGCTGAGGTCTTTTATCCATTTTGAGTTTATCTTTGTGTATGGTGTAAGATCGTCCTTAATTTTTGATCATTTGTTTTTTTCTTTGTTTGTTTTCCCACATTAATAATAGAATAAACAATTGCAAAACCACCACTCGATATTAAACTGGAATATTGAATATATCAACAAGTCTTTAATACACCTCCCTCATTCTGTCTGCCACCTGATCCAAGCTGATCACTATCCCAAAACTAAGTTTTATTGATCTTTTGCCTGAGAAATCTAGAGGACTTCCAAAGGCAAATGGCAGAGTAGGAGGATCATAGACTCACCTCATCCTGTGGATAGACCTAGCTAACATCCACATCAGTGTAAATAACCCAGAAAATGACCTGAAGACTGGCAGAACAGACTCTCCACAGCTAAATGTAGAGAAGATGATAGGAAGGATAGAGGTGGTCAGGAGCCAAACAGGGCTGTGGGACTGTCCTCTGAAGGGAGGGATGCTGCAGGCATGGAAAAGGGAGAGAAATAGACCCTACACCAGGCTAACTTCACTACTTCTTAAATCAATGGGGCTTAACACCTGGAACTTTAAAAATCAGTGGACTTGGGGTGCCTGGGTGGCTCAGTGGGTTAAAGCCTCTGCCTTCAGCTCAGGTCATGATCTCAGGGTCCTAGGATCAAGCCCCACATCAGGCTCTCTGCTCAGCAGGGAGCCTGCTTTCCCCCCCTCTCTCTGCCTGTGTCTCTGCCTACTTGTGATCTCTCTGTGTCTGTGAAATTAATAAGTAAAATCGTAAAAAAAAAAGAAATCAGTGGACTTGGCTTTGGGAGAGCCAGAAGATGATAGGAAAGTGCATCCCTACTTTTAAAGAGATAGCACAACAGCCCGGTTGAGAAACAGCATAGAAGTAGCAGTTTGAAAAATGCCTGGGGTATACAGAAAGATTTATTTACTAATTTCAGAGCAGGTACTGGAGGGGCAAGAATCTTTGGGAGACTTCTCCAAGAACAATGGAGCTGGTGGGAACCAATTCCCTTCTCCACCCCCATCCCCACCCCCAGCCTGGATGCGCTGAAACATGTGGGAACCAGTGCAGCTTGAATGCTCTCCACCTATCTTGCCAACTGCATGCCAACTCTTCACTATTCTACAGACCTATCTCTTCTACTGCAGCCTGGACAGGAGTTTTCCCAGGCAGACCTGCATGGACCTTGCTGGCACCATGCCCCATCCCCGCATACTATTGTGGACTTGCCCATTAACAACACAGGGACCAAATCCTACCTGCAATAGGCAGAGAACCATTGTAGATGACTATATTGAAGGTAAACACAGCTCAGCCACAACAGCAGGATGCATGAAACACATGTAGGAGAAATCCTCTGAAGTCCAGGTTTCTGGTGACTAGGGGACATTACAGGATATCTTCATTAGGCCACTACTTTTAAGACCAGGAGACATAGCTGACTTTCCTCACACACAGGGACAGAGACAGAGAGTCAAAATGAGGGGACAGAGGAATATGTCCCAAATGAAAGAATGGGGAAAAAATTACAGCAAGGGAGCAAAATAAAACAAAGATAATTTATATGCCTGAGAATTTAAGAAAATGATCATAAAGATACTGGATTTGAGAAAAGAGTGGAGGACCTCAATGAGACCATCAATAAGGAAGAAGAAAACATATAAAAGAACCAATCAGGATGAAGAACTTAACAAACGAAATTAAAAATACACTTGAGGGAATACATAGTAGACTACAGGAAGAAGAACATATCAGTGAGCTGGGGACAGAGTAATGGAAAGCAATCAAGAAGAACAGGATAAAGAAAAAATAATAATACATGAAAATAGATTAAGAGAACTCAGCAACACTATCAAGCATATTAATATTCACATTATAGGGAACTCAAAAGGAGAAGAGAGAAAAAAGGGGGCAGAAAATGTATTTGAAGAAATAATAGCTGAAAGCTTCCCAAATCTGGGGAAGGAAATAGAAATCCAGATCTGGGAGGCACTGAGAGCCCTAATAACATCAACCCAAGAGCTCCACACAAAGACACAGAGTAATTAAGATGGAAATAATTACAGATAAAGAGAGAGTTTTAAAAGTAGCAGGAGAAAAAAAAATAGTTATGTATAAGGGAAACCCCATAAGGCTATCAGCTAATTTTTCAGTAGAAACTTTGCTGGCCAGAAGGGAGTACCATGATATATTCAAAGTGCTGAAAAAAGGCAAAACAAAACATAACAAAACAAAAAAAACACACAAAAAATAAAAACCACAACCAACAATACTCTATCCAGCAAAGTTATTATTCAGAATAGGAGAGATAAATTTTCCTAGACTAACCAATAGCTAAAGGAATTCATAACTACTAAACCAGCCTTACAAGAAATATTAAAGGGAACTATTTGAGTGGAAAGGAAAGATCATAAGCAAGAATAATAAAAGTAGGAAGCATAATACAGTAAGATTAAGTATATCTATAAAAATCAGTCAAGGAATGCACAAAATAAAAGGATGTGAAGTATAACACCATATACATGAAAATTTAGTACTTTTAGAATGGTTCAAACTTAAGTGACCATCAACTTACTATAGACTAGTATATGCATAAGATGTTATATATAAACCTGATGGTAACCACAAATCAAAAACCAGAAATAGATATGCAAAAAATAAAGAAAAAGGAATCTAGGTATATCAATAAAGCCAGAAAACTAGACAAGAGAGCAACAGAAGAAAGGAATAAAGAAGAACTACAAAAACAACCTTAAAACAAGTAACAAAAGTACAGACTATCAATAATTACTTTGAGTGTGAACTTAACGCTCCAATCAAAAGACATAGGATGATTGAATGAACAAAAAAGAAAGACCCATCCATACGCTGCCTACAAGAGACTCCATTCAGACCTAAAGACACATGCAGATTGAAAGTGAAGGGATGGAAAAGCATTTATATGCAAATGGAAAAGAAAAGAAAGCCAGAGTAACAATACTTGTATTGGACAAAATAATCTTTAAAATAAACACTGTAACAAGAGGCAAAGAAGAATGCATATAATCACAAAGGAATCAATCTAACAAGAAGATATAACAACTATAAATATGCATCCAAAATGGGAGCACCCAAGTACATAAAATAGTTAATAACAGGCATAAAGGAACTAATTGATAATAATGCAATAACAGTAGGAGACTTTAACATCCCACTTACATCAATGGATAGATCATCCAAACAGAAAATCAACAAGGAAACAGTGGCTTTGATTGACACATAGGACCAGATGGATCTAACAAACATATTCAGAACATTCCATCCTAAAACAGTGAAATATATATTCCTTTCAAATGCACATGGAACATTCTCCAGAATAGGTCACATATTAGGCCACAAAACAAGTCTCAACAAATTTAAAAAGAATAAAGTCATACCATGCATCTTTCCAATAACAAGGCTTATGAAACTAGAAATCATCCACAAGAAATGGAATGAACATATATACATGGGATTAAATAACATGCTACTAAACAATAAATGGGTCAACCAAGTAATCAAAGAAGAAATTTAAAAATACATAGAGACAAATGGAAATGAAAACACAACAGTCCAAAATCTTTGGGGTGCAGCAAAAGCTATTTTAAGAAGAAAGTTTACAGAAATAAAGTCCTACCTCAAGAAGCAAGAAAAAAATGTCAAATAAACAGCTTAAACTTACACCTAAAAGAGAAATAAAAATAAATAAAACCCCAAACCAGTAGAAGGAAATAATAAAGATTAGAGTAGAAATAAACAAAATAGAAACTAAAAAACAAGACAATAAAAACAGATCAATGAAACCAGGAGCTGGTTGTTTGAAAAGTTCAACTAAATTGATAAATCTTTAGCCAGACCCATCGGAAAAAAAAAAAAAAAAAAGAACAAGAGAGAAAGTGAGGACGCAAATAAGTAAAATCAGAAATGAAGAGGAGAAATAACAGAAATAACAACCGACACCACAGAAATACAAAGAATTATAACAGAATATTATGAAAAACGATATGCTAACAAATTGGACAACCTAGAAGAAATGGATAAATTTCTAGAAATATATAACCTCCCAAAGCTGAATTAGGAAGAAAAAGAAAATTTGAGCAGATTGATTACCAGCAATGAAATTCAATCAGTAATCAAAAAACTCCTCGCAAATAAAAAGTCCAGGAGCAGACAGCCTCACAGGTGAATTCTACCAAACATTTAAAGGAAAGTTAATACCTATTCTTTTCAAACTATTCTAAAAAATAGAAGAGGAAGGAAAGCTTCCAAATTCATTCTATGAGGCCAGCATTACCCTGATACCAAAACTAGATAACTACAAAAAAGAGAATTACAAGCCAATAGCTCTGCTGAACACAGGTGCAAAAGTCCTCAACAAAATATTAGCAAACTGAATCCAACAATACATTTTTAAAAAGCATTCACCATGATCAAGTGGGATTTATTTCAAGGGTGCAAGCATGGTTCAATACTTCTGCAAATCAATCAAAATGATACATGACATCAACAATAGAAAGAATAAAAAACATATGATCAATAAATACGGGAAAAGTATTTGACAAATTACAACATCCATTCATGAAAAAAACCCTGAACAAAGTAGGTTTAGAGGGAACATACCTCAAAAAACCCACAACAAAAATTATACTCAATAGTAAATAACAGTTTTCCCCTAAGATTAGGAATGAGACAAGGATGTCCACTCTCACCACTTTTATTCAACATAGTACTGGAAGTCCTAGCCACAGCAATCATATAAGAAAAAGAAACAAAAGGGATCCAAATTGATAAGGAAAAAGTAAAACTTTTGCTATTTGCAGAAGACATGATACTATACATAGAAAACCCTAAAGACCACCAAAAAACTATAGAACTGGTAAATGAATTCAGTACAGTCACAGGATACAAAAATCAGTATTTAGAAATCCATTGAATTTCTATACACTAATGATGAATTAATAGAAAGGGAAATTAAGATAACAGTCCCGCTCACAATTGCACCATAAATAATAAAATACCTAGGAATAAACTTAACCAAGGAAGTGAAAGACCTCTACTCTAAAAATTATAAAACATTGATGAAAGAAACTGAAGAAGACAGAAACAAATGGAAAGATATTTCATGCTAATGGATTGGGAGAACAAATTGTTAAAAATGTCCATACTACCTAAAGCAATCTACAGATTTAATGCAATCCCTATCAAAATACCAATAGCATTTTTTTCCACAGAACTAAAACAAGTAATCAAATAATTGTAAAATTTGTATGTAACCACAGAAGACTCTGAATAGCCAAAGCAATCCTGAAAAACAAGAACAATGCTGGAGGTATCACAATTCCAGATTTAAGATATACTACAAAGTTGTAGTGATCAAAACAGTATGATATTGGCACAAAAATACACCCATAGATCAATGGAACAAAATGGAGAGCCCAGAAATAAACCCATGATTATACGGTCAATTAATCTATGACAAAGATGGAAAGAATATGCAATGGGTAAAAGACAGTCTCTTCCACAAATTGTGTTGGGAAAACTGGACAGCTACATGCAAAAGAATGAAAATGGACCACTTTGTTATACCATACACAAAAATAAACTTAAAATGGATTAAAGACCTAAATGTGAGACCTGAAACCATAAAATCTTAGGAGAGCACACAGGCATTAATTTCTTTAACATCTGTCGTAGCAACATTTTTGTAGATATATCTCCTGAGGCAAGAGAAACAAAAGCAAAAATAAACTATTGAGGCATTATCAAAATAAAATTCTTCTGCACAACAAAGGAAATAATCAACAAAACTGAAAGACAACCTACTGCATGGGAGAAGATATTTGCAAATGATATATCCAATAAGGGTTTAGTATCCAAAATAGAACTCCTAGAACACAGTACCAAAAAAACCAAATAATCCAATTAAAAATGGGCAGAAAACATGAACAGATATTTCTCCAAAGAAGATCTACAGATGGCCAACAGACACATCAAAAGATGCTCAACATCACTAATTATCAGGGAAACGCAGTGAAACCCACAATAAGCTATCACCTCACATATGTCAGAGTGGCTAAAATAAAAAATACAAGAAACAACTGTTGGTGAAGATGTGGAGAAAAAGGAGCCCTCCTGCACTGTTGGTGAGAATACAAACTTGGTGCAGCCACTGTGGGAAGCAGTATGCAGGGTCCTCAAAAAATTAAAAATAGAATTACCCTGTGATCAAGTGATTCTACCATTAGGTATTTATCCAAAGAATATTTCATTATACACACACACACATACACAGCCATAAAAAAGTGAAATCTTGCCATTTGCAAAAGCATAGATGAATCTAGAGAATATAATCATACCATATAATTTCACTGATATGTGGAATTTAAGAAACAAAACAAAGAAAAAATGAGACCAATAAAACTATACTCTTAAATATAGAGAACAAACAAAAGTTTACAGGGTAGGCGGAGAAGAAGGATGGGTGGAATAGGTGAAAGGGATTAAGAGTACACTTATGGTGATGAGCACTGAGTAATATATAGAATTGTGAATCACTATCCTGTGATAGAAACTAATATAACACTCTAAGTTAATTATAGTGGAATTAAAATTTAAAAAATAAAGTACAGGGAGAGAAAAACAAAAACAAAACAAAACAAAAATTCTAAGTACACACACACACACACACACAAACCTTGGAACTAATAAGTGATTTTACCAATAATGCAGGATATAAAGTCACTATACACAATTCAATGAAACCTATATATGAGCAACACGGAATCTAAAACTGAAATTTTAAAAAAGACATAGTTTGTTTATAACATTGAAAGATATGAAATACAAAAAGATAAATTTGATAAAAAATGTTCAAGATCTATATAGTAAAAAGGGCAAAATATTTCTGAAACAAATTATACAAGACTTAAATAACTAAAGAAACATAACATATTCATGGATTTGAAAACTCAACAGTGTTATCACATTGATTCTCCCCAAATTGATATTCAATGCAATCCTAATCAAAATCTATCTAAGGTGGGGGTTTTTTGCAGAAATTGACAAGCTGATTCTAAAACTTATATGGAAATGCGTAAAACTTTGAAAGCTAAAATAACTGAAAAAGAAAAAGTCAGAGAATTTATACAACCTGATATCAAGGCTCAAAAGGCTAGAGCAGTCAAGACAGTGTAGTATTTGATACCTATATGAAAAATGAAGAAACCTGGATCCTAACTTCACCCCTTATGCGAAAGTTAACTCAAAATTAGTAAGACATTTAAGTGTAAGAGCTAATACTATAACATTTCTAGAAAAGAACATAAGACAAATATAATTTCCCTTGAATTTGGCTGAGTTCTTTAACAGGAGACAGAATACAAGTATAAAAGAAAAAATCAATAAATTTAACTTTATCAAAATTGTAAGCTTCTGTTCTTCAAAAAATACTTATGAAGAGAAAGGCAAGCCTCAGACTTGTGGGGAGTATTTGTAAATTATATTTGACAAGTGGTTTATGGACGTGTAAGGAACTATTACATCCCACTCATACAAACAATCCAAAAAAAAAAAAAAAACCCAGGCAGACTATTTGAACATACGACTTACGATATACAGATGTCAAGTGAAGACAAAGATGCTAGATACTCTTAGTAATTAAGAAAATTCAATTTATAACATAATAATTCAATTTATAACACAATAATTCAGTTTATAATACAATAATATTTTACTATACACTCAATAGAATGGCCAAAATTAAAAAGACTGACCATATCAAGTATTGACAAAGACATGGAACAACTTGAACCTCTCCTACGTTGCTGGTTGAAATATAAAATAACAGAACCACCTTGGAAAACAATTTGACAGTGAGATGTTAAACATACATTTACCATACTTGCCAGTCTTGCCAGTCCTACTTCTAGGTATTTTCCAAAGAGAAATGAAAGCGTATGTCCACAAAGGGTTGTACATGAATGTTCATAGCAAACCCAAAAGCTGAAACAAAATCTTAAATTTTTGTCAACAGGTGAATGGATGATGTCTACACCAAGGACATATAACCTTTTTCTATAAAGAGAAAATACTTTTTCAGCTTTCTGGACCATATAGTCTCTACTCAGCTCTGCTGTTGTAGCATAAAACTGACCATAAGAATATATAAGCAGATAGGGGTGGTCGGATTTGGTCAACAGCAAGCTGAAGTTGGCCAACTGAATTGCTAAAGCCTGATAGATATACATGAATTATTACTCAGCAATAAAGAGAAACACACTATTGATGCATGTGATAGGATGGATGAATTTTAAAATAATTATGCTGGATAAAAAAAGAAAACGTACTGTATAATTCCATTTATAAAATTCTGGAATGTACAAACCGATCTATAGTGACAGAAGGTTTATCAGGGTATCTGTGGTTTGGTTAAATAATTGCTTAGACATGGTTCCTTTAGTTCTTTCAACATATTATAATATTTTATTTAAAGTCTTTGGTAAATGCAACATTTGGGACCATTTCTATTTACTCTTTGTTTTACTGTATGAGTCATATTTTCCTGTTTATTTGCATGACTCATGACTGTTGAAAAGTATTTTAAATAATATAATGTAGCAACTCTGGAAATGATATTGCCTCTCCTCAGAGTTTTTTGTTGTTGTTTGTTGTTTTTGTTGTTGCTGTTTGTTTATTTAGTGAATTTCCTTGACTAATTATGGTCTGTATTCTTCGTCATTTTCACCCCCTAAGTCCCTGCTTCATTAGCTTAGTGGTCAGCTAATGATTAGACAAACATTTCCTTAAATTCCAGTTCAAAAAATTCCCAAGGATGGTTTCAGTGGGCACAAGTAAAGTTCTATGTCTATGCCTCGAGAGGAGAGGACTTCAATTGTTAGCTCGCACTAGAACCACACAAGGAGACCAGCAGTTTCCCCAAAGTAGGAAGAAGAGAGCAAAATGTGAGTGTCTATTCAGGAGCCATTGTCAGGATATGCCACAATTCCTGTATATCCCTAGGCCCACTTTAAGCAAAAGCAAGCCTAGTTACCACGTGATCCAACTCTGACTGACTCCTTTAAAACTAAGGTTGACCCAGGCCTGGATTTAGCTATAGAGAGTGCTTCAAATAAGACATTTCTCTTTCCACTACCTACTCGTAGTCTGATTTTGAAGTCCAATTTTTGGAAATCTTAGTCCAGGCCTAAATATCCCATCTCATTTTAAATTAGTCTGACTTTTCGGTTTGGTGAACCAGTCTTTATTCACCTCTGTTTGCTCAGGAGGAGACACACGAATTCTTATGAAAAAAAATCATGCGAAAATTTTACTTCCATTGCTAAGTAGAGAAAAGAAAAGTTCGAAGGCAGAATGCCAACTCAGAAGGAAGATGGGGATACTGTTTGTTAATTGATTCTCAGGTAGAAAGCCAGAAGTTGGATCTGCACCAACATGCTCAATTAAAAGGGAAATAAGTCCAAGTGTAGACCTGTTACAAGTTAGCAGGTTTTTGTCTTTGGCTTTGGTACTAAAACAATAAAATTATAAGACCAGATTTAAGTTACAAATATTAAAAAATCCATCAAATTGGACATAATTCTCATCAATAGATGTTCATAATTCATGCTAATATGTAGCAATGAATAAAATTATCAGTGGGGTCCTATATTAAATAACTCCTGTGACAAAGACAATGAGCTATTCTATACATTTTCTGTATTTACAACTGTTTAATGAGTAGAAGTTCCAGATGAAAAAATCTGATTTCCAGAAGATCCTGGGACACATTCCAAAGACAACCAGATGAGAAAAAAAAAGTGTCAGGGTGTATGATATATTTACTATATTGAGACAGTTAAACTTAAGGAAATTAAACAATACTAGCTAAAAAAAAACACAATTTCTTAAATAATAGCACGTTAATTGTGGTGAAAAAGTTTATCCAAACATACCTACCCCAAAGGAATTATAGTAAATGTCTTTTGTTGTAAGTTAAATTGTAAGGGCCTAAGATACTCTTTTAACTTGTACTATTTTGTCACATCTATTCCCATCAGTCACATTAACTCTACATTAAACAAAACTAATCGAGCACACACATCTTCTTGCTGAAAGCACAGTAGTTTCTTCTGTAGACTCTTCTGTCTTGCTTCTGCCTGATTTGTCTAGGTATCAAAGTGTATCAATTTTCTGCACATAAATTTTAAAGGAAGATACAACCAGTACTGTCATATACAAATTTAAAACTTCTTTACCCTAGACTTTGGTCAAAGATCATTTATTTTTGTTAAGAATCCTAAATAATCTTCCTTGGAATTAGTATGTAAACTCATCATGCACCCCAATATTTAATAGTAAGTAGAATGTATTTCTTCTTTGAGAATGTGAACCTATTCCTTCGCTCTCAGGTTTTATGGACAACTGCAGAGAAATAGTTAATGTTCATTGGTAAAATCTAATAGATATATTTGTGTTACTCATGGTGTACTACATTTTAAAAATACACCCTCTGGGGTGTTTTGTTATTTTAAAATTCAAGGAATGTAAAACCATTGTTCAAAATGTTTAGAACCATTCTATTGTTTCATAAACATACACAGTCACAATATCAAGATACCACATTTAAAATGAACATTTTTCCTATACCATTTTACTAGCAGTAACTTTGTGATAGAAATAAAATATATTTGTAATAGAAATTATAATGCATATGTGTAAAAGTCTGTATTACCTACTTACAACCATGTTTTTGGAGTTTAAGTTTTATTAAATCTGTCACATATAGTATACTTTATGCTAGAAAACACTCAAAAACATGAGATTTTTTAATAAATAGGAATTTTTCCAAAGACGTAGTTGGGAACTAATCCACTCCCTTTTAGCCACAAAGGTGGTGTCTCTCAGGTTCCCCAGGTTAAGCTATAACCAGAGTAATGAAGGGTAGAGCCATTAAAATACTCATTAATTATCCATAACCACTTTCTGAACAACTAGAGCCTCTTAAACTTTTAAGTCAGAATTCAAGTCATAGTCTATAGTTTCAGAAAACTCTTCAGGTATGTTTCTCTTTTCTTCGTCATGTCAACCTCTGCCATATACCCTGCAGCATATAGTTGCATGAATACCCATCCAATTTATATCTTCTTCCTAACCCCTCTGGCAGTTTTACCAGCTGCCAACTCAGGAAGAAGGCAGTTTTCTTTTTCCTTCTTGTATCACTGAAACCCTATGTTTTGTCACCACAATGCAGGAAATTAATCAAACCTTTATATCAACCAAATTGGCTTTCCCTACAAAGTAATCTCTTACCAACTGCAAAAAAGTTAAAAATATTCATATGCTTTTGTATTTATTACATACTTGTTGCACTTAACAGTGGTCCTTTACAAAATCTGTAATAATTCATAGGAATCATTGGTTTTATATTGAAGACAACCTCTTTTCCATTCCTATATTTACCTAGAACTCAAAGAGCTACTCATAGAAAATCTTATAAGCACTCTATTGGTAGTTGGGATGCAGAGGCATTCATTTACTTGGTTTTCATACTGAAAGCAACCAACATAAAATATATGCTCTCCCCAATGTATTTAGCAAAAATAATGAAGGGTAAGAGGACCTCTAGTATTATCCAACTATGAACTCATACGGATTTGGCAATCCCTGCACCACAAGTATTTATCATGATATTCCACAAAAGGGGCCTACCAGAGAAAGGCCTTCTTGTTTCTGGGCATATATGAGCATCTCAGATTCTGTTTGTTGCATTCTTTTAGAGAATCATCCAGAACAAATTGAGCCTCAAAGACACTTGGTGATTTGGAAGGCTCCCCAAGCCATTCATTCCCAAGGGTCAAATCACCCCTTCCAATTCATGTTTAAAGCTCTATAAATTCTTAGGCAGTTCACATATTGGAAGAGTATTTTCCTCCACTTAATCCATTCAACAATACTTATTTTTTAAATACTTATGGAGCACTACTGTATTCCAGGCACTCTACTAGGTACAGTAACACAAAAATGATACCCACCTGTGCTGATTGTTCTCCGTTTACACATCAAAATCCATCTCTGCCCTTCTCCACCCTGCCTTCAGTCCCAGAAGCTATGTCTGGCCTCTGGTTCCCTGTTGGGTTTGCCCAATGGGAGGTACTACCAGGAATAAGGGGAGAAGTGAGGGTATTTATTCTTCCTGATCCATGTGTCACAGGCTGTAAATTGTCTCAGGCTGAATCCTTCTACCCACAGCCACAGCTTCTGCTGCTTCAGCTCTCACCCTGTAGCAGCTGATTTTCTTGTCCCTTTAGGCTTTGGGTAATAATTGCTGTCCTCTGTTGGTAATCTCCAGGTGCTTTACCATCTCTTGTTCCCATAATCCTGTCCACACATTTGTAAATAGTTCCCTCTTTAAACTCTCTTTAAATACCCCTTTGTAGCCATTCTTTTCCAGTTGAGGCCCTGACTTACATACTGCCCTCAGGAGTAGTCTCATAGAGAGCAAGATATAGATATAAATGATCTTTTCTGTCTAGTATTGTAATCAAAGTAAAGGTGCAATGGATACACAGATGGATATTCCTATTTAGTCAAAATGTCTTTTCCTTTTCTTCCTTACTTTCAGAACTCTAATTCAGTTAAAAATGCTCAATCTTCCAGGTTCCCTAGCTGCTGGTTTGATCAATGAGGATATAGACAGAAGTCTCTGAGGTTGAGCTTCCGGAAAAGAGGTGGTATTTCTGATAAAAACTGACAGACTTAGTTAGTACATAGACTTTCCTTTTGTTTTTTATTTCTTCCTGCCTGGAATGCAGATTCACTGTCTGGAAGCACGGTAGTCATCCTGAAACCATGCAATGTGAACCCTTCACAAGATGTAATGGAATAGGAAGTTAGAATGAGCTTTGATCCTTAGTAATTTCTAGAACTGATATTCTGGCTTTCAACTGCCTACATCTCAAATTCTTATTGTGGAGGGGAAACAACCGTATTTATTTAACTCACTGTAGTCCATTCCTGATATATGTAGGTGATCAAACCCCAGCTGATACAAGTGAGTCAAAAATCACTCTGTATAAAGACATGACCCACCACTGTGTATAAGGAAAAGAAGTTCCAAATGTCTAGACCTAAATGTAGTATGTATGGTACAGGGCAGGAGGAGGGTAGGGGAAGAAATTAAGTCAAAAGATAGATAGCCACAGAATAAAGCATCTACTGTGTCAAAGGAGTTCAGGTTTTATTTGTCAATAAGAAGGAGTATGCCAATTTCAGTTTTTTCAGCCCTAAGTAACAGAATATCCAATAAAGATGACTTTAGCAATACAGGCATTTATTTGTACACATTTAATGAGAGGTCCACATGTAGAGAGTTACAAGGTAAATTCAGAGGCTCAAAAACTTCATCACCTAAAATCTTCCAAGGTTGATATTTCTATGATTCTCTTAGCTTTCCCATTACTGGGAACATTCTAGCAGCCATGCTCCCAGCATCACATTGAAAAGATGAGAAAAGGGGGGCTGCTAACCAAACATCGGTCATTTCTCTCACTTTTATTTTATTTTTTATCAAAGAGGAAGATCTTGCCTAAAAGCCCCCATTTGACTTCCCTAAAGGTCTCATTGGCAGAACTGGTGTATATATCCCTAAATTTATCTTTAGCAAGGGAGAATGATGCTGCTGAAGGGGTTCAGAGAATGTTATCCCAAAATATTCCACTTTGGCATAAAGATTCTTTTCAGCTGAAGATAATTAAGAAAAAAACAGACATAGGCTGAGCTCTCTGGCCTCCTCCAATCTTCCTGAAAGTGGAACATAAATTCCTCTTAAGTAGTTGTGTCCCCACCCCCTTCCCATACCAGGAAGTTTATAACAAGCTTATCACCAGAGACAACAACAAGATGGCATCTAGATGAACATGCACCAACAAACTTTACTAAATAATCCTTATCTTCCATTGGTTTCCCCAATATAATTACTTTCCCACAGTTTGCTGTCCCTAAAAACCTAAACCTCTTTTCCTTTGTCTTGTCACTTTTCTACAAATTTGTTGCTCTTTGTTCAGATGCTATATAAGCCCCAAGTTCTAACCACCCCTTAGAGTTAATCATAACCTAGCACAGAGTAGGTGTTCAATATTGCCCTTGAGGATGAATGTCATGATCACACAGTCATAAAATGGGACAGTAAGGTATGGTTTAGGGTTCAAATATTTTGGGGGCACAAAGGAGAAAAATAATAGTTCTATCTAGGTAAACAATGAAGGCTTCATTAAGGTGGTGACAGTTGACCTCTTTGTAGCTTAACTCAACTTACTCTTGCCTTCATTATTTTTTCCTCTACATATTTTATTTCACTTTTTAACTCATTTCAAGCAATCTCAAGATAATTTTTTTCATCTAGATCTGAACTGCCAGTGAGCTACATATTGATGCTAACCTGTATTTTTGGTTAGTATAGATTCCTAAATCACCTATAATTTATTATGCTCCCATTATGTACCAAAATTTCAAAAGTAGTTTATGTATCTGATATTTTAACATTCCTAATAAACTACAAGGCAGGTATATTATCAAGATTAGGTTCAGCTATGAATAACAGAGTTCAGTAAGATATAGATCTATTTTTTCTATTACATAAAAGTCTGAAAGCTGATATATTAACTCTGCCTCATGAAGTTCCCAAGGAATCAGGCTACTATCAGGCTCATTATTCTACCATCCTTAAGGTGTGGCTGTCCTGGGGCACCTGGGTGGCTCTGTCGGTTAAGTGTCTGCCTTCAGCTCAGGTCATGATCCCACGGTCCTGGGATTGAGCTCCATATCAGGTTCCTTGCTTGGTGGGGAGCCCGCTTTTCCCTCTCCCTCTGCTGCTCCCCCTGCTTGTGCTTGCGCTCTCTCTCTCTCTGTCAAATCAATCGATCAATCTTTAAAAAAAAAGGGCCTGTCCTCCTTGCCCAGGAGAGCAGCTGGAGCTCCAGCCATCATATCTGCATTCCAGGCAGCAGGATAGGGAAAGATATGAAGAATAACATGACAATGGGCTCACATCAGTCATCTTTTAAGGAAGGTTACTTAAAGCTGCCACATTACATTCCTAATTACTCCTAATTAAGTCAAAATCTTCCTTGACTTATGATGGAGTTATGTACCAACAAACCCATTGCAAATTGAAAATAGTTTAAATTTAAAATGCATTTAATACATCTAACCTACCTAACAGCATAGCTCAGGCTAGTCTACCTTACATATGCTCCGAACTACAACTACATTAGCCTACAATTGGTCAAAATTATCTAACACAAAGCCCATTTTATAATAAAATGTTGAATATTTCATGTAATTTATTGAAAACTATACTGAATGTGAAAAACAGAATGATTGTGAATACAGAATGAGTATCGGTTATTTACCCTCACGATTTTGTGGCTGACTAGGAGCTGTGGCTTTCTACCACTACCAAGCATCAAGAGAGAGTATTGTATTTCATATCACCAGCCCAGGAAAGATCAAAATTCAAAATTCTAAGTATCGCTTCTATTGAATGCATATTGCTTTCATGTCATCATAAAGTTAAAAAAGTATAAATTGAACCATTATAAATTGGGGACCATCTGTACATTCAGAACTTAATTAAATGGCCACACCTATTTACAAGGGAGGATAGAAAATGCTACTTTATTTGGGACAATATTTTCCAGGCTAAAAATTGTGAGTTTTACTCCCACAGAAGAAAGGAGTGGGTATTGATGAGTAATAGCATGCTGTGCTACAATTACAACTCTCATTTTTACATATGAGGAAATGAACACTAAGAAGGTGACTTGTCCCTGATGATGCATCTGGTTCATATCAGAATCAGGAAATGAATCCCTTTCTTCTTTTTTTTTTCCCTCCAAATACTTTTATTTTATTTTTGCAGTGTTACAAGATTCATTGTTCATGTACCACACCCAGTGCTCCATGCAATATGTGCCCTCCTCAATACCCACCACCAGGCTTGCCCAACCCCCCACCCCCACCCCTCCAAAACTGTCAGCTGTTGCTCAGAGTTCACAGTCTCTCATGGTTCATCACCCCTCCGAGAATCCCTTTCTTCTTGATCCAACTTCAACACTGATTTCACTATATAACAACAGCCTTCACCAGTTGAAATGTGAAATGCATCCTTTTTCACAATGATTTTGTTTTTCCTTAGAACTGACATGATATCACAATTATAAGCACAAACTATTTTTTTGAATAAATCAGTAGAGTGAATAAGTCTAACATCAGCCATTATTGTAGGCTTTGATTTTCTGTCTTTACCTTTCTGTATTAAAATTTTGATATTAATTTCTAAGTTCTATATTCTTTATTTTTCAGCCTTGCCTCTATCCTAACAGATACCAGAGCAATTTTTTTGTTGTTGCCTTTACCTTCTATAATGCATACCTCATACCTGGTGGTTCTGTATAAAATTACACAATTGTCCTAAAGCATCTCAACATTTTCCTCCTGCATTATATCCAATAGACAAAACCATCTACCATGTCAGTTTTAAATGACTCACATTTGCCCTTTCTCATCATCCCCACTTCTGTTGAACTTTTTGAAAGACTTTCTTTTGTATTACTCCAATGATCCTCTTCAGTGGCAACCAAAATCCAAGTACCTGATGCTTCTGAAGCCTTATTTTTTGTTCCCTCAGATGTATGAAGACCTGGTTTCCCAATAATTTTAAGATCGACTTTAAATAACTTACTTTCTTTTCAATATTTATACTATAATCTCATTTATCTGCTACATCAAAGTTATACTTTTCACCATTTTCAGAGTATCTAATGCCTGAACTCCTTCCAAAGCCATCAGATACTCTTGCCACTTTCCTTGTCACAATCATCTTCGCTGCAACTCCTGACATCTGGAATGATCTCTTGCAACTCCCAGACACTCCATCAATCTTCCAATCTCATAATAATAAAAAATATTTTGCCTGCCAAATGACTCCAATTTCTCTCCCTTCATATTTGAAATGTTATCTAACTTTCAAAAAATAATGTGTAATACAAAACTTCCGTTCTATTATTTACCAATTTAATTTGTCACCTAATGAAGTACTCAGATCTGAATACAGACATTTCTCAACAAACTGTTTTGGGGATTTTGGGGGGTAGGCCCATCATGGACCTCTTCTTCAGTGACTCCTGGTAACATAGTAATGTAAACTGATACTTACATATCTTTTCTATTATTAAAGAGAGAGGAATGAATACATCACAAGTTTGGCATTGACTACACTTGACATGGAGAATAATGGAGCACCTCCAAGTAAATAGGGATTGTAATATACAAGAGGTGTTCTGCTGAAAATATAAAATATGAGATCACAGATCAAGTGGTTTATGAACAGCAGCAGGTCTCAGGAGAATGTTTCCCCTATAGACATATATTAGTGGTTTAATGACAGCACTTTTGATTTTAAGCCTTATAAATGACTTCATATGATTCGCCTCCCTGGAAAAATACTTTTAGAGACTAAGATTGAATGAAGACATCTCCCTAGTAGGAAAAGAACAAAATGATACAATCATTTATTATTTTTTATTAAACCTATTGGAGTAAAATTTATTTTGTTTTGGCAAGGTCACTGAAAATACTTCAATGGAAAATAATTAGAAAGAAATTATTGGGTTCTTTCCTTTAAGCATTTTTATCTAAGACATTCCCTTAATGTTGTGGGAAAATATGAGATTTCAGATTAGAGGATCTATTAAAGAACTTATGAAGCCTTCAAAACTTGACTCTCAGAGTCACATATATAATTAAGGTGACCTGGAAACTAGCTCTGTCCTTAGTCTTAGCATGGGTTTGTTGTTGATTTTGAATACTTTTCTTATTATATCCAATGATTTAATTTTCTTCTAACTTTATACAATTCTTTAAATTACTGGGTACTCCTATGAGAAATGTAAGGATATTCTATCACAATTTCTGTCCAAAAATTTAAATGTTTTATGATATCATCATTTTGTCTATCAAATGACTTGCACAAAAACAATCAATTTTTCTTTTAAATCCATTTTTGTCCAATTTATTTAAATTAGTTAACAAAATTAAAAATTGAAAATAATTGCTAATATGACATCCTTAATTACGTTTTCATTTTCAGTAAACAATATATAACAATCTGGGTTTATAAGCTATTATTTTTACAACTAGTTAGCCCTCTAATTTTATTTTAATATGGTTTTAATTTGAGGACTTTCAATATGTCCCAATTTTTTCATAAACACAAAGGGAAATACAAATGTCTTAAATGAAAATTTACCTATTTTTTCCTTTAAGTGGCAATATAATTCATAGTATTTGAAAATTTACACTAGAACTATTTTTAGCTAAATCTTCAAATAGTTTCAGGCAAACAGTTATTAGTGCTATTCACCAAGATTTCTACTCCTCTACCTTCTGGCTGGTAGTAAGATTGAACTTTCTTTTTCATGTCTTTTAGGGCCATGTGACTAATTCTGGCCAATGAGTTGTGAGTACAAGTAACCTGTGTCACTTCCCTGAGGAGTATTTAACTGCTGATGAGATACTCTCCTGAGGTCTTCTATTTCAGCAAGGTGATCCATAAAAAAGTTTGAGATGGTGGCCTGTCAATTCAGGCTCATGAGTGGCTATGGTGTATTGAGCCCCCTGCTGACTTAAGATGGACATATATTGTGAACCAGAAATAAACTTTATCTCAGAATTCTTGGTATAGATTTTTCCTTTTGCCATGGTATACTCTATTCAGATTAAAACAATGTTTAGGGTCTTTGAATTCAGGGTCTCTATTTTCTCAGACTCTACACACATTTACTTAATCATTTCACTTTTCTTGGTCTACTTTAAGAAAAGCTAGTAAAAGATAAAGAAAAAATAGAGATACAGAGGGATCAATAAACTACAAATTCAGGGAAAACATTTTTAAATGTAGCAATAAAAGAAAGCACAGAAATAGATTTTGAATTTTCTTTTCTTAGCTACTCCACCATTTTTTTAATTTTAAAAGAGGAATTGCACACTAAAAAAAATAAAGTTATATATAGAAACGTGGAAAGAAAACAGAGCAATCACTCTCCAGACATGATCACATAATCATATTACTATTCTGATGTTTCCTGCCAATCTTTCTGATGCATAGTCAATATGTGCATGCATTTATAAATTTAATAATGCATTGTGTGAATTAAAGAATTAAAGCAATAAAACATAGACCTAGAAAAAAATGTCTTCTAATATTCAACCGAGTATATGGAAATGAAGGCTTTTCTTAGCATAAATATAAAATGAAAAGCACTGACAAAAAATTACATGAAACTTTAAACTTATGAATATCAAAAACATCCTAAAAAAGATATGACAAAATGTATTTGTGTATCCTAAAGTTGAAATTTGTGTCCATGAAAAGAAAAAAAAAAGACAAGCAAGAAAAAATAATGGGTATTTAAAATTTTGAAACTCATTTGAAGTTTTATATTTTGTTATACTCAGAACATATACTCAGTAAAAGTGTGTCATTAAGACTTCATAATCTAGTTGTTAAAAGAAAATTCACATGAAAAATTTCACAAAAAGTATAAGATCAATTGCCTTGTTAAGGCAATTTTGTAATATAGACTGAAATTTTGTAATATGGTCTGAAAATAAGAGTTCAAAGAAAGGAAATACTTGTAAGAGAGTAGTCAGAGGACACTTCTTAGAAAAGCAGGAACTGAGCTTACCTTTGATTTTCCATAATAAAATAAGAAGGATCTCTTATCATTGCATGAATCATATATGAGTTGTTTTGAAGTTTGTTGCAATGGAACACAGTATTAGAGCAAGAGCAGTAAGTGCACAGGGCAGAACAGGTACAAGGGCCTAGCTAACTGTGGGGCTAGCCCTGGAGGGGTGGTCTCAAGGTCAAATCACAATATCTAAATGGGTTGATTCAGGCTAGTACTCAGACACAGGATATCTGATCTTATTAATGACAAATGCCTTAGTCAGTCTGGTCTGCTATAACAGAATACCATAGACTGCATAGCTTAAACAATGAACATTCATTTCCTGCAGTTTGGGAAGCTAGAAGTCCTAGATCAGAATGCCAGCATGGTCAGGTTCTTGGTAAAGGCCCTCTTCCTAGTTTGTATGTGGCCATCTTCTTTTGTTGTATCCTCACATTGTAGAGAAAAAAAGAGCTAGCTTTCTTCTTCGTCCTCTCCTTCGTCTTCTTCATTGTCTTCTCCTCCTTCTTCTCCTCCTTCTTCGCCTTTTCTTCCGCCGCCTCCTCCTTTCTCCTCCTCCTCCTCCTTCTTTTTCTTTCACTAATCTTATAATGCGGTCTCTACTCTCATGACCTAATTACCTCCCAAAGATGCCACCTCCAAATACCAGCACCTTAGGACTGCAACATATGAGTTTAGGGGGATATAAACATTTGGTCCACAACAGTAAGTGTCATCAAAAGGCAAAACCATGTCAGGGGCTGTCATGATTTTGGGGATAGACCTCCAGTTTAAAACTGACTCCCAGTATCCAAGGACAGGGTCTAATATTCTGGTGGAGGAGGTAGCAAGAATTGAATAGAGTTCCAGGGAATGCCCTAAATCAAGTAGATTATTGTTTGGAGCAGGGCCAAAATTATAACAGTGACCTTGAGTATAAAATAAGAAAGAAGGCTGAAGCTAAGCAATAAAGATTGGGCCATCATTGCAGGAAACTCTAAAGAGAAGATGCAAATGCCCAAGGAGTTTACACTGAGCCTATTAGATAGAGAACTAGTTGGCGAAACTAACTCCATATTCTACCTGTTAGTAGGGTTTCTCAAACTCAGACTCTAGATTAAGGAGGGTATAGCCGAGCATGTATGTTGAAGATCTTTGTTACTTGCAGCTGAACAGAATTTGAAAAGCAAGAAGTCGACTTTCCCAATTTTGCAAATATGTCCATTATGCATCATCTTATTTGATCCTTCCAAATCCTATAGACCTTTGAAGTGGGAAAAGCAGGTATATAATTTTCCTCATTTTGGAAAGAAACATGACATGCCCAGGTCTTGAGATCAGTAAAAGTATTCTCTGTCTCTTGTTCAGTGTTCTTTCCTTTGGACTATGGAGAATCATGGGGGTTTTATAATGGGATAATGACACAGAGAAAAGAAAAATTGTGAGCACAAGAAAATAATGATTTTGATTTAGCCAGATGACTAAAATTCCAGTTATCTTTAGGGAGAAAAGTAAGACCACATGGAGTTCTATGTTTCGGATATTAGTTTACTCAGGCTGCCATAATGAAATACCATAGACTAGGTGACTTAAACAACAAAACTTTATTTTCTCATGGTTTTGGACCACAAGTCTAAGGTCAAGGTGTCAGCAAGGTTGATTTCTTCAGAGACCTCTCTCCTTAGTTTATAGATGGATGTTCTCTCCCTCTGTTTGTTGTTGCTGTTGTAGTGTTCAGTGATTCATTAGCTGTGTATAACATCCAGGGCTTATCCCAATATGTGCCCTCCCTAATGCCCATCACTCGAACACCCCATCCCCCCACCACCTTTCCCTCTGCAACCCTCAGTTTGTTTCCGGGAGTCCAGAGTCTCTCGTGTTTTGTCTCCATCTCTGATTTCTTCCCATTCAGTTTTCCGTCCCTTCCCCTGTGGTCCTCCACACTATTCCTTATGTTCCACATATATTCCATATGATAATTGTCTTCCTCTGCTTAACTTAATTAACTTAGCATAATCCCCTCCAGTTCCATCTGTGTCAATGAAAATGATGGCTATTCATCTTTTCTGATGGCTGAGTAATATTCCATTATTTATATGTACCACATCTTCTTTATCCATTCATCTGTTGAAGGGCATCTCAGTTCCTTCCACAGTTTGGCTATTGTGGACTTGCTGCTATGAATATTTGGGTATATTTGCCCCTTCTTTTTACTACATCTGTATCTTTGGGGTAAATACCTAGTAGTGCAGTCACTGGGTCATAGGGTAGCTCTATTTTTAATGTCTTGAGGAATCTCCATACTGTTTTCCAGAATGGCTGTACCAGCTTGCATTCCCACCAACAGTGCAAGAGGGTTCCCCCTTCTCCACAACCTCACTAACACTTGTTGTTTCCTCTCTTGTTAATTTTGGCCATTCTAGCTGGTGTAAAGTGATATCTCATTGTGGTTTTGATTTGTATTTCCCTATGGCTGGTGATGTTGAGCATTTTTTCATGTGTCTATTAGCCATTTGTATGTCTTCTTTGGAGAAGTGTCTATTCATGTCTTCTGGTCATTTCTTGACTGGATTTTTTGTTTTTTGGGTGTTGAGTTTGATAAGTTATTTACAGATTTTAGATATCAGCCCTTTATCCTAAATGTCATTTGCAAATATCTTCTCCCATTCTATGGATTGCCTCTTAGTTTTGTTGCCTGTTTCATTTGCTGTGCAAAAGCTTTTATCTTGATGAAGTCCCAAAAGTTCATTTTTGCTTTTGTTTCCCTTGCCTTTAGAGATGTGTCTTGAAAGGAGTTGCTGTGTCCAATGTCAAAGAGGTTACTGCCTATGTTCTCCTCTAGGATTTTGATGAATTCCTGTCTCACATTGAAGTCTTTCAACCCCTCCCGAAATCAACAAAAATAGAGCAACACCCCAACATGTAATAGTGAAGCTTGCAAATCTTAGAGCCAAAGAAGCTGTCCTTAGAGCAGCTAGGGGGAAGAGATTTCTTATGTACAGAGGGAGAAACATCAGAATAACATCAGACCTGTCCACAGAGACCTGGCAAGCCAGAAAGGGCTGGCAGGACATATTCAGGGTACTAAATGAAAAGGACATGCAGCCAAGAATACTTTACACAGCAAGACTGTCATTCAGAAGAGGTGGAGAAATAGTGTTTTCAGGACAGGCAGAAACTGAAAGAATATTTGACAACGAAGGCAGCCCTACAAGAAATATTAAAGGGGATTCTGTAATTGAAGAGAAACCCCAAGATTCACATAGACCAGAAAGAAATGAAAACCCACAGAAACAGGGACTTTACAGGCAATACAATGGCACTAAATTAATATCTTTCAAAAGTCACTCTCAATGTGAATGGGCTGAATGCTCCCATCAAGAGACACAGGGTGTCAGATTGGATAAAAAAGCAGGTCCCATCCATATGCTGTCTACAAGAGACTCATTTTGAGCCCAAAGACACCTCCAGATTGAAGGTAAAGGGATGAAGAACAATTTTTAACACCAATGGACCTCAAAAGTAAGCTGGGGTAGCAATTCTCATATCAGACAAATTAGATTTTAAACCAAAGATGGTAGTAAGAGATGTAGAGGGACACTATATCTTACTGAAAGAGTCCATCCAACAAGAAGAGCTAACAATTTTAAATATCTCCCTCTGTTTTTAAATGGTCTTCCCTCTGTGCCTATCTGAGTTCAAATTTCCTCTTAGAAGGACACAAATCATATTAGATTAGGGTCCACTCTAATGACCTCATTTTAACTTAATTACCTCTTTAAAAACCCTATGTCCAAATACAGTCACATTGTGAGTACTGGGGGTTAGAATATCAACATGAAATTTTGGGGGACACAATTTAGCCTATAATAGACAGTTTTAAAATAACTATTTGGGATATGGTATGACATAAAAGAAACAATAAGCCATTGAAATCTTTTGAAATGCATAGCATAATGAAAGTAATATTTAAGAAAGATTCTTTTGGGGGCACCTGGGCGGTTCAGCGGGTTAAGCCTCTGCTTTCGGCTCAGGTCATGATCTCAGGGTCTTGGGATGGAACCCCGCATTGGGCTCTCTGCTCAGCAGGGAGCCTGCTTCCCCCTCTCCCTCTGCCTGCCTCTCAGCCTACTTGTGATCTCTCTTTCTGTCAAATAAATAAATAAAATCTTAAAAAAAAAAAGATTCTTTTGGCAGTGGATTGCAAAATCTAGGAAAAGATTAGAAACAAAGAGAATCTCTCAAAGGCTGTTGAAATAGTCTAGAATGGGAATTAAGAGAATGTGGTAATTTTCCAAAGAAAATTTAAAATTTAAATTTTCTAAAGAAATTTTAAAATCGCATATTAAATTTTTAAAGTATTTTTTAAAGTATGTAATTTTTAAAGTAGGATGGAACTCTCTCCCTTTTTTAAAAAAAACTTCAGGTAGAAGTATGTAATACAACACATTTCTATAAATGCTGCGACAAGCATTCTGATTAATGCTATAATATAAAGGAAACACACATAAAAGGAGTTAAAAAGTAGTAACAAAAATTTATTCTAGAACCTGCATTAATGTTATATAATATGATAATTACCACGTACTATGCTTCTCTTATAGTAGTTTTTGCCCATTCATCATGCATTTATTTACCAAGCATGTATTGGGTAATGACTATGTGCTCTGCACAGAAAATAAAAGCCATAATCCTCCCCCAGAGGAGTCTGCTATTCTTTATGTTTCCTAAAAGTGGGTGTGTTAAATTTTTTCAAACAATTTAAACTTTTTCATTGTCTTTGCCAAAAAATCTCTTCCTCCAGGGCTTAAGCTCTGTGAGCAATCTTAGATTTACCCATGCACAAACCAATGAGAAGTCTTCAAGCTCCTTTTCCATTTAGAAGTATGGCATTTTTTTTATAAGGAAAAAGTCCTAAACATGCCAGAGAACACATTCTCATTCCCACATCCTCCCCTAAGTACCTTCAATCACCCTAATTCTCATCGACTTCAAAGGGAGCTCAGCAAAGATATGGCAGAGAAACAAGAAGTTGGCAGGAATTGTACCAACACATCCTCAAACCACAATGTGTTAAAAACATGAACCTTTCAAGAAGCTAAGTGCCAACAAATGATACTTAGCATTTTCAAAGAGCTTTCCAATGGCCTAATTAAATGTTATGAGGTCAATCAGTATTATTAGCCTCATCGTGTAGATAAGAAAATAGAAACACAGAAAGGTTAAGTGATGTGCCCAGGCATTCACAATAAAAGTGTTCACATTAGTGTTTGAACTCAGAGGGCTTGACAACCAAGGAATGCTTCAATTCATCTTTCCAGTTACCTTCAAAGATACTCTAGCTCATATAATTTATCAATTGCCATTTATGAACATTCTTAATAGCTATTAGAGGTCCTATTTAGATTCCAAAGGTGAGGCATTTCGAAAACAAAAATTTCTCATCAAATAGCTCCAAATTCAAATAAATGTGTTAGAGATGAATAGGATTCTAATAAATGTGGGATTCTTTTAATAGAAAGCTCTATATAATTATCAGTAATTTTTGTATGCTCATATATTTTTTTCTGTATATCTGTAAGGTAATGAATTTTGCATTGTGATGAACTCAGTGAAAATCAGGTTCCCATAAACTCTCATCAATTTTCTAGTACCCTATCACTGCATGAAGTCATTGAGAATGCTTTCATGTCAAAGTTGGTCACATTTAAATGATGCAACCAAAGTTGTATTCTTAAAATAAATTGTCAAGTAACTCCCACCACCATAGCATCCTCTTGACAGAGGTTGATGTAATAAGGTACAATTTAGGCTATTTCTTTACCTACTAAAACTACTAACTTTACTGCAAGTTCATATAGGAACCACCATTAGTGAATACAGTTTATACCTATACATACTAATCTTTAAATCTCTGGTATATGCTTCTTCTTTTAAAATTAAAAATTTGTGGGTTTTTAAAAAATATCTAGCTAACTTTTATCCCCATATAAGTCAAAATCCATGTTTATATTTTCCCCTACTCCAGTACTATGTGATAAATTCTTTCATATTTCTAATAGTCTGATTAGAGGCAAAATTGCTTAATGTGGGTTTTTTTATTTTTTTTTAAAGATTTCATTCATTTATCTGACAGAGAGAGATCACAAGTAGGCAGAGAGGCAGGCAGAGAGAGAGGGGGAAGCAGGCTCCCTGCTGAGCGGAGAGCCCGATGCGGGGCTCGATCCCAGGACCCTGAGATCATGACCTGAGCTGAAGGCAGAGGCTTTAACCCACTGAGCCACCCAGGTGCCCCGCTTAATGTGTTTTTAATCAATATGAATAAAATCAATCTTTCTCTCATGACTGAACATCTGTTTCAATAATAATAATAATAGCAAAATTAAGTTGTTAATTTGCCCATATTCTGTGTTTTTCCCCCTAGGAAATTTGATGTTGCATTGTGAAATGATACTAAAGTTAGAGCTTGCATGCTACCCCTCTTCAGTGTGTCATAGGCAGTCCTTCCATGTTGGCTTAGAAGAGATGTGCAATATTAGTTAATGTAGTGGATATCCTTCTACTGACCCACAAACCAGCTTTTCTTGTCTAAGGCAAGTTATTTTTACCAATTTCTCTTCCTAGATCTTGGGGACCTTCTTTTTGACTGTCTGAATTTTTATTAAAGTGGGCATGGATGCAGTATAGAGTGGTGGTTAAATTCTGGAGTTCACTTTGCTTAGGTTTTAAACTTGACTTAGCCATTAGTCTTGTGTGTAATCTTGGGCAAGTTGCTTACCCTCTTTAGGCTTAATGTCATCATATGTAAAATTGGAGTAATAGAACTATATGCTTAATAAGCTTATTGCACAAGTTAAAGGAAATAAAATAGAAAAGGCACTTAGTATAGTACCTGCAATAAAACACATGCTTAATAAAAGTCAATTATTGTTGGAATGAAAACAATGGAATTTATAGGTTGATCCATTTCCCTTACTGATTTATTTGCAAATATCCACTCACCAAGCATTTTTGAGTGCTATGCTGAATATGGACTAAGTATTCGACATAAAATCCTAGTTAGTATGTTGGATGAGGGAAAAAAAGGGAGATTTTGTTCCTGTTTGAGGTATTCAAAGTCTAGTAGACCATACAAAAACTTGCATACAAATGTTTATAACACCTTCCTTCATAGTTGCCAAACCATGGAAGTAATTAAGATGTCCTTCAGTAGGTAAATGGATAAACTGCGGTACAGCCAGACAATGGAATATTATTCAGTGTTATAAAGAAGTAGGCTATCAAGCCATGAAAATAATTTAATAAAAGAAGCCAGTCTGAGAAGGTTACATACTATATGATTCCAACTATAAGACATTCTGGAAAAGACAAATTATAGAAACAGTAAAAAGATCAGTGGTTACTAAGAGATGGGGTGGGGGGAAGGGATGAATGGGTGAAGCACAGATGGAAATTTTCTGTACGATACTCTATTGATGAAACACATCATTACACATTTTTCCAAAGCCATAGATTGTACACATATAAATTGGACTCTAATGTAAACTATGGCGTTAATGCTAAGAGAGTAGTATGATCAGGGGAAGGTATTATGATGGAGAATGTCGTGTTGGTGACATTCACCATTTTTTGAGAATCTGCCTTATATAAGAAAATATTGAATTCATTTTCCCATACGTCTGTGCACAATGAGAAGGGCATATGGCTTTGGCTCCACCCATCAGTTCCCCACACAACAATTCTGCTTAGAACTCTTACCCACTGTTTTTTAATAAAAGTAAAATTAACATACAACGTTATATGAGATTCAGGTATACAATACAATGCTTCAAAAATTCTGTATATGACTCAGTGCTCATAGGATAAGTGTTAAGATAAAGTGTATTCTTAATTCCCTTTATCTATTTCACCCATCTCCCCATTCACCTCTGCTCTGGCAATCACCAGATAGTTCTCCGTATTTAAAAGTTTGTCTCTTTTTTTGTTTGTTCATTTTTTTTGTTTTTTAAATTCCACAGATGAGTGAAATCAAATGATATTTTTCTTAATCTGTCTGGATTATTTTACTTAGCATTATACTCTCTGGGTCCATGTTACAAAAGGCAAGATCTCATTCTTTTTTTTTAAGGCTGAGTAATATTCCATTATGTGTGTGTGTGTGTGTATACACACCATATCTTCTTTATCCATTCATCAATTGATGGACACTTGGCTTCCTTCTATCTTTTCAAATTACCGTTTGCATTTTCTTTGGGTAGATACCAAGTAGTGAAATTACCAAATCATATGTTAATTCACCTTTTAATTTTTTGAGGAACTTCCATACTGTTTTCCACAGTGGCTGTACCTGTTAGCTTTCACACCAACAGGGTCTGAGGGTTCTTTTTTGCCCACATCCCCACATCCTTGCCAACACTTGTTATTCCCTGTCTTTTTTATTCTAGCCAATATTCTGACTGGTGCAGAGTGGTCTCATTGTGGCTTTGATTTGCATTTCCCTGATGATGAGTGATACTGAGCATCTTTTATGTGTCTGTTGGCCATTTGTATGTCTTCTTTGGAAAAATGTCTATTCAGGTCCTCTGCCCATTTTTTAATCAGATTATTTTTGGTATTGAGTTGTATGAGGTTTTTATATATTTAGGATATTAATACCTTTTTGACTCTATCATTTACAAATATCTTCTCCCATTCAGTAGGTTCCCTTGTCTTTTTGTTGATGGTTTCCTTTGCTATACAAAAGCTTTTTATTATGGTGTCATGCCAATAGTTTAATTTTGCTTGTGTTTCCCTTGCCTGAAAAGACATACCTAGAAAAAATGTTTCTATGGCCAATGTCAAAGAAATTACTGCCTATGTTTTCTTCTAGGAGTTTTATGGTTCAGATCTAACATTTAGGTCTTTAATTCATTTTGAGTTTGTTTTTTTTTGTATGATGTAAGAAAGTGGTCCAGTTTTCCCGACACCATTTGTTGAAGAGACTGTCTTTTCCTCTTGTATATTCTTGCCTCCTTTCTCATGGATTAATTGACCACATTAGCATGGGCTTATTTCTGGGATCTTTATTCTATGCTATTGTTCTATGTGTCCTGCTTTTGTACCAATATCACACTGTTTTGATCACTACAGCTTTGTAGTGTATCTTGAAATCTGAATTGATGTACGTCCTTTCCAGGTAAAGCCATTTAATTTCCAGTTCTGTACTGTCTGCCTCTGTTTTCCTTGCTGAGGCTGTCATGGGTATCTGTGCTATTATAGAAGGAACAATGTTGAACCACCATAGGGACTACAGCTGCCCAATGGAGTGACCAAGATCTGCAGAGAATTTTTATGATAAAGAACTAAAGATGACCTAAGCCAACAATTAGAATTTTCATACAATATGAACTGATTCTATAATAATAATAATATATCTGGAAATATTTACATATCATGAGATCTTCTTCCTCTTACTATTATTTTATTATTATTCTATTTTTAATTTACACATACAAACAGTGGTTTGGGGTTGTTGTGGACTTTTCTGAGTTTCTCAATGGTGTACTCTAATCCCAAGTAGGTAGAATTAACACCAAGTAGGATTTATGGCAATAGAGGACTCTTTCATCGATAACCTATACATTTCTTACCGATTTTGCAGTTGTCTGGAATATTTTTTTTTTAATATTTTGTTCAGTTAGCCAACATAAAGTACATCATTAGTTTTTGATATAGTGTTCAACAATTCATTAGTTGCTTATAACACCCAGGGCTCATCACAATACGTGCCATCCATAATATCCATCAGCTGGTTACCGCATCCCCCCACGCCCCTCCCTTCTGTAACCTTCAGTTTGTTTCCCGTATCTGGAATACTTTCTGATGATAAAGTTGAAATCCTTGAAAAATGAAGTTGGCAAAAGGCAGAAAATATAAATCTATTATCAAAAATTACTAGTCAGTAACTAATGTGGCCTCCACTTTAGAACCTGAGAATACATATATGCCTGAGATAATAAGTTTCATTTAGTGTGTTCACTATGATTGATTACTAGTAATTACTTGAAGGTTGTGTAGATTAAGGAATCTGAAGCTAAATTCAGATTTATTCAGAAAGAGAGCCACAGTTGACTTGGATATCTGCAGTGGTTTGAAATACTGAACATTTTCATTTGAAATGCAAACAGAATAGAAAGCCCTAAATGGAAATGTGTTATTTTAGACAGTCTGTTGCACAACACCTCCCCCCAACTTGCCAAAAATAACTCCATAATAAGATTAAAATTTCTGGCTACTCCTACTTCAACTAAGACATTTGATGACATTACTACTGGGTCATGTCTCAAACACATTTCACTAACATACTACTTGTGAAATTGTATCATAATTAGTTCGATTGGAGACCCTTCTCACCTTCCTTCCTCTACATGATTGTGAAGTGTCTAGAAGGTCCATAGCTGGTTCACCTTTATATCACCGGAAGCAGTTCAGACCTTGATGTCTGATAACATCTTTAATGAAAGATTGTTGAATGTAAGCACTGCAAAAGGAATCAACAGCATGAAAAAGACGTTGTTAATTATGTAACAGAGCTATAGGGTCTCTCTCAGTGCAGTAATTTTGCATATATATTAGCTGGCCACAGGGTTGACTGTCTTCTTGGAGCACATGGTTAAGTTCTTCAGGGGCACATCTAAATCAATCTGGGAATTTCTAATAAACCTAGAAGCTGTCCCAGTAAAAGTGTCTGAAGATGTGAGAGAAATTAGAAAATTAAATGGGCTGTTATAATCGATGGAACCCCATCAAAAGTGGCTGAGCGTCAGCTTTGGTCTCAGATTTAACTCTGGACATTTTCATTCTTGTCACTCCTTTCATCCTGGCCTGCTGCTGACTGCCCCCACATGTTCTCCTTAAAGGGCACCAGCCTGCTGGGTGGGATGCTGTGTTTGTCAATGGCAGATAAGGGGTACGTGTGATGGAGGACCCCTCAAGGGACTTGCTCTGGTGTGTTTGTGCTCTTGCTGTTTCTTAGGCTGTGGTGTCTCAGGACAGGGCCGGCTCAGAGTAGCTTTCAAGCAATGAAGGATGATTTCAGTGAAGACTAGCTTGTCTCCTGCCCATTTTGCAGCCCACAACTCAATAATTCACTGGAAAGGAATGCTGCATACTAACAATTTTCTCACATAAAATACCCGTTGGATCTGAGGTCTTGTATACCAGCGTCTCCGGAAATGTGAAGAAAAATATATTGCTGTAGCCAAACCAGACTGTTTATGTTTCACCAAGGCTTAGTCTCTAAGCAGATTTTCATTGCAGTCTCCAACATATTCAGGAAAACAGAATTGCCAGAAAACACCCTTTCTTCTTTTAACCAGGCTTGAAGCCTGAGAAAAGCTTAGCACAAAACAATAACTCAGTTATATTTATAATCTTAAACACTATCCAGAAGAGCATTTCAAAAATTACATGCTAGAAAAGATAAGATTCTACCCCATAATTTCAGGAACAACTGTATGTCAGGCTGCCAGATAAATATTTACAGCACATTCAAATTTAGCTGAACTTATATGACTTCAATCAGTGAAACTGTTTCCAGACCCCAAGGTCACAAAAGCTGTTATCAGGTTTCCCTGAGCCTCCTGCCTCATTCGTGTCAGAAACCAAACGCTACACACTCTAGGCTTCCTCAAGTCCTGAAAAGCTGATAGGATGATGATAGTCTTCTCCCCCCTTTCCTGTCCACGGAAAACACCTTTTCACCCCTTCTTTTTCCAGTTATCAAATCCTCCTCCTTTGAACAGGTGAAGGCTCTGGCCGCCCCTCTGAGGGAACCACATCTTTCTGCCCTGGAATGTAATTTGCAAACTGTTTAGGCAGGAATTTCAAGGGTATGAACTGAGGTGACCATCAAGGGCGGATGTAAAGACATCCCATAGTAGCAGGCTCTCAGCCAAATTTGCAGTGTCAAGTTATCTGCCTTAAAAAAAAAAGTTACAAGGGTCATGGAGGTGCCCAGAGTGGGAGCCTGCCAATTAAAAGGAGTGTGAATGAGACTTAGGGGCCTGACCAGGGTGACAGGGCCACAGTCATCCTTTGGCAGGAGCCAATTTAATGACAGGTGTCTGACAGCGTAGCCTGGGTTCTCAGAGCTTATGTAAGGTTCTTGGAACTGCACTCTCTGTTGTAAATTGCTGTGCTTAGATTAAAAGTTCCCTGCTGTTCACTCCAGTTACTTAATTGTAACACTTTTGTTTCCGTAAGTAACCAGCACTTGCAAAATTTATTTGATGCTTTGTAGAGGTGTGGGATAGAGAAGCAGGAGAAAAAAACACCAAATTTCCAAGTTTTTAACCCACATAACAGGAAGGAAAACTGGTGATAATTCAGAGAAAATCCCAATATAAGAATCAAAATCAATGCTACACTTTAGTGATAAGATTACTGACATCATGAGTTATACTTTATTAACCTAATGATTTGCCAAGTAATATGGAATCTTTCCAAACAATTTCAACAGGAATAGTCTTTTCTAAAAAGAATAGTGAGGTTGGTAGAACAGGTGAGAAAAATATTAGAAATTAAAAGAAGAGAAATTAGTTCTATCTTAAACAATGATCCACGTATATAATTATGAAATGGGTGAAAATATTGAATTAGTCATCCTCAAATGATGAATTTACAAGACGTGTTCTGACCACATGTGATAGCTAAGATAGAAACTGTCACATGTTTGAGAAAAAGCTGTATGGAAATGTGCTATTTTCAGGGCTTTGGGTATATACATCTTTCAAGGGCACATTGGCAAAAATTGGCATTAGGCTGGCAAGAGGAAAACTTAACAGGCCACAGATCATTGACAAGGTAAAGGGATAAAATAAAACAAATTCCAAGATCAGCTTCAGTAGTACTAATTTTACTTTTTGGTTTTCTCTCCTGTGAAATAACACATTTAGCTAAAATTAAGAACTATTGACTTAGTGTTTACTGTGTCAGTTTCAGTTGTTCTGAATGCGATTATGTATTCACTCATTTAGTCGTCAAAACCAATCCTGTGAGGTGGGTGCTATTATGATCCCCCTTTTACAGATGAGGAAATGGAGGCAACAGAAGTTAGGTAATTGGCCCAAGGTTATTTATCTATTTTAAGTGCCCACAGCAAGATTCAAATCAAGTAGCGTGGCCCCAAAGCTTGCACTAAAGAGATCCCTGGCTATAAAATCACAAGATCAACATTGTGATTGGTGAAATACACATGCAAAGTTTGGATTTTCTTTGTTGAGATGAGTCAGAGGGGTAGAAGAGGAAAGTCAAGGAATATGGGCATAACTTTGAGCACCTTCTCTTCCATTTTACCTGTAGAAACAGAATTCATAAACCAACTCTGGGCTATATTTATGTCAAAAATATTTCCCAACACAGGAAAAGAAATATATGAGCTATAATTATTTGCTATTAAAATGTCTTAATTTAGATTTTAATATGTATTTACTATTGCAAAACAACTGCTGTAATAGCATCTTAATGTGGTGACTTACATTTTTTTTGGTTGTCAATTCACAGAAAGTTAACTGATAAAACAAGTCTGTCCTTATCTTAGGGGAGTTCACAGACAGGAGTGACTGGAAGGTCTTACTTCTGGGTGGTCTCAGCAATCGAGAGTGGTGTTAACAAAATGATAGCAGCTTTTTTAATAACACAGAAAGATAATTGTTGTTCCTGGATCATTAGCTGTGTTTTTAACGCACAGTGGGAGTATCTTGAAGCTCATCCTAGCATCTAGGTAACTGATGAGTTTCACTAAGGCATTTGTATCTTCGGTATCCTTCCAGCTTAGAGATACTTGAGACTTTCCCAAAGCAAAATTTCTATTGTTCCTTGCAATAGAAATTGCTTTCTATTTTTCTTTCTCTCTTTTTTTCCTTTCTCTCCTTTTTCCTTAAGATCTACACGGTGTCTGGCAATGTGTAGACACAGCTGCAATTCTATTAATTCTCAGTGATGTCTAGTGCTGTGATTAGAACCTGTGGTCCTTGTTACACAAGCTAAAAATGCTAGTGTTTAACTCAAGAATTAAGCGCAAGCTCAGTGGGAGGAAGATAGCTTGCAGGAAATGAAAACTAGAAAATACAGGTGCTCTTACCTGTGTTCTCATACCTTAGACATTGCATTCCTTTTGATCTGCCAAAATTTCACCCAACTCCCTATATCTCCACTTGAAGAAAAAAAAGGATATTAATCACTATTCTCCTTTTCCTGACAATTGTAGAAAGTCTTTAATTGCAGGATGGTCTCGATATATGTATGTCTGCCTTTCCTCCAAATCCCTGAAAGACCACCCTCGGCTTCTGCCTTTTATGTCTCAGATAGACTGATACCAGCAAGCTGCCCTGAACTGTAAAAGGAGATTGAAAACAAAGCATAAATCATTAAAGAAGGAGAATCTACTGCTTTCTTATCCCTCTGGATCCTAGGCTATTCCAAATGTCAGGGCACATCAGAAATTTAAAGTTCAAGGATGATGTATTAGTTCTGAATCTGCACTTAGGAAAACTGGCAGCTTCAAAGCATGGAGAGCTGCACACAATCTGCTTTGGCAGAAGCTTTCTCTCCATTTGGGAGGGAGAAGATTGGGACAGTTATGGGAATTTGGCTTTCTCCCTTTTCGTAGAGGAAAAGAGAAGTAAATAACCAATGATGACTAGCTTTGGCTTTGAGTGTCCAGCAATTATTAAATGCACTCAGGCTTTCAGTAAATTAAGAGAGTCGATGACCCACAGGGCTATGCAAACCATTTATGGTGCTGAAATACTTGAGGGTGAAGCGTGATTTTTGTCCTAAGGTTTATGCATTATGATTGAGAGCATATGTAAGAATAGAGATAGGGATTTGGAGCATGTACTTACTGGAGACCATGTTTCTAACTTATGGAAATTCCAGTCCTTATAAAAATGCTGATTAAATATTCCACTCAATAAGGCGCAAGATAAACAGATTCTCATCTGAAGGTAACAAACAGAACTTAGCCTATTGAAAGTTTGGTTCACTCCGGGTGTCTCCTAGCTCAGGAGTCCCCCAGCCTCAGCAGCCATGGAACTGGTTAAGGGCACCGTGTCTCTAAAAGGCCCACTTAAAATGCATATGACACTATCATTAGGAAGTTTCTGCACCTGAAAGAAACTGCACTTAGTTAGCTATATTGACTTGAATATGGTTCTCTTTCAGATTCAATCTGATAGGCTACACATTTTTAGCTAGAGCAAAATGAAAACTCCTGAGCAAAACTATGACACCCTATATATTGCAAAATAATAGATTTTTCAACATGTAGTCCTGAGGATCCAGAGCAGGTAATTGTCCCCAGTTACTCTTTTGCTCCGTTTCCAGTATTTGGTTCATTGATTGTTCTTATTTATCTTCTTTCAATGAAAACAAGATACCTGTAAGTTGAAATCCTAAAAATCTGAATAATTTATTTACTCAGAGAGAACAGAGGTTGCTAGCTATTTCTGTACCTAATAGACTTTGGAACGGACTCTTCTGCAAGAGAGGACCCCCCTCTTAGTGGTGCATATGGAAGGCAAATAGTTCTTAATTTTGCTTTCTCAGAGCCCTTTCAGGATATTTCCCCAAAACCCTGGGGACAGAGGGGAAAATCTTTCTAACGCCCCAGGAGCAGTAGAGTGATTTGGGAACAAGGCCCAAGTTTATGAGGGCACATCTGCAGCCTGTGCAGACATACAAACCAGCAAGCACTCCAGGACAGTGGGGAATGAGAGCAGGATTCGAGACAACTCTTGTTATTCCAACTGCTGGAGTTTATAGATCTTCCCTCTTGGGCTCTTCCTCTAATGTGATTCCGTATTCGCTTTCTAGTCTCTGAGTCTCACTTAGTTAGAATCCTTGAAAGAGAACATTTTTTTAGTACAACCAGGGCAGGTGTGCACATCTAGGCACTCTGCTATGACCAGGAAGTGAGGCCAGCTTCCAGAAGGCTGGGAAGATGAAGGCAGGTAACACTCTATAGGAGCCAGAGAAAGACCTCAGTATGAGTCTGCCCCAGCCAGCACTGCTCAACTTTACTGTGTAGACAGACACCCAAGGATCTTGTTAAAATGCAGGAGGTCTGGGGTGGGAGCAGAAGTTTTGCATCTAACAAGGATGGAGGTGATGTCAGGTCCACAGACCACACAGTTATTAAGTAGCAAGGCGCTACACTATATGTGCTACAAGTTGGTATCTTAAAGACAATAAAAACTTTCATAGAGCATTTAACATGCAGTAGGCACTACTTGAAGTGTATTACAGGTTTACTTCATTTAAACCTTGTAACAGTTGTAGAGGTGGATACATACTGATCACCCCCACCTTATCAATGAGGAAACTGAGACATAGAAATATTAAGTTACTTGTCCAAGGTCTGAGACTTTTATGCAAATTCCATATGGGTATCTCTTGCTACTCTGAGCAAATGACTGGAACAGCCTCTGTTGTTTCTCTCTGAACTCCAGGGACCTGGTCAGTATCTGGATATGGACCATTACATAAGAGTTATGTCTGGCCAAATAGCATCAAAACTTTTCCAGATGGAATCAGCTTAGTAACGTACTTAAGAACTCTCAGAATCTCAGTTAAGTGCGTGAAGCTTAACAATACATTAGAAAATCCAAATGGTAAAATAACAAGTTCACTTCTCTGAATATTCTACTCTGCTGTACTTAAGTATTATTCTTTCTTTTTCAACAAGAACGCTATCTCTCACCATAAAATGAATACACAATGATTTGTTTTCAACAGTTGGTCTCGGTGCAGATTATTTTTATCTTGTCAGCACCTTACAGATGTTACAGTGAGCAAAGGAACATAAAATACTCCTGAAATGTTCCTCCTGTTTTATAAGCAACATGAGGTAGCAGTTGCAGTAGTTAGGACATAACTCTATTAAATGAATTTCTCTTTTGCTCTTAAAACTGCCTGTCTGTAGAGGCCACAGATGCCTTATGGAGAAAGCGCCAGATAAAACTTTTACATACTCAATTCTATCAGGTACATGAATGATTTTATGTAGTCACCGTCTACTGCTAGCTTGGGTTTTTCATTACTAAGAGCTTCTATTGTTTATTCTTTCTCAGAGATTGAGTGTTGGGTTAAACTGTGGAAAATATTTTAATTAGAATACAAATAGGCAGTAAAAATTTTGCACTACTGTAATATAGTAAGTAACTTTTTAGTACCTTGTTTTTTGGATGGTTCTATATGATTCAACCGAGTTTTTTTTCCCCTTCTATCCCTTAATCAGTGGCTAACAGAAAATGATTGCACCTACATAAGTTTCTCCACATCCTCACTAGCATTTGGTCTTACCACTTTTTAAGAATTTTAGCCATTCTCATAGGTATGTTTTGATAACACATTGTAGTTTCAATTTGCATTTCCCTAAGGTCTAATTATGCTGAATATCTTTTCATGCATTACTATGCCTATATAGATAAACTTTTCAAAAGGCCCTTTCAAGACGCATTTTAATCCCAGCCATGCCTTTCAAGTTGAAAATTAAACTTGCATTGTCTTAAAAACATGATCAATGAATTTTGTCCTATTACATTATTGGTAAAATAGTATTTGAGGTGCTTGCCAATCACTGTGTAAAATGTGTCTATGGGAAATTCTGATTTCCAAACAACCATCTTGCAAATGAATCCTTGCGGGGGAGAAAAAACAACTAATCATTCCTCAAAGAATTTCAGGCAGTTCAATTTGTTCACATATTAGGAATTGCCTATACAATATGGGTTTGTTTTTCATTTTTTTTTGTTATTGTTCTTGTTGTTTGTTTGTTTTTGCTCAGTTACTAGGAGTTTTATTTCATTGTTTATTCAATCATTCAATGAGTACATAGTGAGTACGTGCTAATGTGCTGAGCCCAGTGCTAGGACCTGTGGATAAAAGGTCAAATAAGCAGGGCGCCTGGATGGCTCAGTATGTCAAGTGGCCAATTCTTGATTTCAACCCAGATCATAAGGTCCGGGTCCTAGGATCAAGCCCCACATCAAGCCTCCATCAAGCCCCGCGTCGAGCCCCATGCTCAGTGGGGAAACTGCTAAAAGATTCTCTCTCCTTCCCTCTGCCCCTCCTCCTCACTCACTCTCTCTCTCAAATAAATAAATATTTAAAAAGAAAAAAAGAAAAGTCAAGTAAGGCAAACAAACTTTTTGCCCTCAAAGAGTTTACAGTCAGCAACGGTTTTAAAATAAACAAAGGTACACCTGAAAGTAACATAACACAGTATTTAAACTAACTGGAATTAAAATAAAAACTTAAAGTAAACAAAGGTAATCATTTCATATTCTGTTTCTGAAGTGGCACTTGCCTGCTTAGTTTCAAGTTTAATTTTAGGTCATTATAGTCATGTTAAGTTTGTGACAGGCTGGAAAAAAATCAAATTGAGTACTCATAGATTTCATGGCACCTTCCAGTTTCCTTCTTTCCTCTTCCCTTTTGCAGTGGACGCTGGAGAAGAGAAGGTGAGGCCGTAGAGCTCCTCTTCTGCCTACTGCTTTGCCTTCCCTCCTATTTCTGGCCAGCTGCCAAAATACAATAAGCAGGAGAGGGCTCTTTTTCATCTGTCCCCTTCAAAACTTACCATATAGAACTTTATCAAAGACTAGACCTCCAAAAGCTTTTGAATTTAACGGGGAATTCTACTCCTGAAATACAACTTAAAAAAATGAAAAAAGAAAGAGAGAGCCAGTTTATTATACAAATTGAGCACTTAGGAAAAACCCTTTCTCTCATAGAGGTATTGTTTGCAATATTGTGCAATGTGAAGCAAACTACAGAATGGATTTAGTTCTCTTTCAAACCATTAATGAGCTTTTAATGTATATGTGTGTTGTTACTATGTTGTACATACCTTTGGAGATACTGGAGATATAAGGTCAATCATACACTATCCCTTTCCTCCAAGAGCTCACCTTCAACTGAGAAACAGAAATGCAAATGGAGAATTAGAGTAAAATATCCTAAATGCTTCTCATATGTCATGGAGATAAAGAAGGAAAAAAATAATTTTGTCGCTTGTGACAGCATGAGAGTTTGAGGAGGAGGGACTTCCATTATGCAAATTTTAAGCTATTAATATTTACATATGAGTCAAAGTTACTGTTCTGATGCTCCCTTTCAGACATGTATTTTTGGGGTGATTTTGTTTCTTTGTTTTCTTTTAGAAAACTCCCTTCGATTTACCTCCATTTGCCTTTAATTCCAGTTTCTGCTTTTACTTACTATTTTTTGTTACGTATCAGTTACTATACCCCATAAAAGACATTTGAGGCACACATTTACATACAGGCATTCCCTATTATCTCTAACTTGCATTCGTGTCTTTTAGCCAGTTCTGCATTTAAAGCAAATATTTCCTTAACTCCAATGGCAACCTGATTTTGTTTTGTTTTTATCAATCTTTGGTGTGGAACCTTGTCAAATGCCTTGTAAAAGTCTAAGTAAATTAGGTACTCTGATTTCTGTAGTCCAAATGCATATTTACCCCCTCAAAGAACTTTGGTTGGGAGATATTGCCAAGAATTATATTTCACTGCATATTGTAGTCCATCACTAGCCTGTCTCCTTTTCTATTCTTAGATTGGAGGGGAAAAAAGCCCCAAAGCTTTTTTTGGTCTATTTGTATCTTTCTTAATGGTGCATTATTTTAATGAGATAAAATCAAAAGCATAAGTATTTTTAACATCTCAATTTCTTATAGTGAAGCATGTAATAGAATTTTGATAATGGCCTGAGTTTAGTATCTTCCTTCCAAAATACGTTAATCCAACTATACAAAAATGCTAAATCTGAGAGCACAGTTAAGCATGTGTGTATAGGCTTTTGCATTTGTAAATCAACATGCAGATTATCTGAAGGCATGCTTAGGTATTTAATTTAATAAAAGGTTAAACCATAGGTTTTAATCCAAAGTCAAGAGCATGAATACATCATTTAAGATATATAATTTTAGATTTTAAAATAAATTTAATTCAGATATGATATTATCAACCTGTCAAAGATGTTTCTTTTCATATAAGATTGCCTAAGAATACACATATAAACAGAGATTACATTGTTGTTTTTAATTTAAGAAAATATTCGTGGGGGCCTGGGTGGCTCAGTTGGTTAAGCAGATGCCTCCAGTTTAGGTCACAATCCTAGGGTCCTGGGATGGAGCTCTGCATTGGGGTTCCCTGCTCATCAGGGAGTCTGCTTCTTCCTCTGCCCCTCCCTCTGTTCATGCTTGTGCTCGCTCACTCTTTCTCTCTGAAATAAATAAAGTCTTTAAAAAAATCATATTCATGTTGATGAGTGATCATTTTTGTCGTACTATTTTTAATGCTGCATTTTTATTATGGTAGGAAAAAAAAACATGCCTTCGTTTTGGTTTTTTTTTTTGAGCAATGTGTTTGTTATTACTCATGAAGAGTTTTATGTCTTGCTCTTTGGCTGTGTTCTACTTTCTGAGCATGAGTAAATTTATGAAAATATTACATGTTCAACTCCTTTTGTATTTCCTTTAATGAAACATTCTTTCCTATCTATGTTTTTCAACATTTATCAGAAGTCACATCCCATTATATAAAAGAGGGAAGTATTTGGCTTATTTTCACAGATTTGTTTGACACTTAAAGGATTATAGAAAATCTGATTTATGATCTGTAACATGAACCCAAAGTACAAAAATGAACAATATTTTGAGATCTAAATTCAACTACTGATACAAGAATTCAGTTGATTTCCTTTGGTGATTTGAAATTCCTCCTCATCAAAAACAATCTGAAACTATTCTTATATATGTGATTTATAGATTATGACGTCAATATTTAAAAGATAAATAATATGTGATATCTCCTGAAAAATATGTATCGAATGCCTATTATGTCCCATTTCCAAGATGTTTTAATTATTAGCTTCATGCTGTGCTTATGAAAACAAAAGGAAGGATTTCCAACATAAAGAAATTAATAAAGGCCCAAAGACTTTAAAAATGCATTTTTGGAAGGAAAAAAAAAATGGGTGAAATACAACGAATATTTTCTTTACAATAAACAGAAATATCTGATGCCAAAAAAAGCTGATAGCAAAGATTATATATCTTCTTAATTGATATGTTAATGATGATGGTATGATGACCTTTTGGAATAATTCTAAGAGGAAATAATAAAATACTAATAGATAGGAGGCAGCAGTAGTAGTGTTATTAGGCTTTTCTCTAAGAATATGCTTTCTTATCTCACTATAACGTGTTTGAGCATGCAGTGAAGCTTACAGTTTGCTCATTTGCCCTACACAATATGTTAATATGATTCTGTTAAAAAGAGGGCTAAGGGAACACCAGTGTAAAATTAAGATGACAAGAAAGCATGAAGCATCCATAATCCTGACATATAACCTCAGACATCCTTCCCAGCTCAAATTTTCAAGAAAGACAACTAAAGAGTTTTCTATTTTGTCACCTTTGGTGGTGATACATTTACATCATTTGTATAAAACTAGAAAAAAAAAGATTTATTTCTCTCAAAAATGTACTGATCCCTTCTTTAGTCAATAAAAATATTACTACAATAATGAGACAATCAGTGCTTTTTATTTACTTTGTGGCAAGTTTAAAGACATGAACTAAAATCTTGAGATGAAATGTTAACATCAAATGAAGCCCACTCAGACAGACTCCATGGACAACATCCCTAATCTCATTTTATTCACTAGAGCAATACAAATTAACAAATTGCCAAGAAACTATTTCTTCCATGAGGACTCTCAGGGGAGTAAGGGAGACACAGAAAAGCAAATAATTGCAGGAGCCTCCTAAATGGTAGAATAGAGATGATAAAGGCTCTGTGGGGAGGTAGGGAAAAGTATCTGGTGCCTGGGAAGGTAACATCTCAACAAAATCAGATGGATGGGAGTTAGCCAAGTCAGCATGATTTAGAGAGAAAGAACTAGGGGGGAGAACAGATTAGTCTAAGAAGAGATAAAAGCATAGCCTGAGCTAAAAAGAAGGAAACATGAGGCCATATTCAGGGACTGTGTTCTGGCTGGAGAAGATGCAGTGTTTATGGTGAGAACAGAGAGTAGTTTGAGGGGTAGACAGAGACCCTATGAGCCTTCTTCATGAGGCTGAACTTTGGCAGTTGGAGCCATTAAACTTAAAACAAAATGGCCAGACATTTTAGGGGAAATTCTCTTATGGTCACATACAGAGTATGAATTGAATGGATTCGAAATCATAAGGAAATTATTGTAGCAACAGAGGCAAGACAAAAATAAGAGGCCTAACCAAAGCAATGAAATGATCATGGGCCAAGGGACACATTTGAAAAAGATTATAGAGGTTGAGTGAGCCAAATTTATGATAGGAAAGGAGGTAGTGAAGAAAAAAGAATCTCTAGGATAAGTTTCAGGTTTGTGTGAATAGATGAATAGTGGCATCAATAACAAAGTTAGAAAACACAAAAGGAGGTAAAAGTTTTGAGAAGTCATCGATGACTCAAGGTAAGGACATGATGAATTAGAAGTGTCTGTGGAATATCCTAAAGTCAGTGAGGAAATGGATATGCAGAAATGTGGCTTGGAGGATATTGGACCAGCCCAGTTTATCCCAATAAGAAAATGTATGTGGAAAGTCAATTTGTAAAGAGGAGGTCATTTAGAAGCATGAAATCAAGCAAATCTATTTATGTCTATATGACATTAAAGGCTGAATTTTGTCTCCTTCCCCCGTCCTCAAATTTATATGCTGAAGTCCTAACCCCCTACTAGGATACAGAATATGACTGGTTTTTGAGATAGGGCCTTTAAAGAGGTAATTAAGTTCAATGAAGCCATTAGGATTGGCTTAATCCAATCTGATTTGTGTCCTTGTAAGAAGAGGAAATTAGACACCCAGACACCAGCAATGCACATGCACAGAGGAGAGACCATATGAAGACACAGTGGGAAGATAGCCATCTACAAGCCAAGAAAAGAGGCCTCAGGAGAAACCAAGCCTACTGACCTTGATCTTGAACTTCTAGCCTCCAGAACTATGAGCAATAAATTTCTGTTGTTTAAGTCACTTAGTTTATAGTATTCTTTTATGGCAGCCGTATATGATATAGATATTATCTCATGATATAGACATTATTCTAGCCTATACGCCACCTTCATGATATGGATATGTTCGCCAGGAGGTCTAACCCTTTTCCCTGGAGTACGCTGAAAACACATGTCAACATCTTGTTCACTGGGTTTCTTTTTTCTTTGCTTCATTTTGTTCACCCTATAATCTCTACAGAGAACATTAACTAAAAATGAGCTTTCTTAGTCACATTTACATGCTAAATTTCTTCCTAAAGACTGCACCCAGGATACTTTTACTGAACTTTTGAGTGCTCATAAAACAGTGGAGACTGCTGTTTTTCACTGAGCATGTATTATTCCTACACCTGACTAATCCCATTACTATTTCATAACTTCCTTGTCAAAAGGTTACCTTATCTTCACAGAATCCCATAAAATTGCACACACCACCATTTACAGTTACATTTACATCTGCATCCCTAAAATGATCTGGAGCACTAATTTCCACTCAGTAAAAAGCACATAGTTGTTCAAGTCATTGCTGAGAAGAATTTTGGAGGCATAATTTAAAGCATTGAAATAAATCTATCCAAAATTAATCACAAAAAATTTCTGTAGATTTAAACTTCATATCAGATGACATCACTTTTTATAAGCTTAAAAGAAAATTTCCTCCAATTGACCATACTTGTAATATCTTATTAATCACTTTGAAGAAGATTCTATCCTTGTTTTATGATTTATAATTATGTATTACTGGACAAATCATTAATGTATTCACTCAATAAATAAATATGTATTAATTACCTACTCTGGGTCTAGCATTGTGCTAGATACTGGGGATGCAGACAAACATGGACTCCACCACTTAAGCCCTTACAGGCTAGCTAGGGTGAAAGTAAAGAAAGTCACTGAAAGGTTTTAAGGAAATATGTGGTCCTGTATATCTTGGTTCCATTTTATTACCTTGGCCAAAAAAATTGATGCCTGCTTATAGCATCTTTAATCTAACTTCCAACACACGATGCAGAAAAAGCAGCTATTGTAAGGTAATAGTGCTCTCATAGCATATGATGCTGGAGTATGCTGATGATTATATTTGAAAAAGCTATTTTGTACTGTAGCTTTTATCACTAGAGATTCAAAATGTCAGTATTGGGAAATAAACATCTCTGGCAGTAAGTGCTGTATTGTGCCCCCATAGTATTCATAATTTGAAGCCCTTACCTCTAGTACCTCAGAATGTGACTATATCTGAAGATGAGGCCTTTAAAGAGGTAAGTTTAAATGAAGCCTTAGGGTGGGCCTAGTCCCATCTGCCTGGTGTCCTTGTAAGGAGAGGAAATTTGGACACACACATTCATAGAGAGACAACCATGTGAAAAGATAGCAAGAGGGGAGCTACCTGCAAACTAAGGAGAGGCCTCAGGCAAAACTAACCCTGCCAAAACCTTGATATCGGACTTCTGGCCTCTAGAACCATGAGAAAATAAATTTCACTTGTCTAAGCCACCCAGTCTATGGTATTTTGTTACGGCAGCCCAAGCTGACTTAAGATGACACCCATCTGAAGGCAAGGCGAGATCCATAAAATGAAAGCTAATTTGATAATTCAGCCACTATGTAATTAATTTGGGCATTGCCATATGTAAGATATTCAGATAACTCAAACCAATCCGTGGATTCTTTTTTACACTGTTAAGTACAGATGAGCACATCATACTTTCTTATAATTATGTCCTGCTGTTTAAATACTAATAACTTCTAAAGAGTGTAAAAATATTTTTTTCACTAGATGCTCTTATCAGTACAATATCTGTAACATTTAATGTATCAGTTCCTGTCACCGTGGCCCTTCATTTCAATCCTTAAAGGTTTATTCAGCAATCTTCCCTTCGGTCTTCTCAATGAACCATAATCATTTCTGGCACATACGCAGAACAGAGCAAACTTTCTTGAATTAATAAAATTAAGTCTGTCAGATTTAGGCCAGTTGGGTATTAAATTCAAACTAGACCAAATACTGGCTGAACATAGTTGCAGCTTGTATAGATCAGATTTGGCATAAAATTCAGTTTGTGATGTAATGTAAATTGTCAAAGTGACACTGCTTCAAACGTCATGTGGTTTATTTTAAAAGTGATATATATCATACAGAAAAATAAAGTCTCACTTAATGTGAAAATAACTACTTAGAAGAACAATAGAATGAGCATGTAAGTTGAGCATTCATTAAGAGCTGGCATATGATTCTGCATATTAATCCAAGACTTCATCGTTTCCATTTGGATTGAACAGAAAAAGAGAAAAATCCCAGTAAAATGCTACCTTTGCTTTTTTCCCCCCAAATACTTTTATTTTATTTTTTCAGTGTTACAAGATTCATTATTCATGTACCACACCCGGTGCTCCATGCAATATGTGCCCTCCTCTATACCCACCACCATGCTTTTTTTTTTAATGGGAGCATTTTTTTAAAAAATTTGTTCACTTTAGAAATAGGCACCCTTTACTCTTTTAAGTAAGTGTAAAATGGCCATTGCATTTTTTGTAATGAAAAAAACAAAACAAAACTGACATGATGCCACAATAGTGACTATGTCCAAATAAGCTCAATTAACCTAACGTTGTTAAAATATATGTACCTTTTGGTGACACATTCAATATGGGAGTTTTAAACATCACACTGTGTCATAGCCACCATTTCAATAAATTAAGATTCTTGTCAAAGAACCTTCTTCTCATAATAAAAAATCAACATTCCAAATGTTCTATAGGATGACTTGAAGGTACAGATTATAAAGGGACAACTAAATGCATAAAATATTTTTTGGGCCTAAACTTCTACTTGACTTCCTTCAAATTACCATACTATTAGTTCATTCATTCATTCATTCATTCAACAAATGACTTCGGCCTATTTATTACCAGTTGGGTACAATGGCCCACAACCAGGCATGGTACTAACGACAGAACTTATAATGAGAGAGATAAAGATTCCATAACCAAACACAAATGCAAAATAGATAAAAATTTGATATGCCAGGGCCATATGCAATGTACTTAAATATATTCTCTCATTCAGTATTCATAATACCCATGAGGTCATTACTGTTTTTAATTCCATTTTACTCATGAAGAAACTGAAGAACCAAGAAGTGATGGAATAGGCCAGGGTTCTATAGCCTATTTGTGGCAGAGCTGGGCTTTGAACTCATGCACCCTGGCTCTAGAGCTTGTATTCTTGATGAATATATGGCAAATAGTTTCAACTGTGAATACTACACAATACAATTGAAAACACTTTCAATACTTTAAATTGTGATGAATGATGTAAAGAAAAATTCCACCTACAAAAAAAAAATGTATACACAAAGCCAAATTTAACTTGAGGCTGTCAAGGGAATCCTCTCGAGAGCACTGATTTTGGAGCTGACTTGAAGGACAATGAGGATAGGGAAAGACAGTGGTGGGGAGCGTGGAACAGTGTTTCAGCAGAATAAATAACATGTGCCAAGGTCCCGTATTTAAAAAAAAGAGAGAGAGAGAGATTACTTGGTTTAGCATTTCCCCCCAGTCTTTGTATTTTAAGGGCCAAGATGTATTTTATATTGGATATTTCATTTAAAAAGATAAATTCAAGTTTTGTACCCAGAGAAAAAAGAAATTGAAAACAATTTTTAAAAGAACCAAAAATGCTTAAAAACACAGTAGATGGCAAAATTTCTCTGCAGGGTACTAAGATTTCTGATACATGAAAAACTAGTGGTGAATGGTCATTTTCAAATGCATTTTCACCAAAAAGGCATTTTGAACCAAATTTTATCTCACCGAATTGTATGTTTTCAATTATGCCTTTGCAGTCAGGAGAGGCCTCTAGGCAGAAGAATCAGTGTAGGCAAAAAAATGAAAGAATAAAATAGCATGACTTGTTCTCAGAACTGCAAAGAACTCAGATTTGGCTGAGGTACATGGTGAGGTATGGGGAAAAGAAGCTCTCAGGGATAAAGATAAGGTAGGACAGGGGAGTAGAAACCAGACTGCAGAGGGAATTATAAGTCACAGTAACAGTTTTCTCCTTTGGGTAATGGAAAACTATCAAAAAGTTTCGAGTGGAGATTTGCATTTTAGGAAGCTCTACGTAACAGAAGTGGAAGCTGAGAGAAACATGAAAACCAAAAAAAAAAAAAAAAAAAATATATATATATATATATATATATATATATATATATATGGACTGTTCCACATGCTAGCATTTAAAATTAGGTTAATTGACAAAACAGTAAATTCATAATGTGAATAATGTGAATAATAGCAAAATGAAGTATGAGGGGAGAAAGATAAAAACAATATGTATTACAGTCTTGATATCAAGTATATTTTGTTTATTATAATTTTTAAAAGGTAATCAACATAGACTCTATGTGGTAGCATCAATGAACTAATGAGCTAATATATGTAAAATCACCTAGCACGTACCTGAAATATAATAGAAGCTCAATAAATATTATATCATTTCATTTAATAAGTTCCATTTCCAACCATGTTCCAAACTAGTATCATTTACACTCTCTCTTTGGAGACACCCATCATTACAAGAAGAGAAGCAATAAATTCAAGGGAAAAACACTTTATTTTGGAATTTGAAATTTATAAGCATTCATGGCACTATTTGTGTGTTTAGTGATAAGAAGGTAAGAGTCACCATTTAAAGTGATCTCTTAACCATTTCTTCTCTTCAGATTTATTACCAGTTCATCGAAACTGTTCTAGACCTCAAAATAGTTATTCAATGTCATTTGGGGGAAAAGATTCTGACAATGGCATTTTCTGAACTAAACTATGTCAAAAACAATCAATTTCAGGGTCCAATAGAAGAAGCTGAAGTGGGAGGTAAAGAAAACATGTTACATGTTGAATACAGTTATTAATGCCCCTCCCTTCACCCTAGCAACATCTGTATGTCATCCCTGTTTATGTTAATGGGAAAACTAACCATCAAAGAGATTGTGTGATGAACTTCCCTCTGGAAGAAGGTAGAGTAAAAGAGCTTAAGCTTTAGAATCAGACACCTTGGGGTTTCAATCGATTGCTTCCTCTATCAATACCATGTTTCTTGGTCATCCTTTTATCTCCAGAATCTAGCAGATCAAATGATTTAGAAGAGAAAGTCAATCAAAACTGAAGAAAAGTAAGAGGGAAGAAAATTTCATAATATGGCAATCCTGAGCTCATTTTTAGAAAAGAGTTCAGTACACATCACTTATGAATTCTGCACATCATCAGGAATTCATTTCTAGTTGTGTCCTGTAAATAGCTTTAAGGAGGAACTGTTGTTGATTAAAATGATCAGAAAAAGACTGAAGTAAGTCAAATGAGCAATGAAAATCAACCTTCTACTTCCTAAGTTACCAAATATAAAAGAGAAGTCTTTTATAAAGATGATGTGACAGCAACTGCTAGCTGTCCTCTAATACCTGATTTCCCATTTTCCACTATAACAGAATTTCTAAATTTTAGCTAGCCATATGGCTACTGGGAATAGCAATCACCTATCCCTCTTTCCCTCTTATCTAAGTGTAGCTTCACAAGAGAATGTGAGGGAAAATGATGTGTGCAACTTCTAGGATATGTCCTTAAATGGGAGGGGTATGATATTTCTCCCACTTTCTCCATCCTGCTTCCTGGAATGTAGATATGATGGAGCACCATCTTGGACCATGAAGATGGGGCAACAGCACCTCAGCTATGGATGACAGAGTAATAAGACAAAAGGAGCCTGGGTCCAGTTCTGTAGCTAAGCCTCCATGCCTATCCTATACCATTTACTGTCAAACTATTAGGTGAGAGAAACATAAGCTTCTATTTTGCATAAACCAGTGACTCAAGGTCCCTGTTACATGCTACTGAGCCCAAATGCTCATTAACACCAATAGAACCCACGACGGCAGGATTCTTCTGGACTAGCTCATTGTCTTTGCCAATGTCAGCATCTCCTTCTTTCTAATTAGACAAAAGCCAGGAAAGCATACACTGGGTATCAGAAATTAGCTTACATCTTTAACTGGGCAAGATGACTGTTGGAAGTAATTCTAAGTTCACTGAAACATTTCTCTTCAAAAACCAGAATGTAAATTTTAGCCAAATGGCCTTTTTTTTCCTTCTCAATGTGACTAAAACAAAATATGCTAAAACATATATACCACATTGGGTTCTTCTTATTTGGCAAAGAAGGGGTCAAAAGGCATATCTGCATCTGTATGGCCTGCTTGCTTTCTCTCTTTACCCTTCCTCCCTCCCTTCCTCTCTTCCTGCCTCCCTCCCTCCCTTCCTCCCTCCCTCCCTTCCTTCCTCCCTTTTTATTTTAAATCTACATAAAACTCATAACTTTGTGAACAAGTTGGCTAATGTCAAAACAAATTTTAAGCTAGGAAAAGTTTTAAACAAGCCACTTTATAAGTGACTGGGGGGATAGAGACATCCAATATCCTAGGTCATATGGGATTGTTTTTCCATATTTTTCAAATTTTACTTTAGCTTTTGCTCTAGGCCCTATGTATATTGAACTTTTTAGTAGAAATAAAACTCAACTGAGTTTTATTCTGAAATTTCATTCAAAAATTGCATTCTGAAATTTCTAACTTTTGAGCATTTTGCCTGCTATTTAAAAGGGTATGAGTTTTTAAAAATTAAAAAAAAAAAATACTCCCAGTTACTCCTTGTTACAATATGGGAGCAGCCTATGCACCACAGCATATGAGCTGTGTGACCTTGAGCAACTCACTTAACCACACTCAAGCTTTTTTTTTCCACTTATAAAGTGGGAATAGTACCTATACTTGATTTAGGATTGCAGCATGAAACACTAATCAGGCACTTAGCAGAGTGTCTGGAACATTACAGGAGCTAAGTAAATATCAGCTGTTACTCAAATTATTATTGCAATTATTATTTGCCACAGACATTTATATTTTCTGTGTTCTAAAAATCTCTTTCCCATGGAAAAATGATATTCCTTGACCATTATCTGCACACCATCTGGTCTAGTTATTTAGTACAAGTGAGTTTATGCTGAGCAATGTGTATATTTGCAAAGTGGATGAACAGGGTCGAAAATTAGCCTACATCCATGAAACAGAATGAACTAATGATACAAAGTAAACTTCTCAGTCAGTTCTTTAATTTTAGCTACTTGAAAGTCACACCAAATCCATGTGGGTCTTTTTGTACAATAATGGTCAAATCATTACCCTTGATTACTATCTCTTTTGTTCATTAACAAAACATCTTTGTTAACAGAATATCATTGCTACTTTATTTACTTTGCATGATTCTAAAATACTATACAGGGAATGTTTTCATTCCTTGTGGCTTTTCATAATAAATACAGGATGAATGATTGTGTGTGTGTGTGTGTGTGTGTGTGTGTGTGTGTATGCGTATGCCATGCAGTAAAATAAAAGTTTCTAGAAAATAGTATAACTTGGGAAGAGAAACAAGACTATTCAGTCTTTATGTCACAGATAGCTATAAGCCCAAACTAAAATTAAGAAATTACATAATGGTAAATTTTAATGGAATTGCACTCTTTAAAGGCATGTGTCAAATAACAATGAGAAGATGGTATAAGGCAGAAATACACATTGTAAAACAAAAACTGCCAGTAACACGATTAATAATTGTACACTCTTAAATGAACTCTGGGGTCAAAGATCACCAATGTGATTCAAGGATTAGAAATTGTTTTCAACTAGATGATAATGCGCCTTTCATTTGGTGCCTATGAAAAATTATATAGGATCTACTCTGCAGATTATTCACATTTGTTTAACACTCCCCAGTTCCCCTGGCCTAATCCTTCCACCTTTTCCACCCTATCTAAGACAAACCAAGAAAAGAATAAATTCCCTTGATTGAAATAAAAAAAAACAAAATAAAATTTAATCTTATGTCCTGACTGTTTCTTCTAAAGCACTGAACTACAGCCATTTTGCTTAATTTCTTTTCAAATTATTTGTATTTGAGTGTGGCTAACACATGGTATTTACAATATAAAAAGACTTAAAATATCGGATTTTAATAATCCTTAGGTGGCTCTATGCAGAGCAGATGTTCTATTATACTTTCCAGATGCTAGCTGTAAGCACAATTAATTAAAGACAGTGCTTACATATCATCTTAGTAAATTTCAGTACATAGTTAAAATTACGTTAGAGAAAAGAGAGAATGAGCAAAAGCCAGGACTACTTAACTGCAAAGAGAATCGCCAAGAAAGATTAAGTTCGCATATGCAATGCCAACAACAGGCAGAACTAAAAAGCAACTGTCACCAACGTAGTAGTGCTTTCTCTGTGCGCTAGGACAACAAAGAACTATCGCACATGGACTCCACTGACTCTGTGGACAGCTTTCTGCCTTGCATGAGGTTTCAGCCTAGTTCTTAGGTATTCCAGAAAATTTCAGACAACCTAAGATGCAAATATACACTTTTAGAATACAACAACCTGATAAAACTCAGTTTGAGTAGCTCTTACCCGGTTTGCTAGAGAAGCCAATTTTTACACTTCGAACAATATTAATTTTTTTCTAGGTTCACTTACTCTTCAGTATATTGCATGATAACCAGTCCCTTTCTTGAGTGCTGCCTTGTCTTTTGAACGTGCTTCAAATTATCTCTGATATTTGTTCAACTCAATAAGCACTGAGTACCTATTATGTTCAAAGGCCTGTACTGGGAGAGAGAAGAATAAACTAGCCAGGGTTCCCTGCTCAGAGGTCGAGTTTTCATTCAGAGACTATCAAAACAGCAGCATCAAATTCAGTTCCCAACTTACCAACAACCCTGGTTATATGATATGCCCTAAGCAAACTTTAGGTTGAATCCATTGGAGAGAGTTTTCCTTAGTTGTCCCAATCCCTATTACAGTCAGCATCCAGTAGCATTTTCTTAAGGCAGAAAACACAGGTAAGATGTTAATGCTTAACCAAAAAAGAACACCTCCTTCAGATCAGCCAAGCGGATATATACGAATCCCTCATTGTCTGCAAAACGTAGGGCTGGCTCCTTACAAACAAAAGTAATCAGAAACGGAAAATCTACTATGTGAAATGACCCACCAATCCCCTATTCCCTGGATTTCACCCTCAGGATTTCCCAGTTATATGCTGTGCTTCCTTTCTAAATGGCAGTAAGGGAGAAGTCCATTCGTTTTTCACCCTTAACACAACTTACAGAGATTTCCGTTTATTTTTCTTTACTTGGTCAATTTCAAATGTGTCGGCCTATATAAAAATTGAATAAGATTGGAAACTTACCTTGGATTGTCTAATTAATGTTGAATGTTATTAAATTGCTAGTATTGAATAGCTCTTGACCTACGAAATAACAACTTCGTATGGTTCGACCTATAAGACTCTGCTTTGTAACCTGAACATACTGTTTTATTAATTCGGTAACCTGAAAACTTTTATATTTAATTCAGTGGGATTTGATAACTTTAAAATAAAATTTCATTTTTTAAAAAAGCAAGAGACAGAAAGTTGGAAAATAACACCCCAAAAGGAAGGAGGTTTTATTCTCCTTGAAAGTGAAAGTAAACCCACTGAATGAATGCACTGAAGAAAGCAACCTCTTTCTAAGATGCAAGGTGGTATTACCGATATGACTAAAAATTTGTTTCCTAACAGCTGCCTTTCAGGAGAGTTTCCTTTGTCTGTGGTCCAAGGGGTCAGGGGAAGGGATACAATAGATGTAAAGTGTGTGCTGACCTCTCACCTCTTACAGGCCAAATTTTAACTGAGTCCATATATTCATTCCCTCTTAACTTAATTACTACTAAAAAGTGACTACACAAAAACACACACAGTAATAGTCGCTTGAAGCAAACCAAAGCCTCAGATCTACACAGGCACAAAAGTGAATTTGCCTTTTAAGTTCTTAAGACATCATCTTCCCCCTGGGTCCCAAAGTGCATCTGACTAAAAGGCTCACAGTCCACCTACCTGACTATATCTGCAATTTGAAGATAAACAGATGATTAATCAGAAGAACAATTACAACCCCCTCCAGAAAAGATGAAGGGGAAAAAACGAGCATATTTTCCTAGCAAGAACATAGAGCTGATCATGTCATTGATCACGCTTCCTTAACTGATTAGCTTGTCCTCGGAGGTAGTGGTGGCGGCTCACAGGTCCTGTTGAGAGAGGACTGCTGAGCTCAGCACCTTGGCCTGTAACAAAAACACAATCAAGTCATTCTATTAGTGCCCACACTTGAAGGTGCTTTCGGCCCCCAATGTACTTTGCAAGAATAGATTTTTTTTTTTTCCTTTAGAGAGGGAGGGGGATGGGACAGAGGGAGAGAGAGAATCTTAAGCAGGCTCCGTGCCCAGGGCAGAGCATAGTGCAGGGCTCAGATCTCATGACCCTGAGATCATGACCTGAGCCGAAAACAAGAGTCGCCGCTTAACCAACTGATCTACCCAGACGCCCCTGCAAAAATAAAGTATTGTTACATTGTTCTCTGATTATAAAGAACTACTCTCCTCAAGGTTCTCTGCAGCAGTACAGCTGACATTTTTGTAGCAAATCAATACTTCACAAGTGTCCAGTTGTCTTTTAGGATCAGCAACATGAACCCTGAGGACTGGCTTCATTCCATTCTAAACTAAATCCTTTCAGTAAACCCATTAGCACTCATCACTACCAGACTTTCTCATGTTCATTTGTTTATTTCACTTGTTTATTGTCTTTCTCTCCCCGCTCCTAAAAGGTACACTCCACGATGACCCGGGTATGTCTCATTCGTGGCCAGCTCTATCTCCAGTACCTAAACAGTATGAGTCACTTAGGAAAGCGCATAGTAAATAATGCTAAATTAATAATTAAGTAATACAAAGTGTAGTACTAATGCTAGTAATAGCATGAATACATAAAAACACTAAGATAAGGATGATTTCTTGTTTATACTTAGTATTTGTCCCTCCTCAATACTGTTTCTATGAACTTTACAAATTTTGCAGATATTTGTCCCAACTTCATAACAACTGGGTTATGAGTAAAAAGAAAACATTTATAAAGTACTGTGAATTTCTGCTATAAAGCATTATATGTAAATAAAAGAGGGCCTGAATGATTGGCAAAATGTGCACTTTGCATTCACTTATAAATCAAACATCCGTTATTGGGTATCCACAGGGTAATACACACTTTCATACACATTATCATTAGTAATCTTCATTGGATCCTATAACGGAAAGCATGCTTCCAGGTTTCTAGATTAGAACCAATGCTCAGATTGGTTAAGCCTATTAAGTAGCTAGAATTTGAACATACTCTAACCCAGTATTTTGTCATAATCTAGTGTTCTTGTTTTCTGATTTTTCCGTTCCAGCAGGCACTTCAATGCCATGCTATTTTCCCATCTGCACAGGGAACGTGCCTTGGCAATGGGGAAGGCCCGTTCATATAAAGATCTACTGTAGGAGGCACAGAGGGTTGATGGTTAAGCACTGAGGCTCTGGATACAGACTGTTCACAACTGGCTTTGTCATTCGCAGGCAGAGTGACCTTGTCTTAATGTCTCCATGTCTCAGTTTCCTCACATGTAAAACAGAGATAATAAACAAGTAGGACCAACCATTTTTAATAACAGAGTAGACCACTGTGGTTGTCAGTAACATACCATGCAACTTCTCCAAATTTTTCTTTTACTTTCTTCTTCTTTTTTTTTTTTTTTTTTTTGCAAAAAACCAAAACCAAAACCAAAACCAAAACAAAACCCACCCTTAGGGCTCCATTTGGTCCACTGCTTGGGAGAGGGCCCCAGGGTGGCTGAAAGCTGCCAAGTGTCTGTGGGGAGAGGCTCGGACAGAAGCCCTGACACCGGGGGTGGTGCGGAGGGCCCCTGAGAAGCTGCTGGGCTGCGAGGCTCCTAGTCACGCTCCAGGGTGAGCCTCTGGGAGACATCGTGCCCAGCTGCAGGACTGGCCAGCCTGGGAGGGCCGTCAGGTGGTTGCTCGTCTTAACGAGGTTCACCTCCTCACCTAGGAAGTGGTTCTCCAGGAAGTCACAGAGGTGGGGTCTGTGCGGGCAGAACCTGGGACCTGCAGATCCCAAAGGGCCTGGTTTGGGTTCTCCTTCCGGGCCAGGGTGGCTTCTGTGGCATCCACGGCTTTACCCCTCCTCATCTTGGGAGAACTTCTGCGCCCAGAAGTCCCGGAAGACTCTGCCGCTGCCCCGCGGCTTGCTCGGCGCCCTCCTGCGGCTCCTCCCCCAACTCTCCGAAGAGGCGGCGGGCACCTTCCAGAACCGCCCCTCGAAGCGCAAACAGACGCCCAGGGAGAGGTAAGTGTTGGGGGCCCGCAGGAGCAGGTTGACCAGGTTGTTGACTGCAGCCTCCACCCTGGTGGATAACTGGCGAATCTGGAAGCTTGGGGTTGGTAGCACAGTAAGGAGCTAATCACAGAAAACGGTGTTGGCTGGTCTGGGAGGCAAGGAACAGCAGAGTTGCGACTGGAAGATTGGAGGGTTCTAAGAGGGGAAGGAGGGCAGTCAAACACTGTTGAGGCAAGAGACTCAGGACCACTGGCGGGCTGCCTCCATTTCTGCAGCACATTTTAAAATAGGTCACCAAGCCTTCCATCTTACCTGAGAAATCCGTTTTTAAGAAAACTCCCTTTCCTGTATATAGAACTGGTTCGGAATTTAGAAATAAAATCTTCCCAGAAATAGAACAAGGTTGAGCATGGTTCATATACATCTATGAACATGGGAAATGGAGGAAAAAAGATTATGAGTTTTCATAAAGATTTTCATGCCTTCAAACTTTATATTCTGTGAGTTATAGGTCATGGAGACAAATGTACCAGTGTCTACTGCAAAACGATGAAATGTCTCACATGTATATCACTCTAGTCCTTATCAAATGAGATTGTTTTCAGTAACAGTTTTGTTGAGTGTATTTCACATACCCTATAACTCACTCATATAAAATGTGCAATTCAGTCTTTTTTAGTATATTTGCACAATTGTGCAACTGCTACCACAATCAATTTTAGAAGACTTTCATCATCCCAAAGACAAACCCTGTCTCCTTTAGCAATCACTCTTTTCCCCCAATTCTCCTAGCTAGAGGCAATCGCCGGTTTACGTTATGTCTCCATAAGAAGTTTGTCGTTTTGTGTGTGTGTGTTTTAAGATTTATTTATCTGTTTTAGAGAGAGAAAGTGAGAAAGCGTGAGTAGGGGGAGGTGCAGAGGAGAGGGAGACAAGCAGACTTCCTGCTGAGCTCGGAACCCAACTCAGGGCTCCATCTCAGGACCCTGAGATCATGACCTGAGTGGAAACCAAGAGTGGAACTCTTAACTTACTGAGCCACCCAGGTGCCCCAAGAAGTTTTTAAATTGATAGATTCCAAAAGTTAAATCAAAGAATGAGTTGGAACTACATAACTAATGTATATAAGAGTTTTATAAGTAAAATGTGAATCATTTCTTGAATACTTTGAAATAAGGGTTAAAGATACATAGGAAATAAAAGTTACTCAACCCACATGTATGCGTCATCTACTACAGGGCTGAGAATATAAAGGAGAGTAACATGCTATCTATTCACAATGAGTTTGAGAAAACAGGACACGGATAATGAAGGCTCACAGGTGAAATACCAGACAAGAAGACCAGGGCCTGGCACACAATGGCAACAAGTTGTTTGCTGGGTTGAGTCAGATATTAATATGTTGCTTTATTTCTGTTCCAACCAGCATGTGAAAACAATTTTTGAAAAAAATTTTAGAAGTCAGTCTTGGACTTTCACCCATTTTTAAAATGAAACTTCACATCATCTTCATTTGAAGCTCTTGATTCTGATACTGATTCCCCGGGGTGCAGACTGGATATGAATTAGGACACACCTGAGGCCACAATGCTGCAAACATGCCGATTTCCATACAGTTCTCTTCTGAGAGTACCAGAAATTCTCCCCAAAAGGGCATTAGGTATGGGAAATTAAAACTGGGAGTTCGAATTTTTCGATATGACTCTAAACATTAGAAGGTTGACTTATCTTTTTGTATCTGGCAACTCCTCTGACTTCTGCTCCCTCACGCTCTGGATAAATCCTTCATTCAACATTTCTAAATTATATTCAGACTTTTCACAGATACAGAAAAAAATTTCATTTTCTCTTTTATGGTGAGTTTATTAAAAAACAATGTAGGCCACATTAAATTAAAGATACTAGAAATACTTCACAAACTTGAGATCCTGAATAATTTAAAGGTAACCAACACTTTTTCAGGAAAAAACATTGTTATAACTATAGCATGAATTCAGAACCCAGAAATGATAAATGAAGACAGAATTTTTAAAGGGTTACAGAAGTTTACTTGAGGGAATTCTTCAAAAATTGGGTATAGAACCTGGACTAGTTAAATTCTATCAGGTACTCTTTGACTGCCCCCTACTGGCTAAATTTCAGAATGCTGATCAGAGTATAGTACTTGGTTTTAAGATTATAGCAAAAACATTTGCAGTGAGATTTTTTATAGGGTTTCCCGTTTTATAGAAGGCAGTGTGATCCCTATTTTCTGCACCTCTATACAACCAGAAGTGATTTCTTTCATTTATCTTTAATCCTTGTCAATACTTTTTTTTTTTTTTTTTTAAGATTTATCTATTTATTTGAAAGAGAGAACGCGAGCAGGTGGGCAGGCAGGGAGACGGAAGGGGCAGAGGGTAAGGGAGAGAATCCTCAAGCAGACTCCCTGATGAGTGCGGAGCTGGATGCAGGGCTTGATCCCAGGACCCTGAGGTGATGACCTGAGCTGAAACCAAGAGTTGGGCTCTTAACCAACTGAGCCACCAAATGCCCTACTGAGACGTATCTTGATTTTTCATTTGTGCCAGTCACTTTATCTAAAGTATTTTCAATAATTAATAAAAGCCTTGCAATCAGGGATGACCACAAATAAAGAATTCAGTATATTCCATCTTCAGTGAGAAAAACTTATCTTCTTATAATTTAGTGAAAAATATGATTTTCTGAATTCAGGGCTGTCACAAGGATATAGAGATGACTTTTGTAACTAATGCTTTGCATGTCATTTTACCATTTTATATCTCAGTTTATCTACACTTCTTGATAGCAACCAAGTACAGAGTTATTAAAAACTTTTATTGGAAACGAGTAAGTTGCTTTTTTAAGTTTTCAAGGAACATCAGTGAGATGACAAGTCCTCTTAAAATCTTGGGGCCAGTTATGGGAGTTAAGTTTAGATAGTTAATATAGATTTTGTTTTTAAAGGTCTTAAGTGGAACACTGTAATTCTCATATCCTGAGTTTCTTAGCCTGTGAACTGAGATTGTGAGTGGGAACAGTTTAGGTAAAGATATCTTAAAGCCAGGCGCATTTTTCTCCTGTGTTCATGTGTCGCAAGAACTCAAACAGAAGAGCTCACGCCCCAAGGGCACTCAGTGGCTGGTAGGAGCACCTTCCTTCAGTGGCCACCCCAGGGAAGTGAGCTCCTGTCATGTGATGGAGGGATGAAAAATATTTTTACTTTTCATCAAGAGAGGAAGTTGCTGGAACAAAGTTGCAACCCTACCCATTATGGGACAAGTAGTTCTTGCAGATCAAAAGCTAGAACTTAGTACAAGTAACTTGGAAGTCTAAAATAATGTCATTGAGTTTTATTTTCTCTGAATCTAAATAAATCTGAGACGGAGCCCACATCATATTGAGTTATCAAAACATTCAGTCTTACTCATTATTATTCTTGGGCTTCTCCTAACCTAGGTTCAGATGAAGATCCCAGTAATCTTGGGTAGAATGAAACACTGAGAAAAGACACCTCCAGTTATCCATCCTCTGTGATTGCTTTGACACTTACCCAACACCCACACCCATGTATTTTGCCTTCACCCAGCCACACTATAGGGAAGAGACTGCAGATGCCCCAGAACCTACAGCCCTCCTGCCCCCAGTCCTGGCAAATCACTACTCTCTCCGTCTTCTAATTACCTCTCTCCTACCTTTTCTGTGTCACCCGTCATAACCTCCTTAATGAGTTCAGCCTTTCTGTACAGCCAGGGTGAAGGATGGTCTTTCAATAACTTCTGCTAGAAGGATTGCCAGAGGACCTCCCTGGAGGCAAACATCAAGGCAGGAAAAACAATTCAGAGAATAAAGAAAAGTGTTTCCATCCTTTCTGATTCTTCCACAGCCATCAGATTAAAGCTAGTATTGTTCCCTCAACAGATTATTCTGCAAAATGAAGGAGATGGGAATAAAATGAGAAAGATATGAGACTGGGAAAGGAAAGAAGATTCAGATAAAGGGCATCATTTCTCTGGGTCTTTGTAATGCATCGTTCAGCTTATTTTATTTATTTCTGCTGCCACCTGCTGGTGCACAAGGAGAAACCTCATGTTTGAATTCCTTGCAGCCTGTACAGATTTGTAAGATTCAGGGATAAGCCCATTCAGGGAATCATAATCATAAAAGGTTAACAACAGAATACTGACAATGCTTTAAATACAAATCAAATCATAGCATACTGAGGGAGAGATCTAGAGAAGCAGAAAAGAGATGAGGAAGTAGATATTTTATTATACCAGTGGTCACTAGGTTGAAGCTAGAATGTTGCCAGTAGTCGTAGAGAGATTTTATAAATGTTGTGGGTGCAGTATTTCAATATTTGTAACAAGGTCTTCTGGGATCCTGTAGTTATTTATGCAGTTATAGAAGATAAAGTAATCCCAGAGTATATTTGAACTGCTAAATCCATGTTCCCCTGAAGACTTGCTCATCTCTTGCCCATTTTGCTATTTATCTACAACAGCATCATCTAGAGTTGATGGACTCTTATTTAAAAAAAAAAAAAAGTTGGACAACAGTAGGTAGTGTAAAACCCACTCTTAAATGCCACCAGGGGACAAATTAATATATCCTACAGTCTGAAAATTAAGCAGACTCCATGCTACACACAATAGCTCGAATGCATGAGATTGCCTTGATGTCAATCAGTGTATAGTCTGGAATTAATATACTAGGAGGTTTTCATTTCAAATCAAAACAAAGCAACAATGGATCCTGCATAGAAGCATGTTGAATGTTCTTAATTACTGATGGAGTTAAAAACCCAGGCTATGGAAAGATTTCTCCTGATCCTGGATTCAGCAAGGGCTAAAATATTTACTAACGGGATGGCATCACGGAAGGCTACCTGCCCGCCAGCGCCACCAATCACTCTCGAGCGATTTCATTCCTCAAAAGGAATCGGCTGCTACTGGAGACGCTGCTGTTTGTGATACAGGTTCGGCAACTGTCTCGACGTAACAAATTGAGAGATCTCCGAGATCATCATGGAGTCGTGGGTGTAGAGTTGATGATAAGCTCATTGAACTGTGCTACTCCAGTGAACTAAATATGGGACTTAGAGAATATAACCAATGGACTATGGACACTTCTATTTACAAATAACTCCTAACTCGAACTAGCTTAGAAAAAATGGGAATTTGGTGGTTAACCAAATTCAACAGAAGTTCATACAGACAAGTCACAAGACGAGTGGGATCTGGTTGGGGCATAGATACAGCGAAAATAAGGGTCTTGGGTGCTTCTGGCGTTCATCTGCTGTGCTCCCCCATCCATAATTCCTTCATCTCTAGCACTGGAAGCCAATCCTCTACAAGGAAGTGCTATGCCCTCCAATAGCCTTCTAGCTTCTCATGACTCCACTCCTATCATTGAAAGCTCTGAGAGACGATCACTGCTTGGCCTGAGTCAGGGGTCCAGCCTGGAACAACTGAAGCCAAGGTAACATAGAGCAGCAGTTCATAGCAGGAGCCCTGAATCCTGACTGCCCAGGCGTGATTCTGATACTTAGTAAGTCTGAGAACTTGCACGGTCTACTTCTCCGTGTATCAGTTTTCTGCTCTGTCAAGTGGGGATGTAATAGTACCTAGCTGGGGAGTTTATTGTGGGAATGAAAGGAGACATTATATGTAATGTGCTTCAAATTCTGCCTGACACAAAGTAAGTACTGTGTAAGTGGGTGTTACTCCACCAGAATGGCAATCCTCAGTTTGGGTCACACAGCAGAATCATTTGGGGAGCTTTAAAAAATACTTGATGCCTTGGTCTCACCCGCAGGTCATTGATTTGTGGGTAGAGCGCAGTATCAGGATTTTTAATGTACTTCTCAGAAACTTTTATGCACACCCGGGATTGAGAACTGTTGCACTAGACTATGAACTCCACCGATGGAGGGATTTTTGTGTCCAGCATTCAATCTTCAGTCCTTAAAACCATGCCTGGTGCACAAAAGGCTCTCAAAAATATTTGTTGAATGAGATAATAAGGTAGCTAGAGAAGCTACTGTGTCTAGTTGAGTGGGGGTATGTGCGTGCACATCCATGCATGTGAACTGCATAGTTGGACCTGCTACGGATTCCAGTACTCTGCATAACAAAGCTTTAAATCTAAATGCTATTTAAAACATGCAGCAGACATCCCTGGCCTCTGTCTTCAAAGTGCGCACAGACATGCACACGCACGCTATACAGTGTGTCTTCTGTTTTCAACCTTTCGGGGACTTCCCATTGCATTTAGAAAAAAAAGTTACAGGCAATTCTTATTAGCCACGGTAGATTCGTTCTGTGAAGGCACCAGGCGCCATGAATTAGCGACTATGGAACCATTCTTCCCAGGCGATATACGGAGTTAGCTAACTTCAAGCCTCTCGTCATGGCATTTTCATCAGTTGACCAACATATAACCTAGGATGAATGACTCTGTTTAAAAACATCTTATTCAATATATACACTGTTGATTCATTAACACTAAACTCACCACCAACAGCCCTGTAACTCATGCCTGAACAAAGCTTACTGAACACTATCTAACACATGTGTTTTCTCCAGAAGTCACACCACAGCTTTCTTGCCTGTAGGAACTCTAGACGGAACTCCAGCACTATTCTCAGGGCCCTTTTAAACGGGACTCACCAACAAAAAGTGTGCAAAGTATGGCACTAAATATACTGGGAGGGGATCCTGGTTTACAGTCTGACTGCTGAAACAAGAAGGCAAAACTTCGGCTTGTGCTGGTGACTCCAAAGAGAGACCTTTGCACCCCCGCATGTCTCATTGTGACTGCTAAAGCCAGTGTTGATTTTGGGGGGTTACAAATGAATTTTATCTAGGAGGGAGATTTGCAAACACATAATCCATGAATAATGAGGATCAACTACATCGAACATGATACAATCTAAAATCCTGGAATTGGATCTCTCTATGACCTGGCTCTGTTTTGCTTTTCCAACCCTAATGTCAGTCCTCCCCAGATCTCCCCTCCTTGCTCTCCGCTCCCATGTCAGGCTGAAGCCACCCTTCCCCCCTACCCTGTGTAGCCACACATTCCTCTCTCCCCCATTTCTGTTGACTTAAGCCAAGATTTTTCAGAAAAATGAATATGTCATAAACAGCATGGGGCCAAAGAGAAGGTCTCTTCTCAATAAATGTATATATTGGGATATTACACACTCCCAAGCCCTTTTACATTAATTAACTACATTAAAAGCACCTTATTCTGATGAAACCCTTCAAACCAGAGGGATCAGTGTGGTGGAGACAGTGGAGAGAATGCTATTACATGACAAAGTGACTGAAGAGCATCAGATGTTGTGACTGGGCCAGATTTGATATGAATAAATTTACCATGGCTTTGGAAAGTTCACAGTCAAATATTTCTCCACTTCCCATGAGATAAGCTCATGGTTGAGAATAACAATTTTGAATTATTCCTTTTCTTTATGAAATAAACTGTAGGCTAGAGTTACATAGACGTTGTATGATAAAATTCAATTCCAAGGATTGATTTCCAACTTTCTGAAAAAGCAAAGAATGCAGAGGAGTCTGTTTTAAATGACAATATTATTACTCTGATGACTTGGTTATGCTTCACAAAACTTGGTCATACACATTTGAGATATACATTATATTATGTATCTGAGATGTATATATATAAGCATGTATATATAAATATGTGTATATATTAATGTATATTTTTTATATTTTTAAGGCTAGCTGTAATTCCCCATTGTGTGAATCATTTTACAGGTTGAAGAAAACCAAAAATTAAAACAAAGGACCTTCAGTCCATATGTGTGTGTTTTTACAATTTTAAGAAGAAATGCAAACAATGAGTCTGGCTTTCACTTTCTTCAGTAAGCTATATGGGTACAAAAGTGTGTGCTTTCCTTATTAAGTCCTTATTGTTCTTAGCTTCTATTTTGGAATCTGCTGCCAGGAAATGGATTTTTAATTACCTTTGTGACCAATAAGGGTTTAGAACACCAGAATGAATTTCAGCACAGATAGCATAAGTAAAAAGATAGATTTTCCAATTTCTCACCCAGTCCATAATCAGATAAAAATCATTTAAATTTGTCTTCAGTCAATGTGCACTTCATGTGCTTTGGGTGCTGAGGAAAGCACTATGATTAGTCAATCCTGCTCTGAGACGACAGAGTAGGCTGCCCATATTCCAGAAGTCCCTGGCTGTTCCTGACTAAATACTTCATAGTCTGCTCTGCCTTATATTCTTCTTAATTTAGGAAACATTAGGAAACAAAATAGGGGATCATGCCATCGGAGAGTGTCTACTAGCATGTTCTTATGGGATCTAAGTCTCTCACTCTCCCATTCCAGGTCTCAAAGACAGACCAAGATCGAGAGCTTATAAAAGGCAGAAGCTTGATCCCACTCCTTTTCAGGAGGACTGAACACAAAAGATACCAAGACAGAAAGGCTAGAGGGTGTGGAAGAGGCTGAGATGCATCTCTGCTCTTGCATCTCTTGATGTAAATCTTGGCCCACCTAACTTCTTTACTTTACTTTACACGGTGAAGACTGGCCAATGACGTTCTAGAAATCTTTATCTCTGAACCTAATATACTATATGGTCTCCAGAGGACTACTTACGTGGTAACGGCTCCTGACAACAGGACTGTGACGTGGCCCAGCTTTGGTCATTGCAGAGGGGAGGTGGAAGCCTCAGCTGGGCTTTCTGCAGCACGAAATCCTGTAGGGCCTGCGGGACCCTCCAGAGAACCAACAACTGTGCCCACGTGAGTGAGCCAGTGTCCAGACGACTTCCACAATGAAGACTTCACATTCCAGGAGCCCAGCGAGTGTGGTCCTCACCAATTCGAGAGAAGACCATTGAAGGAAGGTGAATTGCTCTTCCACTGTAAAGTTTCAAATGATACATTTAACAAAGCCAGAAAAGAAGTTATTGTTCACATCTTCCTGGGTAAGCCAGATAAAATTTGCATATGTTATCATCAATAAAATAAAGTAACAATCTTCGAGCAACTCCTTGGAAACCATTGTGCATAAGATAATGCAGCCTCATGGATCATGATACAACTCTTATTAAGTCAGCAGTATTAGGGAACTGCAGAGGCAAGCTGATCGATATTGTTTCCATAAAATTGAAGTTCCAAGGAGGCATGGCATAGTGAATAATAACAACATTTCTACCTTTATCTCACGGTGGAAGATATGAAATTAGCTGGGAATGGCACATGATAATAACACAAAGAGATGGTTCCTGAACATGAACAGGAAGAGATGGGACATGGACACTATGAAGAATCTTTACTTACACTGATGAGACACTAAATAAATATGTACATACCTCTTCTGTATCCATTATTCTCAATGTCCATTGATAAATCACTATATGTTATATGAGTCCATGAGTTTTTTCGTATATTTTTAATGTAATTGTTTGTTAGACAGGGGCCACACAAAAATATATTAAGGGCAGCCCTTGATGTGATTTTTTTTTGACCAAAAAATAAGGGAGACTCTACCTTGCCCTGAGCTGTCACCTAAGGGAATGTCATTTGTCTTTACCTCCTCCTCAGGGCGGCACCAGAGAAGTAAACAAATAGAAAGAAAAGGAGAGCAGAACGTAGAAGCTAACGGACCAGACCCTCTGACATACCTTTTAAGCCTTGGACCTACAGTTCTGATACGAGACAAAGTGAGAAGTTATGAAATTCAACTAGGATATAGTTCAAGGAGATTGCTACCTTGGAGGAGAAGATGCTAGCAGTTACTGAAAAAATTAAATCCCATAATTATACCTCAGTTCTAGCATCTGTGATCTCAGAGGAGATTCCCTGAGATTGTAGATTCAATTTTTTATTCCACAAACTAAGTACTTAATTTTGTGAATAGCCAACATCAGTTTGACTGATTTATCCAAATTAAATCTAGAGTTTGTTTTGGACCTCCAAAGATAATCCATGCTTAGCCCCACAATAAAAAAATTAAATAAAATAGATGGGTAGCTAGAGGGATACATGAGAGCTAGAAACACCTGTTTAGCAGACTAAAATTCTAAAGAAGGGAGCACCTGGTGGCTCAGTTGGTTAAGCATCTGCCTTTGGCTCATTCATTATCCCAGGGTCCTGGGATCAAATCCCACGTCATCTGGCTCCCTGCTCAGTGCAGAATCTGCTTCTCCCTCTGCCCCTCCCCTCACCCGTGCTTGAGTGCCGTGCGCTCGCTCGCTCTCTCTCTCCCTCTCGCATAAATAAATAAATAAAATTCTAAAACACAACTGAAATCTTAAGGCAGTTATGAAATATATGATTGGTATACTCCTTGCCATGATTTATGTTTGTATTTCTCAGTATACTTGGCACAATTAAGGAAATGCTACAGACTGTTGCACTCAGTGGCCTATAAACATGAATATTTAAAAGAGTTTGGTACCAATATTCCTCATAACTTATTACATCATTCTTTTCGAGTGTAGAGTGCTGGTGATTCAGAATAAAATGTCGATTACAATAGACGTTTGTATTTCAGGCCCAGAAATATTTCTTCTATTCCACTGTGTCTACGAGTGTACAAGAAATCATTCAAAAAAGCTACTCATGTAAAAGTAGTTTTCCTCTGTAGAAAAGTGTCAACATTTTTATTCATTGTGACACATGTATCAACCCACACCAGAAATATGATGATTTTTCTTATTCAAATTTGGGGCTGAAAAGAAGTGAGTCTAACCAAAAGCAGGATATAAATGCTGAATGTCTATCTCTGTATCTATATCTGTCTAATCCATTAAATATTCAGCTCTTCTTTGTTATAGGCTCCTTATAGCTTCCAGGAAATTTGCAAACTCTCGGACACCTACCACACTTTTTAATTCTTCTTTCCAATTTTAGTATACGCACTGCCAAGCAAGCCTGTAACGCTTCTTTCCCTTCAGTCAGTGTGTGGTGAAGAAATCAGCTCCTTAATTCCTTCTTTCCTTTAGTGCGCATTCACATGCGCAAAGCCCTGGGCTAGGTGGGGCGGATAAGACACTCTCGTCAAGCCTGCATTCCAAGACAGAAACAGACGTCAAACAAGTATTTACAAAAGACCCTGTAAGCCTACTAGCTAGAAGACATGCAGAAATCCCACTGGCAGGATCAACTCCCAGCACTCTACAAGCAACAAGTTTTGTAATAAAAAAGTGTGTATAATAACAGATCCTCCTAGGGTTGTTGCAGGGATTAAGTGAACTGTCCTTATGGGAGGGCCTGCTCCATGGTAAGATGCAGTAATATGATGTTATTATTAACAAGCAGGCTAACTGCATGAGAAGAGAAATTCAGGATGTGATGTGATTGTAATAGGAATCCACATAAAGCATGAAAAAACAAATCCAACTTAAAAATAACTTGCTGGGTAACATTCTGTGGGCCAAACTGAGGGTGCCTGTGCTCGTTTATCTAAACCACTGCTCATACCCCCTTCTTTCCTTCAGTGACTTGGTAAGTGCCTGCCTAGGGCTTGCCAAGCGACCCGCTGTGCTAGACACGGGGTGCAGGGGGACCACAGGACCTGCATCGATGGAGCTTGTAGTCTGTTTGGGGAACAACTACAGGTGGCTTACTGCCTCCACAGAACCAGTGGGCATTTGACTATAAGTGGTGAACTTGGGGAGAACTCAGAAACTTCATAAGTCAGTAAAACTGATTTTTTTCAAGGTGTATGAATCTCCCTAAATTCACATGTCACTTAGAACTGGTCAGATCTCTTACTTTGAAATGCAGTCTCTCACTTCATTTCTTGCATTGTCTTGCTATGTATAAGTACATTATTAAATTTTTATAAGATTTTAAATGTTGAAAGCGAGATACCATAGAAGCACTATTAAAAATTCATAAATCTTGCACAACATGTGTCATAATTAGCTTACTTCCCATCTTACAGAGCTAACACCATTTTATGGTGGCCACCTTCCAGCTTTTTGTTCAGGAAAGGACGTTAGTGTATGAATCTACGGCATAAAGATAGAGGCAGTGTGGTCTAGTCGCAAGAGTCCTGGTCTTAGATTTTGAAGGCCTATTTCTTCCACTAATTGAAGCAAATATTTATTAAATATTTACGTGGAAGATCTCTGTTCTTTCAGCCTATTCTATATATATATATATATATATATATATATATTTTTTTTTTTTTCCCTTGCCTCCCTGAGAACATGACCCTGACTTGCCCTTTGGAAATAGAGGTCAGCTGACCCCACCCCCAACTTCAATGTAGTCCTGACCCTTAGGGGAGCCACGTGAGCATATCCATCTCAATGGCCACCAAGGGTGCTTGGTTCCAGGAATGGTGCAAAAACAATTCTGTGAGTCAACCCTGGTGCTTTGGGGGAGCTATTGGCAAAGAGGTGGGGCTTTTTTCCTTGAGTTGCCAGTCGGGGGCAGGTCAGCCTGAAGCTTCCATCAGCCACCGGCCACCCAGAGCTTGCCAACTAAGACATGGAGTGTGACTCTAAAGAAAAAGAGAGGGCGAAGGGCGCCTGGATGGCTCAGTCGGTTAAGCCTCCGACTCTTGATTTCAGCTCAAGTTGTGATCTCAGGGTTGCGAGATCCAGCCCCCCATAAGGGTCTATGCTGGTCGTGGAGCCTGTTTAAGATTCTTTCTGTCTCTCTAAAAATAAAGAAAAGAAAGAGAGGGAGAGAGAAAGTCTGTGTGCTGATGACTTCTCTATGGAAGGAGCACAAGCTCAGGGAGGGCAGAAGAGTAGCTACTTCCCAGAAGCAAATGTAATTTTTGCCTTAAACTCTCATTTCACCTGGTGGCAAAACCGGGAATCTGAGACAACTCCATCTATCAGCAAACTCAGGGCCTGGCCATTCCCCTTCCCCTGAGGTTGATGGAAAGTTCCACAGCATGGAGGGTCCACAGATGCCACCCAGTGTCCCTCTGACAGGCCCCTCTGGGAAGTCCAGGACTCCACTGGCTTCCTGCCCTCTGGCTTTCCTTGTCTGGACCATGCATTCCCTGCCGACGGTCCAGCTCTCCCTTGACAACCTCCAAGTTGGCCGCCCCACGCCAAACCACCTTTCTCCCTCCGCCTGCACACCATGGCATCACAGAGCACCACCTGGGGCTTAAATGGCCTTAACGTCACAGGCATCCTCTCTGCTTCCACCCCCACCGCCACCCCCCAGCTGTGGCCTTTCCCGCCACGTGGCCACACCGGGGCTCACCCAGGCCAGGGGCTCAGCCGTGGCACCCCGACCTCACAGGCTTGCTTCGCTCTGACTGCCTCTCTCTTCGGAAGCCTGCGTAGGAGAGGGGCTACCGCACCACCTCCTCTTCCTCCCAGCTATTCTTCTACATCCACTTTGTCTTTTGACACTGAAAACCCTTTTCTCTGGTGAGAGTTCCGAAAGCCCACTTTGAAGTTGGAAGCCTAAAATGGACTTGACGTGTCTCTGCAGGTCCCATCCCCTGAGGCGGGGAGTCTGGGTTACCTGGGTTCCTGCCTGAAGTCAAAGGGAAGGTGGACATTGCTGACAGAACACACAACAGGTAGTCTGAGATTTTACTTCATATTAGTCTGCAAAGGGTACTGGGGTTGGAGGATGGGGAAGTATAGATAAAACAAGATTAGCCATCGGGGATTAACCATGGAAGCTAGATCATAGCCCAGGGGGGTTCATCCTACTCTTCTCTCCACTATCTTACTACCATTTCCTTTATGTTTTGATTGTTGGAACACTTTCATATTGTAAAATTTTTCATAAGGGGGAAAATCAGTTAATATCAAAGTATTCCTCCATGAGGCACTGATGATCAGGGCTTAGGTAACAGAGAAATATTAAAGAACATCAAACAGAAAACAAAACAACAAAACAAAACAAAAACACCAAAACCTTGACCAGATTGTAATTGTGAAAGGTGACTGTGGCTGTTGTATGGTGGAAAGACAGAAAAACTGGAAAGACTAGCTCCTTGAACTAGAAAAATTGAGTCAAGAGGTGATAGAGCTGGAGGGGAGGGTCCAGGCAAAGACAGTGTGTCCTCTGCAGGCTGGATAGTGGGAAAGGAGGTCTCAGTCTCCCTGCCATCTTCCTGTTTGGGTCACAGGGGGAATGGCAGGGCCGTTTACCCACATGGGGAATTCAGAAGTAGAGTCAGGCCCAAGCGTTGACTTTGCTATGAGATTTTTGAGGGCTCTTAGGAGAGTCAGCTAATTCTGTGTGTAGTTTTTGTGTATGTGTAATTGTGCAAACAATATAAAATCATTCAAAATAGTTTAAGCCATAAGGCATTATTAAATATAATTATAGTTTTCCAAATACATATAATAAGTAATATGACCCCAGTAAATGACCAATCATGGAACAAAGACTATTTTAACAGTCTTGGTCTCTAAACCCTTTTTCTGGAAAATTCCCCAAATCAGTTCTAAAGGGCAAATTTTCAGGAGAAAAGTAATTTTCCTGTACATCAACAAATTCAAGAGAAATAAGATCTATATGGATGGAGATCATAGTAACAAATTTGAAAATGGAAATTTGGAGAGAAAACAATTCAAAATGCAATCAGTGGAAACTCTTTGACTTAGCTTACCAAAGAACACATATAGATTTATTTTAGTAATGTGTCAAGTTCAAACAGCTAGCAAGAAACAAGATGAGTGTTGAAACTTGAACAAACACAGGGCTATTGATTTCAGTTGAATAAGATAAAAATAAAGTCTTTACTCAAGATATCCAATATTTATACAGATACCAGCAAAGGAAACACTTTTTCATCCATCTCCTTGCAAAGGAAAAGGTGGAAAGGAAACTAAGAAAATCATTTTCAAGCCAGGAATCATTTACTGCACGATGTTGAAAGCTGACTTTACCACCAGCCCATTTTTTTTTTTTTTAATTTGTCCTTCAGGGTTAGATCTCAAAATCATTCCCTTTCCCTCTGCTAATCCTTTTAGGTAGCAGTCCTCAAAGCTTTTCTTAAGGTGAGAGTCCTGTGGTCCAACTTGTGCACATTTTATTACAAGAACTCCTTTTGCCTTCCCTTTGAGAAGGTCAAGGCTGTTTTTCATAAAGAAACATTGATAATTTATTCCTAGAATTACAAAGCATTTTCCGGCACTGCAAAGAAGGGACTCGTTTGTTATACTCCGACGTGCTTACATTGATTTAAATTCCCAGCGTTCTGTTCAAGTCTGACCTCTGTGCAAAGTGGCCTTTATTTCTCTCATCTAAGGAGTTCCTGCAGGGGTCTGGAATGCCACCACTGAGAGAGCGTGTCAGCAGCATTTCTTAGCAAAACACTGCCAGAGATACAGAAAATAAACAGTTTTGAAAAATAGCTGAGTTGAAGTGCTTCCAGATTCAACTCCAAATAGCTAAACTCCCTTAAAGCCTGTTAAATATTATAAAAATCAGGTCATTAATGTCGTTGAGCTTGCAGATTGCAACATGACTTAGAAGCAGAAGGCAATATTGGTCCGCAGACGGGGCCATCTCCTACAGACTTTCAGGGTGGGGAAGAGGAAGGAGGCTGAGAACTCAAAACTGAGGAGCTCTCAGGGGCATAGATAGCTAATTTGGGTTGCTGAGGACTGATAAAGGGCTCAGCACCTAATTAAAACTGCTTTGCCAACAGCTCCCCCAAGCAAAATAAATGTCTCTATTTGGAATCAGTGATCGCTCTCTGGGGAGTCATCATAAGTCAGAAATGATAACTTGGCCTTTTGGAAAATCTTCACCCTAAAAGACGGTAAGCCGGAGTGATGAAAATTACAAGTTCTGACGTTCTGGAACAAGGTCACATTGGTCTTATCTGCACAAGCGTATCTCACGCGACTATCAGGCTAGGAAAAAATAAAGCCTGGAAAAGGCTCGCATGCTAGGGAGAAAGTGCTCAGCCTTTTGCAAAGTGGATTAGAGCAGTTCGTCCATGAAAATGCACGTCCTGAGCAATAACAGTACTCTATCAATACAAGCCACTCCAAGGGAGCTTCCAAGGCCCTAGGCACCAACAGGGAGAACATTCTATGCCTCTCTTCAGACATGTGGGTGTGAACTTTTAACCACCACTAGGGAGGATAAGGAATATCTCGGTTACATTACTACCTTTAAATCATTTTCAGACATCCAGCTCTAAAATCCCATGCAGCCTGAAAGGCAAGGAATTAATGCTTTCTCATGAGTTTACCTGACTCCAAGTGATGCAAAGGTCCCGAGTTTCGTTTACAGAGCCAAGAATCCAGAGACGGCCACACTGGTGACAGCTGAGATGCCTGGTGGTAACCTGCCGATTGCACTCCTTGAGGGCTACCCTGGGCACCCACCACTCAGCAGAGTCATCGTGTGCACCTGGGTGGACAAGCCTCCCCGGGTCACACACGGAACCTCCTCGGAGAACTTCCAAGTGTGCATACGCCTTTTCCATATCTTTCCCTGTCTGGGCCTCCTCTGCCCTCTGCTCCCCCCTCTCCTCAGAGACAGAGTCAACTCTAAACAGACAGACTTCCAAGAAAAGATTGAAAAAGGGTTGTCTTTTAGAGTTCTCTCTCAGTTTGGACTCCCAAAGGCTAGGGAACATAATGGTACCCATTACCTTTCCCAAAAAAGAAAGATCTCTCTATCTCTCTCTTTCTCTCACTCTTTCTCTCTCTGTGTCTCTCTCTCTCTCTCTCTCACACACACACTTACACATGCACTCTTCAGTTTAAAAAAAGTTAACATTATTATTATTATTATTCCATTTAACAAATGAAGAAATTAAGGCTCAGCCATGTTTAATAACTTTCCCTAAGTGACAATGGTGTGTGGTTGGACCCAGGTCTGTCTAAATCCAAAGCCTGTGCTTTTAAAACTTCTTCTGTCAGAAGCAGAAAAAAGTCAGCATTATAGAGGGTGACTTTTAAGAAAAAAATCTTTATTTAATTTTTTTAAAAAAAGGGGAGGGAGCACCTGGGTGGCTCAGTCAGTTAAGCATCTGCCTTCAGCTCAGGACAGGATCCCAGGGTCCTGGGGTCAGAGTTCCCATCAGGCTCCTTGCTCAGTGGGGAGCTTGCTTCTCCCTCTGCCTGCCACTCCCCCTGGTTGTGTGTGCGTGCTCTCCCTCTCTGTCTCTCTCTGACGAATAAATAAATAAAATCTTAAAAAAAAAAAAGCAATTAGGTGCTTAGGAAAGTAGCCTGTTAATAGGCAGATGCTGATGCCGATGGCAAGATAAACCGATCACAGAGCATTTTTTGTTTTTTATCCATTAAGATAAAGAGTGCACATTTAGCCAAAGGAGAGAGAAAGGGACCGGAATCTCAATTTATGGACATGTGTTTTATTCATTGTCTCTACCTGGGTAGCAAGTTACTGAAAACATAATGGCTTAAGACAACAAATGTTGGCATCGCACGCTTCTGTGGGTCAGAAACCCAGAGGTACCTGGGTGCGTCTCCCTCAGGCTCTCTCATGAAGGGGGATAGTCATCTCGAGACCGAGGCTGAGGCTCTGCTTCCTCGTTGACACGCATGCTGGCTGGCCAGACTCAGTTCCTCATGGGCTGTGGGGCTGAGGGCTTCAGTTGTTCATCACGCCTCACAAACCTTTCCATCTCGCGGCTCCCACGTAGACATCTGGCTTCTGTCAAGTGCGTGAAAGAGAGAGAGAGCAAGAGAGAAGGGTAGAGAGAGTGAGTGGGATTGGAACCGTAGTCTTTTTGTAACCTGTCTTAATCCATTTGGGCTGCTATAAATAAATACCAGAGACTGAGTAGCTTATAAACAGAAATTTATTCCTCCCGGTTCTGGGCTGGAAGTCTGAGGTCAGGCTGCCAGCACGGTCAGGGGAGGGCTCTCTTCCAGGCTGCAGACTTTCCTCAGTCCTCACATGGCAGAAGGGGCTGGGGAACATTCTGGAGCCTCTTTTGATCCCTATCAGGAGATCTTCACTCTTACGACTTAGCCCCCCCCCCCCCCCAAAGGTCCCTTCTACTCATACTATATCATCTTTAGGATTTCAGCACAAGAAACTGGGGGGTGAGGGAGGGACACACACATTTAGACCAAAGCATAACCTAATCTTGGAAGTAACCTTTACTTGGAAGTAAAAAGCCCATTCATTATTTTTACTGTACTTTGTTCTTTAGGAGCAAATCTCTAGGCCCAACCCACATGCAAGGGGAGGGAATTACACAAAAGTGTGAATATGGGAAGAGGGGCTGATCATCGGGGGGCATCGTAGAGGCTGCCTAGCACATGTGTGCTGTGACTGACTGCTGGGCTATCTGAGTTCCCGTCATAGCTTTATGACTTGCTAGCTCTGTGGATCTCCAATAAGTTATTCAGCTACTTTGCTCCTCGCCGTTCTCACCTGCAAAATGGAGCTACTGCTGGTACCTACTGATCTCAAGGAGCCAACATGGATTAAATATGTAACAAACAATAAACACCCAGACTAATGCCTGGCACCAGGCAGGCATTCTGGGAACTTTAGCTAGCATTATATTAAGAATCGTGTCAGATAGGGGCACCTGGGTGGCTCAGTGGGTTGAAGCCTCTGCCTTCGGCTCAGATCATGATCTCAGGGTCCTGGGATCGAGCCCCGCATCGGGTTCTCTGCTCAGCGGGGAGCCCGCCTCCCCCTCTCTCTCTGCCTGCCTCTCTGCCTGCTTGTGATCTCTCTCTGTCAAATAAATAAATAAAAAATCTTAAAAAAAAAGAATCAAAAAAAAAATAATCGTGTCAGATATAAAATAGCTTTATATGTACACTAAAAAAGAAGCTTTTATTTTTAGCTTCTGAAATGTGACATCAATGAAGTGGTCATGAAGGAAGCCGAAGCCACAGCCATTCTTGGAAAAACTGAAAAATGTTACCTATGTTGGCGCTGAGCATTTTTCTCAAAGTAGTAGAATTTCAAGCAACTAAACATCATCTAAGGACTACTTTATTCCTGTATCACTCTTACAGTCTATCTCTTCTCCTGACTTCACAGATATATTACTGCCCAAATGTGACTGTTTACTGCCCGCTGAGGAACGGCGTAGGCTCCCTCGGCTACTGTTACTGCATCAGTCAAACCTCAGGTATGAAACCTTCCTCACCCTTCCTTCATTGCAGCCCCCACTAACCCTACACACAGCCCACCCACGGACGTGTAAACAGACACACTACTCACACACACCTCTGTGATATATACTCACACACAATTCTTAGATGTAAATATTAGTTACATTCAAAACTAACTGGCATCTCCTAGAAATGCCTGCCAATAAATATGTTCAATTACTGAGATTTTACTTAAAACTCCTCCTCTATTTCTCAGCTTGATAAATGGCACCCTCCACCTCCATGCACACAGACACCCAAACCAAAGTTGGGAAGCAGCCCTGCTCCTCTCACTCTGACTTTCCCCATCTGATCCCTCGCCCTTGTCTATGCAGACCTCTTTGGTCACTTCTTTCTGCTCCAAATGCAGCTGCCTTAATTTACGCCCTCATCAATGCCCCAGAGCCAAGTTGGCTTCCTTTCAGAAATGAAAATTTTCCTCTACCCCCAGCGCCTCACCCCACTTTGCCACCTGGGCTCAGGGGTTTACCGTGGAGAACTATCTCTGTAACTCACAAGGTTCTTCATGAAAATTGTATACAGCCCTCATCTCTGTTGGGTCAGATCTAGTTCCTGGAGCCAGGCTGGACCAGAGGCCGTGCAGCCTCCCGGTCTCTCTTTTCTGTGTCTCTCTCTTTCCTGAGATGTGTCCAAAACTTCCCTCTTGAAGGAGGTTTTCTAACTGCTTTGTGCAAAGTTGCTCCTGGTGGCCGAGTGAGGGAAGAATTAGCCCGTCACTCACGGTTTTACCATTCGCAGCTAACCTATGAATTCCAGTTTAGATTCAGCTAGAGCACCTACAGGGGGAGAAACATCTGACTCTGCAAAGGCACTACCCTGAGAAGGTGTCAAAACACTACTGTCCATTTAACACAGAGAATAACTGATAGTGAAGTCCTTCCATGCGGGGACTTGAGATAGGTTTCATAGGAGTAAAGGATCTCAAATTCAGGTAGCAGTGTTCAAAGAAGGCATCAACAGATTGAGCCTGAGGGAGAGGTTCTGGGCTGCCAAGGAGTAACCTGAGGCCTCGGGCTGCTTGATTCCATTGATTTCTGGAACTGTGAGGAAGGTGATGATCTCTGGTAGCCCACGCAGCAGAACCTTCAGAGCCAGGCTCTGTAACTGGGTCACAGTCCCCCCAACTCTTACAGTCTGATCTCAGGACTGGTACCACTTTCCTGTCCCCTTCCCTAACACCTGTCTTGTATCTGCCATGAGTGGATTATTTTGCCTTCAGCTCAAGCCACCAGATACGACAGGATCTTCCTGAGAGATGGACCAGAGCAGGTGAAGACAAAGGAACGACCTTTACTCTCTCATAGAACACAGTCAGACACACTTGGAGAAGTCAGGCCATCCAATCTTTCTGCCAGTTGTAAAAACCTTGAATGTTGATTATAACAGGAATCTTGTGTTTGTTGCTTTTTCAGCATCCCTTTCTCTTATCTGTTGTTAGCTACTCCCTGATCTCATTTTGGGGAATCAGCCCTCCCACAATTTCATTTTATGTGGTTCCAGTAAGGCTGATTCTGCTTTGGGTTTTAGTGAACTGAGAATTGTAGCAACTGAAAGTAGTTTGTCTCTGTGCCTCAGTGATTGGCCAACGGTGGACGTGTGGCCCCAGCCAAATGAAACACAGTTAATCCCAGGACTATTGCTGGAATTTTTAGGAAATAGCAACTGTCTTTCTTCTAAGGTTGCTAATCAGGCAGGATATAATCCTGAAATTTCTGGAGTCCACACTGCTTCCTCTCAGAGACAGCTTGCCTTAGAACGAGGCCAAAATAGAGACAAGCAGAGGTTGTGGTTGAACAAATAAATAATGTTCCCACGGACATTATTTAATCACCTGGACTCAGCCATGCTGTCACTTTTCAGTTAAATAAACCAGGATATTCCCCTTTGGGCTAAGGCAACTGATGTTGAGCTTCTGACCCATACAACCCAAAGCAATCCATCTACCTTCTACAGCTTCATGGCTGGGAGGTTATTAGCCCTCACTTTGATCATTCCTGATAGACAAACCTTCATTTCCTGCTGGGGCTCTGGATTTGGGGCTCTGATTCTCCGTTCTTCCTTATATTGAGCAAAATCTGCTATCTTTAACCTATTCATACTAATGTTCCCTGAACTTGTTCATTTAGTTCCATGTTCAGTCAAAGAATAGCAAGTGTAAGAGTCCTGAGGGAGGTAGATTTAAATTTTTTTGTGTTGGACCCCAGTGAATGAGGGGCATAGTGGAATATATGATATCAGGTGGGATGCAGGCTGACCTGAGAAAACTGGATTTCCTGGCAAGAATAATGAGAAGACAATGAGTATTTGTAACATGGGGAAACAATGTGAGTTGAGTTACAGTGTTTCAAATATCTCGCATTCTCTCCAAGGAAGCATTGGAGGAAACCACATCTCTGTGCCACCTGCCAGTCCTTCAGGAAGTTGAAGTCTCTGGAGTTCCCCCATAAGTTTCTTCTTTTCTAGCACAAATATCTCCAGCTTCTTCAGCCTTGTTTCATGCCACAGGGTTCCCAGGCTTCACAACAGCGTGGTATCTTTCTCTGTCTTTCCCTGTCAAGTGTGCCTCTGAAAATACAATGCTCAGACTGACTCTAGTAAACAGCAGATACTGCCCGAGCCGTGAATCCCATTATGGGATCATCATTGTCTCTCTCTTATCCCTTTACCCCTACTGGTGCGGCTTAAGCCTGCAGTCCCATTTTAGGCTATCATGTCACCCTATTAACTCTTTTAAAAAATTTATTTATTTTTATTGATATATAACATAGATATCAGTAACCTTTACCTCTAGCAACTGCCAATCTGTTCTCAGTATCAACGAATCCAGTTCTTTTAAATTTAACATGTATTTGTGTTTGTCTCAGTTATTTCATTTAGCTTATGCATGTGTGTGTTTGAAAAATCAAAATGAGGTTTAAGTGTTATGTTACTCATAGTTGGGCATAAAAACATGGCTAGTTTAAGCAGATCGATAGCAGTTAACAGATGTCTTTGGAAAATTACCAAATTGTCCCTGGATATTTGCTTCCAATAATAGTGAGATCATTAAAGTTATCTACTTCATCCTTCAGTGTTTATGCTCAACTGTTCCAGTAAAGAGCATGTTAATATTTTAGAATTCTCAGCAAGTGACAATGTTCGCTCCAGCAACAAGCCGCAGCCCACTTGGTAGAAGGTTCTCTGACTCCAGACCAAGCTCCTGGTGAGAAGCTTCTGCATGACAGCCTTGCAAACCCTAATTTTACAGGGTAAAATTGAATTCCACACCTGGCTGGTGAAAATCAAAGGACGTCTTTATAAAAGCAGTAATTAGTTATTCTGACCACATTGTCAGGGAACTTCAGAGGCAGTTGTGTTCCCTATCCCAGCAGCTATAGTCAGGACTATATAGTCAGGACACTGTTAGCTCCAATGCAAGTTAAAATCAATCAGTCTGTATCTATATCTATATCTATATCTATATCTATATCTATATCTATATCTATATCTATATCTATATCTATATCTGTATCTTCTTTCCTCTTAGCAGACACAAGTCCACACTAGCTTTCCTGGCTTAACAAAAGGATCATGGGCTGGATGACTTCAACCTTTTTTCATCCTTTATTAGTTATCCATTGCCAGAGTAACACTGTGTAACAAATCGTTTGATAACTTAGTGGCTTAAATAACAATCATTGATTATTTCTCATGAATCTATGAGTTTTCTGGCCACTTATGCTCCTATGGGCTTTCCATTCATCTGTAGTCAGCACTGGATTAGGAGGGGTGGCTAGTCTAGAACCTTGGCTGGATCCACTTATCTCTGCTCCATATGGTCTCTCAACCTCCAGTAGACCAGCCAGGCTTATTCTTATGGCAGAAGCAGGTGTCCCATAGACAGAGGAAAAGCTACAAATCATGCTTGAGGTCTATGCTTGAAAATGGCACACTGTCACTTCTCCCACATTCGATTAGCCAAAGCAAGTTACAAAGACAGCCCAGATTCAAGGGGTGGGGAATAGACTTCAATTCTTTTTTTTTTTTTTTTAAGATTTTATTTATTTATTTGACAGAGATAGAGATCACAATTAGGCATAGAGGCAGGCAGAGAGAGAGGGGGAAGCAGACTCCCTGCTGAGCAGAAAGCCCAATTCGGGGTTCGATCCCAGGACCCTGGGATCATGACCTGAGCCAAAGGCAGAGGCTTAACCCACTGAGCCACCCAGGTATCCCTAGACTTCAATTCTTGATGAAAGACGATTCAGACTCACATTGCAAAGGGAGTGGTTATGAGGTCATAACCTCATAACCAAGAGTTGGGGCCATTCTTGTAATCAATCTACCACATACCTCTTCAATGAGGCACCTGCTGCACTTTATAAAACTTTAATTTGTGAGAAAGCTAGGTAAAATAATAGCCACATTTTATTTGCCTTAACTAATTAAAAATATTTTGAGAAGAAATATTATATGCACTAGGATTACGATGGTTAGCAAAAATAGATATGATCCCTGTGTTCAGAATGCCTACAGTCTGAGGTCTTTCTGCTCCCCCATTACCGTTTTGGTAGTATACATGTAAGCATTGTATTTTCACTTCAGATTTCAAAAGGTCGTGTATAAAATCTGATTATCTCTTTCAAAACTGTGAGCATAAGAATTACCAGAAGTTTCATGACTAGGAAAGGTCGTGTATCAGTTCCAGGTGATTCAAATTTGAAATAAGGTTGAATCATGTTAGAAGTCAATATTTGATCCATGGTCAGTCTCTTTCCCAGCATCAGCAGCTGTGTCAATCTGAGTCCTTAATCCTTCTTAATCTGGCCACTGCCACCAGTCTGAAGATACCAAAAATCATGGTATCTGACTCAACTCTGTTATTAAAATCAAATTTAAAGCATCACAAAAAGGCACTTGCTGCAGAATTAGAAACATCTTTAAAAAAAACTATTGAGTTCTAAAGTTCGACGTGTCCTTAGAAATCCTGTGATCCAAGGTCTTTGATTTATAGACATAGAAGCCAACATGCAGAGAGGCAGAAATATGCCCCAATTCACTTTTCCAGGCAGCACTAGAGCAGAACCAGACCTTAGGTCTCCTCTCTTCCATCCCAGGGTTCTGCTCACCATCACACAGGCCTCCTTTCTTCAGCTCTGACTCTATGCTTGAGTGCTTCATTTCCTGGCGGTCTGTCATTCATCATGAATGAATTGGTAGGGACGAGAGTCGATGCAAGGAAAACAATTGTAAAGGTCATTGCGGTGATTCAGACAAGCCAAGTGTTCTGAGACAGAGATGTAGGAGAGGAGGTCGAGAAAGCGGCAAATATTCCAAAGAAGGTTGGGAGTTAGAAGTGACAGAATTCCTGGAGTGAGGAAAAGAGAAGAAACAAGGATGACAGTGGGGTTTCTGACATGAATGACGGGGTGGCTGGGCTGGTAGCACTATTCATAGAACTCAGCTTTGGCGTGGAAATCGAGAGATTGGTTTTACCCACAATTTTGAACCACTTTCCAAGTGTGTAACTGAGAATCTCTTTTGGGCAGTTGTAGATACAGGTTTGGGGTTTAGGATGGAAACATGCAGAGTACGTTGGCTCACTCAACAGATAAGATGCAAACATCTACAACATCCTGAGCGTTGTGCTATGTGCAGAGAACATAGTGAGAAGCAAGATAGGTTCGTACCTGCTGTCATGGTGTTGCCACCATCACCGGACAGTGTGATCCCGTGAGCATTCCTGGCTGCTTTATCCCTTGTAGATGTCAAAGGCACAGCCACGGTTTGCTGTGATCTGCCACGAAGGCCACATTACTCCCTGTAGATGTCAAAAGAACGACTCCACAGTATTCAATGATTTCCACCAAATTAAGCTCGATGGGAAATGGTAGAACAAGAGCTGTAGTCTGCTTTTCAGTGGCTCATTTGATCTCAACCTCTCCTCCTCGCTTCTCATCCCATGAGAGATCTGGACAGGAGCTTCTTCATTATTATAAGCCAGGTGGCTCTCATTTCTTTCTGAGTCCCTTTTCCAGCTCAAATTTTCACAAGTACTGAAAACACATTTCGAGGATTTAAACATGGATTTTCTCCTTTCCTCGTGCCTGTGCTGGCCATGGAGCTTTCCCCTTGGGATGGCCAGGGCCTGTAGTGCTGGAATGAATGAGGCCTGCGATTTTGGACTCTTCTCTTTTTGACTCTTTTTCCTCTCGTGTTTCAAGTAAAATATCTTTGACCATCGTATGCCAGTCATTCCTCCAGCTGCAGGGCTTACAGAGGGGACTGCCTCAAAGAGCATCTCAGAGTTCCAGGAGAGGAAGCCAAGCATTTATGTCGTAAAAGGTTATTTAGGCAGAATTAGAAATTTATGGCAAAACATGGATTGTCTGCCAGTCATGATCAGTTACGTCATTATAACAATGTCTACTTATTGAATGCTTACTGGATGCCAGACACTGTACTAAGATGAAGCTATATGTAAAATGTTTTATTTAATCCTGACAATTTCCTGATTTGACAGATGAAGGAAATGAAGCTTAAAGAGGTTAAATACCACGAGGCACCACTGCTTATCAGAACTGAGATGCCTATCTCTCCATTCCCTCCAAAGTGTGCTCTTAACCACCAAACTAAACTAAATTCCTATGCATTCAGCAGTTTCTCCAAATGTGATTTCAAAGTCTGCTGTGCTCTTCTCAGAGCACGGTGTAAACCGTTCATCACAAGCCTTCCTCCTTCCTTTGTTTGACCATCGGCATAGCTGAATGGTGCCTGTGGACTGTCTCTCACACGTTCCCCCCCCACCCACACACACACAAATAGTCCTGAGGGACTCCGTGCTGTATAGAACAAAGAATTCAAGAATATTTTATTTAAATTTCAAGCTAATTTGGGGGTACCTGGTTGGCTCAGTTGGTTAAGCATCTGACTCCTGATTTCTGCTCAGGTCATGATCTCAGGGTCGTGGGATCAAACTCCGCATTGGGCTCCAAGCTCAGCGGGGAATCTGCTTGAGGATTCGCTCTCTCCCTCTGCCCCTCCCCACTGCTTACTCTCTCTTTCTCAAATAAATAAATCTTTAAAAAAATACATAAATTACAAGCTAATTTAATAATAATCAGTGTCATGTCTCACATGAGGAAACAAGAAGTTGAGCCACAGCCTTAAAAATTTTAAATGATGCAAGGATGTCAAATGATATCTCTTTCACAAACAAGGGACACAAAGAGAAAAGAAAAGCTGGGCAAAGTGTGGGGAAAATGACCTACACCAGTTTGTTGTAATTAAATGAAAGTTAGATTGGTTTCAGCATACAATAGGATGACTCAGTTGGAGAAATCTAGGGATTCCAATTTATGTAAATTCTGAGTGAGAGAGAAATACCAAAAAGGTGACATTTTTAACCCTGAAAAAAATAGCGTAAATTTATTTATAATTTTGTTAGCTTTTGTTCTCGAACTTGCTCAGTCCTGAAATTTCAACCCCAAGGCATATACCCACCATGTATTCTCTTTAGAGAAAGATGGCATGTAAGACAACAAATAGAATCTCCAGTGCTTTTCAAAGTTGAATGCCTCAGGTTTTCAGCAAAATGTAGTTTGGGTTTGAGTAGGTTTTGCCCTATACCATGATCAGCCACTAGATGGCGAAATACAACATGAAATAGAGGCTGCGGACTTTTTAAGGCTGGAAGTGGAAGTGGAGAAGTTCCACTTAGTGAAAATCTCTAATTGCACCATATTCATAAAGAGGTATAATGTAGTCATTCTTAAGGTGTGCACATCATTTCTAATCAAAAATGCTTAGTGATTCATTCAAATTCTTGCCTAGAAGTCCTAAGGCTAGACCAGTTGCCTGCAAGGGTATTTCCCTGCACCCGTGTTTCCTCCCTCTGCCAGTCTCCCTCCTGGAGCCTCACTTCTTAGTATTTCTCAGCACCAACCACCCCTTTGCCTAGGTCCTAATTATAATTATCATCTGTCACATTCTCCATCAGTCTTCTTGGCTTCCCTTCACCATCCTTCACCATTCATCCTTGCATATTTGCTTGGACTGAGTTCACCTGCTGTCACTCTTTTTGACTTTTTGAGCCTCATGAACTCATTTCTCAACATTGCATCCAATGGGATGCTCTATTTCCAGGTCCTAGCCTGAACCCAAGTGATCCCCAAGATGCAAGATGACTCTTTCTCAAAAATGGGTCACATAAACGTTTCAGGAAGGCTGATGGAGAGGAAGAAAGGGATGAAACTCAGACCAGTTAAATAGCTTATTCGGGTTTCTTACGAATAATTGCTAAGGGGCGCCTGGGTGGTGCTGTCGATTAAGGCTCAGACTCTTGGTTTCAGCTCAGCTCAGAATCCCAGGGTGGTGAAATAGAGCCCGTGTTGGGCTCCACACTCATTGAAGAGTCTGCTTAAGACTCTCTCTCCCTCTGCTCTTCCCTCCCACTCTCTCTCTTAAATAAACAAATCCTTAAAAAAATAATAATAATTGCTAAAAGTAGAATCAGATTCTCCTGACACCTGACTGGGCACTCCTTTTGGTCAATCATATCTTTCTTGGATCATCAAATGAAAGAACAGAATAGCAATTTGGGGGGAGAGGGGAAGAGAAGCCTGCCAAGCAGACTTGATAATCTTTTCCAAGTGTTATCAGTGAAACCATTTTTTTTTTAAATAGAAGAAAAGTTATCTGTTCTGGACTTAATACTTTTTTATAATACTCTACACCCTGAAATTGAATCATGTTACTAGACTCTTGTTGGAGATTAACAAAGTGAAAGTTAGCCTGAAATTTCCCAAAGTAAGTGATCTTTCTGAGAAGGCTCCTGTGCAATCCATACCAGTTGTCATTTTATATGTAGATACCTTACAAAATGCTGAACTAGCCAAGCAACATGCTTCATGAAATCTTCCCTAACCAAATGTACCTAACTTCAACTAACCTCATTTCTTTTGTGCCTGGCACATAACAGATGCTCTATTTGCCCACAAAGGAAGGGAGGAAGGAAAGTAAGAGATGGACAGGAATAAGAAGGGAGATGCAGGAAAAGGTAGATCTATTGAGAAGCTATTTAAAAAAAAAAAAAAGCTTGTAAAATCACCAAGAAGCGTACTTTCTTTGTCCAGTTGAGATGAAGAAATGTTAACTCTCTTATATAAATGCTTTAGGCTTGGCCATTATAAAAAAAATATTCCCTAATCATCTCTTTTCTAGACTAAACAATCCCAGCTCCTAAAACTTTCCCTCAGGATTTTCATTAATTGTTTTGGGGTCTATCTATACTAATTCTGATTTCTTTTTTAAAGAAATCAGACTTAAAAGTCAAAGCTATTTGAGATTCTACTCCATTGCTTTTCATTATCCTTTTAAATGTTATTCTTATTTGAAGAGATATTTATACAGTTAAAAGAGAAACCAGATGAAATTTCTACATTTTTAAGGAGAAAACGTATAGTGAAGCTCATGAAAAAAAGTAGTTTTGTCTAAACAACCACTTTTTTACATATAAACCAATTTTATCAAGAATTTTGCTTTTTTAAAGAATAAAACAATTATTGCATCCAGATTTCTCAATCCCCCAACACGCACACACACACACTTCCTATGCTATGAAAAAATAGTCAAACATAATACATTTCCCATGTAATAATATTTAATAAAATAAACTATTGAAAGATTTCTTTATCCTGAATTCATGGACCTGAATTCAAAGAATCTGTAAAGGCCTAGGAAAACTCACAAAACCTGTGGGCAAATATTTTTGGGAACACGCAGCTCAATTTTCTAGCTTATGGACTTGCCTATTTCTAAATCAAACTGTAACCTATGAACCTCCTTCATCACAATCACCTTGCAGAAGGTATTTCAACAGTACTTCTCACAAGTGCTGATTCTTGGTCTCCTTTCCAGTCCTACAGAATTAGAATCTCTAGAGGCAGGGTCTGGAATTGGCATACTCGCAGATGATTCTTATGAATATTTCACTTTCAAGGGACACTTCTATTAAGCTTTGGTCTTTTCACTGGTGCTGCAACTTTTCTTTTCTTTTTCTTTCTTCTCTTTCTTTTCTGTTCTCTTCTTTTCTTTTGTACAAAGATTTGTTGTTGTTTTTTTTAAGTTGGTATTTGAACAGTAATTTTAAAAAATGTAAAAGGTATGCTTCCTATCCAGCAAACACTCTGGGTCTAGTTAGCAACCTGATTATTGTGGATGGAGAATTTAGTTGTGTTACCAAGGATCTATAAGGTGCTTTGATCTCCCAGAGACTTGATTTATTTTTGGATGTTGATGTAAGGCAAATCCCACCATCTCTTTTATAATTCACTTACTTGGCCAAGTTTGTACCTCACATCGCAGTGAGTTTGATCTCTTCTCTGTAATGAACTAGAATGTAGGACATTATCTTTTCAATAAGGAAATAGGAATACTTGTTTTTGGTTGGCCGCCATCAGCCAGTGAGTTGAGAAGAAGGAAAACTAATGCCGGAATTTGATTACTATAAGTCAGTTGTTTGAGTCTATGACATGGGATCTCAAGAAGTGGGACTGTGATCCTGGTATTCTTAGTCTCCAGTTTCCCCCACTCAGTTCAGCTCAAGTTTATTGGCTTTAAATGTGACCTGTTGGGAGTATGTGACAGCTTAGAATTTATGTGATGGCTATCACGTGATAGTGTAGAATGTTGTCCCTGTTTATGTTAGAATCTCTCAATAAAGTTATTCTCTCAGTTAAGTTTGCTTTACCATCTATTTTTTTTTTTGCTTTACCACTTTTTAATATATTTTCTCATAAAATGAATATATTTTGAAGGCTCTATGGCTATGATTCACTAGGTGTTTCTCTATGATAGTTTTCCTCTGATTTTGCTGACTTTCATTTTGTATTCTGTAAAAGGTGATTCGCTGGTTTTTGTATGGGTCTATATTTTATCAAAAACTTGCAGATATGACTCTCAGAACAATTCAAAATATGGCAACAAATGTACTGCCTATACCTTAATTTTTATTAAAAATTAATAAATGTCATAATCATCCATATGAATTTTATCATTAGTAAAACAGTAACAAGGATGTCTGGGCATTAACTTTGGCATAATGTTAAATTAACAAGGAAAATATGTTTTATCCTGTGTTAATGCAGGACAAGAGAGAAACTTATTGATGAAATCTCTCCAATCTGCTTAAATCAAATTTCTTTTCATTCAGTGTGATATAAGAACAAAGCTTCAGGCTTCCTAGGCTTATGATATTATCTCTGTCATTTACAAAGTCCGTTGGGCAAGTTTGATTGCAAGTAGGGTATGTGTCTCAGTGCATCCCACACTGCCCCATTTTATACCTGCAGCTCCAGCACCCCGAGTGTATTCATAGTGAATAATAAATTACATGATCAATCTAATTATATGTCCCTGGGACACATTTTGCTCAATTATAACATGAGAGAATTTGACTACATGACTTAGTAATAACTTCCAGCCCTATAACTCTACAGAAGATATCTATGTAATTCATGTCATCTTATTTAATATCTATACTACTTTTCTCATGGGAGTATTACACTGTCCATGAAGAAGATAACAGGAAGTTAGGTTAACTACGTACAAGGGTCACTCACTCACAAAGAGGTTGTAGGGTAGAAATACCATTTCAAGTTGATTGCTTGGAAACTGGAACCTATTTTCCCCTATAAACAATTTTATAAATTATCATTAAATGACAAAGTGAACTCAAAATATTTGTAGGCGGGCTTCCCAGATAAAAACACGAAGCGGTTATACTAAAGCCAGCCTCCAGAGAAGGGCTATGAACGGATAGCTGGAAAGCAACTGCAAGCCAACCCAGGTGAGGGTCACAAAAAATGGACAAAGGGAAACCAAAGTCTCTGATGCAGGAAGAGCCCTTTGATTTCTTGACAGGATAATGACACAGCATGAGCTAATTTCCCTTGGGAATGATAACCAGATGCGTTTCAGAGTGTTGGTCCTAAACCCCTTGTGAGATATGATTGATAGGTTTATTCCAAACGCCAAAGAAGATAATGAAGTGGGGGAACTTCCAGCCCTCCCTCAGCCCCCCTACCCCCACCTCCTCCTGAGCTGGTCCAATCACAGTTCGCCTCAGTTTGAACAGTTGTATTTCTCCACCAGGGGATCTCAAAAAAGAGAAGATAAAGAAACACCTTCAAAAGTAGTCCCTTCTCTCTAAGCCCTATAGTGGGGAAGAACCTTGATTTTGACCTGAATCTCTTCACTTGGCCAAAAGGAACTGGAAGGCTTATTAGTGCGGGATCCTTGTGGCTTCTTCTAGTGAGTGGAGCTCCTCCTCTTTCCGCCCCTGAAGGGTTTTCTCCAATGAGAATAAAGCACAATGAGCCACAGGAAGTTTCACTGTCTCCCGGGAGCCATTCCCCCTTGTTTGTATTCGGAATATTCATAAACCTGATGTTTTAAATTAGAGGATGCTTGAATTATGCTAGTTCTAAAACATAGCAAGAGGATTATTCTCACGCTGGTGGTAGCTATATTGGTTTATGTGTGTGTTCACTTGACGGATGTCTGCTGTGAATTTTTCTTGCGATTTGCCTCACTTCTAGGAAAATTAAAATTTGAATGTGGAGAATCTGGTTGTGTGTTTCAGATCCCTAGACTGCTTTATTTAATCAATCAAACTTATACCAAACCAATTAATCAAAGTTATAAATTGAAAGGTGAAGTTCCTGACATGAGCTTCATCACCTTGAGAATCAATGTCTCTCTTTCCTCTCTTCTGCCACTAGCAGTATCTTCATGCAGGAACAGATTCCATGAATGTTGAATGAGCTGACCTGAGGGGTCGACAGATCCAAAATTTTGTCTTTTTGAACAATTCCAGTACCTAGAACAATCCTGGAAGAAGGAATAATTAATGATTTCTTTTCCTCAGTGAATTCTGCTATGCATGTTTCTCCATAATGATTAAAACAATGTACAGTGTCTGCTGCTCACTTACAAGATGAATTTAATTAAAGCAAGAAAACAAACAAAAATAAAATTCTCTTTAAGCTCCCAGGAGAGGGAAAACCATGCCAGTTTGATTTGGGAGTACTTAGTACATTTGAGAATGTAAACACCTCTTTCTACTATGATATCCCTAGTTAAAATAACAATTTTATCAGGAAACAAATTGTCTCTGGCTCTAATTTGAGTCAGGAATTATAGTGAGATGTCATTCAATTAACGAGTTGAGTTAGGTAGGATATTGACCTATCCTATTAAAATGATTGTTTATACTAACATTTCCACTTGAATATCCCACACACACCTCTAAATGGAATCTATTCTGTTCTTCCTGTGCACTCCTGACACCTCAAAAACTCTTCCTCCCAGTATTCCTTATTTTAATCAATGACCCTGCCTTCCACATAGGTGTTCAATCACGAAATTGTAGGCACCATCAACTTCTCCATCTTAATTAGAAAAGCTTGGTGAGTAGAAGAACGATGCTTCTTATTTACCACCATGAACAAGTCATTCTGGATAAATGTTTAAGTAATTTTGTGATTATTCACCTGTATTTTCTTAGGAAAGACACCTAGCCTTTCTAAACGCCAGTTTCTTCATCAACAAATTCACAGATATAGACTATAGACATATTTCTGAGATTCTCTAATACAATGTTGCAACTGCACTCACACAAAGCTTTCTCAACAAAAAGCTAATCAGTTAGTTGCCAACACTTCTTACATGTAGTTTTCCTATAGGTTGATTTCCTATTTCATATGCTTTCCAAAGTGTCCTGTAGTTGATTCTATTATAGCATTTACCATTCTCAAGTACAATTTTCTGTTTGTTATCTACCCTTCAAGTAGATGCAGAGATTTTAGAAAGTTAAAATTCACATGTACAGACTATGGCCTTCACACTCTATTTCTACCCTTCCTAGCATAGAAGTTATCACATAGACTGTCCAAAATAGATTTAAAAGCATTTGAATCCCTCCCTTCACACTGGCCACCTTAGTCTAAGCCACTTTCATAGCTCTTCAGGATGCCTGAGAAAGCCTCTTCAGCTGTCTGCCCTCTATCCCCATGCCTCCTTCCAGCCCACAGAGCAGTCAGAGTGATCTGCCTAAAACTCTTTCCTAGTTTCCCATTGCATTTTTAAAAGGCTCTGAAGTCCTTCTCATAGCTTTATACCTGTCCACTGCCTGCCTGTCCAGTCTCAGCTGATGCCACTCTTGCCTTCACTCATCTGTTCCCAACACACCAGCCCCTTTTCAGCTCCTCCTCCCTGTCTCAGAACCTTTCGTCATGCTGTCCTATCTGCTTAGAATCCATGGGAGTTCTCTCTCAGAAAAAGATATACGGGGATCTTTCTGGGCTTATGATGAGGTTATGTCCCAATAAACCTATCATAAATGGGAAATATTGTTAAATCAAAAATGCATTTAATATACCTAATCTACTGAGCATTCTAGCTTAGCCTAGCCTACCTTGAATGTGCTCAGAAGCCTACAGTTGGGCAAAATCATTGAACACAAAGCCTATTTTGTAATAAGGTGTTGGGATATTTCATGTAATTTATTGAATACTATACTGAAAGTGAAACGCAGAAAGGTTCCCTGGGTACAGAATGGGGGTCAGGGCATGGGATGGTTCACTCCGGAGACCGTGCGGCTGACTGGAAGCTGGGGTGCGTTGCCATAGCCCGGCATCACAGGAGAGGATCCACCCCATATCTGTGGCCCAGGAAAAGATCCAAATTCAAAATTTAAAGTATGGTATGTTTTGAATGAATATCGCTTTTACACCATTGTAAAGTCCCAACACTGCAAGTCAAACCATTGTAAGTCCGGGAAGGTCTTTATCTTACACCTTGAGTATTATTGCATAAAAATCATCTTAAGAAGTAATGCGTTAACCCTTCTTAAGCTAAAATATTCAGAATTTCTGAAGTTAACAGTATTTTGCACTTAGGGAGTGTATTTGCAGTTAGCTAAGGGAAAGATAAAAAATCAAGTCTGAAGCAAAATTATGGTCCATGTCTACTGAAATGCAACCATTTCTGGGATAAAATATCATAGTGCTTAAACTTTTTATTATGCTTTACACTGAGATTAGAATTACCCATGAAGAACACCCAAAGGTTGTCACTTCAGTTAATGCTGTTCTTTTTAGAAATCATAAAATATCCTTCTTCCCCTTAATCAGCTCACAAGATCATATTCTACTTCTCACAAGAGACTGTATAGTAACATGCGGCCTTGTTCACACCCCATAAAGCAGCATGACATTCACGGGGAAATTTATCAGTGATTATTTCAAATATTTCCAAGAAGGTAACATCCCGAAGAGAAGAAACAATCACTATGGCCTGATGCTTTCTAGATTTGAAAATTTCAAGAATATACAATAAGTTACCTAGCTTTAATAAGTGTCTTTCCACTGCCAATAAAATTAGATTTGGGTTTTTTTTTTCCACTTGCTTAGAAAACCTAGAAATAGCATAGGCAATATTGTCTCTTTATTTGTTACTTAAAATCAAGTCTGCTTTCATGAGACTTAATGCTATCTTACACCAACGCATTCTTGAATTGGAGGGAAGTTAGAGGAGCTAAAAGTTATTGGAGGCTTCTTTCCAGGTATTTGTCCCAGTGTTTTATAAGTCCTGATGCCAGAGGGATGCTCATGTCATCACTAAATAATGGGGACTCTTAGGTGTGCATAAACAGAGGCCAGGGCTCAAACCGTCGGAAGCTTCTGAACCTGATGTGAATTGTCCTAAACTCATCATTTGAAAACCAAAATAGCAAAGATATTGACTCTTGAAGTACCTGGGAAAGTGGCATCCTTCCTATGGGGCTCTCAAGAGCCTCTTTGGGCTCCCCCTGCAAATGCAATCATGTTTACATAAGGATTAGTTCTCCTGACAACTATCTGGGTTTTGATTTAGGGACTGAATAGGACTCTACCACAAAGAGCCACTGGATCACAGACAGTGTGTTCTTTTAATTTACTTCCATAAACAGGCAAAAATTGAAGTCAGCTGTCAGCAAAAACTAAATTAAAGAGCTGCGTGTCAGAGCCACAGTTGAATCAAGATCAGTTTTGGGGGTGGGGGGTGTGCTGGGAGGTTGGATTTTTAAGCGTCCAAAGAAGATATGTTGTTAGGTACAAAGCTAAGACTTTCGCTTTAACTGCGGCTTAGATGTACTGTGCTTTGTTTACTTTTCAAAAATTAAATTTAGACTGAAACTAATATTCCTAAAAAACTTTCTTTACTTAAATGATGTACGTGATCTCAAAGTATAATACAATAAATGTGCAAACCATAACCATCCCTAATATAATTATAGCAAATATAGCTCAGTGTGCTGGGCTTGTGGGCTGTGAATCTCCTTGAAACAGCCCATCACAAACTCCTAATGCTTCTTTTAATGATTTTAATGATTGTCCTAATTCTGTCCTGGTATTTTTTGCTTCCCTTGTCATCTCACGGTGACTTTGCTTCTGGGCCAGTCTGCTGTGACAGGACATGGTTACGGTGACTGGGGGAGAAATGTAGGCAAACTCTCAAGCCTGGAACTTCTGATAATTCAATAAACAGTACACACATTTATCATGTCTATGAAAGTAAGCGCAGACATCCATGGCTATGTGCGATGCGTTCAAATTTGGTTAACAGAGGGATAAACATAACTGGGGGCAATACGGCATAGTAGTTAAAAGTACACCAGCTGCAGAGTCAAATCTGGGTCTGATTTGTGACTTGGTCGTTCACTTCTTTGAATATTAATTTTCTCATCTGTAACATCAGGATAATATTTCATACAGTTTTTTAAAAAATGAAATATCATCACATATGTAATGTGCTTCTATAAAGCAAGGCATGTAGAAGGTGCCCAATAAAACAGTTATTCTCATTGTTTTATTACCAGCTCAATGCAGCAAATAGATTCTTAGGGCCCGCTACGCACCCAGCACCGCGGAATATGCACAGTGCTCCTGGCTGTCCTGAAGAGGCTTATCGTCTAGTTGTCTGTTTTAATTATGGAAAGAAGCCTGGAAAAAATAGTATGTTAGTCCATAGGGAAGTGTCTGATTGAGCGGGGGGAAAACAAGAGTACAAGAGACCAGAGAAAGAAGAGGCTAGGCTGAATGGAAACAGCAGAAGTTTTACTGCATGGAAGATAACGGAATTACAAGGCATCTTGGAGAGTGGGCCCTCCCCACGTGGAGTGATGGCAAGGTGACAGAAATGAGCATGGTCTATTGCAGGAATATGCAGCTTCCCCAGAGCAGTGTTCGTGCTGGTAGTAAGGGAGGAACAGCTTGCAAGGGGCAGCATTTTCCAGAATGTTTCTAGGAAAGTGTGGTTGAACAGCATAATCAAAAGTCCCCCCCCCCCCCCACACACACACAAAGAGTATTTATTGGGCAAAAGACTGTGAGATGTTGGGCCAAAGTGAACTCCACTCTTCCTTGTAGAACTTCTGGGAGACTTTAAAATGCTACAATGTATAATAGACATGTAACTGACTGTAGTGTTTAAGGGTGAAGCATTCAGTTGTGCCCTAAGGGTTATAAATCCCATCAGCGATGAAATGCATGGTATGCGCTTCTCTCTTCTCCTTGAAGGAGCTTGTAGTGAGGGGGGAAAAGTGAGATTCAGAATAGAAGAACCAAAATAATGGGGCACAGAAATGACTCTTCTGATACGCAGAGTGAAATCCTGATTTGAATTCGGTGGCCAGGGTTGGAGAGCGCTGGATTGCTCTGCATACAAAGATGCAAGGACTTTGGAGAAAAGGAAGGTTGGGGAGGGGGGTGGCCTCCTGAGAATGAGGAACTGGTGGAGGTGATGACAAGCAGTGTAACAGGTTTAAGAACAGTTGTTTGAGTTAATGCGATGCGTAAGATTCACCTCTCCTGAAAGTTGAGTAAAATCTGGGCTACACCAAAGCCTCGTGCATCAGTCAGCTTTATCAATTAACTTCTGTATCAGTCAGGTGCTCAGTCAGCTGGAGGTTGGCTCATCTAGGATGGCTTCCATTGGGATGGCTCATGTCTGCTGCATGTGGTCTCTCGTTCTCCAGCTCACTAGACCAGGCTTAGTCATTCACCCGGTATTGGCAAGGCTCTGAGAGAAGAAACGCTCAACATCTCTTGAAGCCTAAACTTGAAATGGGCACTCTGCCACTTCTGTTTGATTTCTCTTGGCCAATGCAAGTTACAAGTGCAGCACAGGTTCAGAGGGTAGGGAAATTATCTCTACTTTTGATGGGAGGACCTTTGCCAAAAGTGACCTTGAAAATGTGAGCCACTTGTGAAGTCACCAAAGACTTGGAGTGAGCATTAGACTTTCCGTACGTCATGGAATGGGGCACTGAGCCAATATTACCTAGCCCTTCAGGGACACTCTGACACCAACTAAGACCTGGGTATTATGAATATACTACAAGTTACTGTAGGATACGGTGTGCTCCTAATTGATTTGGCCATGGAAAAATTCTCTTGTTCACTATCTAGAGTCACCTTTTAAATGTGTAAATCAGATCAATCAACCTGCTTAAAATAATTTTTTAGAGTAAATCCTAACCTCCTTACCATGGCCTATGAAGTCCTCCATGGGACTTCCATACTTCCTTCTCCAACTTCCTCACCTCGCTTGCTCACATCAGCTTCCTTTCCCTGCAGTTCCCAACCTCTTTCCTAACTCACTGCTATTCCACCGGGCATTCCTCAAACCCTCTAGGACAGACTTTCTTGGGAGACTGCCTCCCCCTTGTGCATCACTCGGGGTTTAGCTCCAGTGTATGGTCTCTAGAGAGACCTTCTTGAAGCATGCTAACTAAAGTATCATGCCGCCTACCTCTCTCACGCACCCTCCACCCCATTGCTCTGGTTTATGTCCTTCGCCGAACACAGCACTGTTAGAATTTATCTTTTGTATTCATTTGTTCACATGCTTCTGTCTGTCCATCCCCGCTCACATGTTAGCCCCAGCAAAGGTTTCTGTCCTCTTCATAACTCCAGCCTCCAAACTAAAACAGTAAGTATTTTTGACTAAAATAATATTTAGTGATGGCAGTGGTGTTAGTTTTCTCCCAAATCATGGAGGCATGTTTGTGCTAACTAATTTAGCCACAGTCACACAGATGGTGAGTTTGATCTTGAACAAGCCACTTGTCCCCAGTTTGAACTCAAGATTCCCCAAGTCTAAATCCCATGCGTTTAACACCTGTGCCAACCTAATATGAAGTTACCATATCCCTATTATGTGTAAAAACTGAACAACTCTACTCCACTCTCATTTCAGCAATAACTGACTAGACAAATTGGTATCAAGGAAAACATCTCACTCCCACGTCTTATTCTGGGTCTGGAGGGAAGAGGACCTAAATATTTTAGATTGTCATAGAACCTTTCTTTCAATAAAGAAAAACTGCCAAGGAAGGCAGGGAAAAGAGGAAAGAATGTAAACTAAGACATTTTGAGCCCCTGCCATTTGTGAAGCATGTTAGAAGTGTTATGGTGATTAACAGCCACACCATTTGTGACAAACATCACTGCACAGATGAAGAAATAGAGATCTGGAGAGTGAAGAAATACACACAACTTGGACTTGGTTATTCTATATAAATCCAAAGTCCATAAATTTTCCATGGCACCACTGACTTAATGAGTGGTAGCCACGTTCTTAAAAGTAAAATGTGAAGAGTTGTACTGTCAACACCACCTACATTTCTTCTTTTTCACTGACATTTGAATATTTCCGGAATTTAATATGATATTTCTTTATCAAAAACCTAACTTCCCTCTCGTTCAGTAATAACAGAAAGTTATGCCAAATTAAATAAAGCCACATTACCTCAACAGGCTCACCAGAAACAAGCCAAAAGGCTGGACAGTGCTCAGCAGTCGATACAATTTTGAATCTCCCAGGCAATTAAGGAATTTATTTTTCCCTGAGGCCATATAAAGCATGAGCCATCTTCTCTTTTGTAAAACAAATCAAGCCAGGTCTGTGTGGCAGTTTTACCTAGAAGTCAACGACTGGTAACCCACTCAGTCAAGTTCCTTTTTAAAACCCAGCTTTGAAGGGGTGCCTGGCTGGCCCGGTCATTGGGCTCAGGTCATGATCCCGGAGTCCTGGGATCCAGCCCCACATCGAGCTTTGGGTTCCCTGCTCAGCAGGAAGCCTGCTTCTCCCTCTCCCACTCCCCCTGCTTATGTTCCCTCTCTCTCTGTCAAATAAATAAATAATCTTAAAAAAAAATACAAATACAAATAAAGCCCAGGTTTGAAGCTCCTTCTCCTTGCATGGAATGCCACGGAGGAACTACACATGTGTGTCAAATAACCAGCCTAGAATCATCGAAACTTGAAATCAACATGGAGGAAAAGTCTCTTTGATGAAATATCCATTTTTGTGGCTTCTCAGGATTCCTGATGAAGGTTTCCCTGTATTTAGAGATAACTGGGCGCAAATTGGCCTTGGCAAGGCTCAAGCTCTCCATGGAACTAGGGCTTGCAGAACAGTGGCAAGGTGAAAGTGATTTCAGTGCCCTCCTCAGAATTATCACGAGAAACAGGGACGTATAAAGGGAGTCAGCTTGCAGTTGACAGCATCTCTCCCTGTCAGCAAGTTCTTATTTCCTGATGAAGCATCCGTTTCCCCATCCTTATGGGAGCAAAGCTCTTACTTCACCCACAATGTCTATCTTCTGGCAAGCTGCTCACTCTGGACTTCAGCTCTTTGGAAACCATTTCCCTTCTTCCTCAGATTCCCGAATGAAACGACTTCCCTGCGAGTGCTCTCCTGGCAGCCTTTCTCTCTTAGAAGGTCCCATACAAGACACATTTAGACATTCTGTTCCAGCCAGTGGGTCACCCGTGACAATAAGCAGCAAATGCAACTCAGATTTGAAGGCACGGAGGGGTGATGAAACACAACAGTGTTGGCTGCTTCCCTGCCAGACCCAGCTGTTCCCTCCTCACAGTCCACATCCATGCCGATAACCGGAAGAACTCTCCAGAGCTCTCTGCCTACAGCCAAGCTCAGGCTTGTCTGGTGCCCTGGAGTACCCATCACACTTCTATTCATGCAGGATTGCTCTAAAACCCAAAAGGCACCACATGCTATCTGCTCCTTTCAATGCAGTACCCTCCTTTCTAAGGTTTCTAAACACACAGTGCTACAGTTGTGCTCTTCAAAGATCTTGCCCAATAGACAAACTCAGGGTTTTGGTGTCTGGAGAAATGATATTGCCTTGCTGGTGTGTCTATGAAGTCTAGTCTTGATTTTTCCTATAAAGGATGGCATCGTTTTGATCATGACTTAAAAGAAGATCCCATGGTCCTTAACCACTTCATCATCATCCTTCCCTGGTTTTTGAACTCAAAGCTATCCTCGGGGGGCTGAAGTCTGTTCCCAACTCCAAACCACTCAAAAGGAAGCTAGATCCTTTCTTTGTGAACAAACAAGCCACATGAATCTATCACACCTTTCCCTCTGGTCTTTACGTCAAATGTACCCTCCTCTCCTTCCTTAGCTTTATTAAAAGTCCTTGGCCCTTTCTTGAACCAACTTCCCAAACATGTGTTCTTCTCAGGGGCAGGCCAAAGCTGTAGGTTGACCCAGATGCTCTAGCCTTTGGTACAGCTTATCTCCAGATAAATTATGGTTTCTACTTTCTTCTGTAGTTTTCCGATTTTAGAATCTGAAGTATGTTGGTAGACTGGATTATCTAGATCTTGGGATACTATGCGGTTATTAAAAAGAATGTGTTCACTAAACAATGTGGGTACTAACGTAGAAAGATGCCTGAGATATAGTAAGTTATAAAATAAAGGGCGTTGCAGGAAAAGGAAGTGACTTATATTACATCTTTATCCAATTTATGTTAAAAAAATAGGTGTTAATTATAAAAACAATACATATTCATGGAAAAAATTCAAAAAAGTACATATTTCAGATGGCCACGAGTGGGAGAGAAAATTTAAGTTTTCATTTTATACAATTTTGATGTCCTTGAATTTGTACCATGAGCATGCATTTAAAAAAAAAAAAGAATTAGCAGTAATAATGATATTAAATAGAGGAGAAGTAGTTATGTCATGGTGAGGCTGGACATAGACTAAGGGAATTTTTGCTTTTTTCCCCCGGGTCAGTAGTTCCATCTACTGTAGGTGAATGCTGACCCGTGCATCTCCTTAATCTGCTGTGCATTTAGATAAACCTTCAAATTTTAGGACATAGCATTCATTCTGCTCTGCAGGTGCTGCCCAGTCACCTTCTTAATGGTTGGTTCTTGGAATTTTCCCTCCCTTTATGCCATAAAGGTGAACTTCGCAAATCAATTTCTATCAACACCCCACTCTTGATCCATGAGCCCATTCAGGGGAGAAGCAGAGGCCATTTCCTCTGCCTTCTCTAATGTATCAGAAAGATTACCCCAGGGGCTGGCGAGCAGACCATCTGAAAGCGGGCATCTGCGTCTCGGCCAGCGGAGAGGCTGAAGCTGAAGGACTGATCCCAGCAGAGCGAGAGCAGAGACTTCTGAGATGAGTAAGCAAACAGAGCAGGCCCTCCAGGGGCTGTGGTGACAGCAGACAGTTTGCGCAGTGATTGAACAAAGTAGGGTGAGTGGTGCCAGGATGTCAGGATCATGGAAGATTGGCAGCAGACCTTGTGCTGCAGCCAGGGGGCTCTGGGCTCAGAAGAGCTACCATCTTGGCTGATTATTAAGAAAAAGCTGGGAGTGAGGGGTCTGTTATCAGAAATAAAGCACAGGCTCAGAGAGGCCATAATAATAGGGCTGACTCAGGCTGAGTTGCCTCATTGGCCAGACTCAGACGCCTTTTAATCCCTCCACACCAGGGAAGGATGGGTCATCCCACTGCCTGAAATGAGACTGAGTCTATAGGTCAAGTGGGCCAAAGAGTGAGAGAGGGGAAATTTGGAAGGCAGATTAGTCAATGATTTTGTCAAGTAGGGTATGGGGTGAGGGCCAGTTTAGGGCCATATAGCACAAGCCACAAGTAGGGCCAATGTCAACCTGCTACTGACATTAATTTAAAATTTTAGAAAAAGATAAAATCTGTTCATTTTGCCTATCTTCTGCACATTCTCTGGATACTAGAACCTGAAATACATGTCCTGAAAGTATCAAGCTATGGAAAAAATAGACCAAAAAAAAAAAGGAAAAAGAGGGGGAGGGAAAACCTGAACAAATAAACAAAAACACCAGAATGACATCCTGCAATCTTGATGGGAAAAGTGATGACTTGTGTGGAGCCCACCACGAGGCCCATCCACAGCCTTTAACCTTGGTTGCAATTTTCTTTTTATGTCCGGATTAGAGGAACACACCCATTTTCCTTAAATCACATTCAATTTGTTTCTTGGAAATTCGAATATGTTCCAAGAGAGCAACTTCCCCATTGGCAAAATCTCCTCTTGGCTTGATCTTTCTCATGTCAAGGTTTGAGGCGTTGTCCCTTTCACATCTCACACTGCGGTACTCACTTCTTCATCAGATGGCCTGGATAAGTTGCAATATTTTCCTATTCCAGCACCGAACTGTGACAGCAGGCTGATTGTTGGAAAGGGTGAAAAGAGTGGGGTGTGGGCAAGAGGTAGTTAGACTATTACATTCTTTCCTTTAGCTGCCAATAAAAAGTGTGGAATTATAACCAGTCCAACAGGGCCCTGCTAGAGCAGTGATACTATGGGACCACACCAAAGAGAGCTCCAACTCATGGTAGTATTTATTGCAGTGATACAAATTGCAGGTGGGAAAACACAAAAAGCAGATTTGGGCAAATTTAGCAAGCCACCTCTTGAGGTATTTGTAAACTGGACACCCAGAGAACCAAAATGCCTTCAAATGTAGCCCATATTGGAATTTGAAATAAAACTACACTCATTTAGCAAGAGCGCCTGGTCCTGAAAGGCAATCTGCATTCCTGTTCAAAATCTAGCTAAATATACATAGTGCTGTCATTCCTAAGGCCCAATGCTATTCCGATATTACCTCCCAGAATTTTCTCCTGGCATATTTCCAAGATTTATTCTTCAAGAAAAATAACTGAGATTTTCCTCTGAATCCTATTTTCATGGGTTGTTATGGTTGATAAACAGATGATGGACCCCCTATCCTATTTAATATGCTTCTTCTTCACTCCTTTTGGCTACTACCTAGTAAGCCATTTTATTTTCATTTATTTAAATATTTATTCCGTAAACATGTACTATCTGCTAAGCCTGGATGTGCAATCATGGTCTTGGAGCAGTGAATACCAAGATATAAAAAGCAAGAGTATTTTGTACAAGATGATCACAATAAATATTTAGTGAGTCAATAACTATCATATTTTATAGCATGTATTATAATTGTAGCAATTTCACTGGTAGGGCAAAATGAGAATGATCAGTCAATTTGAACAGGTAAAGAATGTTTTTAGAGATAAGATGCTTGCAAGTCTTGAAGGACAGGTGTAACACCTAGAAATGTGTTATGGACTAAAATTCAAATGTTGAAGCCCTAGTATTTCCCTAACATGATGGTATTTAAAGGTGGGACCTTTGGAAAACAGGTTTAGATGACATTATGAGAGTAGGCTCTCATGCTCATAAGAAGAGGAAGAGAGATGAGAGCTCTCTCTCTCTCCCTCATTGTCATACAAGGACATAGTAAGAAAGTGGCCAACTGCAAGCCGGGAAGAGGGCTTTCACCAGGAATTAAATCTGCCAGCATCATATCTTGGACTTCCAGCTACCAGAACTGTGAGAAATAAGTTTGTTGTTTAAGCCACACCATCCATAGTATTTTGTTATGGCCACACAAGCTGCCTGAGACAAATGGTAAGGGGAATGGCACTCCTCATGGAGGGAACGGTTCAGCATTTGAAGGTACAGGGATTTGTAATGGTGCAACCCCACTGAGCAAGGGGAGTCCTTTAGGCTGCTGCATCACAGCAGAGTGTGGGGATGTCAAGGGCCACCCCACCCCCAATACACTATACACCATCCCGATGGAAGCACGATCTTCTGCTTCCCCCAGCCATGATTAATTGTGGGTTCTTGTGGGAATGTTGTAGTCTTCAGATGTTTTCAGGTGATTAATAAACATAAAAACACTGCTTTACAGGTTAAAAAGCAGTTCCTACATATTTCCTAGCTCATTTACTTTGTTGTGCAACTGTGTGGTAAATGGAATTCTCCCCATTTTTACCCTTGGTTTGCCCAAGGCCATGGCAGTGGGTCAATTCCTCCTCCTTCCTTTCTCCTGGCGTTTATAAGGAAGTGGGCTTCATGCTGTCCAAGGTCCTTAGAATTCTTTCTTCATAGAGAAAAGACTCTGCCTCACATGAAGGTGAGAACCATGTCTTAGGCCCCCTTTGATCACTAGCAACAAATTATGTAACAGACTTCTAAGAAGATGCTTAGTAAATAACTGAGGAGGGAATAAGAAGTCCTTTCATGCACACCCAGAGTTTTGTGGCTGACTCCCTGGGCTGGGCCCACATCCCGGGGCTGGGGGAGGGGGCAGGAAGGGGAGAGGGCACTCACCTGAGCGCTTCTGCCCTTTACCGAACCACTGTTTCCCCATCACCAGGTTCTTCACTTCCCAGTCTTAGCACAGCCAGGAACTAGCAAGGGCTTATGATAAAATTAAGTGGGCTTTTCATCATTTAGTAACTAAGAGATAATACCCAAGCCTAAAACAGTTACTTGTAGAGATTTCGGGGGGCTGCCTGTGTGCTGAGTGGCAACACCCCTTGCAGAGGACCATTAGGACCCTAGATATCAAGACAAGGGGATTTTCATACTTGCTGTGTCACACCTAGGAGAAATGCGGAAGTCAGCTCTCCTGGCGATGAAATTCCACTTGTATTCCATAGTTCCATAATAGTACTCAGATGCTACCTAACGTTTCCTAATCTTCCCTCTTTCAACGCTGTTAGTATTCCAAAAAAATCTCACTCTGCATAATAGGTATGTTTCTAAAAAATGTGTATGTAAACCAAATCAAAACTATTTTATGCTCTAGGAGAGAACACTTGATTTAAACCAAGGATCCAACAGATGTAAGACAAAAATGTCTGGATTTAACTTTTCTCACTTTATTACCACTTATGACAGTAAGCATGTTATTTAAATATTTAATATATTCGAGTAAGTTAAATATATTGAATATTAAATTAAATATATTAAGATGCATTTTAAAAGAGGAAATTCAATCATTTTTATCTTAGATCTTTCGAATAGAAAGTAAAGTTTTGGAGGGAAAATAGGACAATATGTTAGGGTAAAAAGTCTGTTTTTCCTGGGGTAGGAGTCTCAGAAACTTTTCCAAAAAGCTATTTCTTTCTGTACAGCTCATGAGGAGAGAATAAAAGAGGCCCACCACACAGCTTGAGCAGGGTTAAAACTTAGCATACAGATGACCAAAGAATGCTGAAAAATAGCTTCTTTACTTTCTTTAACTCATCTTATCTTGCTGATGGCAGATAAAAACCCTCAAACCTGCCACCAAAAGGCCACTCTCCCAGTTTAAAAAAGGCTCTTTTTTGGGGCACTTGGTGATTCAGTCGTTAAGCGTCTGCCTTCAGCTCGGGTTGAGCCCCCCATCGAGAGCCCCCCATCAGGCCCCCTACAGGCTCCCTGCTGGGCGGGAAGCCTGCTTCTCCCTCTCCCACTCTCCCTGCTTGTGTTCCTGTTCTCGCTATCTATCTCTCTGTCAAAAAATAAATAAAATCTTAAAAAAAAAAAAACAAATAAAAAGATAAAAAAGCTCTTCTTATTTAGCTCTGGTCTAGTTTTATAAATATCGAGGCAATTCAAATTTCAGACTCATTATAGGAGCTTCACTATTGTTCACTAGCCTGGGGAGATTTTCATTATGCGTGAAGGAGAATATCAACCCAGAGGACACTTTGGGTCGCTCCGTGTGAAAGGGGCCCTCCCTGGCACTGGGACTCTCCCACAGCCACGCTTCCCCAGCCCAAGTCAAATGGAGCTCACTCCCACACCCTTCCCTCCCCTGGTTCTGGGCTCTAGGGTCACACTTCCTGGGCTCGGGTCCTGCAGATCTTATTAACAGGGCAAACTTAAGCAAGTTATTTCAATCCCTGACCTGCTCATTTGTAAAATAGTCAACTGCTTCTTAGGAATTAGTGACAAGGATTAAATTAAATAACACTCATAAAGGACTTTATGCCACTTCCTCTTAAACCATCTATGGTGAAGGTCTAGGGGCGCCTGGGTGGCTCAGTCGTTAAGCGTCTGCCTTCTGCTCAGGTCATGATCCCAGGGTCTTGGGATCGAGCCCCGCATCGGGCTCCCTGCTCGGCGGGAAGTCTGCTTCTTCCTCTCCCACTCCCCCTGCTTGTGTTCCCTCTCTTGCTGTGTTTCTCTCTGTCAAATAAATAAAATCTTTAAAAAAAAAAAAGAAATCTATGGTGAAGGTCTAGAGGATTTTAAAATTCCCAAACAGCTGTGGAAGATACTTTTAAAAAAACGCCGGGGCACCTGGGTGGCTCAGTTGGTTAAGCGTCTGCTTTTGGCTCAGGTCATGATCCCAGGGTCCTGGGATCAAGCCCCACATCGGTCTCCCTGCTTGGTGGGGAGTCTGCTTCTCCCTTTTCCCCTGCTTGTGCTCTCTCTGTCTCTCTCTCTTTGTCCAAAGAATAAATAAAATCTTTTTAAAAATGCAATAAAATGAATTATTAGAAATCATATATATACAGGCAATATAGGCAATATACATACACAACACTTTTCTCTTTTTTTCTTTATATACAAAGGAAAATATATACACAATAGCAGCTCAGATTACTGCAAAAACTTCTGGCCACTTTAGTTTTTGTATTTATCTCATCATCACTGGTGACGGGTTGCATGCTCTGGTCTGCTGGCCACCCGTTGAGCAGCACTGCCTTACACACTACCGAGCACAAACACACACTCAATGGTAGTGACTATTATGTGCTCAAGCCCCAGTAGAAAAAACAGACGGAACATGGAGTAGTATGCACCTTAACTCAAGCTCAGTGTCATCGGTTGATGAACAATAAGCATTCATTAAATTTGAAAGAAACATGAAAAGGTCCAAACCACAACCACGCCTGTAAATTTTATCCACTTACCTTTAAAATAAAATAAAATAAAATAAAATAAAATAAAATAAAATAAAATAAAATAAAATAAAATAAAATGCCTTAGAAATCATTGCATTTGAACAAATTAGAAAACCGAGACCCAGAATTGGTAAAGCCTAGCTATACATTAGAATTAGCTGGGAGAATTTGAAAAACTACTGCTGTCCAGGTGCCACCCCAGACGAGTAAAATCAGAGTCTCTGCCCCTGGGACATGGGCATGGAGAAGCTTTAAAGGCTGCTCATGTAATTCTAATGTGCAGGGCTTGAAAAGATTTTCTGATGGAACCTATTGCTGGATAAGGCAGGACTCTCGTGTTCCTACTTAATATTGGCAACACCATACCACAGTTATGTGGGAGACCTCGCTGCAGGAGAAACATTTGTCGTGGGCAATTTAGGTGAATAAACTTTGTGAAGATTAAATTTCGGGCAGAGGAGGGTCTATTTTAAACAGCTGACTGATGAAACTAACTCATGACCCCTGCAAAGGCACCCAACTTGGTTTCACTAAATGCCTATTTGGGTGCTTTTTGAACTCCAGGAGAAGCCATTGATTAGAAAGCCTGATGAGAAAGGTGATAGGATGTACTCTGCATAACCTTTCAGAGTCAGCTGGTAATTCAAGGCATACTTTTTAAAAATGAGCTATCCTGTTTCCTCCCTATTTCCAGAATTGCACTCAGAACTCTGACTTTTATGATGTATTATTTTTCTCATTTGGTTTCCCTTGGAAGAGAATGGAAACTCTGAGTCTTGGCCACACTTCCGTCCCATTCTGATTTCCCCATCTAGTGGGCCAGAGTGCTCCGTGTACTTTCTTTAATATCAATGGAATTAAAATGCATTCTGTGGAAAATGTACAATGGAGATTTATAGACTTCAGAAACATAATAAAAATTAAGCTAAATGTTGAAGTGTTCTTAAAGGTAGAGGTGCTACATTCGATGTGCTTGCCAATGTTTAGTTTGGGGGAAAAGAATTGAAACTTTCCAAGGATTCTTTTATTTTATTTGTATTCAAAATATTGGTTCCTAGACCTCCTCTGCAGTGTAGAACTCACTCTGAGCTAGTTGGGAAGGTCTTAGGGAGATACGCTAACCAGCGGGGTGAATTTGATCACATTCCAGGCAGAACTGTGGACTATGCTAGTGCGGAAGATAGTGGCATGAAAGACAAAAGATTCTGTAAGAATTCTGCAACCCATTTCTTGTTTTGCTTACTTCACGTTTCTCATTCAGTCCCGCCTTACAACTCCCTGTTTTGAGAGTTCCTCAGTAATTTCCCACATCAGTTTGGATCTCTGCATTATGTTATTAGTTTTTAAAGGTCCTCCTGCATGGCACTTAACACAACTATATTTGCTTAAAGTATTTGCCCTGCTAGATTTTAAGCTCTGTGTGTGTCTTGTTCTGTTTCTAGTACCGCAGTACTTAACACAGTGCCCAGCCCAGTCTTGTTCCATAAATTTTTGTTGAATGAATGAATATGCTTCTTCCCACCAATACCTCTCTCGCTCTCTCTCTCTCTCTCTCTATCTCTCTCTCTCCCTCACACACACACATACACACACACACACGCACACACACATTGTTTCAGCGATTTTATATATTTGCTAAGAGTAGTAGAGAATATACTCTTATTAAAACTCTTGTGAAGTCTTTAAGTCCGGCTTTATAAAACCCACAGACTACTCAAACTTTATGCCATTGTTACAAAATCAGAAACCACTTTTTAAGATGGTTATAGAAGGGCTGAAACCTTAAACTTGGAGTCAGCCTTGGACCAGGATCTTGAGTCTGCCCCTTGCTAGCCATTTACCTAATTTCATAAAGCCTCAATTTTCACAAACATAAAATGGCAAGCATTAATAATAATAATGAATAACATACCACAGACCGTGGTTGTAAGGATGGAGTAAGAGAATTTATGATTTAAAAGCTAGCAGCATTTCTGGAACAGGGTCGGACCTTAGTTAATGCTTGTTGAATCTGAATTTGAAAAAAATAAAATAAACAGTGATACCAGTTTTGGATGGAAGGTTTCCCGGTCGCACAGGCTGCTTAAAGGTGAGCAGGCTCGGAGTGTCACTCACCATGACTGCTCCCTGGGCTCCTCGGCCACAGCTCCTGCAGGACTCTCCTTGACTCCACCTGTGGTTTCTGGAGTCACATCAGACGTTTGGGGTCACTTGAATTAATACTCCCTCCATAACAATATCAGGTAATTGGAAACTCCTATTTTTTTGTCCTGATGATTTTTTAAAAATCAGACTCAAAATTATTCTAGAAACTACAGCATAAAATAATATATTGGTTTACTGACTGGTTACGAAATTAGTTCTAAAAAGTCTACCTAATATTACACTCAGGGACTCACAAACTTTGTTTTACCTTGATCTCCTTGATTTATTTTGAGAGTACTTTGTACCTACTTTTGTTCTATGTAAGTCTTGCCTTGATCCAAAAGCAATAACATTTTGAACTGTTAACGTCATAACAACTTACAAAGATTGTGACTTTAAGTAAATTATTTAACCTCTTTGTGCCTAGTTTTCTTAACTCTTACATGGGAATGATAAAGGAACTTATCATCTAGGGTTGTCCTGATCATTAAATATGTTCATTCATGGGAAGCATGTTGCAAGTGTCTGGCACCTCATAAGAATTTAATGAACATTTGCTACTTTAATAGTGCTGAGTGGATGGGCTACACACAGACACACATACACACATGAAACTATCTAGAGCCATAAGTGGTAATTACTACTTATAGTGACTTTATCTGAAAATATTACTATGGTAAGTCATTGTGCTCAGATTGCATGTTAAACAAGTATTTTCAAACTTTCATGTAATTGAGGACCAGTACATGGGGAGTCTTTAAAAATCTCATTAATGTACAGAAATATTCCTGAGTACTCTGTAGAGTTTCTCCCACCGACCACCCACATCAAAATACCTCTGGTGCTTGAAAAGGTGGAGATGACTACGCCCATGCCGTCCTGGTGAATGAGAATCTGAGGGTATGGAGCCAGGAATACACCCTTTAAAAATTCACTAAGCAAGCTCTATACCTGCTAAAATTTGAAAATAGCTGTAATAGATATGACTTGTTCACGACAGTGTCCTATTACCTTACTATAGTAGGTAATATAGAAAAATGCACTGTTGGCCTAATTCACAGAAACCGAGGTCAATAAACAATTCCTGAATGCCTCTATGTGTCAAGCACCAAGTGCTGAGTATTTAAAGATATCTAAGGCCAGGCTTCTTCCCTGGAGATGCATACACTCTGGTGAAATTGCTTATAGTCTAGTTTCAGAAACTACTTCTTAAAATACTCTCATAAAATTTGTGTCAGATAACCAAGATCCAGATCGTAATAGCTACTGTCTGAATCTAATGATTGCTTTATATAGAAATGGTATTCTACAATAAGTACACAAACACAAGAGAAATCCATCAATTAATCAACACATTGATTAATCCATCAATTAATCACAAAGGAGTATGTTGACAAATGTTAAGGCAAGAAGGAAAATCAAATCTCTCTGATGTGGAACCAAGGTTAACACTGCCATAGAAGCTACTCATGCAATATACCAGAACTCTGACCTACCAAAAAGCCAGGTACACAGTTCTAGAAGAAGCACTTAGTTTTCCCTGGGGTGGGGATATTCCTGGGTAAGGGTCGTAAAGCCTGTGTGCTTACCATTATTCAGGGTTTCTTGCAACCTCTTATATTACAATTATAGCTAACACTCAACAGTAAGTTGGAGGAAGCTCGGCTCTAATGGAAATCTCTCTCTTACATGCTCAAACACTTAACATTCCTCTGGAACCACAGAGATACTACTAGAGGCCACGTGAACCCTGGTTCCCCATGAATGGATCCCTCCCAAAGTTCAACAAAGCCCTAACTCAGTCAATCAGAAATCTGTCAAGAACAGTCTATAAGAGGAGCTCCAAAAGAAAGCTATAACTAAAAGAATTTAAAAAAAAAATAGGTCAGGTAGGTACAATAGCTTGAAACAATAAATTTTCCATGCTGGGTTGTCCTGGGAAATCATAAAATTTAAACTCAGCAAAGTGCACACATTTTTATAACAGAAATATTGAATAGCCTGAGTCTAATAGTGAATAATCTCTGATATTTCACTTTTTCTCCTACTCCTCATAAAAAGAAGAGATCTTTTTCTTAAACTAAAATGTATTTTTCTGGGCACCTGGGTGGCTCAGTTGGTTAAGGGTCTGCCTTCAGCTTAGGTCATGATCCCAGGGTCCTAGGATCAAGTCCCACATCGGGCTCCCTGCTCAGTGGAGAGTGTGCTTCTCCCTTTCCTTCTGCAGCTCCCCTTCCCTCTGTTCATGCACATCCTCTTTCTCTCTCTCTCCCTCAAATAAATAAAATCTTTTTTAAAAATGCATTTGTTCTTTTCTAAATTGACTGTGATTTGTCTAGGTTAGATATTCCGAGGGACAACTAAGTGGATAGAATACATGAAACACATATTGAGCTTTCTCCAAATCCTGAAATTTCTCTACATTAGAGTTAAAAAAAATAAGAGGCATATTTCATTTGCATTTTTCACCCCTAATTGAAGAGCCAGTTTCTAATGGAAGAACATGAGCTGAAAAGGCACCAATAAAATAGCTGGGTTTCATAAGCCCTGGGACTGCTTTCTCAGTACAAATAGCATTTGTGGTTTCAAACAGGGAGTCTCTGTGGCTGGGTTCAGTGAACAATGACTCAAACCAAACTTTGTGTGGCTGTTCTGACAATCAGGAAATGTGCAAACATTCTCAAAGCCCACCAAAGGCTGTCAGGTAAGGGGACTGCCATGCTTCTGTTTTGCAACATAGTGTCCCCGTCTTCATTCCTTGCTCAACCGGTCAGTTTCTTCAATTCAGAATGGAGTCCTCTGGCACCCTAAGACCAACCTGAATTCGACATTTTATGCAAAGTGTAAAATATCATGCACATACACACATACACATACACAACTGTCAGGCAGCCCCAACCCTAGTCTAAGCTCTTGTTTTGCCTTTGAATTCACTGAAAAGCCCTTTTTTAAAAAGAAGAAAAAGAGAGGAGAAAGGAAGGAAGGAGAGAAAGGGGGAGGAAGGAAAGAGATAAGAAAAAAAGAAGGGGTCTTCAATGTGATGGTAAAGAGAAATATTGGGCTACCCTATAGAATTCCCTTCTAGGTGTTTCTAGCTTTAAAGGGTGCTCTTTTTATTCAAGGCAGACTCATTCAGTGACTGAGACAAAACCAAAACCCAAGTCTCAACTTTGGGGCTCTTGTTCCAGCCATCCCCCACGAGGCCACGTAGAAGAGAGAAAGTGTTTATTTATTGCTCTATTATGACTGAAGCCAGCATTATTTGGCAGTTACTTTCCAAAAAATTTAATGTCAAAACTTCAATTTCATGAAACAACGGGTTTGGTCAAGGCCAAAATGCTTTGAGAGTACCTTTTTTTTTTTTTTCTCATGGTATTTCCATTGCTGGTACTAGCCAAAACCCAAACTACATACCCAGATGAAAATGAGCATAAATCAGAAAACCCCAGAGATGGTCTGAGCCTAGTGTGAAGAGTGAATGAATGATGACTTAGGTTAGCTTGTATTTTATCTGAACTAGATCCTTGATTTTTCTTTTCCCTTCTTTTCTTTTCTTTCTTTTTTTTTTTTTTTGAAACTGGTTAGATCAAGATTTCTTTTTATTCCTTGTTGGGTTATATCCTTCATTTTTATACAAATAAAATTATTATAGTACCCTTCCAAAAAGAAATATCCGGAAATTTAGCCTACTCCATTAAATGTCAGGCAGATTCCAGTGACTAATGACATATCACAGTTATTTCTCCAGTTATTCCGGGTAAGGGGGTCCAACTAGGAATTGACCTTTCTTTATAATAGTATAACAAATATAATAATAATAATATATAATTATATAATAAAAGGAAACCCTGAGTCTCTACTCCCCAAATTACTTGTTCTTGGGGGAAAATATGGTAGCACCTTTTTGGGAGTTGTACCTTAATGTTAGAAGTAACAGAGTCAGAAATTCACTGACAAATTACCATTTTGTTTGTAGACTTGGTGACTTTTTTTTTCTAATATAGACAGGATGAAGCACATAAAAGCATTTATTAAAGGACATATTTTTGCCTGAAAACAAGCCCTGTTTCTGCCCCCACAGGATGTTGGTGCTCTCCACAGACCTTGTGTTGATTACCCTCTGTGGGAAGTAGCGGTCAACTCTAATTAACTAATTTACTTTCAACAAGTGTTTAATTAGGGCCTTTGCCCATATGTTGTGTTCTTTTGAAGATTCTTCACAATGTAGGAACTTTATTAAAATACGAAGAATTAGTCTGGTTCTCTGACATGAGAGGACTTTGAATTTGTAGGAAATAATGGGAATCAGTTGACAACTATCAAATTCAATAACTATATATTGAACAACTTAGAAGGGCACTGAGCCATCCAGCATGGGGATAAAGTACTGTGCCTTCAGAGAACAGAACTGAAGATGAATACCTGAAAACCAAAGTGCAATATTCCAAAGAAGCAAAATTATAATCACTTATGGTGGATTGAGAATAATATTTTTTTGAATAGTAACTGTGTATCAGATACTTTCTGCACTCTGTCTCATTTAGTGCTCACAAGAATCCTACAGCCAAAATCATCCTCATTTGCAGGGTCCTGGGATACAGCCCCGAGTCCAGCTCCACGCTCAGCAAGGAGTCTGGAATTCTCTCTCTCTCTCTGCCTCCTCCACTCTGCACATACTCTCTCTCTAAGGTAAATAAGTAAATCTTAAAAAAAAAAATCACCCTTTATTTGTAGGTAAGGCAGCAGAGACAGAGAAGGGTTAACTGGCCATGGTCAGAGCTGACAGGCTGCAGATTTGGGATTTGAACCAAGAAAATCTTAGGCATGGCAGATGTACATTAAAGAGGTGCTTCCCAAAGGTGTCTAGAGGAATCCCCAGAGAAGCTGGTGAAACTGCAGATTCTAACTCAGTGGGTCATGGGTAAGGTCTAAGAGTCGGCATTTTTAATAAGCTCCCCTTAATACTCATGCTTAATACTCCCCTTAATACCATGCTACTGACCTTCCAACCACACTGTGAATAGCAAGGACTTAAAGGGACAGTGAGGATTTCAATAAACTAAAATGTGGTAAACATGTCAGAGGCTATTGAGAATCAGAGAGGATCAGCAAGTTAATCAATGACATGGAGCTAATAAAAAAGAAAAAAAGAAAAAAAGAGCTCAGGAGGGGCCCCCGGCTGGCTCAGTCCGTAGAGCATGTGACTCTTGATTTTGGGGTTGTGAGATCGATCCTCATGTTTGATGCAGAGATTACTGAAAAATAAAATCTTAAAAAAAAAAAAAAAAGAAAGGTCAGGTTCCAGGGCCAGACCGTGGCTATAAATCCTTTACTTTTTCTTCCTCAAGCAATTAAGACTATGAGATTATAAAACACAGACATAGAGGAAGTAATGATTAAAACTGGAGTTTAACAACTGTCTCTTAGGATAGTCCTATCTTGGCTAGAACTGAGTCCACACCACATCTGTTGCCATCCATGAAGACCAGAGCATAGGAAATGGAGTGTGCCTTTTAAACCCTGCAAAAACTCTATCATCAGAGAATGGGTAAGAATGAATGCACTGCTGGGGGAAGCTGAGGCATTCTTCCCCAGAAGAGGCAGGATGGGCAAGAGTGAAGTGTGGAGTCAGGCTCTGTGGTTTGAATCCCAGCATCACCCACTAGCTGTTTGACCTAGATTGAGTTACTTAACTTTTCTGGGCTTGTTTGTTTATCTGTAAAATGAAGATACTTATAGCACCTGCCTCTGAAGATTTTTCCAAGCATTCCATGGGATCTCACTGAAACGTGCTCAAAACACTTCCTAACATGTAATAAAAGCTATGCATTTCTATGAGGCAGTCTAACCTTGTTCTGCCTAATTGGCTGAACCCAGAATTAGCTCTGACATAGCAGTGGAGAAGGAGCAACGGTAAGAATGAACCAAATTAAGGTAGAGGAAAAAAGTCTTTAAAGCTCAGCTCTGCTAGTAATTCGCTGACCTTGGACAATTCACTGTATTTTCCTGGGCCTCAGCTTCCTCATCTGTAGAAGAAAGAGTGTTGAATGGACTGGAAATTTCAGACATTTCTTCCAGATATAATAAAGATCTACAATTCTATTATAGAATGGGAAAGGAGAGGAGAGACATGGGAATAAGAATTACTTGCAAAGCTTTGATAAGGTTGTTCGATCCCACTCCCAAGATTCCTGAACCCCCCTCCCACCAATTTAGTAAGTCTAAAAAGAGACATAAACACCGGCATTTTAATAAGTACATTCTATGATTCTGATGTATGTTGTCCCCATTCTTTGTAAACGCTGTCCTAGGTAATACAGAAAAAAAATCCAGTCTAGAATTGTAGTTTTTGTAAATAATCCTTATATATGTGATCCAGATATGGATAAAAATTATGTGAGCCTATTAACCCCCCCGTTTTTTTTTAGAAGAGAGGGGAGGTGAGGGTGAGAGAGAGGGAGAATCTTAATCCACACTAGGTGTGGAACCTGACAGGGGGCTCGACCTCACAACCCTTAGATCATGACCTGAGCCGAATTCAAGAGTGGGACGCTTAACCGACATGGCCACCCAGACACCCCTATTAATTTCCTTTTTATTTAATCCATGTTGAGTTGGGGTTTTGTTCCTTGCAACCAAAAATACCCTAGTTAATTCACATATTCTATTCCAGGCACTGCAGGTTTAAATGAGTTTCCCCCAAAGGCTCAATGACTCACGATAGAGGAAAAGAGTGTCAGAGTAGTAAAGTTGTGATAAGTTTCAAAACAGATTTATTTAAGATGCTATCGAAACACTGGGGAGGGATAGCAAAGCTTTAGGAGAGGGGAGCCTGACCTAATTCCTGAAAAATGAGCAAACACACTGAGTGAGAAGGGCATTGAAGGAAAGCTGGCTTGTGCTAGGGCTCAGATCCAGGAGAAAGCGGGGCTTACGTGCCTGGCTCAGTAGTACAGATTATTATCAGCTGATCTATTCAGGCAACAAAGAATGATTTTGTTTCCTCTGGGCACCATGTGGCAGATGTATCAGGGATGATACGACCTTGAAGCTGACAGAACTGAGTTCAAGTCTCAATTTCTTAGCTGTGTGATTCTGAGTGAGGTTCTTAACCTCTCCAAGCCTTCATTTTCTCATCTGAAAAGTGGGGTAAATGGTGCCTATTTTGCCAGTAGTTTAAAGTTGGAAGATAATGAGTTTAAAGTGCTTGGTACATCATTTTTATTATCAGTTCAATGATGATTGTTACCTATGTGCTAAGAATGCCAAGAGAAAAAGACATTGTCCCTGCTTTTGAGATGCTTAACATTTAGTCGGCAAGAATAAAATACAAATAGTTTGCTGAGAATGGGAATGCACTGGAGAGTTCGAGAAGCACAGTTTTTAAACTTAATTTGATTATAACAAATTATTAATTCATTTGACTATAATATAAACAGGTGATCAAGGTTTTATTTAAGATCATGGTTTCCATAGCTGCGTGGAGAATTGATTGTTAAGTAGAGGCAGCAGAGTGCGGAAGAGGCCATCCTTGTGGAAGGTGATGAGAGAGGATGAGCTAGGAAGCAGGGTTTGGGTAAAGAAATCTGGTAGATTTGCGAGATATTTGGGAGAATTGACTGGATTTGGATTTCATGCCTGAGCTACAAGTCTTGGCTGATGCTTGTGTTCCTAGTTTGGGAACGTTTCATATTGACGTCATCTTGGAGAATGTGAAAAACAAGAGGCAGAGCTGGAATCCTCATTGTCCTCACCCGATCCGCCTGACGCTTGGCCGGCAATTGATTATTCCCTCCCTGCAATCTGCGTGATTGAAGTGCAACTTTCAGCATGCTGCATGATAGCTTGCCACTTGTGTCTAAACTTTTCCATATTCAGGGGTTCTCAAAGTTCAGTCCTTAAACTAGCAACATCAGCATTACGTTGGGACGTGTGAGGAATGCAGATCCTTGGGCCCCATTCCAGAATGACTGAAGTAGAAATTCTGAGCCCGGGCCTCGTGGTCTGGGATTGAACAGCTCACCAGGTGATCCCCATCCAGGCCGGATTTTGTAGAATCACGAGTCTACAACCTTCAGCACACCAGGTGATTTGTAACATTCTGGTTTGTGCAAGAGGAAGCAGCTCCAGCTCCAGCTCCGGCTCCAGCAACATTGTGCCAGTTGCCGAGGAGGAGAACCACGGCTTTCTGGTGGAGGGCAGTGGGGCAACATAATGGAACCTTTCCACAAATGCAGGTAAGCTCCAACTGGGAGAATTGCAGTGAGTTTGGGAAGCTCTGTAGCTGATCTAGCGCAATCTGCGTCTTCCAGAGGCAAATTGCAACACCCAGAGTAGCCATGATACACACTGCAAAACGATGTCAGGATTAGTCTGGTATCAAAACTCCCAACCCCACTAGGAGAATAATTGGGGCTGGTGGAATATGTGAGAGGTAATCAAAAGGAAAAGTGTCCCTAAGGCATGCTTCTTGTGCACACTGGGCCATTCCACTATTCTTACAGACAAGCCTACTCAAACTCCAAGAGGCAAATATAATAGCCCGTCATGCCAGGTCAATAGGTAGAATTTCAAGGGTCAACAAGCCATCGTCTTAAAGGCTCCTGTTACAACTAGGCGACAGACAGTTGCTCAATTGTCTACTGGCCTCTGTGGCACAACTCCATGCTTCTTGCAAAGAAGGGAAAGGGGATTAATCCCATCGTGACCCCTAGGTCTCAGGTCCCAACTGCCCCGTCTGACTAAATGGCGTTCCTGGATGGGCTGCAAAGTTTGATAATTGCTGTAAAATCCCTTCCTGTCAGTTTTCAGAATAAAACCCTCTGGACAGAAGTATTTTCTCATTAGATAACTTATTTCCTCATCAAGTGAGCTCTTTTGTCAAAATATTGTTGAAAATATGTGATTTAAATTGCCTGTCCCTGAAGATACAGAAACTACGGTTCTAAGATCTGCCTTCTCTAATGACAAGGGGCTGTGCGGGACTATCTAGCTAAGTGCAGCTGCTGATCATCAACGCTGCTTAGTTTCTTACAGTTCATCTCCTCCCTGACCCTCTCAGCTAATTACACTCACAGCCCTGCTCACAGACATCCACGAGCAGGATCTAGCCATGGAGGACTACCCAGAGGGCAAATGGGAGACTTTTCCTTGGTTTGTTTTTCTCCAGCCTTAATAGGAATTGTTCAGTGTGAGTAGCCATCCAGCTAATTCTGACCTAGTCCTGTGGATCATCCACAATATTTTCCTCCACTGCATTGTCTTCCATTCATCACTGTGGCCGTCACCTCTGGACTCTCAGAATACACTAAGCTCTAACTGAGTGACCTTGGGCAAGCTTTTAATCAATGCAACCCTCATTTTCCTCATCTGTAAAATGAGAGGAGTTGTGATGATTAAATAAAAGAATGCATGTAAAGATTACTGTGGGATCTAGGGCATGGTGATGGATGATGATGACGATTGTAGTAGACCATTTTGGTGCTCCCCCTAGATTCCCTGGGATCCCTTTATACCATTTTTCTGTGCTTTTCCCCAGAGACTTTTAACCAATGGCTGTTGGGTGTGGAAATATGGAAGCCCCAGTAGTCACTGGGACCACAAGTTTACTCTGGAACTAAAGAAACAAAAAGTATCACAGAAATGAAGGAAAGTGATCCTCCTTGCTTTAACAGAATGGCTTTAGCATAGTTTTATGTTGATACTTCTTGACTTTGTGGTGATTTACAGTGTCATTGCTTACATCAATGCCAATACCAGTGTGCATGTCAGCTTAAACTAATGAAGCCATAACCTCATGAATGGGCCAGTAGCTTCAGGGCCAAGGGGAAGGTGCTGGGGAGGGGCAATAGTAGGAGTAAATCGTTGGTAGCCACAACTAGCCATGTGGGTAATTTGATAGAAATTCAGAGGACTTTATTTGTGAACTCTATAAATTTTTCCAGTATAACTAAGAACCTTCAAAGTGACGTAAAAGTCCATTAATAGTAAATTTAAAAAAAAAGGAGTCAGAAAAATGTAGTATACTACTGAATCAGTATGAATTTTCTCCATGACTTACAAGATGTAAGAGTGGCCACCATAAAGCTTCCTACCTTCCCACAGCTCCCTCACCCCACAGGACCACAAATGAGGAAGCAGGAGGAAGGGCTAGGAATCCTAGGTGGGCTGGCCGAAGGATAACTCCAAGTTCTTGCCCAGATCCTTCTTGTCCACTGAAATTTAGCTGACAGAACTCCTCACCAACAGTCTATGGTATGAAGTCTGCCCCTCAGCAGTCTGTCTTCACATCTGCCCTTTTCATCTCTATCCCTATCTCCTGCCCCCATTGCAGAATGCTCTGTGAATTATCGATCCCACAGTGCATGATACCAGGGAGTTTGTGATAAATTATTGATGCTGATATTTATTTTTCTATATCTATTCAATCCAGCTCAGCCCTACACAACCTGTAGGAAATTTAACTCCAACTCCTTTTTATGGGTTTTCTTCCCTTCCAATGGCTAAGAGTCCTGGAACTTCCAGTAAAAGAAGTCTCCAAGTCTATGAATTCTATCCTGCCATTTCCAAGAAACCAGGCCCTTGTGGCTCATTTAAGGACACTTTCTTATAGCAAATCTGGTCTCTAGGACCTTCCAACCATGCTCCTAAAGCCATACTCAATGCCATAGTTCTTAATACCAGTTCCCTGGTAACATGGTCACCTTACCTGACTTCCTGTCACCTTGAGGGTCCTATGTGCTACCCCTCTTTCCTCCAGTGTGATTTCATTCAGCCCTCAATCATTCTCTGTTCAACCCTTTAGACCACCTGATTTAGAAAAATCCAGCTCTAAGTTTGCATAAGAAGAATAGTAACAGATAACATTTAATGAACACTTTCATTTCCAATACTATGGTGAAAACTAAAGTTACAATGAATATAATATTAAAGAACTTACCATCTACTTAAAAAAACAGACAATATGTGGAGAACTATAAAACATGGTACTAAATTTTGTCATGGTAAAATTAATACGTCAAAAAATAGTGTCCATTTTTTTGAGAATTTATTACCTCTTTTGCATTGAGCCAAGCATGTCCACTTATGTAGTATATAACTCTTCCATTTATTCCTCATAACAAACTATTTTAGGTACATTTTGAGGTTTATGAGACACAGGGGTTAAGTAACTTCTACAATGTCTTCAGATAATAAGCATCAGTACTACGATTTGAATCCAGATCTACTGATAAAACTTACTTCATCTTATCCCCATTACCATCCCACTATGGGCACATAACAAAGGGTATTGTATTCAGTCTTGGGGCCTAGGGAGAGCTCCCTCATGGAAAGGATGAAAATTATATTTACGAGGAGACCAAAAGAATATTTAGGAATTAGCCAGGCAAAATGACAAGTGTGTAGCTGTGTGTGTGTGTATGTGTATACGTTGGCAGTGGAGAGGGGAGATAAAGGGTTCCCAATAGAGAGACTAGCAAGTGCAAAAATCCTGAGTCAATAAAGTACATAATTCATTACTAGTGCTGTCTGCTGGTACTTTAGAGATACAAAAGATGGGGAACTTCAAAAACTTAAAGACTTAAACTGCTCTGAGGGTGATAGGAACCAATGATAGGTTTTTTGTTTGTTTGTTTTTGTTTATATTTCCAAGTTTAAAAAAATGTTTTTATTAATATGTATTATTTGCTTCAGGGGTACAGGTCTGTCAATCATCAGTCTTATACAATTCACATCGCACAGCATAGCACATACCCTCCCCAATGTCCATCACCCAGCCACCATATCCCTCCCCCCACCTCTGTAACCCTCAGTTTGTTTTCTGAGATTAAGAGTCTCTTATGGTTTGTCTCCCTCCCTGGTCCTATCTTGTTTCATTTTTTCCCTCCCTATCCTCCACGACACCCCCCCACCCTGCCTCTCAAATTCCTCATATCGGAGAGATCATATGATAATTGTCTTTCTCTGATTGACTTATTTCACTTAGCATAATACCCTCTAGTTCCATCCATGTCATTGCATATGGAGCAAGATTTGGGGTTTTTTGATGGCTGCATAGTATTCCATTGTATGTATGTGTATATATATATACCACAGCTTCTTTATCAATTCATCTATTGATGGACATCTAGGTTCTTTCCATAGTTTGGCTATTGTGGACATTTCTGCTATAAACATTCAGGTGCATGTGCCCCTTCTGATCACTACATTTGTATCTTTAGGGTAAATACCCAGTAGTGCAATTGCTGGGATGTAGGGTAGCTCTATTTTCAACTTTTTGAGGAAACTCCATACTGTTTTTCAGAGTGGCTGCACCAGCTGGCATTCCCACCAACAGTGTAGGAGGGTTCCCCTTTCTCCACATCCTCGCCAACATCTGTCATTTCCTGACTTGTTAATTTTAGCCATTCTGACTGGTGTGAGGTGGTATCTCACTGTGGTTTTAATTTGTATTTCCCTGATACCGAGTGATCAGTGATAGGTTTTTAAGAAGGACTTAGTAAAATAAGATTTACCTTTTAGAAAGATTGTGTTGTATATAGTATAGGGAAGGGGCTAAAGTTGGTATATCTGGAAGTGGGGAGGCCTCAGTCTTCTCCCAAATGTGCATGTGTATTACATGTATTTTAGTGTGTAACATGGTAGCACACCGTATCTTTGTGTTTTATGTTTGTACTGGATTCATTTATTCAACAAATATTTACAGAGAGTTCTCAGGCAAGCCATTACAAGAAATGAGGATTACAGACCAGTATCCCTCATGAATAGAGATCTAAAAATATTTAGCAATATATCGACAAATCAAACTTAACAATATGCAAAAGAATAATATATCATGACCAAAGAGTTTTAATCGAGGTACTTAAGGTTGGTTTTGCATTAAAAAAAAAAAAAAATCAAGGGCAGCTGGGTGGCTCAGTTGGTTAAGCGATTGCTTTCAGCTCAGGTCATGATCCCGGAGTCCTGGGATTGAGTCCCGCATCAGGCTTCCAGCTCTACAGGGAGTCTGCTTCTCCTTCTGACCTTCTCCCCTTTCATGCTCTCTCTTACTTGCTCTCTCTCAAATAAATAAATAAAATCTTTAAAAAAAAATCAAAGTAATCTATCTTATCAGAAAAAAAGGAAGAAATCATATGATTATTTCAATGGATGCATAAAAATATTTGACAGAATTCCACACCCACTGAGAAAAAAAAAATTAGCAAGCTAGAAATAGAAGGGTATTTCCTCAACCTTCTAAGGACATGTACAAACATCCTATAGCTACCTAAGATTGGACTTAAAGAAAAAGATAGCACTTCTCCTCTAAGATTAGGAACAAGTCAATGATGTACACTCTCGCCACTTCTCTTCAACATTGTAGTGGCTGTCTTAGCCAGCCCAATAACACAAGAAAGAGAAATAAAAGGCATAAATATTAAAAAGATATAATTAAAGTGAGCAAGTCCAGTTGCAATCGCTGGTTCAGATGATTCTGTGGGCACCGAACACCACTACCCCTGGCAATAGAGCGAAAAAATGCTTTCTCTTCTAGCTCAAAACCAGGAATCACCAAAAGCAATTTGCTTTCACTCATCAGGGTAGCAGTAACTATTCCTATTTTGCCTAGAATTGGGTAACCTCTCCAACTCTGATCCATAATTGAATTCTCAGGAAACCTGGTTGTCTTAGCAATCTACAGGCAACCCCGTCAATGCTCTACATTTTTGACACGATTTTCATGGGCTCTAGAAAACAGGAAATGGCAGATATTATAAATGTTTTTGTAGGACAGAAGGTAAGTAAAACCCAAAAAAATGCAGGGATTTTCCGTGTTGGTTAAGTTTCTGGGTATCCAGTAGTCTGGGGTACGCAGGGATTTTTCTCTCCAGAGTGAAAAATTAGTTGCTATACCTAGTGTATAGTCACTATATGTCAAAGCTAGGGATGTCATTTGTTAGACCTCTAACTTTTGAGACAACTTGTAACGTATTTTGGTTAGTATTCAGACTAATGCACTAAGTGACCCAAAGGTCTACCAGTTTTGAGTAGAACCTGAGAAAGCTCTCCTGCTTGTCCAAATATAGACCAGGAGAACTCGGTGGAACCAATTAAATTAAAGCAGTTTTGGAAGATCAGATTGTTGTTTGAAGTCTCTAGTAAGCCCCAATAAGAGAATCACAGTAGAGGTTATGGAGAAAAACTATGCTCTTCTACAACTGTTCCCCTTTTGAAGAAAAACAGCTCTTGGTTTGCATTTGGACACTGACAGAGAGTGACTGTGGAAAACAAGATGTCTGTGCAAACTGCTATCCATCAAGGACCGAGTATTAACCGTTACACCATCAGATGAAGTTGGTTGTGTCCACACCATTCCAGCTTCAAGTGGAAATGTAACTGGGCAGGACTTTGAGATTATAAACTGCTTGAACAGTTAGCTTGCATTTCCACTGAAATTACTTCTGTGGTACTGCTATCTATTATGGCCTCATGGGGAATTCTATAGGATGGATGACCAAGAAAGAAAGAAATTGAGCTTATTTTGAAAATTGTCCTGCTTCATATGCAGGCATCAGCTCGAAATGACCAGAAATATCCTTGTTTGAGATGTGGGAATGGATATCCTAATAGAATCTTCTTAATATGCCTCTCTTTGTAGAGTAGTTTGGGGCTGTAAAAATGGCCATGCGAGATAAACTTTGAAAAACAATCTTAATATTCAGTGGGAAAAGCTCTTTGTTTTGTGTTGTTCTGTGACCTTTAATTTTTTTTTGTCAAACATTAAAAACTTTCTATCAATTACAAATGTATAGGGAAATAAAAAATAGTAAAACTAATATTTATGCAATACATTGTAATTTAAAACATTAGAAACATTGAAAATTATTTTATTTCTTTATAGAAAAGGAAAACCTTATCAAAAGTAATTTAAACAGTGATTACCTCGTTGTCATGTAAATTATAAAATGGAGAGAGCTTTCTTTTCTACGCCTTAGTGAATTGCCATACTCTTTTATATCCATTGAACATTTTACCCTTTGCACTTACAGTGTCATAAAGTATCTGAGTTCTTTTAATGTTTCTTATGTACTTTTTTTTTTTGGTCAGCATCACTTCCTTGGAATATCTTCACTTCTTGTTGCAACCACCTTTTTCATTTATATCAGTAAGTTTGCCTTCACTAAGTTCCTCTAGCTACATATCTGGAGTCTCTCAAATGGCAGAAATGTCAACATTCCCAAGGTCAGCTGTTTCTTCTACAACTCCTTTTACATTTTATTTGAATTTCACTTCCAGCATTAACAGTTTTCACTTCTTTGTCACATGTCTATCTTTGTGGACTAATTCTCTTTCACATTTTTATAAAATTCAAATGGGTTTATCATTGGGAGCCAAAGAAGCAACAAATGACAGACTTTGCTGTGTGTGAACTGAATAACAGATAAGCAGTGACCAATCACTGGTAGACTTTGAAAGAAGTGACACAATTTGTCACTGATCATTATGTGCATCCGTTGTTTACATAGTGATTTGTGGATTGAAGAGTTGGCAGTGAAGTTTATACTTTAGGCAATTTCTCATAGTTAATATACCATAGTAATTTGAATTGTGTTGAGGCTAAACCATGATATTTACTTAACTAAACCATGATAAGTGAAATTTGTGCATATCAGAACCATACAAAGTAATAACTGCTGGTATATCGGTAACCCACTGTGTCGAAGGACAGATGGTCTAGGGGATGGGTCTATACTGATCTTCAGGCATGGTTTGGCTATTTGGTCAGAGACTCAGAAGGGAGAATTTTTGCAGATTAATGTCAAGGAAGTTGTTTTTTTTTTTAATTCAATCAGCCAACAAATAGTACATCATTAGTTTCAGATACAGAGTTCAGTAAGTAATTGTTGCATAGAACACCCAGTGCTTGTCACATCATGTGTCCTCCTTAATGCCCATCAACCAGTTACATCATCACCCCACCCAGCTCCCCTCCTGCAACCATCAGCTTGTTTCCTGCAGTTACTAGTCTCATGGTTTGTCTCACTCTCTGATTTCTTCCCATTCCATTTTCCTTCCATTCCCCTATGGTCCTCTGTGCTGTTTCTTATATTCCACATATGAGTAAAACCATATGATAATTGTCTTTCTCTGATTGACTTATTTCACTCAGCATAATACCTTCCAGTTCCATCCATGCCCATGTAACTGATAAGATTTCATCCTTTTTGATGACTGAGTAATATTCCATTGTGTGTGTGTGTGGGTGTGTATATATGTATGTATACACCATATCTTTTTTCCCCCCAAATACTTTTACTTTTATTTTTACAAATAAAATACTTTCATTTTATTTTTTCAGTGTTACAAGATTCATTGTTCATGTACCACACCCCATGCTCCATGCAATATGTGCTCCATATCTTTTTTATCCTTTCATCTGTCAATGGACATCTTGGCTCTTTTCCAATGTCCATAGCCACTCGGCTATTATAGACATTGCTGCTATAAACATTAGGGTGCAGGTGCCCCTTTGGATCACTACATTTATATCTTTGGGGTAAATACCGAGTAGTGCAATTGCTGGGTCATTGGGTAGCTCTATTTTTACCTTCTTGAGGAACCTCCATACTGTTTTCCAGAGTGGCTATACCAGCTTGCATTCCCACCAACAGTGTAAGGGGGTTCTGCTTTCTACACATCCTCTCAAACATTTGTTGTTTCCTGACTTGTTAATTTTAGCCATTCTGACTGGTGTGAGGTGATAACTCATTGTGGTTTTGATTCGTATTTCCCTAATGCCAAGTGATGCTGGGCTGATCCCCATGGAGCTCACTAGTCTTACCATGGACCTCATTACCCATATAAACTAAGGTTTATCAAAGATGTAGTTACAGCATCAGTTGGCAATTAACAACTTGCAAGGTTGGGCTGTGGCATATATTCTAAGCCAGTGACTGAGATGAAGTGTTGTTTCTCCCAATGTTAGAATACATGAGCCTGGAAACCCAGGAGTGGATGTAGGTGTGGCACCTCCCATTATAGTACTTCATTACCCACTTATAAAACATTTTTTTTTCACTGTCCCTAAAACTATGAACTTTTCTGGTTGGAGGATTTAGCACCCAAGAGAGACATTCTTCCACCATGGGACATAGCAATGTTGCATTGAATTGGAGTTGAGATTGTCCCTTTGCCATTTTCGGCTTCTTATACTACTTGACAAACAGGAAATGTACCCCTGTGCTTCCTGGGTGATTGATCCAGATCAGGGGTCTGCACACTTTTCCGTAAAGGGGTAGATAATATATATTTTTGGCTTTGTGGGCCATATATTTTCTGTCACCAATTACTCAACTCAGCTGTTGTAGTATGAAAGCAGCCACAGTCCATGCTTAAATGAATGGGCATGGCTGTATTCTTACCAGGCAGGATCAAGGCACAGAACCAATAAAAGGAAATGGTCTCTTTCTTCTCTGGAATCACTCCCATTTGATATATATAAGAGCAGATATCCTTTCAAATTCTCCCTGTTCCTTCCTGGGACAATAAAACAGGAATTCCAACCCTTTGAGAAGTATTGGGAAGAACTCTATGATTTCCTTGCCAATTTTTCATTTCTACTTCTCTCAGGCCTTGAAGAATGAGTGAGCACTGTACAAGTGTGTGCCAGTTTGCACCGAGCCCTTTCTTTGGGGAAGTTTCATACCTGTACATTCTTCCATATATACTCTGTGCTGCCCTGATCTCCTCTATGTAGTAAGTTTATTGGGAGGTCAGACTTTGCAAAGGCAGGTAGTTGTGAAGTCTGCAGTTTTGCTTTAACTGGTGGGTAAGCTTAGCTTCTTCTATAATATCATTGGTCCTTGTGCAAACATCATTGTTTATTCACTGACTACTTCCCTTTCCTAAACCTCTGCTACATTTCAGGATACCCTAGAACAAATCTAAGACTTCTGCTCAAACAGAAGTTTCCTAGAATACCTAAAGGGTCTGTTATTCCAAATTGTGTGTATATGATCCCTAAGTTTTAAGATCATGAGCATCTCTTAGTATGAAATTGGAGAATATAAATTTCCCTTGTAATAGGAAAGTCAAGGATTCTAGAAGGGCAGAAACCCAATAACAATTTTTTTTAAATTGTAATAGCCGTTAAGCAAGGCACTTTAATGTATTACCTCCTTTAACCCTTAAAACAACCATTTAAAACTTGTAACAACCTACATATTGTATTCCCACTTTAGATGAAGAATGGTAACCAGAGATGTTAAGTAACATAGTACTGCTTACACAAACTAGTAAGCAACAAAACCAGAATTTAAACACAGATCTCTTTGACTCCCAAATCCATGCTCTTAATCATTGTGCTATAGTAGCAATTAGTGGGAGGGAAACTAAAACAATAGTCATTATCTTTTGTCAACCATCTGTCAACTCTGAGTAGCAGAAACTATCCAAGAAAGAGAGGTAGTTTGTCTGTGGCCATTCCTAAATAAGGGTTAAGCATTCCATAAATCAAACATCTTCCTGCTTATAGAAAGCTGAACTTGGGTGTACCCTAAGGCATAATTCCTCACCAGAGATGCAGTTCCTGGCTTCACCTGGTGCAGTGATCCATATAAGGCTAGTACAACCTATGGTGGACTGATGGAATAAAAGAACAACAAGTAGGATTCTGATATGGAAAAAATCTGAGGAGGGAGAACTTTCATGGTCTAACATGTTAGTGTCACGTTTTACGTGGTCTCTACTTTGTCTTCTGAATTAGGCAGTATTCTCATTGTCCTTTTTCTCCACAATTTCCATAATGCTAGCTATTTTTCAGTAAGTCATAGGACTTACATGGCCTGCTGAAAATCCGTGATATATACAATTTATTTGGTATTCCACAATCTTCTTATACATCTTAAATACCCTCTTCCAGAGCCACTGTGCAAAACTTTGTCTCCTCAAATATGTCCACTCAAAACAAATAACACCACCTACTTTTATTGAGAAGGAAGCCATGTGACATATTTCCTCATTTATCTTCTTCAAACTTTCTAGATATCATAAGAAGATTTTCTTTGTAAATTCAAAATATTTACCTTAAAAATAAAAAGACAAATGTAGATGCACAATAGACAATCACAATAATTTGAGTTACTTTGGTTTATGCAGCTAAAAATTCATGTAACTGTTCCACCATCTGGCTTACACATGGAAGAGAGGAGACTTACTGAATTGGCTGAGAACAAAAGGAGAACCATCTGGTCATCTAACAAACATTGTTTGAATGCCTACTCTGTGCCAGGAACTGTAACCAAAGTCAAAGATAATAGTTTGGTCATATGGGGCTCAATATGAGAAAGGCTTTTTCCAGTTGTTTAAATTGTCGGGCAACAGAGTAGGCTATCTTAAAATCCTATAAATATCCCATTTGTCAACCAAATACCTACTGACCACATCGAATATTATGAAAAGTTTTATTTTTTCCCATTGCAGAAGAGATCAAAATAATTCGGTTACTTTTAACTCAGTGCTTCTATGGAATGATAATTCTAGGCCCTTTTCCTGCCCAGTACTCATTTTCTACCCAGCACTCTTTTTATTTCCACATTCCTTTAAAAATGTATCTATTCTCAGGTTTATCTTTTTGCTGATGACTCATAATTGGTTTTCTCTAGTCCTAAGAAATCTTTTTTTTTTAAAGATTTTATTTATTTATTTGACAGAGAGATCACAAGTAGGCAGAGAGAGGCAGGCAGAGAGAGGGGGAAGCAGTCTCTCCACTGAGCAGAGAGCCCAATGCGGGGCTCCATCCCAGGACCCTGAGATCATGATCTGAGCTGAAGGCAGAGGCTTAACCCACTGAGCCACCCAGGCGTCCCTAGTCCTAAGAAATCCTTAAGCATCAGCCATACTTAGCCCTTCTACTGGGCATTTCCATTTGGATGTTTTTCTGTCTGTCCAAAATTAATTTAATCAAACTTATCCTTAGCTCAAAATTCAGTCTCTTTCTGAAACATACATTTCTATCAATAGTACCATTTTATTTTTTCAGTAATTTTGGCACAAAATCTTATAGTGACCATTGAGGTACTATGTCCCTAGGCCTTAGAATTGGTAATCAATCATGTTGGCTCAATATTTCTAATGTTCTCTCACCACTTTAAAAAAAAAGTTCCACGTACCCTTCCAAGTTCATGACTCTCTATTCTGTAGGCTAAGGAGTAGGACACACTATAAAATCTGTATTTCTTGCCATTTCTCCAAATAAATAAGCACATGTACTCTTTGTAATATTTTGTTGCTTATTCTAGCATTTATCAAAATGTAAATGGATTTGGACCATATTTTTCTACAGCTACTATGAATAAAAATCATGCATTTCCCTCCACCTTGGGTAGCACAAAATATTCAGTAGGTATTTTATAGAATGGAAGAATGAAAGTACATTACTAAAATACTCAAGTCATTTGAAATTTGAAAAACTCTAAATGAGTGCCTTATTTCATTGTTTCTTGTTTTTACACATGACAAGTCAAACTAGACCAACCTAAAACATTATTGCACCTACGGGATTCTTTTTTTTTTTTTTTTTTGCACCTATGGGATTCTTTTTAGGAGCTGTTTCTGCAAAGGATGGACCACAGTCTTTCCTGGATGTACAATACCCACCTCCAGGATTTATATAGATTGATATGTGGCTAGTAGTAATCCCATTTCCCTGCATCGATCCTTGGTTGGACTTCATTATACTAAACTGTAAGCACCCTAAAGGCAGGAGCTATGTTTTCAAGTAAGCATCTGAATTCTTAGATCCTAGCAGAGTGTGGCTTTTTATAAATCTGTTCAGTAAAGAAACCCTGATAATAATAATAATAGCAATTATTCTTTTGCTTTTTGAAGACATTGTTAAAAAATAAAAAGACAAGCCACAGACTGGGAGAAAATAGGGACAAATGACCTTGCTCATTAAGCAACTGTATCCAGAATATATAAAGAACTCTTAAAACTCAGTAATAAGAAAAAAAAATCCAGTTTTTTAAAAATGGGCAAAATATTTGAACAGATGCTTTACCAAAGAAGAGATAATAGCAAATAAGCACATGAAAATATGCTAGCAGCATACAGGTAAGAACACAATGATATACCACTATACACTTATTAGAATATCAAAAATGAAAAAGACTGACCAAGTGTTGGTAAATATGTGGATCAACTGGTATTTTTTTTTAAAGAGTTATTTATTTATTTATTTATTTATTTATTTATTTATTTATTTATTTATTTATTTCACACAGAGAGATCACAAGTAGGTGGGGGGGGGGAGCATGCTCCCCGCTGAGCAGAGAGCCTGATGCGGGGCTCAATCCCAGGACCCTGAGATCATGACCTGAGCCGAAGGCAGAGGCTTTAACCCACTGAGCCCCCAGGTGCCCTGATCAACTGGAATTCTCATCCATTTTTGTGGGAATGAATAGTACAATCACTTTGGAAAATAGGTTGTCAGATATTTCTTTTTTTTTTTTTTTTTTATTTATTTCTTTTAAGATTTTAATTATTTATTTGACATGGGGGGTGGAGAGAGCAAGCACAAGCCCGGGGAGCAGCAGGCAGAAGGAAAAGCAGGCTCCCTGCTGAGCAAGGAGCCCAATGTGGGGCTCGATCCCAGCATGCTGGGATCATGACCCCAGCCGAAGGCAGCTGCTTAACCAACTGAGCCACCCAGGTGCCCCAGGTTGTCAGATTTTTAAATCTTAAACTTACACCTATGGTATGACCTAGTCATTTCACTCCTAGAAATCTATTCAAGGGAAAAGAAACCATGTGTCTTCATAAATACTTGCATATGAATGCTCATGACAGTTCTTTCATAATAGCCAAAAACTGGAAATGACTCAAATACTGATGAACTATTTAATGAATAAATGAATTATGGTATATTCATACAATGAAATACTCAGCAATAAAAAGAGATGAACTAATGATACATATGACAACATATATAAACCTCAAAAGAATTATGCTGAATGAAAGAAGCCAGGATAAAAAGAGTGTATATTGTACTATTCCATTTGTATAAGATTCTAGAAAATTTAATCTACGATGACAAAAAGTAGTTGTCAGGATAGAGAGAGGTGCAAAGAGAGATTACAAAGGGGCACAAGGAAACTTTTGGATGTGTTGTACACTTTAAAGTATGCAGTTATTTACTAAATCTAAATAAATCTGTAAAAAAAAAAAAAAAAGGAAAGAAAGAAGAAAAACCCCTGCTGTTCACTATATTTGAAGATCCCTATCATGTGGACAAATATAGTCACTGAAGAAGACTTGCCTTTATTAAATGAAAATCTCTGAATATTATTGCTGCAAATGTAAGATGGACTCAATCATTTATTTATTTAACCTATATTTATTTAGGACTTACCATCTTCTAGACAGCGTTTCAGGAGCCAGGGATATATGTGTGAATAATGCAAGTGAAGTTCCTGCCCTCTTGGAGATTACATTTTATGGGGCAGAGGGGGCAACATGCTTACCATACAAATAGGTTCTATGTCATTGCCAGGAATGGTGATGCAGAGGAAGTCGACAGGAATGATGGAGAGGAGGGTTGCTATTTTAGCTTGGATGGTCAGGGAAGATCTGACTGGTGACATTTGAGCTTAAAAAGCTTTTTATAATATTAATGCTCTTAATTCCTAAATTTTCATTATTTCATGTTTCCTAATTTTTGAGACTTTAGATAGCAAACTGACGTCCTGGATAGTAACTGGTAATTCTTTGACCCTTTATGTGACTCATGGTCTCGATCTTAAGAAAGCATTTTGGGGGTTTGTTGGCAGTGGGGGTAAGCTATAGAGAGTTAAACAAAATATATATAATTTAAAGGCCTGTGAGATTTCTAAAAGCCAAACATCAATTAGGAAACCAGTTTCAAATTAGAATCATCTCCCTTAATTACCACTTTGAAGGGAATTACCTTACCCCCATAATAGAACATGTAGCTCCCTTTCATTTTGCAGCTGAGTCTAAGTACTCTGTTTTTCATTTACCTGTTCTTTCCTGTACCAATTTTTACATGTCAAAATCAATGTTCATAACGATGAAGGGTGAGATTGTCTATATGATCATATTGGCGCATCTGTGTTATTACTTATCATTCACTCATCCATCCAATATGCACTAAGTACCCACTATGATCTGAGCACTAACAACAGCATGTGACCGTGGCAGTGAATCAGATATAAAACTCAAACTTGAATAACTTATTGTCTGCTAAGGATAATTACATGCAAAGAAAGGACAAATGAAATTGTCAGAGGTATTGACTTACAAGATAAAAGAGAGGGAGACTGGCAACTTGTCAAGCCCACGATTATGTGGTGTCCTTGGTGATCTTTCCATAAGCTCAAACTTCTCCCACTATTCCTACAATGTCCTGTATCTAGTTCTTTGGAGCCAACTAGACTTGGTGAAATCTCTGTTATAGCCCCAAATATCTTTCCAATACTTGAACTTTCTCCAGCTATTTACCTGAAATGGCAGAGATGACAAAAAGGATTAACGGATATAAAAATTATAAAGTGTCTAACAGATTAGATGTCTAACTAATGTTAGTTCCTTTCTCCTATGTTTTATTCACCCAAAAAACCAAGTCTGATTTCATACTTCAAAGCTTTAAAAAATTATTATAAAATATTTCAGATAGAGAAGCGTTTAAGGAATAACGTAATGAACTCAGCTTCAGAAATAAAACTTAATCAATAGTGGATACATCCTGTGTACCAGACTCCCTTACCTACCAGTAGTACCTTCTCCAAAGGAAGTAACTTCTATCCTGAATTTGCTATTAATCTCATGCATTTCTTTATATTTTTACGCATATGTATTCATATATGCTATGTATATATACAGAGTTGCTTTGTGTGTTTTTAAGCTTTACATAGAGAACATCATACTCTAGGTATTCTGAAAACCAGACTTTCCTGAAAATGTTTTTGTAAGATGCATCCTCATTGATCTGTATAGAGCTAGTTCAGTCAATTCTCTGTCCATACTCTTTCATCACATGAACATTTCATGATTTATTTTTGCTCTGGTTGGTAGACTTAACAATGCTGCTTTAACACTGTTCATAGCTATGCAAGGTGCCCCATGCAAATGTATGAGAATTTCTAAGGGGTGCACTTGGAAATGAAATTGTTGGCTCATGAAATGTGCATAGCTTCTACCATAAAATCCCACCAGCAGTGTAAGAATTCGTACTTTCCTACATTCTCACTAATTCCTGGCATAGCCATATATAAAAAATGTTTTCAAATGAAAGGGTGTGAATTGGTGCTTCAATATGGTTTCAATTTATGTTTTCCTTTCTACTACTGGAGTTGAGCATCCTTTCATATGCTTAGTGATCATCTGGGCTGCTTCTTGTATGAATAATTTTTGTCCATTTCCTCAAAGTACATTCACAGCAGAATAACTCACACTTTCATCTTCTCCAACTTTAAATTTGTTAAAGTTTTTATAGAATGCACTTGAACCTTTTGGAATATTAAAAAAAGATTAAGATCCTCCTTACCACCCTTGTCCCCAGCCACCCAATTTTCCTCTTTGTAATTAACTTTTCTTCATCTGAAATATGAACGTGCATAGGGATTATTGTTTCCTTAGTTCTGTCTGTGCACTGAGAAGAAGGAGTATAGTAAGTAGTGTAAAAGTTAGAGTCCTGTGGCAATTTTTAAAGGACTAGAGAGACCATAACCAGTCAAGAAGCTTTCATTACCCTTGAGCAGAGAGACAGGATGAAGATAAAAGAGAGAGAGTGATCGATGATGCTTGGAAGTCACAGAGAAAATTGAGGATGGAAGGTCTCATATCATCAGAGAGCTCAGGCCATGACTATCCTTCAATATAACAGTCCTAGGAACCAATGGCTTATGTATGAACATGTCTATCCTCATACAGGGTGATGAACACCAAGTTGTATGGAGATGAGAGAGTCAGCATCTGCTAACCAAAGTTTTTTCATGAAGCCTGTGAAATCATGCTGGATGTTGTTTCAAGGTTCTCTGACATTATAATGAACAGTATGCTTATGACTTGTATTTATTGTCTGCTATATGGAAAATACTTTACGTATTAGGTCGTTGGATCTCTCAACACTGCTAACAGGTTTTTAAACCTTTCATAGATGAGGACCCTGACTTTCATACTGGGGAAAAGTTTACCATAGTTCTAGCTGACATGTTACAGATCTTGGGTATTGCCTGTCTTGTAATGAAGGTGTAGATTTAATTGAAATTGATGGGAATGACATTTCCCATCAATAGTTAGGTATATAGTTGAGAATAGTTAGGTATTCTCAACTTCAAATTGTATAATTACCCACCTAAAAATAAGAATTACTAGTTTATCTGGAAATGTCCGGGTTATTTCACACCATACTTCACGTGATTTTTCTTTCCGATGAAGTTATCATGTGTCTGTCATATATAAATCTCTAAAAGGTGGATACCAGGTTATCACCTGAAAAAGCTCTGACTGGAAATCCAAACAGGTGAACATTTCAAAACATGCGGTTTTGTCATCCTCAATCATCTTCCCCTGAATATTGGTAAGGAGAAAAAGTCACTTCTTTGTAGCAACCTTCTGGGTTTATCATAAAATGATAGAGCCTTAGATTGAGGCAATTGTGAGCAATTTTCCTTTCTGAAGGGGAAAAAAAAAAAAAAACCCTAGCCCTAGGATCCTAGGCTTTCATATGTTAGCCAAAATGAATGCCTCCAGGATTTGTTTCCAGAGCTCCCTAAAACATTCCCAACTGTCCCAAGCTCCCCATTCTTGGAGGCCATGGGATGTAATCTAAAGTGAGCTCTAGGGGTCTAACTGTTGGTACTAGAAAGTAAATGGCTACTTGAAGAAGTTTCCCCAAACAAAACCCAAAATGTCTTTTATAGAGAAATTACAACATTTGTTTTAAAAGGTGATGTGTTCCCCTGAAACTCTTTGTGCTTTCAGCAGAATGAGTTCAAGCCAATTTGGGGGGGGATTTTATTCAACTTTAAAACTCCCATGGCCATGAATCCACAGAAGCTGTTTACTCTCTTTGAAGTTTCCTTTCACTCGGAGCTGACAGAGTTTTAGCCAAGTTTGGCTTCAGGAGGCCTTCAGAGATTGTTCTCTGCCCAGGTTGAGTCCTCTCTGTGTGGTGGTTTAGCCCTTGGCTTAAATTTCACAGGGAGGACCAAGTTGCTGAAGTCCAAGGCAGAGTGGATAAGTGTTTCCAGCACGGGGAGAGGTTTTTGAGAGGATCGTGTATGTGTATGCGTGCGTGTCTATGTGTGTTGGTTTGGTTTTGCTGAAATGAGTCCATGAGATGTATATTGAAAAGTTAAATTGCACTTAGTATGTTCTAAACGTTTACATCTATCAGATATAGAAATAACTTTGTTTCTAAATGGTAATGATTACACAATGGTTATTCTCTCCATATCATTATTTTCCCATGTAATTATTAGAGGACTTGAGATAATGATGAAATAATCTTGGTAAATGGTCTAATAAAAAAATAGTGTCATGCCAAATTGACCGTGAGCAGCAATGAAAAAGTAGCACATGAAAGTGGTTAAGTGTATTACCCAAAGTTCCCATTACTGTATTCAGCCATCTCGCCTTACGATGCACTAACATTTCTCTTAAATAGGGTCATGGATCATTAATTCCCTGGCCTTGAAATCTCTTATTATTAAAAGTGTTACTTAGCAACTTTTCGACATTGAAGTTAATCCAAATAAGAAAAGCCAAAAGGTCTGTTGGTCTGTTCACTCTTATTGTAAAAAACGATTGATGTCCTGTCCTGGAATATTTTTCATTTGCTTTCTTAGAATTATATTGTCTTGACTGGGATAGGAAAAAAAGAGTAAAATGTGAGTTTCCTTGGCTCCCATAGATTAACGAACAAAATCACAAACATATTCGGTATTCATCTCATATGTCTGCCTTGCTGTTCTTCATATGTGAAAATGACTCTCATCTCTCTTCCAAATGTTGGATTCAGTGTTTAAATAATATATGCTATCTAATATCCAGTTAATAGATACAGTAGGCTCAAATAAATATACTTCTTTTTCTGCAGGTTTGATTGCATTGGCTGCAATATTTTGCTAAAGCAGTCAGATTTATTTCGATGACTATATGCTAACTGGTGAAGCCACTAGAACTATTCAGGATGAGAGTACCACTTCTATTGTGTTCCTATTATACTTTACTACACACTTCCACTTATGCACTTATCATCCTGTATCATCCAATCAGGCTGACTTCCAGGGCTGACTTTGTGGGCATATAACCTGTGCCGCCATGCAGTGCCCTCACCTGGCTTTGCCCCACTCCTGGTTTAATGCTGCACTGTGGGTCTCTTAAAATTCTTAATTTTCGAAGAAGAGGTTCTGCATTTGCATTTTGTACTGGGCTCACATATATAACTGACCCTGCTTATATGTCTATCTTCTCTACTGGAGAGCAACTACTTGAGAGAAGGGATTGTACTTCTTGATCAATTCAGTGCATGTTGTAGGGACTGATTAAGTTAGCCTCATGGAAAGCAAAAAGTTTTGATTTCTCACAATACAACCTGATAATACATTATTACTTTGCGTCAAGCTTTGAACAGAAACTTCTTTTTTTGGGCTATAATTTGTGTCTACATGATTCAGTCAGTGTATTTTAAGTATATCAGTAATGTGCCTGGAATGCTTTGGGTACTAAGGCATGAAAAATTAAGGATCAAAGACACAATTGTTCCCAAGAAGGAGGTTAGAGTTAAATGTAATAATAAAACTAACACCTGAGAATAGAAAAGACTGTATGATTAAATTTTTAAAATCCCATATCATTATTAAGTTAGGAAAATTTCTTTCTCAATAATGGGTTCATCTAGCAAGCAGTGGCCATTAGCTACCATCATTCTCTTTGTTCTACTTATAAATAATGCTTGCTTTCATTTATTTTTTCCTTTTAATTAGATCTAAAAATCTGCTTCTTTGGGATACCTTCATGCACTATTGGTAGGAATAGAAATTATGATAAACTTTCTATGTGGAAATTTGGAATCATAATTTAAAAATCCTAAAAATATGCAAACCTATTGACCCAGCATTTCTATTCTAAGATTTTCTCCTGAAGCACACTATATCTATAAAGCAAAACTTTGGAATAAACATCTAGTAAATAAATTATTTTAAAATGATATACAAAATACCTGTATTATTTTAATACAGGTATTTGTATTATATTTAATACAAGTATATTGTATTATTTGGTATTTATACAACTTATTTTGATAATATAGGGTAACTACATTTAATAAAAATAAAATATAAAATAATTATGAACTCATACTTAAATCAGTATGATTCTAATTTAATTTTTCACGTATAAATGCATGCATTAAGAAGTGGAAATAAACATACCAAAATACTAAAAGTTATGCTGTTTTGGGAGAAGGGATTCTAGATCATTTTTGTTTTTGTTTTTTTACATTTCTCTATTTTAAAAATGATTTTAGAGGCACCTGGGTGGTTCAGTCAGTTAAGTGTCTGCTGTCGGCTCAGATCATGATCCTGGGGGCCTGGGATGGAGGCCCCTCCCTGAGTTGGGCTCCCCACTCAGTGAGAAGTCTGCTTCTCCCTTTATTCCTCCCCCTGCTCATGCTCTCTCTCTCAAATAAATAAAATACTTTTAAAATTTAAAAAATAAAAGTGATTTTTAAACATTTTAAAATACCAGTTTTCAGTGTTTGAGGTTACCTCCATCTTTGTTAAAAATACTAACCTAAATTTATGTACATGTATGTCAGAGATTATAACTAGAATTTAAAAACCCTTAGTATTTGAATTTGAATTTTCCAAGAAGAGCTGCAAACCCTAATTAATCCTTAAAAGCAAAGATGTTGACCATGGGAAGTGCTTCTTTATAGCAGTCTTTCAAAAGCATTATTTGGAAATCAGCATGGTGGGCAAACACCAACTGTCCAACCTTGCAAATCATACTGTACCACCTTAAGGGTACAGGAAAACAGCAAATTTTTCCTGGATTTGGGGGAGGACTTCAGAGTGACAAATCCCAAAGTAAATGTGTATGACTGAGACTATTGAGTTGACAGAAACTGGTCTCTCTATAAATGGTGGCAGAACCTTTCTGTGGTTTAGCAGAGTATTTTGTTCCTAGCTCAGTTTTAGTGCTTTGTATTCAGTGTGCCCAAGTATCTCTTCACAGGTCTGTTTCCATTACTAAAATTCATGCTGCTTGAGGGCATGGAGCATATATTCTTCATGCGCCCTCCCAATGCACAGTTAGGCACTGGCATATAGTAAGACACCACATGTGTTTTGAGAATGAAAAAGGAGTGTGAAAAGTCAGGTCTTATCTTAAGGTGGGTAGTATTGCTTGACATTTAATGTTCAACATTTAATGTGAAATATGCTTTATAAGTGCTTTTTATGAACTTACTCAAATTATATAGAACCAAGTTTTGGTGTCAAAACTTTGAATAAGAGGATAGAAATATGCCTTCAGTTTAGGTATGATAGACATTTAGTCCAAGAAGAAACACTTTTGTCAGACATTTTCATAGACCATTTGGCTGCCAATTTTATATTCAATTATCACTAAACAAATATTAGCTGATAGCCTGGTATAAAAAGAACCAAGGGACTTAAATAAATTCACTCACTCAGTCTCAGTTTCCTGTTGTGTCAAATGGGAGTATCACTATTTGTCATACCTCACAATTTTTATATGAACCAAATTTTTAAAAATGTATTTTTATATATGTATTTTAATCTTCATATTATATAACATATATTCATATACACATTATATATATAAACATTTTTAATCACTGTAGAAATATTACTTGTTATATGCAAAAACATATGCTATGTGATCTGGACACAATGATTTAAACCCAAGATCTCTGTCTTCAGGGAATTTATGATACGATTACAAGTTTGAATTGTTCAGCCTAATAATGGGAGTAACCAGTGGTTTTTTTGGAACACGGAGCAGAAGTCCATCATGAAGAATCAAACCATCAGGTCCTCCTCTTCCTATTACAGACTTTAGGAACCTGCACTTCCAGCCACTCAGACTTTCAGACAGTTTGGAACCTTAATTTTGGTTAATTTTGCACATTTGAAACAGTGACAAGAGGCAAAGATTCTTATTGTTCTTTTTGAGTTTGTTTTACTTTGAATAACATATAATTTCCAAGAAAAACCATGGGCCATAACTTTGCCTAAATTGTATTTCTCAAATTGAGACAGATGAAGGGAAAACAGAGGTGGGAGCAGAAAGAAAGAACGAAAGAGAGTCTGAAGGGCAGGAAGAGAGGGCGGGAAGTTGGGAGAGAGAGAGAAGGGAATCAGGACCCTCTGGGAAGGCTCCATTAGCATCTCACCTTCCCCTGGTCTCCCAGGCTTGTGAAAATACTTGGCACTCAACGTATTTCCTTGGTAAGGACACTTGATAAAGATTTTAATGTCTTTGTATAAAAACTTTAAAAAGTATAATAAGGCCCCCTAAAATATCATCACCACCACCACCAAACCAAAAGGAAGGGAGAGATTATATTTCAGAAGTAAGTTCATACAGTAGTGTAAAATTGGCACCACTAAGAAATTCTGCCACCTTAGGTAAATTCAGGCATGTCCAAGATATAAATCAAATCCACCTTGAACTTGGACAGTTTGAGTTTTACCTGGAAGAACACAGAAGAAATTGCTCAGGTAATAATAGCCCCGAGATTTATGCAGAGCAGATGTGGGATGTGAGGTGGGGAGTAAACCACTCCTATCCCTCTTTTATCTGGGCCCCATTTCCTGTAACTCCATTGTCTAGGAGGCCAGACCAAATTCTGGACTTGCATAAACTTTACCCAACCTTCAACTATACTCATTTTTATGTAGTTTTATATTAAATCATCCAAGGCCCTCACAGAATCATAGGGTAAGTTTGTGGTAGCTTTTCCCCAAATTATTCTGGGATGTGTTTGGATTGGCGTTTAAAGACCAGTTTTGCTTGTCTCCGAATATAAATCAAAGAAATAATCATTTCAGGACAGATTCTGGCCCGAATATCTCCATACAGCCCAAGTATATATACAGCCAGGGGAATGTTATATGTTTTGATACATTTTTATAAAATGCTGTTTGTACATCAAGAAAATGTTTTAAAACAAATCATATCAGCACTACACTCAATCAGTATTGTGGAGTAAGACAGAAATCATATAATCTGAGAAAATATATTTAATAATTGGTGCCAATTTTTAGGTGGTGGTCTTTTGAATTTTCTGAATTTCCTAATTAGGGTGTAGCAAATTTAATGACAAAGAACTGCACACAAGCCCCTAATTACAGTGGCACACCACTGATATTGAGGAGCTAAAGAAAGGGTAACTAACATACCATCCATTTTGCCTGTTGCTATTCCACAAAACGCATCAGAGTTCAAAACTATAAGATGAAACACATTCAGCCAGCCTGTTTTCAAAAGCTCAACAGTCTGTGTTTTTGAAATGCACTAATTTAAATTTAAAGACACATATTTAATGTTTCCCCTTTGTAGGTTTTCAGCAGCAAACACACATGGAGTCACCATCTGTTTTTAGCCTGGTTCATTACCAATTCATCCCCAGCTCTGTATTATCAGATCAAGAGGGTGGACATAAATTTGGCCACCTGGGCACTGGTGTCATTAACATGCAGTCCCGCCCCACACTCATAAAGTGGTTTTGCTTGGAGCTGTAACTTAGTGGTGCTTCCTTTTTCCATTTGATCAATGTTGAGTTTTGCTCGGTAAGCTCTTAATAATGTAATTTCAGAACAAACTAGAGAACACCAAGAATTCCCAGGAGTCTTTTGCCTACATAGCCAGGAGAAAATGATTTGTGTTTTCAGGGACAGACACAGACCAACAGAACATAGCTGTCAGGAGTAGGATCAGAGAGAAGAGGGGAAAAAGGCAGAGAGATACACGGAAAGACATAAACAAGGACGGAGAAATATATAGAGTCCTGTCCTTTTTATTTTTTAATGAATATGTATATAGGAGAGTTCAGACTGTTTCAATGTAATTTCTGAGCATAGCTCGTGATTGAAAATGGGTGAGTCCACTTTTGCTCTTTGCTGCAAAGGAAACCCATAGCTATTCATCCCAAGTCACTCATCACAAAATAAAGGTGTCACACTTAAAACAGATGTTTTACTTCCCTAATTAAAACTTTAACTGACCAAGTGTCACTTTGCAAATTACATGGGATTGAGAACTAATCTGATACATTGAGTTAATTAAAACATAAATTGCCCTGATTCCCTTTTAAATATTGAGCAAAATCATAGACACACAATTATCTTAGATACATGATAGGAAGTACTTTAACAGTCACACCCTTAAGAGAAATTTAATTTAATTGGAAAATTATACAACTAACATGAAAATTCTCACTCCTGACTCTCATAAAAACTTTCTTCTTGGGATTCTGGACTGATTCAATTTTTAATAATCAAAAATCAGAAAGAAAACATTGGACCATTAAGAATCCTTTACTGAATAGGTCCTATATATATATGCGATTTTGAATAAAAAGATGGTAAACAGACCACGGATTCTTATCTCAAGGGATTTACAACCAGTTGGTGAAATAAAAATAAGTCGCTTGTTGAAAAAAAGTTATAGCACTTTATTTAAGTGATATTAAGTCTTGAATTATATTTACGGTAGAAATTCAGAGGAGAATATCAGTGATAAGTCAGGGAAGTAAATGAAGGAGATGATGGCCAAGGGGAACCTGGTGTATTAGTCTTATAGGGCTGCCATAACAAAATACCATAGACTAGATGTTTAGCAACAGAAATCTATTTCTTATAGTTCAGATGGCTGGAAAGTCCAAGATCAAGGTGTTGGGAGGTTTGGTTTCTCTTAAGGCCACTCTCCCTGGTTTGCAGATGGCGGTCTTCTCACTGTATCCTCAAGTTGCCTCTCCTCTGTGCACACATGCTTCTAGTGTCTCTTCCTCTTTTTTTTTTTTTTTTTTTTAAGATTTTATGTATTTATTTGAAAGAGAGAACCAGGTGTGTGTGTTGGGGGGTGTTGAGCAGAGGGAGAGAAAGACTCTCAAGAAGACTCCACACTCATGATAGAGTCCTGTGCAGGGCTCCATCCCACCACCCTGAGATCATGACCTGAGCCAAAATGAAGAGTTGGACATTTAACCAACTGAGCCACCCAGGCACCCCTCTTTTCCTCTTCTTATAAGGACACCAGTCCTACTGGACTACAGCCCCACCCTTATGACTTCATTTAACTTTCATTACCTCCTTGAAGTCCCTATCTCCAATACAGTCACACTGTGGGTTATGCCTTCAACATATGGAATTTTAAAGGACATAATTCAGTCCATAATAGATGGGATTTGGATGTGGATATATTCTGTGGGGTGGGTGGTCAGTGATGTGATATGATATGGCAGTCAAAGATTAGTCTCCTTAACAAAGAATAATTATAAGCTATCATTAGTAGCAGTTTTTAACTTTATTGAAGCATAATTGATAAAATTTTAAGATATTTAAAGTGTACAACATGAGGATTTGATATACATATATGTAATGAAAGGGTTCCCCTCATAGAGTTAATTAACAAATTCATCATCTCACATTTAATGCCCCCCTTTTTTGGTGAGAATATTTAAGTTCTACTCTCAGCAAATTTCAACTATACAGTACAGTGTTATTAACTATGATCAACATGAACTACATTAACTCCTCAGATCTTGCCCGTCTTATAACTGAAAATTTGTCCCTTTTTACCAACCACACCCTATTTTCCCTACCCCTGGCAACCACTTTTCTACTCTGTTTCTATGAGTTTAATTTTTTTTTTAATTCCACATGTAAGTGATACCATGCGGTATTTGTCTTTTTCTAAGCTTATATTACTTAGCATAATGCCATTCAAATTCATCTATGTTAGAATTTCTTCTTTTTTAAGGCCATTTCATTTTATATATATACACATTTTCTTGATCCACTCCTCTGTGGATGGACACAGGTTGTTTCCATACCTTGGCTATTGTGAATAATGCTGCAATAAACATGGGAGTACAGATATCTATTCGAGAGAATAGTTTTGCTTCCTTCAGATATGAACCTAGATTTCTGGATCATATGGTAGGTCTATTTTTAATTTATCAAGGAAGCTCCATCTAGTTTTCCTGACTGGCTGCACCAGTTTACATTCCCACCAACAGTGCACAGGGTTCCCTTCCTCCACATCCTTGCCAGTGTTTGTTGTCTTGTGTCCTTTTTATAACAGCCATCATACGAGGCATGCGGTAATAGTTCATTGTGGGCCTTCTGGGGGCTTGGCAGGGGGTGGGATAACAAGAACCATTTTAATGGAGATTGTGAAGAAATTAGGCTTTGGAGTAAGTTAATATTAGTTAAAAATGAATGCGAAGGATTTTTAAAATTCACTTGGGATTAACTTCATTATTCAACATTTATTTTTGGCTTTTTTCTAGCTTTATTAATTATAATTGACATACAGATTATATTAGTTTAAGATATACGATGTAATCATTAGATATATGTCTATATTGTGAAATGACTTCGACAATAAGTTTAGTTAATATCCATCACTTTACAGTTATAACTTTTTACTCATAATGAGAACTTTTAAGATCTCTTATAGCAACACGTAAATATATGGTACAATATTATTAACTAGTCATCATGCTGTACATTACATCCCCAGAACTTATTTTATAGCTGGAAGTTTGTATGTTTTGACCACTTTCATTCATTTTCCCTACCCCTACCCCACCCCCTTCCTCTAGCAACCACCAACCCATTCTCTCCTTCTGAGAGCTCAGTTTTTTTAGGTTCCACATGTAAGATAGTAAGTATCTGTCTTTTTCTTTCTTATTTACTTACAATAATGTTCTTAAGTTCCATTCATGTAGTCAAAAATGGCGGGATTTCTTTCTTTATGACCGAAAATTATTCCATTGTATGTATATAAACATTTTCTTTTTTCATCCCTCGATGTTGTTTCCATGTCATGGCTACTGTAAATAGTGCTGCAGTGAACATGGGGGTGGAGACCTCTCTTTCAGTAGTGATTTTAAATGTAAATGTAAATGTAAACCAAGAAGTAAATGTAAACCAAGAAGTGAGATTGCTATATCATGTGATTGTTCTATTTTTAATTTGGGGGGGGAACCTCCATAGAGTTTTCCATAGTGCTTGAACCAGTTTCTACTCTCTTCGGCAGCGCACAGAGGTGCCCTTCTTTCTACAACTTCACCAGAATTTATCTCTTGTTTGTTAGTTAGTTTTGATGATAGCCATTCTAGCAGATGTGAGGTGATATTTCCTTGTGGTTTTCATCTGCATTTTCCTTATGATTAGTTATGTTGAGCATTTTCTCATGTACCTGTTGGCCATCTTTGGAAAAAATGTCTATTTACATCCTTTATTCATTTCTTAATTGGGCTATTTCTGCTGTTGAGTTGTATGTGTTTCAAATATATATTTTAGATATTAATCTCTTACTGGATATGAGTTTTGCAAATATTTTCCTGTTCCATAGATTGCTTTTTCATGCTGTTGATGTTTTCCTTTACTGAGAAGAAACTTTTAGCTTGAAGTACTCTTACTTGTTTTTGTTTGTTTGTTTGTTTCTGTTGCTTTTGCTTTTGGTGTCAGATGCAATTACTGCCAAGACCAATTTCAAGGAGCTTACCCCATGTTTTCTTTTTTTCCCCCATATATTTTCTTCTAAGAGTTTGGCAGTTCCAGATCTTATATTTAAGTCTCTAATCCATTTTCAGGTATTTTTTTGATGTATGGTATAAAGGGAATCAGTTTCATTTCTTTTCATATGGCAATCCAGTTTCCCAGCACCATTTATTGAAAAGACAATTCCCCACTGTATATTATTGGCTCATTTGTTGTAAATTAATTGACCATATATGCACGAGTTTATTTCTGGGCTCTCTATCCTGTTCCATTGGTCTATGTGTCTGTTTTCATGCCAATATAATACTGTTTTAATTACTATAGCTTTGTAATATAGTTTGAAACCAGTAAGTACACCCCTAGCATTGTTCTTTTTTTCTCAAGATTTCTTTGACTATTTGACATCTTTTGTGATTCCATACACATTTTAGGATTGTTTGTTCTATTTCTATGAAAAATACCATTAGAATTCTGATAGAGGTTGCATTGCATCTGTAGATCACTTTAGTAGTATGGACATTTTAACATTATTAATTTTTCTGTTTCATGAACATAGGAAATCTTTCCATTTATTTGTGCCTTCTTCAGTTTCTTTCATCAGTGTCCTACAGTTTTCAGTGTACAAATCAATCATGGCCTTGGTTAAATTTATACCTAAATATTTTATTCTTTTTTGATGCTATTATTAATGGGATTGTTTTCTTCATTTCTCTCTCTCTCTCTTTTTTTTTTTTTTTGAAAGAGAGAGATGGAAAGCAGGGAGAGGGGCAGAGGGAGAGGGAGAGAGAGAATCTTAAGCAGGTTCCACACCTAGGGTGGAGCCTGACCGGGGGCTCAATCTCACAACTCTGAGATCATGACCTGAGTCAAAATCAAGAATCGGATGTTTAACCCACTAAGTCACCCAGGTGACCCTTGTTTTCTTCATTTCTATTACTTATTTTTCATTGTTAGTGTATAGAAACACAGTTTTTGCATATTGATTTTATATCCTGCAATTTTATTGAATTTATTTATTAGGTAAAACAGGGTTTTTTTGGTGGAGTATTTCGGATTTTCTGTATATAACATCATGTCATCCACAAATAGAGACAATTTTACTTCTTCTTTTCTGATTTGGATGTCTTTTATTTTTTTCTTGCCTAAATGCTCTGGCTAGGACATCCAATATTGTGTTGAATAAAAGGAGAGTAAGCATCCTTGTCTTATTCTTGATCTTAAAGGAAAAGCTTCCAGCATTTCACTGTTGAATATGATGTTAGCTGTGAGTTTGTCATATATGGCCTTTATTAAATTGAGTACATTTCCTCTACCCAGTTTGCTAAGAGTTTTTATCATGAAAAGATGTTGTATTTTGTCAAAAGCTTTTTTGCATCTATTGAGATGATCATATGATTTGTATTCTTCATTTTGTTAATGTGGTGTATCACATTGATTTCCAAATATTGAACCATCTTGCATCTTTAAAATAAGTGCTGCTTGATCAGGGTGCATGATCTTTTTAATATACTTTAATATATATTTAATATATATATTTTAATATACTTTAATATATTTTAATATATTCAGTTTGCTAAAATTTTGCTGAGAATTTTTGCATCTGTGTTCATTAGGAATATTGGCTTCTAGTTTCCTTTTCTTGTAGCACGCTTGTCTGATTTTGGTAGCAGGGCAATGCTGTCCTCATAAAATGAGTTTGAAAATTCTTCATCCTCTTCTATTATCTGGTAGAGTTTGAAAGTATTGGTATTCTTTAAATGTTTGATAGACTTCACCAGTGGGGGCTCCTGGGTGGCTCAGTTGTTGTTAAGTGTCTGCCTTCGGCTCAGGTCATGATCCCAGGGTCCTGGGATGGAGCACCGCATCACATCAGGCTCTCTGTTTAGTGGAGAGCCTGCTTCTTCCTCTCCCACTCCCCCTGATTGTGTTCCCTCTCCCACTTTTTCTCTCTGTCAAATAAATAAATAAAATTTTTAAAAAAGGAAAAAAAAATTCACCAGCAAAGTCATCTGGCTTTAGATTTTTGTTTGTTGGGAGGTTTTGATTACCAATTCAATCTGCTTACTAGTAATTGGTCTATTTAAATTTTATTTTCTACACGATTCGGCTCTGGTAGATTGTATATTCCTAGGAATTTAGCTATTTCTTCAAGGTTGTCTAAGTTGTTGGCATGCAATTGTTGATAGTAGTGTCTTGTCCTTTGTATTTCATTTTCATATGTTTCAAGAAACTTTTAATTTCTTCATTGATCCATTGGTTGTTCAGGAGCATGTTGTTTAATTTCTGGGTCTTGTGAACTCGCCAGTTTTCTTCTTGTGATTGATTTCCAGTTTCAAACCTTTGTGGTGGGAAAAATACTTCATGTGATTTTTCAGTCTTCTTAAATTTATTATGAATTATTTTGTGGCCTAACATATGATCTTTTCATAGAATGCTCTATGTATACTTGGAAAGAATGTGTTTTCTGCTGCTGTTGGATAGAATTTTCTGTAAATATCTGTTAGTCCCTCTAGTCTAACATGTAGTTTAATTCCAGTGATTCCATATTGATTTTCTATCTGGACAATCTATCCATTGTTGAAAGTGGGGTTTTGAAATCCCCTACTATTATTGTATTGCTCTCTATTTCTGCCTTCAGATCTGGTTTTTTTTTTTTTTAAGGCTTTATTTATTTATTTATTTATTTATTTATTTATTTGACAGAGAGAGATCACAAGTAGGCAGAGAGGCAGGCAGAGGGGGGCGGAAGCAGGCTCCCCGCTGAGCAGAGAGCCTAATGCGGAGCTCGATCCCAGGACCCTGAGATCATGACCTGAGCCGAAGGCAGAGGCTTTAACCCACTGAGCCACCAAGGTGCCCCTCCCTTCAGATCTGTTAAAATTTGCTTTATATATTTAGGTGTTTCTGTACATAATAGGTATACAAATATTTATAAATATTATATCCTCTTATTGGATTGACCCTTTTATCATTATATCATGACCTTCTTTGTCTATTACACTCCTTGGTTTAAAGTCTTATTTTATTCTATAAACTATAGCTACCCCTGCTTTCTTTTGGTTTCCATTTACATGAAATATCGTTTTTCATCCCTTTACTTTCAGTCTATATGTGTCCTTAAAGATACACTGAATCTCTTGTAGGCAGAATATAGTGGGTCTTTTTTAAAAAGACTCTTATTCATTCAGCCCTTTTATGTCTTTTGGTTGTAGAATTTAGTCCATTTACATTTAAAGCATTGTTGATATGTATGAACTTACTACTGCCATTTGTTCATTGTTTTCTGTTTTATAATTCCGTTGTTTCTTTCTTTCTCTCTTCCTCTGTGATGTGATTTTCTGTAGTGTTATGTTTTGATTCCATTCTCTATTTTTTGTATATCTACTGTAAATTTTTGCTTTGTCGTTACTATGAGGCTTACATAAAATGTCTTATAACAGTCTGTTTTAAGCTGATAACTTCATACGGAAACTTTACATTTTTACACTCCCCCCAACATTTTATGTTTTTAATGTCACAATTTATGTCTTTTTACACTGTGAATCTAGTAACAAATTATTGTAGTTATGGTTATTTTTAATAGGTTTCTTTCAATTTTAAAGTGGTTATGTCATTTATATACCCATGTTACTTTAGTGTTGTTTTTTTTGTTTGTTTTGTTTTGTTTTTTCCGCTTAGCATTTTTTTTCCAATTACTTTTATTTTTTCAGTGTTCCAAGATTCATTGTTAGTGTTTTGAATTTAACTGAAAACCCCACTTTGTGTTTTGAATTTAACAAAATCCCACTTTTATTTTGAACTATCAGGTAAATCACTTATCTCCATTTTATTAAAATCTGTTTCTGGTGATTTATCTTGCTCTCTTATTTGGAACATAGTCCTGTTTCTTCATTTTCCTTGGCTCTTTGTGTTGGCTTCTGTACATTAGATAAAATAGCCACCTCTCCCAGTTTTGAGAGAATGGTCTTGGGTAGGAGATGAACTTCATCGATTATCCTAGCCCAAACTCTTCGTTATCTCTCAAACATTTGTGATTGTCCAAGTTGGCTTCTTTGTTCTTAGTCTCCCTCAGAAGTTGAGAGGTATGCCAAGACCCATCAGTGTCCCAAAGGGGAGGCTCACACTCATCATCTAAATGCAGGCTAACTGGAAGCTGGACCCCCAGGGAGCAGCTGGGAAAGTATGTCATTTCCAGGTAGAAAACTGGGGGTGGTCATTTTGCCTCCTTCCTTCCATGGCTTGGAATTATAGCCATGGTGGGAGAAGGTAGTGTTTCTGCACCCATTAAGAACTGCTTCTTTGCTACATTTCTGTAGGGGTCAAAAATACAAGGTCCATTAGCTGTCAGTGTCCGGAGATCTGGGAGGCTCATCCTTCATGCAGCAGCCATGAAAGCTGTAGTCCCAGACATGTATATAACCTCCTTTCAAGGAGATACTGGTGACTTGGAGTGGCCTGGAGGGAGAAGGTGGAGGAGGTGTCCACGAACTTCTCTGGTCTCCCTGAAGGATTGTTGCCAGCCCCTAAACGCATGCTAAATTAGAAGCCTAACCATCAGGCATAAGCTTTTAAAGTATGCAGATAAACCCTTTTTTGGGAAAGACTGTGAGATGGGCATTTTTGCCTATTTCCTCTGCACTGAGCCCTAAGAGAATAGCCATTTAAGAACTCCTTTTTTGGGGGTGCCTGAGTGGCTCAGGTGGCTAACAATTCCTTTTTTGTTTGCCACAGTCCTGTGGGATTTATGAATGGAAGTTCCATTGGTTATCAAAGCCAGGCAATCAGGGACCTGTCCTTCAAGTGGGGTGCAGACATGTATACAGGGGGATACTGATGACTTGTAGCTGGCTACAGGAAGGTGGCAAGGGAGGTTTCCACTGTGGTGTCCAGGGAGGATTACAGGTAGCCCCTGTAGGTGTAGGTGTCCACTGTGGTCTCCAGGGAGGGTTACAGGTAGCCCCTAGATGTGTGCTAAATTAGAAGCTCAACCCTCAGCAGCTTTTAACATATACAGTGGACATCTTTCAGGGAGCAACTGAGAGATAAGCAATTTTGCCTGCTCCCTCTGCACTGAACCATAGAGACATGGTCACGGTGGGTATTCACACCAGTTAACAGTTGTTCCTTTGCTTGCTAGAGTCTTGTGAACACAAGAGCTAAGTGTTTAGAGGTCCTGTTCCTCAACAGGAGTCTTAAAAGTTGGGTGCTATATATGGGTTGAAACCCTCCCCTCCTTATGGAGAAGCTGAAGTTTGGAATTCCCTCTTGATTATATGGTGCTATGCTGGGAGTGGGGTTTATGGTGAATGTGTGCCTCAGTCTTTCCTACCCATTCCAATGTGGATATTTTCTCATTTTCCCAATATGTAGGAGTCACTCATAAAGTTTCTAGATCTCTTTCTGAGGTCATTACTCTCTAGCTGTACATTCAGTGTTTCTATGGATGGAGGAGAGTTCAGGAGCATCCTATTTAACCATCTGGTTGACTGCCCATTAATAGATTTTATAGATTGCCTATTCTTGTTACACAGAGTAGGTATGTGGGGAAAACCTGTAGGGATTATGAGCTGCCTTGACTATCTAATGATATTATATGAATCTCTGGAAATTTGACAACAAATTATTGTACTACCATCATCAGGATGTCAATCTCTGCCATCAAAATGAGACACTTCATTAAAAGTACATATCAATGTTCTAATTCTAAACCTAACCAAGTTGATTATTTTGCTCAAATATTCTTTTGACGTTTTTTGCCTTTCTATGTCTACTGACAAGGTTTCAACTAATAAGTAAGATAGTTTCTTGATCCCAAGAAAAAGTAAGTTGAAAACTGCATTATGGAGTAATGCCAGTCCATGCTAAGGTCATGAATAACCCCAGAATTTCAGTAGCTTAATACAATAAGGGTTTATTTCTTGTTCATGCAAAGTCTGAGTTAAGTTTAGCAACTACCCAAGGAAACTTTTCCATGAAGTGACTCAGAGCTCTACGTTGCTTTCATTTTGTGGCCCTACCTTTATAGTCACAACCAAAAGAGAAAAGAAATGCAGAACAGACACGTGCTCATAAATGCCCTAGCCCCAAAGTGACACACATAATTTCCAGCCCAAATTCCACCAGTTAAAATCAATGACGAGGTCCCACCCAACTGAAAGAAGATTGAGAAATGGGATGCTCCTTATTGATCAGAAAAGAGAGAAGTGGTTATAGGTGTGCTGTCAGTGTTTCTGCCATTTAGTTTTTCCAGGTAGTATATGTAGGAAAGAACAAACTTGGGAGAAGCATGTGTGATGGGAAATAAGGTTAGAGATGTATTTATTAAACTTAAAAATGTAATGAAAATCCTTAAAACTTTAGTTCTACTATTTCACACAATAAACACTGAAAAAGGTTCTTTAACATTTATTTTCCTTTCCAGTTAAATACCATGATTGTGTATGTGTGTGTAATACCTAACTCTGTTCAAACATGTATGGTCCTACATCAGAGGGCTGTTACAAAAGTACCTCAATAATTACAAGTTTAAAAAAATCCTCATTGTTGAAAATTACAAACCCAAGGACCTATAATTCACAAAATGCTTGTTTTGTTGCTCACTTGATATAGTTTATTAAATTTGAAAGAAATAAAGGAAAATTCTTTCTTGGGTCATTGAGATAATTATTTCATCATAAATGTAGATGAAATTGGTAGGTGATATGGTAACCTGAAATTAAGTATCATTATCACATTTGTGTAAAGAGTAGTTTCCAAAGTTTTTTGAGCATTGGCTTATTTTAAGTTCTTTCTACACTGAAAACATTTTCAAGGAGATTATAAAGTATTGGTTAGTTTCACTCTTTGAGTGTACAGTGAGGAAAATAATTTGAGAAGACCAAACTCCTCAGTTATTACAAATTTTTCCTAACTGTCCTTCACTTCTCTTGATATTTTTATTCTAAAATGAGGGGGAAGGAAACAATGTAAACTTTAAATGCCAGCTCTTGGTCACTGTTAGCAACTACCTGCTCCCAGTTCTTCTCACTGAACACTTTTCCAAGTCTCTTTACTGGTTCATGTCTAAGCGTAAGATGCTTTTAAGGCTCTTTTCTCCTCCTTGGACATTCTATCTCTGCATCAGCCCATAAGCTTGGTGCTCAGTGCCATTTATACACTGATATACACCACAATTGTATCTCTAGAGGTGAATTTTTCCTTAAGCTCCAGATTTAGAGATATCTAATATACAGATATCTAACAGACATCTCAAATTTATCATGTGAAAAATTCATTTATGTATTCTCCAGTTTTTTCCATCTTCCCTATATTTCCTGTTGCATAAGGCAAGAACCTAGGGGACATATTCAGTTCCCTTTTTCCTTCATGATTACCCCCTACATCCAACTCATTGGCAAATGTGTGGGCTCTTCTGCCAAACTATGTCCTGAATCCAACCACTTTTCTCCTTCTTTACTGAACCTACCAGCCTAGGTCACATTAATTCTCATCTGATTACTGAAATAACCTAATAATTTATCTTACTGCTTTCAATCTGAAAACCCACCTTCTGCACAGGAGCCCAAGTGAATAGGTTAGAGGAATCAAATCATATCATTCACCTGCTTAAATCCTCCAATGATTTTCTAAGCACTTAGACTAAAGCTTTTGCCATAGCTTTCATGACCCTTCATGACCTAGCCTTTGAATATGCCTAACCTCATGTTGGTTCCATGCCCTTTCTGACTATACTCTAGCAACTCTTCCCTTTTGTCTGTACTTTGATCATGCTGACTCTGCACATTAGGGCCTTCACACTGGCTGTTGCCAGTGTCTGAGCTTCTTCTTTCCCAGATCTTCATATACCCAGTATCTAGGCTTCATGCCAAAGTTCCCAGAGATGCCTTTCCTGACACTGCTGCCATTATCACATAATCTGTTCTGATGTCTCTATAGTGGAGGAGCTGGAGAGGACATGCAATGTTAGTCTAAAAATCATCTTCCATTCACAGTGAACCAGCCAAGAACAGAGGCACTGCAATCATCGCCTGCAGTTTTGCTCTTTGTAAAGAGTAGGCATTCATTGCACACTCACTTTTCATAGGCTAAGGCAGGAAATGGAAACCAAATTCTAATGGAAGGAAAAAATACCAAGATAATAGGGAGCACAGTTGAGGAATTATGGATCCCAGAAGTACGGTAAAGATGCCAATAAGTATAAACAATCATTTTTAAAAAGAGGTTTTTATGGTTGCATTTAAAATGAGTCCACTGCATTAATTCCCATAGACTAAGACAAAGGGAGAGTACACCACTGACACACATCACAGATATAGGACAGAGAGGTCTTGATATTGGAGAGACAGAGAATAAAGAGAAAGTATAAGATTGTCTCATCAGAATGCAGGGGTTTGGGTATGCGAGAGGATAGCAGTGCTACTTATACTGGTAAAAAAGGTAGGAGAAAACTTGGAAAAAATTTTGTTTTTTGAGTTTTTACTCTTTCACTTTAGGTTTGGGCCTGAAGTACATAGGATATCCTATGAGAAATAGAGAAAGCTAGAATTGGAGTCAGAGATCAAGAGTGGAAACAGAACTTTGAGACTTAGCCACACAGAAGGTGGTTTGAAAGATCTCTGCTTTCAGTACAGTTACTGGACTCCTGCAGAGGCAGAGGATGCGAAGCTGAGGCAGGCTTGGAGGCAGCCTCTCACGGAGTTCGCCAGGACAGTCCGCCAACCAGCAGGTCATCCGCTATATCCACACTGCCACCTGTTTTTGTGTGGCCAGCAAGCCAACAATTTTACATTTATGAAACGGTCGAAAAAAATCAAAAGAATAGGGGGCGCCTGGGTGGCTCAGTGGGTTAAAACCTCTGCCTTCGGCTCGGGGTCATGATCTCAAGGTCCTGGGATCGAGCCCCGCATCGGGCTCTCTGCTCAGCAGGGAGCCTGCTTTCCTCTCTCTCTCTGCCTGCCTCTCTGCCTACTTGTGATCTCTCTCTCTCTGTCAAATAAATAAATAAAAAATCTTTAAAAAAAAAAATCAAAAGAATACTATGGTGAAACAAATGAAAACTGTATGAGATTCCTATTTAAGTGTCTGCAAATATATTTTTATTACAATACAGTCATACCCACTGTTTACATCCTGTCTATGGTGGCTTTTGTGCCACAGTGGCATGGCTGAGTTGCTGTGACCAAGACCACATGTCCTGTAAAGCCTAGAGTGTTTACTCTCGGCCCTTCATGGAAAAAGTTTGCTAACCCCTCTTCTCAAAAACAGATCTTAGAACTAGATTAGTTCTTGAGTCTTAGAACTAAATTAGCAAGAGGAAGGAAGAAAGCCAGTAGAAGAGAATCAAATAAGAGGTTGAATGTGCACCTGGGTAGTATGCTACCACAGAGACTGAGGTGAGAAAACCGGAGGAGGAGTCAGTTGGCTAATAAAAGTTACAATTCCAGACTTACACCTTCACTTTTCTGTCTTAAAGGGTACTTAGGGGGCAAGGTTTGAAAAGTAGTTCATGATACGCTCCAGAGTGTTTCTGAGAGAAGGTAGTTGTCACCCTCTTGGGCATGAAGTTGACCCAGGAACCCAAAAGGCTATAACTTTCCTGTCAACTTCAATCTCTTGGTAGCGTTTCTTTGGAGCACCTTTGTTGGGAAGGATTCTGAGACTCATGTTTAGCTCAGCAGTGGTTATCAGTGTCTTCTAATGTGGGGGGAGGCGGGAAGGAGGCATATGACAGTTTGTTGTAATGATTCATCATAGATTAACATAGGAACTTGTCTAAATCTTTGACACATTTTTCAGACTGCTCGACCTCTCAGATTTTATGTTTATCACTTGCTTTCAAAGTCACAGTTACCCTTACATGTCTGCCTTCATGATTCAAGGATATTAATCATTATGATAAGCACATCCTAGTGTACCTGAAAGGAAGCCTTGAAAATTTTACAATGATCATCCCAGTGCGTTTAGCCTTTTCTTGATCCTCACAAGCTATGTGGGTGAAGAGAAAGTTAAAAGGGTACTATGTTTCATGTAAAAAATTACAGGATCTTATTCTGTAAGAAACAGGAAGTTATTTAAATAATAGATAGTACTACCAATATATCAACAGGAAAAAAAAGTGGTAGAAATATAATCATTGGAGCGAAGCTTTGGGCAAGAATATTTAGGATAATAAAGCAGTCTAGAAGAGAGACAAAGAGAAACTTAGCACAGCTACAGCACCAAGGAAGTGAAGAGGTGGGGAGAAATTCAGGAAACACTTTTGAGGTAGATTCACTGGAATCTAGGAACTGATTAGATGTAGGGAACAATGGGAGTAAATGATTACAAGAGTGTTCATGTAACCAACTATGTAAGTAAAGATTTTATTAACTATTAAATGGGGAAGGCAGCAAGAGGAATTATTCTGTGGGAAGATGTCAGTGATTATGTTGATTATTTGCTTATTTGCTCGTGGGTCTATGTCCTTCTCTATAGAGGGAACTACATTACTCAGGGTCCCTGGTTTCCAGTCAGGTTTGGGGAATGGCAGGTGTGGGTAGAAGTGTAGAGGTTGGAAGGCAGGGAGAAGCCGGGCAACATTTCTCAGGGCGACCAGATCTTTTCCAAGGTTTTAGCTCCCACCAGATAAGCTTTCTGTCTTTGGTTCCGGCTTCCTCTTTGGTCACAGCTCTAGCCTCAGCTACAGGTCTAGCTCCAGCTGGGTGGCCTTACCCTCTGGATTCCAGAAACTCACTTCTTCCTGTTATCCCCCTTGCCCTAGGGGAGATAGTGGCTTCCTGCTTTTGTTAATCTCTGAGTGATCCTATCATCCCCACTTCAGCTTCTTGTCTCCTTTATTACCTATGTAACCAGTTCTCAGTGTTAAATTACCTGTTTGAAATACCTCAACTGGTTTATTTCTTTGATTGGAGCCCAACTGATGTGGTAATAAATTCAGTTTTAAATACATTGAGCTTAAGTGTGTGGCTCCCTAGTCAAGATCTTTAGTAGGCATGGAAATCATTACCAAAGACCTGGAGACAGAGAGCTGGGTTTGGAAATCAACAGCATACAGTTGGTATCTGAAGCCATAGGTCATTATTTCCCAAGTTGAGGAGATGAAGAGATTAAATTTGAAAGGTTAAATAGTGGGCTCACTTATGACATATCAGTATTTTGAATTTAGGCCAAGGAAGAACTTAGAAAGACCAAAAGAAGTAGGGGAGTAGAAAACCCAGGTTAGGAGTGTCAAAGAAGACAAATGAGAAATGAAATTTCTGAAGGAAAGAGCACAATGAAATCAAACTTGGTGGAAATAGCAGACAGGGCACACAAAAAAAGGATCATGGCATATAAGGCAAATGTTCTCATATTTAGCAAGGGGAATGTCATTGCTCCCTTTGTGAGAAGAAGGACAATGCAACGGTGGGGAAGAAATCGATAAGAAGGGAACAAAGTCAAAGCCATCAATGACCATAAATTCCTTTTTCAGGAGAGTGGACAATGAAGACCTTGAGAGAAATAGTACCTAAGTCAGAAGAGAGGAAGAGCTAAAGAAATGTCAGGAGCGGATACTGAAGACCCCAAAAAAGTAAGAGGGGATGAGGCCAGATGCTTGAGCGGAATGGTTATTCCTTTTGAAAGAAGGGGAGGATAATGTGATTGGTCAAGATATAGATACATTTATAGGGTTACTAATTCTACCTTTTCTAATGATATTATCAAGTAGTATCTATTATGCACAAACTTCTAACATGAACAGAGGTATGCACTTTTCTCCTACTCATAGCTCTCCTAAAAAAAAAAAAAAAAGCTAGAGGAGGAATCACACTTGAGGCTAAATGCTAGCTTTTCTCCAAATGTTTCCAGCAAAAGATGAAAATTTCATGTACACAATGATTGTTATTAGCATCTTGAAGAACAGAGACGTTCATAGAATTGGCTTTTACTAAGTGCTAAGCTGTCAAACTTTTGTGATGAGGATATTTTATATTACATATTTGAAAATTGCTAATACTATTAACTATAGTCCCTATTCTCTACTTTGCTTTCCCCATGATATATTTGTTGTATAACTAAGTTTATACCTTTTGACCACCTGCACCCATTTCCCCGACCCAAACTTCTTAACTGACAACGTTGTGATCCCATCACTTACTTCTATAGATGCTAAGCTCCCTGAGAATATTGGGGGAAAACCAGTTTCATATATTCTTTATTTATAAACACCAGATCTTCTTTTTATTACCCTGAAGCTATAAATTACACTGTAGTGTGTGTGTGTCTCTGTTGTGTCTTTGCTTATAACTGGGAGGCTTAGAAATCAAGCAGCTGTAAATCAATTCCTACAGGAATAAAAATTTGGGCAAATAATGTCCAGGCATCAACCAATAGATTGAAGGGAACTGATGTTTCCATAAATATATTCTGTTTTGTTAACAAGAAAGGAAGTTCTTCTAAATAAATGTCAAGAACAGAGGCAATTAGTAACAGGTCATTTGGGTAGCAACTTACTTAGTATATACCCTGTGCTGACCATAATTTACACATTTTACCTAATTTAATCCTTAAAACACAGCCCTCCAAGTAGACAGTGCTGTTACCTCCATTTCACAGAGGAGGAACAGAGCCCTAGAGAGAGAATTCGTCCCAGGCTACTCTGGAACTCAGGCAGTGTGGCTCTGAAGTCTCTACACCTGGGTCCCCTGGGTGGCTCAGTCAAGTGTCTGTCTGGCTCTTGATTTTTGTTCAGGTCGTGATCTCAGGGTCATGGAATCGAGCCCTGCATTAGGCTCGGTGCTCAGCATGGAGTCTACCTGAGATTTCCTCTCTCTCCCTCTGCCCCTCCCCTGGCTCCTACATGCCCTCTCTCAAAATAGCCTTTAAAAAAAAAAAGCTCCTAACCACTCCACTCTAATTTATACCTAGCTCGTTCCTAGATATATTTACTAACATTGGTTGTTAAAAATTTTCTGCCTCTTTTAAAGGATTATTTAGAGGTAGAGTTGCTAAAGTATCGCTTTTTTCCCCCCTAAGTGTACCTCTAAAGAAAACTTCCACAATGAATAATTTTGAAGTTTTTTAATGCACAAAAAGAACATCTCAGAAACAGAACAGGTGCCGACTTATCAACGATGAAGCGCTATATAAAGGAGCCCCCTCCCCACTTAGTAAATAGGAATATAGTGTAAATAGACGTGAAAGGAGGTGAACACTTTAGGATTAAATGCAAACCCTAAAGTTGTATACAACATTCATATATGGCTTATTATCTCATAGCAATAATAGTCTCATAACAATGTATATGACATTTATCCTCACTGGTAAGATGCTTTTGACTCAAAAGTTAAAACAAAAATGCTGGAGAGGTAGTTTTGCCAATGCAAGGTGAGAAAAAAAGGCTTTACCTTGCTTTTTTTCCTTAAACATCTAACCATTTCACTTTGTTCTAATTTTCTTCTGGATTAGCCAGGAAGATAATGATGCTTTTAGTAGAAGCCAATTCAAAATCCTCTAAGAATGGATTCCCCCAACTACACAATGATGTTTTTGAAACAACTGCTCTGAAAGTCCCCTGGGGGAGGGGGTCTCCATAGTGTTCTTCTGTCTTGGAGGGGATACGGATTTTGGCTCCAAGGAGACCTGTTAAGGTCTGACCAGGAGTTACAGGGATTCATCCTGTTTGCTCCTCAAATTCTATGCATGGTCTCCTGATGGTAATTTCTACAGTGACCCAAGAGTATTGGTAGGTGCCCTGTCATGGTAAGTCAGGGATGGCTTTAAATAAATATATATGTATATGTATATATATACTGAAGTTTGAAACAAAAGTTTGAAAAATTCTCTAGCTAGCCGGTAAAACAGCATGATGAGTACTAGAAGGGACTGCGTGTCATTCTTCAGTTGTGTTTCACGAAGGCATCACATCTTAGGCATACAGAGAGTTTTAGCTTCTGTCACCTGCTGCTTTATCTGCACGAGGAGATGGAGTGGGGAAGGTCTACAGGTATTCAAATTCTTTGACACTGGTCATCTGAGCCTATGTACAAACTAGCTTATCCTCTTCTTACAATGAGAAGCCCGAAAAAAAGAAAAGTTAAATGTCAAGGGGCAACAAAACATCGGTCAATTCGCAAATCTAGGACAGCCATTTACCAGACAATGGTTAGGAACCACTAGAAACAAAGTGACATAATATTAATCAGGTAAGACTTGTTACACATCAGAAAGCATAAATATACAGTAAGTAAGAGGTTTCTATGTAGCCCCACAGAGTATGTACAAGGTGGAGCTGCTGTGAAGCTGAGCTGAGCAGGAATTCCTGGAGCCCCCCCCCCCAACTCAAAGCAGATCTCCGCAGACAGTTATCCTTAGGAACGCGCAATGTGAGAAATCAAAGTCACCAGTGAAATAGCTCCTTGCCTGCTGAGTGTCTTCTTTCCCATAAATATGCAAAAGTCTGGGCTCCAGGGGTGGTCCGTGGCTTCACGGGTCTTGCCCCTCCGTGGTGCCACGAGAGCTCTCGTACACGCGGAGCCGAGGCACGTGCTGGACCCCTAACTCCTGCTTCCACTGATTCAGGTCGGGCGCTCCTGCCTTCACAGTCTCCAGATGCAAATCAAAGCATAAATAACAGAGACCACGCTCGTGGCTCCTCCGTTCACAACGTTACTGGGAACAGATACCGGTCAAAGCAGCGCAAAGGCTGCACGCCACAGTCTAGGAGTGGAGAGTAGCTTTGTGCACTTTTGCAAAAACGACCCCCTCCCCCCAAATCTACCCTACATGTCTTTTATTTTACTGGTTAGCCCTGTCTGTAGCTAGGAAGACACTATGTTGCTCCTGGGCTCTTTCTATCAGCTTCCTCTTCTTTTTCTTGTTCTTCTTCTCCTTTGCCTTTGGGGCTCTCTTTCCTACACCAGGGGAAAGAGAAAGAAATGAAGACATGTCAGAAACGGCTCTTTCTCTAGGAAAGAAAACACAAAACATTAAGAGTTTTACACAAAGCCCATCTGGAAAACATCACCTATGGAAAAAGCAGCCTCAAAGAGAAAATTGTTCACATTAATTTTGACGGAATAATAATAATTTACTAAATTGGATATGCTGTCTAAAATAGAGACTGATCTTCCTGTTGTAGGGAACTGGCATATTTAAAAACCTCCCAGTGGCCTGATCAGTCTTGCAAATATCATCCTGCCACAAAAATTCCATTTATCCCCTCCGACTTTTAACAATGCTACCCTTTACTAGACATCTTTACATCTTTCTACTGCTCCACATGTCGGTGGGTCGAAAGAAAATAAGCATCTATCTACAGTAAATATACCAGAGGTTTCAAACTCCCTTCTCCCTGCCCCCTCCTCCTCCCCAGGCAAAAGAAATGTCCTGCTTTTAACATTATTCCCTCCCTGTTCTCCAAAGGCCGGTGTATGAAATGACAGAGGTGGAATACTTCATTTTGTATAAAAATTCATGAGGACATCGTTCATTATGTGGCTTAGGGCTTCTTACCCAAATCCCCTAGACCAGTTATTCTTATTATTGTGAACAAGACAAATGCTGGTTTGTTCCTGAAGAACTGGGGAGAGGTGTCTTCCTACCAGAAGATCACCCCCTCCCCAGAGTAATCCTATTTCTCCTCTTTGCCTTTGCCACCAGGAAGCCCAGCCCACTAGCTAAATACTTGAGGTTTGTCTCCATCAGGAGTTTTTGAATATAGTTTTCCCTTTGCCTCTGCTCTATTTCACTTTTTGCATCTCGTGGTTATGGTTCAGTTTTTACAACGTCTCAACATCTCTTTGAAAGTATGTATACATAAGATTGTGAGAGGAAAGAGTAACAGGGATTTGCTTTAGGTCCATTATTCTCTTTGGGTTCTAAACACAGAGGAATTGTGGGATGTTTAGAACAGAAAAGAGCTTAAAGGTCACTGAGGTTTGCAGAAATTAAGTCATTACTATACACCTTCCGAACAGAAAGATTCTTCCCTCACCAGACTCAGCTGTCCTCTCCTACCCACCCTACCTCCGTGTTACTTGTGCAGTCATACAAAACTTTTCTGTGAAGCACAGCTCTTCGACACTGTAGCAATCAGTACCACAAATCGGACATTCAATTCTAAGGCATGCTTTCCGACCTTCCAAGACCATTTATTACAGGGACGTATCTGGCCAGCTTTTCAGTCAAGACAATGGAGGTGGCAGCTGATATAGGAAATGTGAAAGAAACAGGCCAAAAGTTAGGGAGCGAGATCCTTGCCTTAGGAAAGCAGATTCATACTAGATTATAGGAGCCTGGGAGATTTCTAAACAAGGGAGGGATTTCTCATTTTGTTTGAGGATGGAAAACGGTCACGTGGTTGGCACATAGTTGACAGTCAACAAGTGTTTGCTGAGTAAAACTTTATCACAAGATAAAGAATAACTTATTTTTAACAGGACACGGCAGTAAAATAATCAGAATATGATCGTGCCCTCACATTAAATTATGAAGTTCCCTGAAGTTAATTTCTGGTTCTTATTAAATTCTGGCATTAATGTTATAATGGCATCTTGCCATCTTTAAACATAGTTAATCCTGCCCAATGAAACCTTAGTCCAAACCATCATTAATCAAAGAAGCTGTAAAGTCACAACTATTTGAGTAACATTATATCTAATGATGAGACACACCTAATGAGGGCACAGAGATGAAACACTTAACGTAAAATTGCATATTTAAAAAGAAGCTTCAATTATAAAGCTTTTGAAGGTTTCCTTAGTTCTAAATTTTCTCTAAACAAACAACAAAAACCTTAGTTAAAATCATTGCTGACTACATTGCAAAAATGAGCTCATGTTTAATTTATTTAAAGCCTGGAGTTTCTTTTAAAAGCAAATTGAAATTAAGTAAATGGAAAAATAATATTGCTAGATGTTTAAATGTGTTAAGATAAAAATATATTGAGTATTTGTTCAAGAAATCTTTTCCCATTCACCACTTCAATTTTTCAAATGGAAAAGGTGCAGTACTTTCCCTAACAGAAAATCTATGCTAAATGACTGGAAATTCTTATTTTAAGAGAGGGTCAATTTCATGCCACTTACCTAATATATCATTCTGATGTAATTGTCAATATCAAATGATCTTTGGGTTTGCTGGCTGATATAATCTTGTGTGATAGGAAACTTACTCAATATTTGCATAAAATAGTCCATAGTGTGGCCAAAATTTCAGCAACACTTCTGGAAACTTATATAAGTCTTCAAGTTGTACAATTACTCCATTGGCAATAAGTTATATGGCACTGGTTTCAACTAAAGATGTTTGGGAGACCAAATTACAACCCTAAAAATTTTCCTCAGAAGTCTCTTGTTGAATGACATCTTTGTGCTATCAGTTCATTGCTTGGTTTTGTTTCTGGTCAGCCCCATTTCTCATGCAGGATATATTGAAAATACTGAAGAATTAAGATGGTTAGCCAAGATTTGACCATGGATAGGCCTAAATTAACTGAAAATATTTTGTGGTCCATAGTAGGCTAGTTTGACTTAAAGCCCAACTCAAAGTAGTAAAAAATATTAAAATATAACCTAACCTAAGGTATAAAAAAGGTCTTGTACATATTTTTTTCTGAACTCTGCTAAGATTTTCAAACATAAGAAATTGGTAAGATTAAAGCTAACAGAAAATACATATCCCTGTTTTGATCTATAGATTTGAAAATAAGTTATATTGGATATACAAGTGTGCTAACTTATGTTTCCATTTCTTTACACCTGTGGCTAGATTAGATTTGGAGAATGCCTTCTAGACTTTCAATTAAGCACATTCACCCTGTACAGGAAGCATTTAAAGGCAAGGATGATGCCAGTCACCCAAAGAGAAATTCAAGTCATGGATTTAACTTTTTTTTTTAGTTCATGAGCAATAACCTGGAAAATATACTGCCCAAGATGAGCAGAAAAAGGTTTGAGCCTCTAGCTGTGTCCAACTCTAATGACACATTTGCATATCTTTGTCCTGAGTGCTTTAAGAATACAGTGGCCTTGACTGATCACTGCTCAGTGAGTCTCTTCAGCACTGTTCTACAGATACAAGAAGACTGGCTCACAGATTACAGTTGTTAAGGAAAGCAATGGGGTTTCATAGAGAGAGGCAGAAGGAAAGGGAACCAGTAGATAAGTGTGGTCTTGTAACAGAGATGTTTTGTAATGCATCATACTTGTGACTCTCAGTTTTTACGTTTATGGAATGAAGACACTATGATCCTCTTTCACCAGAAAGTTCTATAAAATATCACGAGCAAGACAAGATCATCATCCAATTGAACAAAGTTAGAAAGATACCATCAAAACCACACTCTAACCAACATAATTATATTGATTTGCACACATGTGGAAATGGTCCAACAGGATAACCTATCAACTCTTCTACAGAGAAAAGTGAGCTGCCCCTTATGGAAATACTCCTAACATCCAGCTGTAGATTACTGCTATTAGAATCAGAAATAAAATAGATTCTTTTCAAACATGGTATCAGGCAGACTCACAAATTACATGAAGCTGTGAAAATACGGACTCCACTGCCAGGAGGCACAAATTTCATTCTTTTCTAAGCCCCAAAGTCTAGGAAAGTCTTCAAAAGGTTTTTCCTCTCACTAGGTTTAGGTAAGAGTTTTTTTTCGTATTTGGAACAATGGTTCTGGTACATCCATTAGTAAGGCACAAAGGTTGTGTAGGGTTTCTGTAAAGATTACTAAGTGTTTTGAGGAAGACTTTCTAATGGTAAATGCAATGAAAGAAAATTGAAAAAATTCAGTAGCTGTGACTATGAAAAAAGTCTCTTTACACACACACACACACACGGGAAAGTAAGCCATAATTATGACAAACATAATTTTCACTGTTAGAGCCACAACTGTGATGACAAAGGTGATCATCTGAAACCAGGACTAATTTCTATTAAATTTCAATGATAAATTTGTGATGCTAACTTGAAACCTGGGCTTCCCTGTATTTATGAAATTCACCGGGGAGATTTGGGGATCATCTCAGAGATTGGGCCACTCTTTAAAGCAGCTGAAACCGAGGGACAAAAAGTCTGACTACCACCAAGCTGGGGAATTTTGTCATACTTCATAGGACACACTAGAGGTAGAAGGGAGAAAGTTGCTTCCACACCGTCGTAAGGACTGAGCTGTAGACAATAGCAATTGAGCTATTTCTCTTTCTCATATGGGCAACTTGAGTCTGCCCAAGAATGAGTAGCAACAGAGATTTATTTATTTAAGAGTGATTGATGATTCTCTGGAAAAATGCCAGTTGGCTCCTAAATATTTTAAAAGCTCATATAAAAATAGACAAAAGACTTAAATATAATTCATAAGAGAAATAAAAACAGCTAGTAATTATATGAAACAATCAAATCTCACAATTAAAAGTGTCAAATAAAATGAATTGCCATTGCCAAGATTCTTAAAAGTAAAAAAGTGAGAATGTGGTGAGACAGGCATCAGGATGCATTATGAGAATATAAAATTGATACGGTCTTTCTAAAAGCCATCTGGCAATGTGTACAAAAGCATTAAAATATTCATAACTTTTGACTCCAATCTAGGAACCCATCCTATGAAAATAATCTAAATGTAGACAGAGATTTATGCATAGAGATGTTTACTATATAACTCTGAAAAAATTGTAAGTTATCAAAATGTCCTACTACACAATTTTTCATGACCTCTTTTTATGATTACTAAAACAATAAGTGTTCTTTCAATTATGAAGTATTTGTATCTTAAGGCCCACGAATTACATTTGTTCCCAAGAGAAATTAAATGACCTTAAAATTTATCATAAATAGGTATAAGGAAAAGGCTGTAATACAAAACATTCCTTTTCTGGTGGTAAGCAGACTTTTGGGTGGAATGGTCAATCATAATTGGATCTAAGATATAAAAGCTTAAGAACTACTGAACTACCTGAACACTTCTGGCATTAAGAATGGATGTTAGTTCACAAAGCTGCTTTCATCTAGAAAGGCATCCAAATAGGCAAATACAATGAGCCCAACCGGTATCTACCACAGTATATTCTACCTAGTCTAAGAGAAAGCTCTTCCCCTGTCTATAATAGTTCTGAATAACGTTATGGTTATTTTACATCAGCTGAGCCTCAGAGGAAAGAGTCTGAATATGTTAAGCAAATAAATCTGCTCTATCTCATTTATAGTACAAAGTTCTTTAATTGGTGTTTATAGTGACATTTATCTGGCTTTTAAGAAATAACATCTTTTCCACTAAAAATATTGCACAGAAAGAGGTCTTTAGAAGGAACTGGCAAATCCTTCTATGACTGTTTCCTGTGATCAAATTTTGATTGGTCTTTGAGAACAAAATAATCTAGAGAACAACAAATTCTGAAGTGTTGAAAAATAACAAGGCATATACTGAGGAGATTTTACCGGGCCATCTTGAACTTCAAGTCATAATGTGAAAATCTTCCAAGTGGCCACTTCGTCATTTCATCTTTATAAAAGAGCACATGCTTCAAAAATTTACACAGAACCTGGAGATAGCCTCATAAGCAGAACTACTTGCGAGTTATTAGTGGGGAGTGACAACCATCCAAAATAAAAAATAGTTAACAAAATGGATTTCTCCCAATATGGAAGCATTAAAATCATTCAGATTTCCCATGTATATTTATGACCATTTGTAAAGAACTAATTCAATAAACCAATTATGACTGCATTACTGTTCATTTGTAAAAGTTTGCCACATTTTTACTGTAAAAAGAATAGTATGAAATGGCTTTTTTTTGTGTGTAAGACCTCTCCACTCTTCCTCTATATGGCATTTTATTAGGCACAAAGTCTATCTATTTTGTCTAACCATTTGGTTTTAAAATCTTGTTTCATGTTCAGTATTATGAAATTGGAAGAAAAGTTAATCCTAAAGCTCACCTGAACCTTTACGAATAAGGATTCCTGGACATAGTAATTCAAAATTTCCCCATTTTATAGCTCTAAAGAAAAATCTTCAGCTACAGACTTCTAATGGGGCAGTAAGACATTCCCCAAACCTTACAAACTCATTTGAAGTGGCGAGGATTACAGAAAAGTAATTTGAATGAGATTTGGGTTTCTTCCACATAACTTAGGTCATTCCGTTTAAGTTCTTAGATACCTGATACCTCAAAAAAAAATCAGTTCAGAGACAAGAGTCTATGGATTTTAAGATAGGTGAGAACAAACGAACAAGGAGAGGTGGTTTCAAAACTACCTCCAGTTCTTTTCCTAATAACCAACTTCATTACAGGACAGTTTCAAGGTAGCAGAGACATATACCTCACGACCTCACTTGTGTGAGAAAATAAACATATAACTCTACCACAAGGGGGCAACAATTCACTTTTACTCTAAGTACCTCTGGTGTAAAAAAGGGAGCAGGGGAGCTCTAGAGCTCTCACTTCTTAAATATTTTCTTTTAACCCCAGTTAGAGGCCTTATTTCTTTTCCCTTTAAAGCCAAAGGTAAGCTCTACAGTGGATTAAAGAATAGCTCACAAAGTCCAAGTGCAGCACAATGAAAAGTAATAATTGCTCTGCTGTTAAAATAGATGTCGAGGTTTGGAGAGCGAATGAGAGAAGAAAAGTCAGATGCATCTTGCTTTCCAAACAGTGATTTAGGGAAAAAGCATTCTTCTCATGTCCAGGTTGCCATTTTATGGGGAAGGGAATATAAACTACTTGCCAAGAACGAGATCCTCTTCTTGGATCTCTTATTGATAAGAAGAGGGCTGTCAAACTACAAATGATCTTTGTTATCTTCCGGGTCTGGGGAGAGCCCACAGATTTTGTTCGTATCAAGTATAAAAGCTGATTGTCATGTGGTGTTTGCTGACAAAGGGCTCTGATCATGTCGGCCTCCCAGGATGAGGATCAGCTGGTCGTGTTGGGGAGGGTGGAGAGACAGAGAGTATGGTAGGTATTTGCTACCCCTGTTTTAGTCCAACTCCCCTACATGGTGAAGATGTGAAGTGAGGCACAGAAAACCTACAGCATCCCACCCACGTTCCTACAGCTTCCTAGCAACCGAGCTGGATGGGCAAGCAGGTTCCAAGGTCTCTCTCTCTTATATACTTTTTTACAGCTTTAAACATCACTGGATCGGGACATAGTTTAGTTATTTTTCAAGAGAGGCAGAAAAGTATTAGAAGACAACTAATCTTTCTCTGAGCCTCATCATAACTGAAAACCTTTATGAATTGCATCAATACCATCTGTAACCTAAGACTTTCTGTAAATGTATACAGCATCGATTCAGCACTTTTTCTTCTAGCAAGGTGCAATCTAGAAGTTTCCTAGGTAGGGGAGTTGAGATGTTGGGCATTCCTAATATGTACCATACACTGTAAGTGCTTCACATACCTTCTTAGTTAGCTGAATATTGTGAAAAAAAATTTAGTACTCACACCATTCTGCTGGAAGGTTTCATAGCTACATACCCTAAACTTACTCAAAATTTGCAGAAAACGAAGAAGCTCATTTGGCACTCTTAAGTCAGAAAACATCCAGTTGTGCAGAGAAAATGATACAACTGATTTCATTTGATTATAGGACCAATGGGAAAACCAGAGAAGAACTTTAAGTTCCTCCATAGCTGACTTCATACTATACCAGGAGATACCTTTTAAGATAATTCCATTAGCGTAAGAGGATTTAATACCCTCTTCTTGGTCTTCAATCAATAACCATTAAATAAAAAAAAAAGGTCCAAGATATTATATTTAGGACTATCATCATATGGCAAGCATTTATTTAATTTGGATTCCACACGATTTCTGTGGAACTTAAAGACATACTTACAAGTGAAATGAATTAGTAATCTCTATATATTAGGTAAATCTGAGAACCAGTCCAAGCCACTCACCTAAGTCGTGAGCCTCACATGAAGACAGCCAGCACGGGATAACTTAAGGAAATGCACGTTCCATGGGGGATCGTTAAGTGCATCCCCTCCTCTTCCCCCCAGCACTTCAGACCTCCCTCATCAAAAAATGTATTACCTTCTGTTGCAATTTTGTTTGCGAATCATAGCTACTATGCAAATAACTCTACTTTCATGCCTGGTTAAACTCTAGGTCTTTCTAAAAATCAAGTTGCAGATATTCATTTCAAGCTTAACTAAAGGAGGAATTGGAGCGAAGATAAATGGGCTAGATCTAAACACTCAATGTGGTGAGGAGCCAAACCCACCTGGTCTTTATCATCCATCATAAAATGAACTCTCTTGCTTTTCCTGGACTCTATCCACATGGCTTCGGCCCTCAACTTCAGCTTCCACGTGGTCCACGAAGGTAACCCGGACCCCGAGTAAACCACGTGACCTTTCTCTCAGCTTACCTCTCTCTCAAAACCACCTCAGTCTCTCGGCTCGATTGCATGTTCTCCAGACAGGGATTCAACATGCCTCGCCACAGAGTCATGGAAGCCTGGCCAGCCCACAGGTTGGATCGCTCCCCCAGGCTAGATCTGGGGAGGGGGTGGGGGGTCATGTGCCACTAGACCGAGCAGTCATCTGGGAGACATGGTGAGGAATATCACTTTGGGGGTCAGACAGCCCTAGATTCAAAGCAGACCTCTTCCTCTCAGAAGCTAGTGATCTTGGGTGAGTTACTTTTCTCAGGCTTGGTTTACTCATTTCTAAATGGCTAATATCAAAGATACCACCTCTCATGGGCAAAGAAAATGGGTGTCAGGTCCCAGATACTATACCTGACACATGAATGCTAATTATAGCACCAGGCGGTGCCTCATGTGTCTTATTTCTAATCCTTATGACAGCCTGCAAGGTAGGCATTATTTCCATTTTACCAACGAGGAAATAAGTTTAGAGAAGTTAATAGTTCAAAATCACATAGCTCGGCAATGATTCAAACCAACATCTGGCAGGTTCTAAAACCTGTACTCTTTCCACTATACTCTTTGGGTCCCTTGTGCCAAGCAAAAGGTCTTTGATCTCATAATCATTTAAATAGCTGCTGAACAAACAAAATAAGTAAATACTAGGCTGAAGAAAAGGCATCAACCTTCCCAACCAGTCCCCAGCGTTCCCTTGGGCCACATTAAGTTTCCCAATGGGCCTGGCCTACAATGTAATGTATATTTCTCATATTAATTATTCCCTGGGGTTAAGGCATTCAAGGCTCAGTTTCCTGAGGTCAAGCAACACATTTAGCATTTCCAGCTCAGTATCAACAGTGTGCCCATGGTGAAGCCCAAGGGAAGAAAACACAGGATGTTTCTTTTTCAGCTGGGAGTTGGAAGTTTAGACCTGTGGTTCCAAAAGCCAGCTCATGGGCCAGACATAGAATCCTCTAGGAGGTTTTTTTAAATATAGCTTCCCCAGCCGTACACGGACTCCTGAGTGAAACCTTCAGGACGGAAAATCCAGAATTGTGGTTAGGCGGCAGAGGTGATTGAGCACGAAATTAAGATTATATGCAGTCTAGAGCATAAAACTCTGCAGAAAAGCAGACGGGCAGGAGAGAGAACCAACTTTGGAAGAGGACGTGAGAGCACTTCAAAAATGAATGCCCACCTCCTTCCCAACTGAGCTGAGAAATAGCTTCCGGATTGTGAAATGAAGCAAACTACTTTGTGCTGGGACTCCCTTGGTTCTGTTTGTGGTGACGCCCCAAGAGAGCAGCAGACATCAAGTCGCCCCCGTGTCAAGAGGAAGGGAAAAGGGCCCCATATCTGTACGCTCACGCGAAGGCGTAGATTACTCACGTTCCAGCAGACCCGTTTCTCCTGTGGTTATACTCCAGAACACTAGCTTTATTCCACTGAATGTCTCCATTCATTCAATGAACAAGATGCTGTTCTGAAAAACCATCTAGTTACGTTTATAAAAATTCTAAAGAGTTGGACCAAAAAAAAAAAAAAAATTGCAATCGAAACAAATTTAAACTATTGTCACGCTGGGGGATTCTTCCAAACTAGGATATAGAGGTGGCAATTCAAAAATCGGAAAGAGAAAAGTACCCCTCAGAGCAGGTAACACAGGTGTGTCAAATATTTAATAGCAGAGGTATAAAAATATTTGCTGTATAGCAGGAAAGAGGTATAGTCCAAGTCTTTTCTTTTTTTCTTTCAGAAAGGTACTCGAGCTTCTTCCAAATTACCAAATCATCATTTGGTGTAGGCTCTGTGCCAGGCACTAAGTGTTTTACGTATAATTCATCTCATACTAAAAACGCTGCTTCGAAATAGATACTATCTTTAGTCCTACTTTGCAGAAAAGAAAACTGAAGATCACAGAGGTAAGGTAACCCAAAATGAAAGAGTCAGTATATGGCAGAGTTCCGATTTGGATTCGGGTAGTCAGGTCCCTAAGCTTACCCTCCTACCCATCGTGCCATTCTCTCTCATCGCCTCTGTGGTATAAATGTGATGTCCTGAGAGGGAGGCGAGGGAGAAGGTCAGTGTCCCAACACGCTTCCTTCAAATCAGAGATTCCCACACGCCCTATGAACAAGTCACTATCAGGGAAATGGCTGGACCATTAAAGTCATAAAATGAAGGCTGGGCCCATCATTGTTTTGATACAAGACCAGGACGATAAAGGGCACTTTTTTCTCTATTATTCTTGCAGGACATGGAAAGTAAACAAGTGTTTGCCAAAATGAATAGTTTCTGTCTACAAGCAAAGACTAAATGAATGGTATAGTCACTGTAGAATCTTTGTCAACCACCCAAGTAGTAGCCATGGATCTCAATTAGAGGGAAAATACTGGACAAGGAACTCTAAATAACATGTTCAACACACCTAATGATTATTAGACACATCACATCTCTAACATTTCACAAAGTCTAAAAACCTTGCTGAGTTATCTTGAATCCTAATATCTTTATCTCTGATTGCCAGATATTAAAAGAGCAGAACATGGGTAATTATTTTTATAAACATCCTAATGTTTAATTTAAAGAAATGGTATTTTACTCTCCAGAAAAAGTATTTTGACTGTTAAGGAAATAATACAAACTAAAATTAAAGGAAGCTATTGCTCGTATCCACACACACATCCACCCAATAACTATCTGCAGTAGCTCCCCAAGCATTGGTTCCATCACTATATTCCAATCAGTTTTACATTCCAAACTTCTGTACTTGCCGTAAGGCTATCACCTGCAGCTCCACCATAAAAACTACATAAAGTATATCAGCGAGAAATTATGTTAAAAAACACAACCTATTCATCATCTTGGCTGGGAAGCAGGCTCAGGACCTGTGCTGAAACATGAGCTAAACCCATCAGTGCAGTTGAGTTTAGAATGCCCATTGAATTTGGAATGCCCAGGGGCGCCTGGGTGGCTCAGTCAGTTAAGCGTTGGACTCTTGATTTCGGCTCAGGTCATGATCTCCGGGTCCTGGGATCGAGCCCCACCTTGGGCTCCATGCTCAGCATGGAGTCTGCTGGAGAGTCTCTCTCTCCCTCTCCCTGTGCCCTCCTCCTGCTCTTTCTTCTTTCTTTCTCTAAATAAAAATAAAATATTTTTTAAAAAATGCCTGTTACTGGTTGAAAGTCAAGGACACTGAAACTGGAGGAGGGTGGGCAGAGCCCTGCACATTTACGAAGCTCAGATACCACATCCTACTTGGCTTTCAATAATTTAAGCCAGCATCACCAGATGAGGGGACCGAAATGAAAATGTTAAAAAAAAAAAAAAAAAAAAAAAAAGGAGGGGGACTTTGAGAAAAGACTAGGACAAAACGATGTCAAGGCTCACAGAACATATAAAAAGTCTTTTAAAAAACAGGACTGCATTCTACCTTTCACTATGTGGCTCATCAAAATTGGATGAAACTACAGCTACAAAGCTGTATCACTGTAATAACTTCTTTGTTAGGAAAGTCAGACTGAGTTACCGTGAATACATGTAAAAAAGCTTTCCTGCTTTATCATTTTCAAAGATTAGGTAACCAGTTTTCTGATAGTAGTTCATACAGAACTCAGTCGGAAGATAAGGAATGAATAAGAAATTTCTGGAAACTGCTTCCAATTCAGTATATGATCCTAACATAAAACTGAAAAAAAATGTATGCATGATAAATGTTAAGGGTTAATACTTATATTTTAATATACTTATCACTTCATTAAAAAGCATTTTAAACTGCTTTCAGTAAGCATTTTCTAAGTCTTTCTACAGGAAAATTCTAAACCCCACCAAAATAATGCCCAGAGCTCCTCATTTAAATGTTTTATTAAAAGCTAAATTGATTGTAGCATAAATCAAGTCTTTCTTTGAAAGAAAACTCTAGCCATATTTTAATGACCCTTCAACTTAATCTTAAATTCTAGGTCACTGGCAGTTTCAATGGCAATGAAAAAAATCCATCCTAAAAATGACTGTGCACAGTTTCTCTGAGGTGTGTGTGTATGTGTATTCATAAGCACAGGTGTATCTAAAACATATCCCTCCATAAACTACACCTGAATATACTGATTGAGAAGACTGTTTATTTACCCTTAAATGTGTGTGCATGTCAGAACATAAAATTATATTTTTAAGATTATGACCAAATTATACATTTCTTTAAATATGAGATTAAAAATTCTGGGGAATTAAAAATTGCAAACTCAGAAAAAGTAGCAAAATTTCTATGGTAAAAGTTTATGGCTTGGAATCATAACTAATCAGTGCTCTTCTGGCTCTGACAAAAAAATATTTTGCACTGAACAGCAAAGTTCCTCTAAGGGTCCAGTTTTTATGCCATAAAATATGGAAAAATAATTCCTATTAACTAAGGGCAGAGCATGACTTAAGATCTCTTTCCCAGTTCTTATATGTACAAACAAACAAAATGTGGAAAGAACTAAAAGTCCTGTATGGCAGGAGGGATAGAGAAATCATTATAATGGCTTCCATTCAACCCAAATACAAATTGGTCTAGGGGACCAGTTCATAAGTATTTCATTTAGATATCAGTCTCTAAAGTCATGCAAATGACAGGTAAGCATTTTATTCATGATAGGATAGGATTTTCAAAGCCTCACCATGACACTACTTGTTAGAACTTAGAAGCTGATACAAAGATAACTTTGTCATAGATCCTAGTCTAAGGATTTCCACTATAGAAACACCAAAGAGACTAATCATAAAGAGTTTCTGATAACATAATCCTCTAGGGAAGTCTGAAATGCAGATCTTACAAAAACAAAATGGCAACATTTGGATCATATGCCATTTTGTTCTAAGCCTTAAAGTTAAGGTAAAAGACAGTATGATGACTATAGTGAAGGTTGCATTGAATGCTGGAAATTTGCTAAGAGAGACTTCAGGCGCTCTCATCACACACCTACAGAAGGTACAGGAGTGGTAAGAGTGGGCACCCTCTAACTCAACAACCACATGTCCTTGGTTGACTGCTGCAGGGGTCTGCAGAAGCTGCTGGGACCTTAGGAGCTACTTAAGAGCTAGGGACCGAAGCAGGTGGCAGTGGTGGCCAGAGCCAGTGGCACGCATGTGTTTGCTGGGAACGAGCTGCAGGTGTCTGGTTAGTGACAGAGGCCAGTTGTGAACACACACACAGTGTTGGGAGCCAAGCCAAGCAGCAAAGGCCGAGGCCAACTGCAGATGCCCTGGACGCTTTGGGAGCCCCAGCTGTCTGCGTTTACTGCTGTGGCTGCTGGTTCTGGTGCACAGTGGTAGAGGCCGGTGTCAGGAGTCGATCTGGGGGGGTGTGGGTACACAGTTGGGGAACGAGCTGCAGGTGAGCTAGTGGTACAGGCCGGTGACAGGAACCAGGGCTAGATCTGGGTCCACAGGCTGATGCAGGGGCCCTAGCTATGTGCACACCCTCCTGAGGCTGAATGGTCCCTCTACAGGTGTGCACATGGCAGTGGAGGCCAGGGACGGGGGTCAGGCTGGAGGCAAGCAGGGATGCAGCTAGAGGTGCTAGCTGCAAATGAGCCCAGTGGTACAGACCAATGACAGGAGACAGGGCCAGATCGGGGCCCAGTGACAGCTGTGGGGGCCTTGGTCATGGGTGTACACATGGCAATGGAGGCTGGTGATGGACCTCGGTCCAGTAGCATTCAAGTGCACAGGTGGAGTGGAGAGGCTAGCCCCAAGAGCACACACAGCAGTGACAGTCACCTGGGGATGTTCTAAGCTGCTGTCCTACACTCACATAACCACAGAGGCTTGGACTCGCTTTCTGTGTGGGTCCCGGGCTTTGGGCAAGGGTGGAGGGCGGGGAGTGGGTAGGGACTCAGGCAGCTGGTATCCGGAAACACCAATACTTGTGGGGCAAAAACTGGTGAAATCTGCGGGGGGGGGGGGGGTCCTGGGTGACCCTTGGTTTCTTTAGTGGTGAAACTTCTAGTGTCATCTGCAGAGCGGGTCCCTGGGAAGTCCGTTTCCTCCCCCTGTGTGGCTGACCCTGGTAGCCCTTGCTTTTCGGCCTTGCTCCTAACCATCTTTATACATCTCAGCGTTGCTCATCTCTGGGTGATGAAAGTGGGTCCTTCATCCAGTACCCCCCAGGGCTGGGGAAGCTGAGAGGGGAACCCTTCCGAGCTGGGTCTTCTCTCTTGGCTCGGAGCACTGCAGTCATGGGAGATGGAATGCTAAGAGCAAGATGAAATTACTTCCTTCCCTTTTTGATCATTTACTCTCAAGTTTTTTGTTGCATGGTGTTGCTGAAGTTTCTTAAGTGACCTCCAGAGCTCTCCCAGAGCTGTTTTTGTTTACAGATCTTTGTGGAGAACTTAAGACTAGGATCTCTTTCTCTGCCATCTTGGCAATGCCATCAATAATGGTCTATTTTATAAACTGGGTGGTGGGTCCAGGGATTTTTCTTCTATAATTGTTCTTTAAACTGTACGTATAAATTATATGTGCTTCTTGGTAGCTGTGATATTTAAAAAATACAAAAATCACTATAAAAATGTTAAAAAAAAAAAAAAGAAAAAAAGAAAAAGAAAAGAAACTCCTAGATAATCTCCAGGAAAAAAAGTGAGGGTTTCTAGAATGGAAGGGGGTGGGAGGGATGCGGTGGCTGGGTGATGGACATTGGGGAGGGTATGTGCTATGGCGAGTGCTGTGAATTGTGCAAGACAGATGAACTACATACCTGTACCCCTGAAACAAATAATGCATTATATGTTAATAAAAAAAAAAAAACTAGAATTAACCATTGCTAACCAAAGACATACCTACGTGTGCGGGCACTCATGTGTATGTTTTAAACAAAAATGTTTCCTTCATCATGCATGCTAATCAACTACTTGGTTTCTTAGGATATCTTACAAAGTTTTCTTTTCAAGAAATAAGTACACTGGCATCACACTTTGTAATTGTTGCATATTTGAGTATCTTCATGTCCCTTCACTACAGGAATCCTCAGTATCTGGATCTAAGCCATTCCTGAAAACATACTGAAGAGCACATTTTTGGAGAGTGGAGCCTGTCTTCCATTTTGAAATGGAAAAGGTATTTTATTTTCAGTTTATGAAACTATCCCAACTAATTGCCCAGAATACCACTACGATCCTTAGTAAACATCTATTTAACAATCTAGCCAAGGATTTCTGAATAAAATTCATTTAAATAACCAAATTACCTATTTAGTAAAACCAAACTCTGTTAGGTGTATTTGTGTCAACCAAGCAATGGCACTCTATGGCATCGGAAAGCTTCCACACTTGGGAAATAAAGTGAACTAACGGTGACACTCTGGTAGTGGGACCCCAGGGCACCATGTTCTTCCACGCATAGGCCACTCCTTCCTTCAGGGGTGAGTCTGTTCCTCTGCTCCCTTTGAATCTGGGCTGACCTTGACAACTTGCATGACAAAGGTGATGTTCTGGGGACTTCCTTCCTAAGGAGCCCTGAAGCTTCATTCTGGGTCCACCAGACTGTGAAGAAACCCAAGCAAAACACATGGAGAAACTAGCTGGATAGACTGAGGCTCAACCGGCACTGACTATTCCAGCCATGCCAGCCCAGGAACCACAGAGGAGAGTAAGAAGCCTCCAGATGGATTCTTCCTCAGCAAAGGACACAGCAGAATGAATGCCCCCAAGTGACAGCCTCTAACTGCAACCTGTCAACCCTCAAATTATGAGAAATAATAAAGTGACTTTCATGATAAGTAATTATTTTAAGCTACTAACTTACTAAATTTAAGCTACTAAGTTTAGAATGTTTGTCATGCAGCAATAGATAACCAGAATATGCATTTTCCTATTAGGAAAACCACGGAGGTGACAATGTCCTGCACATCTTTCTTGTCTGGACTCACACCCTGTGAACCCATTATGATAGGGTTTTCATAAAGCTGGAGTAAAATTTTTTGCAAGTAATTACAGCAAATAGTGCAACAGTGGCAATTCAGGTAGCATGGTGCATCAGTAAATATAGCTTGGCTGGGTTACAAGATTATCTAGTTACAACCTTCAGTTTTCAAAAGGTAGATGCTAGTTCACTCCCCCCTTCCCCCCCCCCTTTTGACACCAAAACTGTAAGTCTCAGGACAGCTTGATTTTTATTTTTGTCCTTTGGAGGTAAAGTACTTTCCTATACAAGTTTGTGGAATTTTCTCATTATCCGTTTTATTCAAATGTTTCTGCCAAGCTGAGATGATCATCTCTGGCTCTAAAACCTGGCTCTTCATTTTTCAACTGAAACTTTTTATCATTAATTTCTATCAACTTTTCCACCATCATTTTCATCAACTTATCTTTGTCTTCTAAAATGTTATTAGTTTCTCAAGATTTTCCTTGGTATCATTATTCTATTTTCCAAATGATCAATGCTGGACTGGACATTCCCCAGTGAAAACTGTAATGGGCTGCTCTAGGCTTAGCTTGCCATCAGTCCTTTATCTCGCCTGACCTCAGTTTTCATGGGATCACATTGTCCCTTGATCTCAAGCCCATGCCCTACTGTTTTCTAACCTAATTTATGAAGAGGTCTTCCCTGCATCCTACTGAGGACAAACTTCCTTCCTAAATTTTCCTTCTGTTCTTATGCAGAAATATCAGGAATTGGAATTTTGCAGTGTTTGAATGATTTTCCTTCCCTTCTACAATAACTATTCAACAAATTCTTTTTTTCCCCTCAAAAAAGGGAAAGTCTACTCAGATCTAGGAGTTAAACTGTGAGGACTGCCTTAGGATCCTGTCTCTCTGTGCATCTGGGTGTTGATTGAATTCCATCTTCCTCCCAACTCATGAATAGCATTTGATTTGCCCATTCTCCAACCTAATCCAATGTTTAAAAAACTTTTCTCCACTGTGACTATGCTCAACTAGCATGGAATCTTCTCTTACCTACTGTCTGGATTTCTAACACATCGGAGGGAAATACATCCAATTATAATCTTTAACAGTCATTCCCATTAGGGTTCTTTCCATCATCCCCCCGGCTTAAAGCACGTAAAGGAACCACACTTTCTGGGACACAATGTGCTGCCTACTTCTTACACATTTATTTTCTGGGAGTTGGTGAATAACCTCGTCTAGAAATCAGGAATAACAACAGTATCTAACCTGTATAATCACTGCAGCCATTAAATGAGTTAATATGTTAAATACAGTATCTGCATATTGTAAGTATTGACTATTATATATAATTATCATTCTGTTTTTATAAAGCAGAAGCCATGCAAGAAAATGACCCCTGTCCAGTTCTCTCATTGGCAGGGAACTTTCATTTCTGACCCAGGGGCCAGCTGGTTGGGAGTGAAGCTGTTTCTAGCTCTCAGGGAGACATGATCATCAGAAACATCACATAAATAACCTTCGACTTAAGTTTTTCAACTCAGCCCCTTTGGTTTTTATTTGTTGGGATTTCCTCCTGGATTCTGATAACAGGTGAAAGTGTTACCCATTCCATCCTCTAAGTATTTTAGGGACAAGTCCATCTAGACACCATTCAAAGGGCATTGAACATTAATCCTAAGTATGTTCAAATACGAAAACTTAAGTTTACATGACTGAGAACAGCTCTCAAATCCATTTCTGTTCTAGTCACACCAATGCTAAGTGTCAAATTTTAAAAATCTCCTGACTAATCAGTATTATTTAATGCAGACCAAAAAATATCACAGTGCTGGACAGGACTCTGAGGGCTCATCTACTTCATCTATCTGCCTTAAAATCTGTCTACATCCATTTATCCTGGGCAAAGTATTTTAGAGACCCAAGAGAATACTTAAGTATTTTTAACCACTTTAAGTACCAAGGAGCTCTTGATTATTTGAACCCCAAACTCTCTTCTGTGGTTAAGTACAGTTTCTCAAAGAGAAAAAAAAAATCATTGGCCACCAGGTTCCATATAATCTTTATGATCTTTTTACCTTATTAGATCATCCTTTACTACCCTTTTTAAAAGTATATATTTCACAGATGTACTGCTTAGCTGACAAAGTTTGCATAAATAATTGGCTTTATATAAACACATACTGCCTATTCTTCTTTTGAAATGTCATATTTATTTTAAACAAGAAACTAAAAATTTAGTCTTGCCAAATTATATAAAGCTTTCTAGACTAACCTTTTGATTCCCTTTACTAGAGGTACTTACATTATATAAAAGTAACGGAACTGGGAGAAATGCCATTCCAAATTTTTATGTATGGAACATTTAAAAGTGGTGAGTTCCTACCATGGATACTTTCCAGCAATCATCTTAGTTCAGGAAAGCAATACAGCACAGAGGTTAAGAACATGCTCTTTGGGGACTGAGAGCCCTGGTGTAAACCCCTGCCACTTTGGATCCAAAGCCTCCCAGCTGGTCTCTCTCTAAGCCTCAGTTTCTCATCTCTAATATGTGAGAAATAGTTCCTACCACATAAAAAATGGTGCTATGACTAAACCAGAGAATGAAGTGAAGTTTTAGCCCAGTTTATAGCACACGGTAACACTGGATATATGTTGGTGGCATTGGTAGAAAGGATGATGTCGACTCACTGATGATAACAGAAGACTATCAATGACACTGAGAGAGAAGGAACGGATCTTCTTAGCCTTCCTTAAACCAACCACATGAAACAATCTGAGAGCCAAACCACAGAGGAGGTTTGACCACGCGCCCGACACTGTCCTAAGCCCGGATCCTGGCTGTGCCGTCCCAGCGCCGGCCGCCACGTACGCACGGTTCCATTTCTGACTTCAAGAGCAACTTGAAATTGCTCCTCCTGCCACTGAGGAATGGGAACTGCCGCTTTGGATGGGATTGACTTCACATACTCTTATTTAAACAGCTTCGCGAAAGTAATTTTTTGTTGTTTTGAGAGGATAAGTAACACTACAGAAGGACTCCTGTCCAACGAAGTGAAGATAATGCAACAAAAGGAAAACACCCGAAGGAAAACAAATGTGTAGGGGAGATAAACTCACTTCAGGATGGATATTTACCAGAAAAGAAATTACACCCACAGTTCTCTCAGTTGGGGAGCAATGGCAAGTTACATGCCCCCTGTTTAGCAGCTGAAAGCCAGCCAAATCCTGTGGCTTGGCCGCCTCACAAGCTTGAAATAGACAAACTTGCAGAACAGGACCCAAGTAAGCAAATACTGTGCAAGCTGCTCTCGGCTAAGAATAGGGAGAGAGAGGACAGAAATTTTTCAATAACTACAAGCTTGAAGAGATTATGCAGATAAATGGGTTTCGTTTTGCTAAGGTAGAAAACATTCAATTAAGTTTCCAAAATCTCTGAAGGACACTTAAAACTCCCACCCTCGGTCACCTCACGACAATCTAGGCAAAGTTGTAGAAAACTATGAGTTTCATCTTTTTGATAGCTGCTTTGCTTCTATTTTTTTCCACCTACCCAAACAGGTTTCCCACTATGAAGAGAAATGCAAAAGCAATTCTGTCTAAACTATTAACTCTTTTTAAAGAAGCTATTAGGCAAAATATCTGCTGGAGAGGAAAAATGTTGCCAGTGGGGATTACAGGGCCCAATTCAACTATATAATATTCATAGAAAGAATCCATGTATCTTCTTTCCTATTTGGAGTATTCTGGGTGATTTGGTTATTCTCTTTGGCTTGGGAACCACTTCTCTAGTACCATTAGGATTGCTTTCTCTATATTCTTTAAGTGGACTAATGTTATGAATGTCATTACTAGTTAACATGTACCCAGGGACTGTGCGTTTTGCATGGGTTGACCCATTCAGTATTCAGTACAACACTGAAGGTAGGTACTATCATTTTACAAATGGGGGAACTAAGGGTCGTGAAGGTAAGGAGCTGCAAAGGTCGCAAAGCTCCTAAGTCAAGGAGCCAGAACGTGAACTTGAAGGCTTTTTCTCTTAAACCAATATGTTGCAGCACCTGGTGATGTAAGAGCTTCAAGAGTTAGAAATAAAGTAGGAGTGGAGTATCGGAAACCAAGTTCGAAAGAAGAATGAAGATAAAAGAGAAGGCTCTCTTCACCAGACCTCAGTCCCTCTTGCTGTAGATCTTTCCCATTGCCCACCAGTTCTGGAGCCGCAGGGATCCTGCAACCCTGAACTTCCTGCTGATGAACATTGTACGTCCGCTCAGGTATCTGACCCAGTCAATGTCCCACATTACACCAGGCTATCACCAGGATTTTTCAGGATAGACAGATGCATTCTGAACCACAACACTGAATAACAAAGCACCAGGGCACTGAAATTAGACATGCCTGTTGTAATGATTTCCAAGTATGTTGCTTCATCTCTAAGTAAGTCGTCTAGCTCACCATGGGCACTCAGTCAAGCCCTATTAAATCTAACAATTCTGATCCCACACTTGGAGAACCTGGACCATTGTCAGAAGGGGACATATGCGATTCCCTGGATCAACATCAGAGCCGGGGCCAGAGGCCGGCCCTAGTGCCAGATACTTGGCTTGACCGCCGTGTGTCATTTTTCATCTCATGACTGTATGATATGGTTCAAATCCTAACTGAACTAATTGACATGCTAAACTACCAAGTAGGATTTTATAATCCAATTTGTTTCTCATCATTTAGGCAGCCATTTTAACCAAACTGTGCTAATTTGTTTCAGGACATACATAAAATCCAGCATTCCTCTACTCAGGCTGGAAACATAATAGCACTTTCCCAGTGAATAAAAAAGTTTAGATGGCTCCCATAAAAACCTGTGACATGAAATTAAGCTAATTACAAGACACAAATTTAAGGTTTAAACCACTTAATAATTCTTATTAGTCTTGCACTAAAAAATTGAAACCAACAAGAACAAGAGTTACTTTGTATAAACGAACTCTCTTCAAATTAATGCTATTTCCTTTATAGTAAAAAAGAAAAGTTAATATAAAGTAGTTCTTTATTCTTCACATATCCTCCAAGTCATAGATTTACAGGACTTATGGTTCCAAGATACCCAAAGTCCGGTAATGCCCTTGGTAATCTGAGATCTGTAGTACACTTGTGACACAAGCCTCCTTTATTTTCCCTTTGAATGCTGTCAAAGCACATGAATGTTATCACTCCATATTACTTTATGTGTGGATGCTTGGCGCTTACAAAATTAATTGGGTCATTTGTATCCAGTCGCAGAAATATTGTACTAAAAATAGAAAAGTAAAATACAATAAAATTTGCAGAAGTCCAATTACACAAAGCTAGGGATTAACAACTACCATGAAATAAGAAGCTGAAAATTTAAAGTAACCACACTCAGAATGAATGCAACACGTGCTTAAAAAAGGACTGTATCACTAAATATTTAACCTAGAAATTTTAATAACACTTCATAAAGTTGCATATTTATTTCAAGATAATACCAAATTGAGAAAAGATTCTAGTCTTGGGGTGCCTGGGTGGCTCAGTCTGACTCTTGATTTCGAGTCAGGTCATGATCCCAGGGTCATGAGATGGAACTCCACATCAGGCTCTGTGTTCAGTGGGGGAGTCTGCTTGATATTCTCTACCTCTGCCCCTCCCTCCTTTCTCTCTCTCTCTTTCTCTCTTTGGTGAATAAATAAATCTTTAAAACAAATCTAGTCTTACATACTAAAGAGACATTCTTCTAGAGTTGGTCTCAAAAAAAAAAAAAAAAAGAAGAAGAAGAGAAAAAAGAAAGACCAGGGGCAAGAGACCATTACATGAGTCACATGAGTCAAGGTGGGCAAAGAGGAGAGCAGCACGAGGTAAAGAGAAGAAGCAGACAACCAGTCGTGAAGGCAGAATCAGGTGGGATCCATGACCAAATGGCCAGGGAAATAAGAATAGAGGAGTTTGCGATGATTTGCAGGTTGTGGCTAAAATGTAAGAATAGAGGAGTTTGCAATGATTTGCAGGTTGTGGCTAAAATGAGCAGGGCCGTGATGCCAGCCTCTGAAATAGGGCAGAGCAGGTGGAAGAGCCTACTTGAGAGGAGAATTAGGAGTCATTTCCAGTGTTTTTAATTTGCAGGACATGTGGAAAAACCAGCTGGAAATAGGAAGGTCAAGGGCTGGATCATAAAGGCACCTGAGAGGGAATGGATAGGGAGGAAAACATAATAAAGAAAAAATCATTAACAGATAAATAAGGTCCTCCTGGAAAAGGGCTACAACTCAGGAATACTGGTGTCCCCTTGAAAGAAAGAGATGTGTTCTTTCCATGAGAAAATAGGAGTAGGTACAGTGTCTGAAGAGAAACGGGCAGGAAGAAAGGTGAGGCAGTCACCTCAGCTGTAAGCCACGAGGAGACATTCTCTTCTGAGAAGAGCAATCAAGGTTAGGGACACCACCTGTGCCAAATGAGGGAGCGGTAACGGGATCCTGAAGCGGGGCTGAGGAATTCGCTACGATTGTGAGGACACCTGTCCCCACGGTCTGTGATTTCCTCAACCCGAGACTGAAGCAGGTTGGAGATGATGGGGCTGAGCCGCAGCCTCTCTTCCTAAGCCTGTGTATGTCGTTCAGTCAGAGAAAGACAAATAGCCACGAAGCAACCGCCTCGTGAACACGGCCTAATGGCGTCTTCGCGTAGACGTACACAGTTCTGAGCTGACGCAGAGTTTATATGAACCGTGTCGCTATCAACATGAAAAATCAGACGGCATGGTTTTCCCTGTATTACAACCTACTCCATACACATGTTGGGCCTGCTATAAAAGTAAATATAGGCTCACATAAAATAATCAACTTTTGAAAAGCATTGGCCAAAGAAATTGCATGTATACTTATATGAAATATACATGTATTTAAGGTATTCATTCTCTTTCATTTACTTCCGTGCTCATAAAAATGCTGGTCTCAAATTTATCACCCATGTAAAAGATATATATTTATGTAAAAAATTTAAGTACTACCACATTAACAACTCTAAAAAAAAAAAAATGTTGAATCCCACTAACAGCTTTCTGGAGTAACACATAGGCCAAGTTTTACCTCAAAGGGATATTTTAAATTCATTTTCATAAAACAATTTATTTAAAAAAAAAAAAGCTAACATGCCCTTAATCCTATTTGTCTTAGCTGGCGCCACTCAAGACTCAGAAAGCTTAGAACAGAAGCTAAAACTATCATTGTACAATGCAACAGGTTATAAATTCAGCATTTTTAGTGCAACTTTGTACTCGTTTCGATCCATCTAAAAATTAAAGACCTTATACTTGGACCTGATAATGTAGTCATAAGTATCCAACTGTGATAATTTCAAAACTCTTTGCCATTGTGGAATTCTTGGACCATCATCTTAAAAAATAAAATTACCACATAATTTTTTATATTCCTGTTTTCTAAGCTTTTAAAGTAATTCACATACTCTTTGCCTATCATAAGCAAAGCTTACAAAGACATTTCAGAAAAGAGGAAATGACACTGGCAAAGAAATGGAAGAGGGAACCCCTCATTAACAAACAAGTAAATATAATTGAAAACAGATGAAATATTTTTAAAAACATAATAAAATTATGCTTTAAAATATAAAACATAATCCTGGCAAGGTGTGGTAAGGCTGAGACACTTTGCTGGTAGCACAGGATACATACAAGTCCTTTGGAAAGCCATTTGGCAATATAACATTTGGCCAAAAAATTCATAGTCTTTTATACAGTAATTCTCCTACTCAATCTATCCTAAGAAAATAATCCAAAATACAGATGATATTCATAACAATAATCACAAAAATATTTTCTTATAAAATAACTTCAGAATTTTTTTCCTTATTATACTATACAAAATTTTAAAGTAAAAGGAAGCACATTTTCATACATCCGCATTCATTTAGATACCAACTACCTACTTTTATGCAAGGAACTATTAAACACTGAAGACTGAACAGTCAGTGTGATAGTCCTTCCTGTCATAAACCTTAATTCCACTACCAAGAAACATCCATTCTTAGTATCTTGGTGACTTCCAGTTTATTTTTCTTTTTAATACGTTTACTACATTTTTTAGTTGGCAGATACTTATGACTAGGAATGCTATTGATTTTTCCAGCATGATCCGTTTTTTGCTCAGGAGCCTTTCTGAGAAAAAGAGACTCTTCCCAAATGCAGGAAAATCTTAAGTGCTCAACTTTATAATTTAGGCATGGTAAAAAAAAAAAAAAAAAAAAACAGTGGAGATAGGCTTATTACATGCAAGGCATCTTCTCATTTTTGTAAAATGGTTATTCATATAATATATATAGAAGATTACATGTATATAATTTAATATATATTTTATACAATACTCAGACTTGACTATGCCTAAAAATGTTCAGATATACAAAAATTATATACTATGGTAAATCTTTAAGCTAATAATTTTAAAGCTTATTTCAGAAAAAATATACATTAATAATACAAAAGATACCCGTTATCAGATAGGCTCAAAATGGATATACTCTAAATATTCGCCTTTTAAGTTTTACAATCTCATGGCTTCCTATTGGGTCCTGGATTTGTGAGAAGTCCTGCCCCTGGGAGGATTATCAAGATTTGTGGAAACCATAACCGGGTCTCCAGAAATGACGATTACAGACAAATGCCCAAGCAAGTGCCAGCAGTAACACAAGCAAGCGGCAAGAATCAGAAGACAGAAAGGCAAGGGACTGATGTACCAGGTCCAGAGAATAATGCTCTACTGAATGACAGAATGGGTGACCTTTGCACCTCATGAATAAAGAACCTAGGATTACATTTAACAGAAAGAGCTAGGAATCTGGAACAACTCTACTACTTTCTGAACCTAAAGAGCTCTAGTGTCCTAGCAAGCCTTCCAGGGTCAGCTGAAGTTGTTGGTACCCTTGCACTCACATAAGTAACCATGAGCACGCAGGAAATGTTAGCTATGTGCAGACACTTGGCATTCTCCTTCAAGCCCCATAATCCTGAAAGGTAGATTCTGTCATCTGCCTCACTTTACAGAAAAGAAGAACTGTATCGGAGATGTGTCTAAAGGCCAATAGTTAATGAGTAGCAGCCCTGGAAAGATCATCTCAGGACTGTCCAACTGGGAAGCATTGGATCTCTTTATTCTTGTTATTCTGCCTGTCATCATTTGAGGGCTGACAAAAATGGAAACAGACGGAGCAGGTGGCCAGCTATGGTGTCCCAGGCTGTGGTGGCATCAAGGTTGGAACAGGTTGACATCAACAGAAGATGCCAACTTATCAAGGAACTAAAGGCAATCCACATCCGAGACACCAAAATATTTACCCCTAGATATCTAAACTTGGCCAGAGTTAATAATAAGCTAGAGTTGCAATCTTATTTTGGCTTGCAAACATGTTTCCTTTCTCTGTGACCCCTTTCCTCATTCTACACTATAACCTTTCTGTAATGTTATTTTCACCAAGCCTTTTAGCAACTGGGTATTTCACCAAATGGATTTGATCCATATTACAGGGAGTATGCCTCCTCCGTATAGTCAGCAGACCAGTTAAGAAAACATACATAGTGGGGGAGGGAAATGAAACAAGAGGGGATCAGGAAGGAGACAAATCATAAGAGACTCCTAAACTCACGAAACAAACTGATGGTGGCTGGGGGGTAGCGGTGGGTAGGGATAGGGTGGCTGGGTTATGGACATTGGGGAGGGTATGTGCCATGGTAAGTGCTGTGAAATGTGTAAGCCTGAGGATTCACAGACATGTACCCTGGGGCAAATAATACATTATGTGTTAATAAAAAAAATAAAATAAAAAATAAAATGGTGACAATAATAGAACCTAAAAAAAAAAAGAAAACATACATTGTGGTCCTACACACGTATACAGAGGGCATATGACTGAGGTATATAAAGACTGATATTTCTTGTGTCCACTTAGAATCCTGAACCCGTCCACAATAGGATACTTGAAATGAAACTGCAGTTTAGTGCTATATTGAACACATTCTTCTAACATTAAATTTAGTGACATTTATAGTTTAAATTTCAAGTTAGAAGAGAGAAAACATTTCATAGGCTCAAGAGTTTTATTGTCACACATTAAAATTTTTGGTTTGGCAACATTTCTTGGCATGCTTATTAATTCAAGTATTTTGCTTTGGTTTATAGTAAAGTCTTTATGAATTCAGAGCTTGAAAATATTAAAAAATTAGTTTAACCCATAAATGTTCAGATAATTTCATTCTTGTGACAGTTTACAACTATCACCATTTTTCCTAGGCAAATGGTTCCTTAAAATACATTATCTTAAACTTTTCATTTATAAATTCCTGCAGAATTACCTAACATATTGAAACGAAAGGTTTTCTTTTCAAAATACACAGTCTCTCTGCCCACAACACTATCAGCACAAAAGGTCATTTATTAAAGCTACAATATCCCACCCACTTAGTGAAAATAAATAAATACAATAAAACAGGCCATAACTCCCCAGCCCCTCAACCCAATGGATTAAAAATTGGGTGACTCACCTGATTGTGGCTATAGAAATGTGAAAAGTATTTGGAAGCTAAGCATGAAGCATAGGTTCAGGAAAAAGGAGTCCTTCCCCAGAGGCACATAACCTCTGAAAAGACAGGTGACAGATGTGCCTACAGACCAAAATAAAATAAAGACCTGGCCAGCCAAGCTGAGAAGGAATTTAAACACCACAAAAGCTCATGTTAGCACATGTTGGTACCAAATGTAGCCTGCAATTCTTGAGAGTAAAGAATTTTGATGAACTGAGGCAGTAAGCCGTGGAATTGAAACGAGCAACTTCCCAACATCTACCTCTGGCTACCTACACCTCAGACATTGCCCACGTTTTGCCACCGCACAGGCTGACACTGGCCTGCGGCCACAGATTTGAGATTATGCCGGTATTCTGTTCTTAAGGACTGGGGGTAGGGTGGGGGGCGGGGGTGTGAAAACAAAGCCTTGAATCAGCACAAAATACATATTTGAACATCACTTCAAGAGTGAAGGCAGGTCTCAGGAAAGCCCAATATGTCTACAGAAGGTGAGGAAAGGGGTCACGGAGAAAGGAAACATGTTTGCAAGCAAAAATAAGATTGTAACTCTGGCTTATTATTAACTCTGGCCAAGCCTAAACAAACATTTTTTTTTCTTCCAGTTATGATTGAGTCATATGGCCACCGGCAGGAATTGTTATCACTTCATTTTCTGCAGAATGTTTCAGAAACTTGAAACCTCCCCCACTTTCCCCATGTGAATACTCTGGATTTTTAAACAACCATGAAGTGTTTGCTTCCAAAATTGAATACATTTGATGGCCTGGTTGTACAGCTGATCCATCACAAACGGTGGGGAGGGGGTGGAGCTGAAAAAATTACTAGACAAAATGCCACAATGATTAAGAAATTCATTATGGGAGAGTTATACAAAAGAGCAATTTTAATTAAATTAGCATTCATGGTGAGGCTGTCTCTGTGCCTTTGCCTCTGTTTTGCTGTCCAGTCACTCAAAATGGAGAACGTTTGCAAGAGCATCGCCTGAAATGCTAAAGGGAGCATTTCGAAAACTTACTGTAATCGTTGTGTTACTGATCCCCATGAAGGACCTGCCCAGTCACCCATGAACATGCAGCAAAAGATGCCAGTTAAGTTAACGGCCAAGTATTTTGCCCACATTCTATTAACACAGCAAGAAAAAAAAAACAAAAAACTATCTAGAATCTCAATGTCCAGTGCTTCCTACCAGGTTGGTAGTAAAATCAATCCTTGATTTTTCTGCGGCTGTTTTACAAACCAAATGCTGATTTTATGTGCTTTCCTAAATAGTATCTTTCCTATAATAATAATAATAATAGTAATAATAATAATAATTGCTTACTATCATCTTTGAACCAGAGACAACTTTGAGGGCTCTCCTGCCAACAGATCCAAACTAGCATCCTATGTCAACAGAGAACACAGCTTCCTCAATGTTTTAGTTTGTAGTCACCTGAGAACCTTTTGATTTCACTACCGTAACATCATCTTCAATGTCACGTACAAACAATTTGACGGAAGTCATGCCTTTTTGCCACTGGACGGACTAGAGAGGGCTTTGTCCTGTGTGATTTCCTCCCAGGCTAGTCTACTCCTTCCTGCGTTTGAGGGTAGTTCTTAAATTTTCACAGAGATGGTCATTTCTGCTTAGCAGATAAGGTGTTGGATTTTGCCTAAAAGGAACTTGAAATAGAACACACCAGGTTTCACAACTCCATCCAAGTTAAGTACATGTGTTTTGTAACTGACACTAGCCAGAAATGCAAATGATTTCTACAAAGTTCTAATCCTGTTATCAATCCCTTGAGACACACCCCCTTACTCTTTCATCTCTCCCCTGGCTATGGTTCGACATTTTATTGCATGTTTTAAAAAAGAGAAACACTAGTAAAGATACCCTAGATTCTGGTTTAGGAGCCTCAGGAGATGACACTGAGGTGTGGATTTGAGCAGTTTTCTCATTAAAAAGTCAGATGGTCTGTTTCTCTTAGAGGAGCTTTAACTCTCAGTGTCTGCACATTGGAGGCTTTGGCTCACAGCATCTTGGCCCAAGGCCAATCAGGATTGGCCTCAACAAACTCCTTTCTGAAGTAGGGTCTAGTGAGCCATGGAGAGTCAGGATGCCAAATAAAAAGGAGCCTATACACCTTAAGTAGGTGCAATTTTTATTTAAAAAAATACAGGCTCCCAGTTACCAACTGAATAAGTCACAAGAATAAAAGGCACAGCATAAGGAATATAATCAATGCTATTGTTTTAGCATCTACTAGCATTGTATGGTGACAGCTGATAGCTACACCTGTGATGAGCCCAGCATAATGTACAGAGTTGTTCAATCACTATGCTGTATGCCTAAAACTACTAGAACACCGTATGTGAGCTACACTCGAAAGTAAAAAAAAATATATATATATGTATATTATACATATATATATACATATATACATATATATATACATATACATATATTATACATATATATACGTATATACATATATATTATACATATATATATACATATATATATGTATATATATACATATATATATATATTACAGGACTCGGAAAGCTGAAGAAACAAGCACAATTTTGAAAAAAAAATCATTGTATAGAAAAAGCAATTTGAAAAGTTTTGACAAAGAGATGAAATGAGACAGAATCAAATACACTGAACTGTTTCAGCCATTGATGAAACAAATCAAAACTTCTTTCTGAGGAAGTGGTTTTTTAAGCCTTAACATACATCCTTGATGAACGTCTTAAGCAACTAGCATCAACGCTTTTTTATGGTGTCTACGTTCCCTGCCTTTGGCATTTAATTCTTGCTTTAATATCAGTGGCTTCTGAACTTTTTCAAATCTTGAATCACTTCATCATCATGGTGTCATGGTTTGTAAAATACCTATTATAATGAAAAGCCATGCAGAAAATGCGAATTTTAGGAGTCCCTCTCAGGACTGTGGATCAGGGAATCCTTAGACCAAGAAGACAGCAATTATACCCAGACCCTGGAATAACTATTTGCAATTCATCTGGGGCTGTGACACAGGTCATGGTCAGAATCCAAAAAGGAAGCTGAGAACAGAGCTGCTGGAAGCCACTCTCCTACATTCTTTATCTAGAAATTATCTTCTGTGGTAGCCTTATTCTAAATCAATCTGCATAAAAGTCTAGGAATTTGGGTGTACAAAAAGTCTTGCCAGATCTTTGGTCTAGATTATGACAATGACATATTCTAACAGATCCAACAGCCTAATAGTGAACACACACACACACACACACACACACACACACACAAATCACTATAACAAGTAGATTCTGAAGTCATTTATGTAAAGGTAGTTTCTACACACTATAAATAATAAACGCAGACCATTTTTATTTTGTGTTTTGGGCTTCATCTGTAAAATCCATTAAGATAGCCCCTGCCAGATATTTCATAGATTACTGAAAATATAAGACACAGTTATATTTACATCATTATAGATACCATTCTGACAAATGTTCATTTCCAGTGGATATGGGCATCAGGACGCAAATAAGCCTAACCAGTGAGGAGTCGGCATTTTGTTGACCCCCATTCTGTTCACACGTAGAAACTTGCTTGGTTTCACAGTTTGCCGAACTCAATAATGCTATAATTCTAAAGCAGTCCTTAACTGAACACTCTATAAACAATGTGGTAAAGAAGCAAATGCTTTAAAGTTTGTGATTAATTAACCAGGTAAATTACGTCCGCTGAAAACTGACCAAGGAAAAAACACAAAGAGGAAAAGACATTTGAATTTGGTTGTATAAAGGCACAAAACACAGGATTTTTAAGAACTGTAACATATATAACTTTCTCCCAGGGCCACAGAGCTGCCTTCAATGACCTGCCACCAATTATCTGACATCAAATAATCTGTCACCATCTGTAAGAGTTTTCGAGTAGGGATGTTTTGTGCCAGGCTTTAGAGGCCAGAATTCTATAATAACTTTAGGGGACAACTCAAAGCAAAAACTGAGAAGGAGAATAATCTCTAAGTGTCCCTGGAACAACCCAGTCTCCCCAAGAACCATCCAGAGTGGTTGGGCTGTTCATGGTTACTGAATAACAGTGGATGTCTCTTCCAATTCTAGGTCCAGTTTTAGAAGCACTGGTGACAGAAGGTTGCTGGCCTCCTGTTAGGAGGGGGAAATGTACTGGCTGAGCAGTTAAATGTCTTATTTTAGTCCACGGGAACATTCTGAAAACCCTACTGCAGTACCATGACCTAATGCCCAAACTTCTTAAAATTCTGGCATCATAATGATCTCCTAAGAGATACAACGTTATTACTTAATTATACAAAATGTCAGCCAGTTTAATTTCCTCTACATCATAAGTGTCAGAAATTAAGATCTAAATTTCCGAGTCTTTGGATTCTAAAATTCTTTGACTTCTGTACAGTATTAGATTTGTAGCCTGAAACAACACTAGGAAGTGCAATTTAAAAACTCAATTTTTTCCTTTGTTGATAAATGAAACAATATTTGGTACCTAAAGTACTAAAATCTTTTTTGCCCTACCCTCTTCCTCCCTCCCCCCTGCCAAGAAAAATCAAGATAATAGGACACAAAAGCTTTTTTTCTGGTCACCAGGAACTATAGATTTTCTAGTTCACAGATTAGGGTAGTTTGGGCTTATAGTAATTCTGATTTTGTTGTCGTTAAAAGGAACAGATGCTGAAACATAAAAAGTTTGAATGCATGGACAAGCTAGTTTTGAAACAAAGGTACAAAATGAACTTAAATTGTGGTTGCTTTTTGGATTTAAGCTATCTTTGTTTCTCACTGGGCTTCTATCTCCAGTAGCGGACAAATGCACTAATTTTCTCAATATGGAAAATGCCAGCATTAAAGCCAAATAAAGTCGAGTTTAACATAATTACACTAGATTTCATCAAAGCAACTTGGCACTCATCAAAATTCAATCTCAGTTAGCTGATGAGATTTCATCAGGCTGCTTAAGCAGCAGGGAAATAAACAAAGTGGAGAGACAATGAAAACAATGTGACAACTGTCAAACAAAATGCCGAGCGCAACATTGAACATTTCCCTAAATGCAGTGCTGAAACCACTAATTCTCATCCCCCTTCCCCCAACACACACACACACACACACACACACACACACACACACTCACACGCAAATGTACATAAAGGGAACAAATGACCACATATTTTACATTTTCAATCCTCTTTAATTATGCATTCATTGCATAATACTGATTGTGGAATCATTTGTTACTAAGTACTAAAAGTTGCATGAAAGATAGGCAATTGGAGGGCTAGTTTTTTTTTTTTTTTAAGTTTTAAAATATGGGTGCTTAAGAGGTCACCACCCTTGTTTGAACTCCTTTAAGCAAGTTCTTAATAAATGTAAGCTATTATATAAGGAATGGTTCAAATTAGGCTACTAGCAATGTTACAGTTCTGCAACTAGATACGCTCACATGTCATCCACCTGGTGGAAAGTTTCACGTGGTTCTCGGGATATACAAGTCTTATGTTTCTGATAAAGGAGCGGCAAACTGGTAACAGCAATCGAGGGCGCTGCTTCAAACAGTGCTACAGGAGCTAGCCAAATCACTCTTAATTCGAAGCATATTTGATGACTGCATTAGGTCAATCTGTGCGCTCAGAGTTGACGATTATACTGAAATAGAGGAAGATCTGAAATGCAACAGACATTTGACATTTGAGGCAGAAATTACATTAAATTACTCAAGTTAGCAATACTGCTCTCAACATGAAGATACAGAAATATTACAAGAAATCTTTGCATACATGCAAGACAGAGGCATGTGGTTGCCTTCTCCAGGTTTGGAATAAAATGAAAGAAGACAGAGAGAGAGACAGAAAGGGATGGAAGTTGACATAATATACATCTTCCTGGGATTAGCCTTTAGTTGCTTTTTTACCATTTCGTTTCATCAGAGGGTCATTTAATTTAGAATTTTCAGGAAAGAGGGGGGTTTAGAAAATAGACTCTTCTATCCATAGGTATTTTGGAAAAAAAGACTTCATGTCAGCCAAAGTCTGTTATACATTTTCTATTTGTAGTCCAATGGTTACTAATTCAAGTTTCTAATTGTGGTTATTATCCCAGACTAGACATTCTAATAACTAAAGTAAGACTATATCAATGACTAAAAGTGACCATAGGACTATATCACCAAAATTGAGCAGAAAAGATGTAAGACCTGCCAGAATTTTCTCCTAGAAGAGAATATCTACTGAACAAAATGTTAAACAGGCAGCTCAAGATGCAATAAAGTTTTGCTTGGAGCATATCATGTGCTTACCCACCTTATACCATTTCAACTGTATACAGTTTGTAAGTCCGAATGAAAAACTATAAATTAATTGAAGAGAGGCTTTTTGTTTTTATTGGACCATCACTGCATCTTGCCGAGTCCCCTGCAAACAGTAGATATGTTGCTGAATTCAGTCCATGCTAAGTGTTATACTACCATTCCGAGAGAAAATATTGAAAGAAAAGTAAGGCCAGTCACCACGGAGGCTGTATATGTGATAACATGAATGATCCTAGTTGTATTACCTCTGAGGAATTCCCAGAGATTATTATGGGCTGAGACAATGAGGCCATGTGCGAGAAAGAGCTCTAAGTTTGACGGCTAAGCAAGAACTGAGCTTTGACTTTACCATTTACTGTGAACCTGGGTAATTCACTGGGCATCTCTGCACCTTAGCTTCAAACACATAAAGAAAGGGATATGAAGGAGCGCATCTTAGTTTTGTTTCATGGGAAGATACACTCTATTTTCAAAGGAAAACCCGTGCTGAAACCCCAAAATGCAACAGGGGAAAAAGTAAAGCTACTCTCATTCAACCAGTGTCGAGAAGCCAGATCCCTAACCTGCTTGGCCTCCTTACAAGCTGTGAGAAACCAACACCCACAGTTGATGCTTCGATAACGTAGGTTTGGAACTGCGCCAGTCCACTCACATGAGGGTTTTTAAAAATAAGTACAGTCCAGCCCTGTAAATGTATTTTCTCATCCTTACAATTTTCTTAACATTTTCTCTTCTGGAGCTTACTTCGTTGTAAAAATGCAGTATATAATATATTTAACATACAGAATATGTGTTAATCAACTACGCTACCAGTAATGCCTTCAGTCGCCAGTAGGCTACTGGTAGTTACATTTTTAGGGAGTCGAAGTTAAACATGGAGTTCTGACTGTGTGGAGAGTCAGTGCCCCTAACCCCTGTGTCGTTAAGGGTCAACCCACACCATTTTTTCCCTGCAAGGAACCGAGCGTGACTACTCTTGAATCAAAGTCTAGCCCTTCTGTCCCTTCTAGAAGTTTCCTCAAGATTAAATTATGTTACAAATGGGTTTAAGAAATTGCACTTCCAAAGCAAAAACGTCTTTAGGTACAGTGAGGCAACACACGTCACTGAATTTGGTAGACATCAGTACCCATGTTCCTAACTTTGGGGTCATTCCTTTCTTATCACTCGGGTGGCTAGTTGTTATCAACTATGTATCATATGTGATACCCAGGCTTTCATTTCTTTTTGAATATTCACTTACCCAACTTGCCATTTCTAAATGAATCACCACAAGTGGACAGAGATTTCCTCTTCCCTGTGATAATTTTTCAGTCCGTCTCAAATTCTTCTGGCACTGCTCAACCCATGAAGCTTAATTTGGCAACCCACTCTTCCTGATTCTGAAGGATCTGCTGAGCTCATTCCTTCTCATTTCTACACCTTTTGCCCCAATTTTTCCCCTTCTTTTCCTAATACATGTGTTGTTTCAACAGATTCTCTATATTTATATAAATGAGAGCCTATACACTTCCCATCTTGTCACCCTTTTGCTCATCCTATCTTCCGCCTTCACCCTCGACTCATTTTTACTTATTCAAATCCTCCCATGATTCCAGGCCTATATTCTGAAGTCTCACCTCCTCACTCAGCATTAACCTAAGTCATCCTGCCAACTTCATTCTTTTCATCATTGGGGGCTTGTCTGTGCTCATCAGGATACTCAATGTATACATTGGTACATTACAATACTCCTAGCCATTTTTAGAATTTAATGTTCCCATCTCACCACCTAGACTGGACTGTAAATGAAGACCAGTTCAGCTTAGAATGTGCAGCCACAGCTGTTGGTCGGAGCATAAATTAACCTATACTACCTATACTCTCTGTGCCCACGAAAGGCTATTGCAATCTTCTACATAAATAAAAAGGCTTCGAGTGAGACCACAGAAATAAAGATGAATGGACAATGGAGAAACAGAACTGGATGAATGATTATTAACAAAAATAAATAACAATCCACATTTTCTGAGCCTTGACTGTTTTAAATGTTATTTAATCCTCCTGACAATCCTAGGAGGAAGGCATCTGCTATTATCCCCATAATATAGATGCTAAAGCTTAGAGTGATTAAGTAAATTTCTCAAGTTTGCATACTTTCAGGCGGTTGAGGAAAGATCTGGGTACTAATCTTTCTGAATGTAAAGAAGAGACATAAACATGAGGCTGAGAGCCTGGGTAACTGGGAGGCGAGAGATTCCTTTAGGAAGGCCAGCCATCACAGGAGAAATTAGGTTTTGGAAAAACGGCAAGGAATGTTTTAGCTACGCCTGGTTTGACATGCCAGCAAGACATGTAAGGAAAGATGCCCATCAGTAGCCAAATTGGTGGGATTGGGCACAAAGGGAAGATGATTTCACAGCTGAAGCCATAAGATGGGTAGAAATCAAAGGACAGTAAAGAGGCAAGAGTAATCCAGGTATAGGAAGAATGGAAAATACAGAATTAACATAACTAAAGTAAAATGTAGAATAAAATCTATTTGTATATGTACTGATTTACTCCTTACAAAGATCCTGTGACACATGACCCCCATTTCATGGAAGACTAAGCTTTGGGAAATTAATTTAACCCATGTCATTCAACTAGTAAGTGATGAAAACCAGGATGTATCAAATTTAAAACTCTTTCCTCTATTTGTCCATGCTGTTCCCCCCACCACCACCAATATACAATCTTCCGCCATCACTACAGGTATAAAATAGAAGCTAGATGAATTTTTGTCAAAGATACCGAAGTGTGTGTTGGGGATTGGAGGGAAGACAGGAGAAAGCCAAGAGCAGGAATCATCAAAGGATTAAAATTAGGGAGAATACATGATACATTCTTTTCTATGCTGCAAACAACATAAACTGATAACTACAGTTTTCCCCTCAACCCAGAATTTAACTCAGAATCCTTCTCAACCCAATATTCCACATAGCAGCTAGTAAACAACATGCTAGATAAAACCACTTTAGATTATACAATTGAAATTGGGCCTCATAGGAACATTTTCGTCTTTGATTTGAATAATATTTAATGGGTATACTTTAAATTTTCAGAGCACTTCAAGCTGGCTTTTAAGGGAAATCCATTAGGAGGTTAACATCATAAGCTAGAAAATAGGGAATAATACATCCAAGGGTCTTGATAAATGGCAAATGAAAGTAGCAGAAAGTAAATATGTTAGGGTGAATGCAAAATGTGCCTAGATTTTACAAAAATAGACTGCACTAATACAAACTGGGGAAGAGCTTGGCTTAAAAAGTTGGCAGAAAAAGATATAAGGGTCACAGTGGACTGCAAGTCAAGACAAAATCCTGCACTCTTTAGAAACGCAAGCAGAACAGAAAAATGCATAAACATCAGAATGCGTAAGCATTCTCTGATAATTTTCCCAAATTCAGACTCTGCTGAGTGCCCTGCCCCAAGTTTGGGATGTGAAGACTACTTCCTTCCACCTCACCAACACAACCTCAGCCACTTGCATTTCAACCAGCATTCTGCTAAAATATCTCCATGCCCAAGTGCCTTATGGCTCTCCATGGTGGACCAGGTAAAATGAAAGCCCTTCACAATCAGTATGCGACTGATATTTTTGCTGTGAACTGTTTTAACTGCTGCTGACAAACTCAGCTACAGCCAGGCTCCTCCGCTTACCCCGTCTGGGACACAGAAGGCGCGCTCTGGCATCTACGTCCTTCCCCACAATGTTCTCTCAGTCTAAAATGATCTCCTCCCTTGGGGCGCCTGGGTGGCTCAGTAGGTTAAGTGTCTACCTTTAGCTCAGGTCATGATCTCAGGGTCCTGGGATCGGGCCCTACATCAGGCTCCCTGCTCAGCATGGAGTCTGTTTTTCCTTCTCCCTCTGTGCTCTCTCTCTCTCTCTCAAATGAACAAACAAACAAACAAATATTTTTAAAAATGGTTTCCTCCCTTTTTTTTTAATGTGTTTCCCACCCCCCTTTAGTATAATGTAAATTTTGTTCTTCAGGAAGCATTTCCTGGCTACAACAGCTAAAAATGATAATTTCTAAAATATCAGAGCCTGTAATCATGCTTATGTTTACAAATTCAACTTTGTTTCTTGTGTTATTTCATAATGTGCATTTTCTTCTTCCTTAAGGAGACTATAAACTCTTCTGTTTATATCACTCAGCCTGCCCATTTCTTTAGAACATAGGAGTTAATCGATCCTTAAATAATTGATCTGATGAACTTACAGACAAGGCAATGGAAAAATCATGGGTTGACTATAAACTCAACCCCAAACTTAGTACCTGAATTATACTGGGGAAATAGACTCTAAAGAGAAATCAGAAGGTACCTGGCAACACATTTTAATAAAGTTAATTACACTCAGCAAGCATTCACTCAAAATCTATGAGGTTCTCTCAAATAAAATAGTTTTCACAGATGAAAATAATTGAAGGCCAGCCTTGAAGAAACAAAAACCAAAAAGGTTATTAAAAACGTTAACGCGAGCCTTGAGATAATCACACGAAATAAATAACTCATCTAAATATGCAATCCTGATTTTTTTTTTTAAGATTGATTTTGATATAGAGCAAGAGAGAGAGAGTGAGCGAGTGAGCACACACAAGGGGAAGGTGGGGCAGAGGGAGAATCTCAAGCAGACTCCCCAGTGAGTGAGGAGCCTGAACTGGGGCTCGATCTCAGGAACCCAAGATCATGACCCCCTGCTGAAACCAAGTCGGACACCTAACCAACTGAGCCACCCAGGCTCCCCTGCAACTCCTGATCTTACTGAAGAACATCTTACTATATAGAGAAGACACCACAGTTATTGACAAGTTCAAAGGCTAACTGACCCTCAATACAAATACACGTTTTCTAGATTCTCTAGATACTATGAAGTTCTAAATGTATTCAGTATTTACTAAAAGAACCTACTGGACAATTGTACTCAAATACAACTGGTAAGTCAACAAATCCTGATTCCATATTGCCCAGGCCAGTAGAGAGTCAACTTTTGCAATTATGTCTTCAGCTTACATTGAAGAATAAACACGCCTAAGCTGCCTTCTCTCTTCTGAAAACATATGCTGGGGATATGGATATTGGTAAAGACACTGTCCACCATACAGTGGTGGACATACATTACTCTGGGTGTGATTTCTCATTTGAGAAATCTGTTTAGTGTTTGTCTCTCTATGGAACAGTAATGTTTCCTTGAGAATCATTAATTTCCCTAATTCTATGATCAGGTCCCACCCCTCCTACACATATGCACACACTTTCATGTGTCAGAAATTGGAAGGAGTACTCATGTTTGTGTGTATAGATACGTGTGTGTGTATGTATATGTTCATACCCACATATAGGTGTATATGTAGATGTATATATTAATATGCTGATGTGTATATGTTAAGTGCATATCCATATACATGTATATGGATTTTCCCCCTAGGAGCGATTATTAAATTATATTGTATTTTATAATTACTCATTTATTTGAAATTAAGATAGAAAGAGCCATATCTATTTTCTCCTTTGCCTTGGGTAGGAAACCCAAGGTCAAGTGTTTGGCTCAATTGTGTCATATATATAACCAACATATATTCATATGGTCTTTTGTCTTATCAGCCCTGAGCTCCTGTTAGAAGTTTTTCCTAGTTCTGATGTTTAAATTTTGTTAGGATTTAACATGTTATTAAATATCTTTTTACAGTATTATTAAATCCTTTGTCTAATAGACATGAGGGCATAACATCAATTATTAAATGTCTCCTGACTATACAAGTTCAAATATCTTACTCCTAGTTTCCGAAGTCCTCAAATAGAAGAAAATAATACCGACGCACAGAAACAGGAGGTCTAAGTATTATATAAACAGATCAATTGTAAAGCAAAACCTACTGCCTTTACATTTTTAGTTTAAATTAATGGTAATAACTTTTGCCACCTGAACCTTTTTGCCCCACTCCATTGAACAGAGTAATTTTATCATCTTAAACACTTCTGTACGATGACAACATGAGTCATGCTGAGATTTTAGTAAAACTCTGTCATTATTTCCATTGAAATGTTTTCTTTCTGCCTCCTGATCCTGGACGATATCCACAACTACAGCTCCAGGTCGGTCTAGTAGCTGGCTAGCTGGCTAAGTATTTACAGGAAATCTCCATGAGTAAACCGCCTGCGCCCTCTTTATCAGCATCATTTAAAGATTCTAGAGAGGTGTCTGATGAGGAAAGAAAGTTGTTCTAAGAAACCATTAGGGGATTTATTCTTCAGGCTTTCTTATCTCATAAGGGAAAAAAAAAAGGTCCCCTGGAAGGGGGAGTGGGGGGAACTTAACCACTGACACCATGTGTGTCCTATTAAAGTTGTTTTTATTTTAGAGTGTTGTAAAAATTGCTTTATATATTTTACATTAAGATCAGAGTAGCTTACTGCTGTGTAAAATTCATAAGAGAAAGGCCCCTTTGGAATTTTCCTGTCCTTGCCTTGTTACGCATAGAACATCAGGCCTTTGGTGGCATGTGTAGTTGAGAAATCCTTATTACAAGCACGCATAAAAGAAACGAGGACATGTTGCTCTGGACCATAATTAAATGAAGCTAGTAGGGCTCCCAGATGGGAAGCTGCAGAGAGCGGCACAAAGGTGTGGCTTCTTTGTCTCGCCAGTTCCCCGGCCCCTCTGGCAAGCAAGGCTGGCACCGAGACAGGCTCAAAATGAAACTGGCAGGGGAGTGGGTCCTCTGACCCTTCCCTCAGACTCCCAAGTCATCAGTGCTTTGCACACTCTTAGATTTTTAGGTCTATGTCCAAGACTGTACTTAGTTTTGCCCTCGTAAATTTTCATCTTCTAACGCATACTGCGTTAAAGCCCACTTCTCTGTTCCTCTCCCGCCTTAGGACATTTACCCTCTGAAATGTGAGAATGAGTAAATCTGAAAGAAATCACTGCTAAAAAGCAACAAACACAAAACCACCACAGCCAGTACCAACAGGTCCCAATGGTGATACCCTATCCACTTTCTAGGAAATGAATTTAAAAAGTTAAAAAGGGATAAGGAAGGGGCAAAGAGGGTGGGAACACTTCCCAAGACACTGCCCAAAGACTCATGTTCAGACAACTGAACCAGGAATTTGGGACACTGTAGCTACTAAGAAGAACATTTAGAGACAGGTGGATCTTTGTTAAATGTCAATTTTATATAATAAGTATACATTAACATTTAAAATGTGGCTGCTTCTGGATGACTGTCCCAGTTTATGATCTCCATAAACATTACTATTAGCTTCCATGTATCCAGAGTACCTGGGAAATACAGTACAATTTGCTTAATATGACTAACACAAATAATAAGGTGTTTAGCATAGCAGAGAGGCAACAAGAATTCCCTCTTACATGCTCTCTTCTTCATAGAATAATCCCAGTGTCTACATTCCTGACAGCTCTGAAAGTTTCAAAAGAGATTTTTCTCTTATCCATTCTCTTCCAAATTACTCTTAAGGTTGGCATGTATAAAACAGACCACATAAATTGCAACTCAAATGTAAACAAAATGTAGAGAAATAAAGAACACATGTCTAAAACATATTTTCTTGACCCTATCCTCCTGCAAATGTGCTTATTTCCTGCTCTCAGTTCAATCCATCATGATCCACAACCATCTTTAGTCCTATTATCTAATACCTAGTCCACATGTTGCTGTCAATTTATATACAGAAAACAAAGATGAGAGAGGTCTTTTTACTATTGCCTCTTAAAAAGATGTTTGCAGAGATAAGTTTCTAAGTTGCTAAATAATATCTTCTTTTGATTCCTATCATGTTAAAAGCCATTTAAAAAAAAAGGTAGATGAGGGTCAAGTAATGTCTCGTAAGAGGAAGGAGTTATTTTCAAATTGAAATAGTTTATAGTAGCACATTCCATGTTTAAATTTCAGCACAGTTCCGAAAAAATCTGATGAGGGCTTAAAGAATTGCATCATAATATTACTAATAACTAAGAGAGTGGGGGCAACCACAAGCTACAGAGACAGAAAGCTATCTGAGTGTATGTCAAAGCATCACCTAAATTACCCTATCTGTCTGATTGCTTGACTGGGTCAGAAAGAGAAAAGCCATGCTGGGCACAGAGCTCGAAATGTGGGGGTGGGACTCAGATCCCCAGAGCAGCTGCACAGGCCAGGAGCCAGGGGGCAAAGGTGAGTGCTGAACACGACTCAACACAAGGTAGCCTCAGGCGCTAGCCCAGAGGGTGACTCCGAAACACTAATGACGGAAAGAATAATCTGGAAGTCACACTTTTCTCCCCCAACAAAATGAGGACCAATGACACTAAAAGAAGAAGGTCTTTGTAGGAACGGCTGAATCAAAGCAAAGCCAGTGGTTCAATACTTTGGTGTCTATGAAATGACCTTCAGGGTATGTTTTACTATTTCAAGCTGGAAGATATTGGGAGGGGGGTGGTAATGGCACGGGGCCATGTTTTTTAAAAGTATTTGTAGAGCAAAACTAAATGATGTCTAGGTTGGGGGAGAAACAGTTTAAAATTGGCTTCTTTAATGGACAGCTCTAGCTTTATCTTTGATTTTTATTACAAGGAGTAAGGAACACTTGCGCTTCCTGGGCAGCAGGCACTGGTTCTGCTGTTGGCCCCACCACTAGAAACTTGCTGTGCATTGCCTCGGACCAGTAAGAACCTCCCCAGATCGCAGTTCCTTCCTCTTCCCTAATGTAATCTGGGAGAATCAAGGACATTCACAAACAACCACTGCGTCAATAGCCAAAAAATTAAAAAAAAAAAAAAAAAAAAAAAAAAAAAAATTCTTCCTTAGCTCTTCAAAAGGTCACCTTCATTCAGATCTCGGATCAAATGTTACTCCCTCAATTTCCCTGAATACCTTATTTAAAATAATACACTTCCATCTCAATCTTTTACTTGATTATCCTGCTTTATGTTTCTTGCCAGTTTCCATCTCTACACGAAATTGTGAATTTGCCTACTTACTTCTTTATTGCCATTATTCCCAGCAGAAAAAGTTCTGTAAAGACTGAGTAGTATAGGGGTGCCTGGGTGGCTCAGTGGGTTAAAGCCTCTGCCTTCGGCTCAGGTCATGATCTCAGGGTCCTGGGATCGAGCCCCGCATCAGGCTCTCTGCTCAGCAGGGAGCCTGCTTCCCCCTCTCTCTCTGCCTGCCTCTCTGCCTACTTGTGATTTATCTGTCAAATAAATAAATAAAATCTTTAAAAAAAAAAAAAAAAAGACTGAGTAGTATCATGCCTAGACCAGCGACTGGTACATAGCAGTGCTCAATAATATCTTATAAATTAAGTTGTCATGGAACCTTAAAAAATAACAAGGAATGCCATACCCACGGGACAGAATATTCCAGGTTGAGGTTATGTTGGCCAATCCTGAAGATTACAGTTACCCAAATGACAACAATTTCCCCTGCACAGGAACATCTTCCAACTCCATGCCTCAGCACCAATGATTTTGTTCTTCCATTTGTCATTTAAATATAATGGCATGTTTATACTTTCCTATTAATAGATTATCTAATGTACAACATGGTGCAAATAGAAATCCCTCCCATTTGAAGCTCCAAGTTATATACGAACAGTAAAAGTTAGTCCCTCTAGAATGAATTCCATTAGACCACAGGTCACAGGCAGATTTAAGGAATCTTGCTTAGTCTGTGAGGGTTGACTACCTATGAAGAGGCAGGATGAGGGTGAAAAGCTGCCAGAGGCTAAAGGCTTGGCAAATGCACGGTATAGCTACTGGAAAAGCATTCAGTCCTTCTGTCATGAACAACACTCGTGGGCTTATGTGACAACCACAGAACTTGCCAGTATCTTTTGGCAATTTGTCATAGAGCCATTGGATTTTAGAGTTGGACTAGATCTTAGAAATTCACTCCCCCCAATACCCTCAATTTACAAATGAGGAAATAGAGGCCAAGAGAGGTTAAGTGACTTGCCAAGGGTCACAGAATTAACGAGTTGACACGGTGCAGAGACCCAGATCTCTTGATCGCCAGACCAGAATGAGTGTCAGAAAAGCCCCCCAAAACTCTACAAGTATGTCATCAGAAATAAAAGAAAAAGATAACTAATCCAGAAGAAAAGTTTGGGAAGGAATACCGAGTGATTTCAAGTGTCAGTCAATCCATGACTTAAGATATTGCCAGATATTTTCTTTTTTGAAAAAGCAAATAAGCAGGCAGTAATTAAGAAAAAATAAGCTAAAATATTATACTGTTTTTTATCTTGTAGCCATTGTCTCATTTTTAATAGATTTCAGTGTAATATCTTATACACTTAGTGACTATTCCATTTCGCTGACCTCTAACTCATGCCTGCCAGTAATCAAAAGCAGCTGACTTTAATGTGCCAGCGCTTTAGTGTGAAGGAGGTTAAGGCTGCATTTGTGTGCAATCAGGTTAAGATTGGCTCCAACAGGAGAGAAATCCATACGTATGTTGAAAAGATCTGAAAAATGCCTGTATTCCCAACCTGATTACGACTACATTTTTGCATGGTTTGTCAAAGCAGATCACTGAAATCAAGTCAAGATGTAAAATGGGATAAAGTGGTTTTCTTCTCCATTCTTCCATTAACCACCATGACCTATGGAAGAAAGGAACTTTTCCCTCTCTCACCTGAGGCAAGGTGGGATACTCCACTGGAAGTTATGCCAATTTTATCAATTGGTCCTCGAGTTCCAAAATTAATTTTCTACTTTTCATTTCCTACATTTGTAAATAGAAGTTGTTTTTGTTTTTTTTCATTGGAGAGTAACTTTCCATTTCTATCAACAATTCCATTTTAGTTTTCTTTTTACAAAACATAAAACAATCAAGTTCTGATTCAACTCTTTAAACTTACTAACTTTAAAGGTCATATAAAAATTCAATTTATTCAACTGAAAACGTAGATACAGGGATTAGAGTGATAGCTTGCTCTCTCCTAATAATATCTGGTACAACCTAAATAGGAACTACATCAGAGTTCATTACTGGTTCACTTGTCAAAAAGATTATTAGCAGATGACACACAAACATTTGTTTTGACATAATTTCAACTGCTGACAGTATCAGGTTATATTCTATGAAGACAGTATACTGTTGCTGGAAGCAAAAAAAAATATATATATATATATAAATGCAATAAACATAGGTTAACAATGTCACTGTTATCTACAAAATTCTCAAGCAAGACTGGGGCTAGGTCAAAATAATTTCGGAGGGGAGGGGAACATGCTGGTTCTTGTTACACATAAGCATGTTTGTTATAGGAGCATTTTCGGGTTAATTTTTGCTATTAACGTAAACCACAATTGGGGGACCACATTGCTGGAAGAGGAATGGTGGGGGGTAGTTACATAAACAATATACAACAAAGAAAGTCTTTCTTTCCAATACCTGAATACATCAGGTTTGTTTTTAGGCACAAGGTTGCAGGTTAAATGCTCTCAGCTATCCAAGAAGTGGCTTATTAGTTTTGTAAGAAAATATTTTCTTTTATTTTGACTGAAAAATACTCAGTTTAACTGAACAAAACCATCCTTGTTAGTGAAAAGCAGACCCAAAAAAACTTTGTTTCAAAGACTCAGCAAAGAAAAGCAAAACTAATGCAAGAGGAAAAGCTGCCTTCCTAATAGTAGCTTCTGAATCTGGATCTAATAGTTGTCAAAAGCCGACTGGAGTCTTCAAGCCTTAAAGCTTTGTCTTCCTCCATGGATCACAGACATCCTTAGGCGGAAGCATACTAGGGATATAAAACCCATTTAAGCAGATGTATATTCTCTTTCTAGGCTACAGCCACAGAGCTGGAGAGCTATGCACCAACAGCAAGAATGAAGGCAAACAAATGTTTTGATTATTTTCAAGGGCAATTTTCCAAACACCACTTTCTTTTTTGCTTTTCTATTTCGCATACTAGAAAAATCCCCACTTCATCTCTGGCAACATAGCGTCTGCTGGTGTGAAAACGAGAACAAGAGATGATGTTCTCAGAACCACAGCGACGATGCTAAAAACTGTGTTTCCCCGTACTGACTGGGCTTCCTCCAGCACCTGAGCATCTCCTAATTTGCAAATGGGCCGAATCCTGTTATTACAGAATAATTACTGCAAATCAGCACAATTACTACAAAGACATGAATAAACACACACATACCAGTAGCTGTTTTCTACAAATTATTATCCAAACAAAGGGAAGCGGTTAATTGTGGTAACATTAAGACAACATTTATTCCTCCCAGTGTTTGGGCAAGTTTATTTTAAGTTGTCATCTTCAACTAGTAACGACGCAGATGATTTTACGGATTTCATAAACCTTTCTAATCTAAACTCTTCTCAACTGAAAGTTGGCCGCTTCCCTCAGAGCGACATCTGCAAAGGCCTGATTTCCTAAGAACCCGCTTTGATGGTACATCAGCAACACACACACACACACACACACACGATCTCTCGCTCTCCCCCCTAGAAATCTCATTTTAGAAAGCTCATTTGTCATGCACTCTTCCAAATCATTTTTGAGGCATCGTGAAAATGAAATACTCCCTTTATATTCTTCACAATTTAAGCACTTGTCTCGTAAGCGAGTACAGTGTGAAATTTTCCCGTGTCTCCGATGTTATTATTAAGTTTCCTTTGTGGCTGCTCTGGGGGGAAGAGAACTCAGAAAGCACACAGCCCATGCAGGACAGGAATACTGTAAACTCACCTCCTGGACAATGCCTCAGGGCCATCTTACACCTCCTGGATTCGGCAATGGTTGGACATGGTATCGTATCCTTTGCTGGCTTTTTAACAATTTGCCGTGTTCTGGTTTCCAGACCCCATTTAAATCCACATGTGCGATTATTTCTGCTACAAGTTCCCCATTCACTCCAATGACCAACTTCACATCCTTCTAATAGAGAAATAATTAAAAAAAAAAAAAAAACACAGATAACAACTTGGTATCCATTTGCTCCACTGCCATCAAATTTATATAGCTGTGTTTCCACACAACCCCCCTTCAGATAAATTAAGTTGGACAGCCCACAAAGACCTGTATTCCCCTTTTGGATGCTTCAGTTTTTTGAACCATAGGGTTACTTTCATCTATAAGAAGCAACTACCAATAAGTAATTTAAAAACTATTACTTTGTATCTGTCTTAGTTCATTTTTTGAAGGACTATTAGTACATTCTACAGACACTGAAATGTACTCCAAAAGATTCAACAGCTAAAATCTATAGAAGATCCTCTTTTCAAACCAGGGCAGAAGACAAAATATTCCATGTTAATTCTGGATGCCCCCATAGTAATTCACAAGTATGTTAGTTTTATTTCGGAAGTCAGTAGTCAGTGAAGAGGACAGGGCTTTTATTTTGCATTTTCCAGTTATCTCAATTCTTTTAATAGGTATCTAAAAACCCCTTATGTAGTTCTTACTCCCTAAATTGGTGCTCTCACAGTCAGATATTAAATATCTGTACAGTCAGATATTTAAAAATGTTTGTTTATACGTAAAAGCTTTTAGCATCTCCTTCTGTAAATTCATACAGTAGAAATGTCAGCTATCCTGCAAACCCCTGGAGTGGCTGATACAAGGATAAAAAAAATATGTAAATTTTTACATATACAAAAAAATTTTTTTACATATTTTACATCACCAAATTCACCATTAAAATGCCCCTTCAAACTAGCAGATAAGGACCGGGGCTTGGAGTCCACACGCAATATTTTAACATTTCAGATCTCAGCAGGCATCGTGGTTACTTTGAGATTTTTCAAAGCTGTTTAAGATTTTTATTTAGAGAAGTGCAAAGGACTCTATTTGTAATTTTTTATATTTAAGGATTTCGTAAGAGTTTCCATTTAACATTTGTAGTGGGTGTGGGTCTTGCCTCTCGAAGGCAAATTCAACATTCTGAATATTCTGTCCTAGTGACTTTTTTAATAGAGTGTTACCTGTATGAATGTATGAACCCACACATAAACAAGAACATAAGTACACATTTCTTCAAAAACCTGTCATTTAAATGTGTTCTCTGCAAACCTTCAAATATATAATTACAGACTCAACAATATTTCTGCAAAAAAGAAGTTCTTATTTTTTTTAAGTCTCCTTTTTAAGGGGATGGAAAGTCTCGTTTAAAATACGAAATTCTGTTATAGATCATATCAGATGTATAATATGTCAAATAAAATTTGGGGGTGGGGGTGCAAGTGGATGTGGAGACAATGCCATTACAAACCTGGAGGTTAGATTCATTTGATTTGGTATTTGTCAAAGCATAGGTAGTATAGATCTTTACCTTTTCATCAGTTGTATAAAAATATCAGTGTTTTTCAAACACTCCAAAAGTATAAAACTTATAAAATATGTATTTCTAATTATTCATGAAGAGTATGCAGGTGTATATTAAGTTATGCATTCTAGATATCTAAATTTAGTAAAAGTAACATTGTTTTAATGTACTTTTGCAACATGCAATCATCAACAGAATCCATTTTGCACAAAAAATTTCTTTCCAATTTTTTTAAATGGCTAAACAGGAAACTCCATAATTAAGCTACAGAACAAAAGTGATAAAACGGTACTGCTTGAAAATGGTTTTTCTTCTACACAAAATGTTTTTCTCTAACAGTTATTAATAATTTAAGGTAAGAAATGTATGAGTTACAGATGATAAAATCATACCAGCACTTAAACAGTTGAACTAGCCAACAAACCAACACATAACTAGCAAATTTTGCAGCAAGATTTAGCAGGAGACTACCGATGTCTTGATGCCTAAAAAATTCAGCAAGTCAGCAAAGAACTTAAGTAATACTCAGTTCTAATTAACAACAAGAGAACCAATTTGTTTTTGAGTTGAATATATCCAGCATGCATTATTTTTCAAGAATCAGGTGTTAAAATAAAAGTCTGAAAGTTACATGAGAAGCTACTCACCCACACATTCCATGGATTCATCTAATGGTGCAAAACCATCTGGACATTCATCAAAGCAGCGGCCTCTATGCAAATAAAAGCCTACTTTGCACTTGGTACAAAAGTCTTTGCTAAAGCAAGAATCACAGTTTTCTATTCTGCATCCTAAAAAACAATTTGAAAGAGAAAAAAAAAATTCAGTCAAAGAAATTTACTTGTTTTGCAAATAACACTCACAAATTCACCGGTTAGCTCCATCGAAATTCTAGTGGTCAAAGAAATATGTGTTCAACTCATTTGTTTCCTAATGCCATCGCATTCTAAATCACCCCTACCTCTTCCAACAGCTCACCACATCAATGCGCTAAGACAGCATTCCAGCCTAGGGCCCTAGGCAGCACAGGACCCTTCAGAAAATTTTGCAACTCCAAATGAGATTAAAACAAAGGATTAAAAAGAAAAAGAAAACACGCCCACTACAAATTGCATTGCTGCTGGGACTGAAATCTGTTCTGCTCTTCAAAAGACCTACAATGAAAAACAATGAGCATACTCTAATCAGTATCTTCTGTTTCTGGACAGTAAATTAAAATTCTGTTTAATTCTGGTTGGTGTTGGCATTTACTTTCAGCAGAAGGTGTCTTAACTTGGAGGGGTAGTGTAGGTCACTAGTTTGCAAACCTACAATGTGCCAAAGGCTTTATGTTTCCCTTTGGTCTTTATAATAATCCTACGAGGTAGGCAGTAGTATTCCTATTTTGCAAATAAGGAACCTGAGATTAAGTCACACAGCTAATAGTGGCTGAGCTGGCTCTTAGAAGCCCCCAAACTGATTGCCTTCTAACTCTGTAATCTTTTCTCTCTAATTCACTACCAGAATTTCACTAGTTGCAGATTGTGAAAAAGAAGTGCTTTTTAGGGGGTACCTGGGTGGCTTAGTCATTAAGCGTCTGCCTTGGGCTCAGGTCATGATCCCAGCATCCTGGGATTGAGCCCCACATTGGGCTCCCTGCTCAGCGGGGGAGCCTGCTTCCCCCTCTCCAGCTCCCCCTGCTTGTGTTCCCTCTCTCACTGTGTCTCTCTCTGTTATAAATAAATAAAATCTTAAAAAAAAAAAAAAAGTGTGTTTTAGTCTGTTAGGTCTGGGTTTGAATCCCAGCTCCGCTCTTAGCAGCTCTGTGACTCAGACAATGACAGGCCTCTGAGTGTCTATTTCCTTCTGTATAAAACAGGGACATCACTGACTTTATGAGGCTGTTGTGAAGATTTGTAATAGCATATGCAAATCGACTGGCTTGTAATAGGTGGTCTGCACATAGAAACAACAGGAGATTTGAAACACGTATTTTTCTACTAACCCACACACCTTACAACAAAGTGTAAAAAGAAGAACTAATTTATAGGCTAAGTATCCTAGGTCAGATTCCCTGGTAGGCCAGGAACATCTGGAACAGAGATAATTGGCTTACATGGGTGAAAATAAATATATCCGACTTTCTCTTTTTTTAATATTTTATTTATTTATTTGACAGAGAGAGCGAGATCACAAGTAGGCAGAGAGGCAGGCAGAGAGAGAGGGGGGAAGCAGGCTCCCTGCTGAGCAGAGAGCCCAATTCGGGGCTCGATCCCAGGACCCTGAGATCATGACCTGAGACGAAGGCAGAGGCTTTAACCACTGAGCCACCCAGGCGCCCCTATACCGGACTCTTCAAGTAGAGGAAAGAAGGTTGGAGGATTAATTAAAAGCTCAGATTTTTGACAGATTATAGTACATATTACTTATAACAGACTTAATTGATGGCAATTAACAATACATAAAACTCTATGAAAACCCCATGGCATCACGCTTATTCATTTAACAAGCCTCTGAATGCCACTACTGTATTTGGTCCTTTAATGATTCAGAAAAAACTTTAAAATGGACAGTTCCTGGGCCACCTGGGTGGCTCAGTGGGTATAACCAACACACGAAATCACTGAATATTTTGAAAATCGAGAAAATAAAGTCAAAAAGTAGAATTTAAAGACAAAAAAAATTTATTAAAATAGATATTTTAAATAACGACAAGGTTCTGGACCTATAAAAAGAAAATGGCAACTCTTCACCTCTCACTTTGGGGTCTAACAGGTCTTCACGCATTAAATGACCGCCATGAAGCAGCTAACTCAATTTGTAAGATGTTACCAAACTTACAATTGGAAAATCAACTGTGTGTGGGTTAAAGTCCACAGTCAAATTACACTACACTCTTTTGTGGAGGATGGTGGGTAAAGAACAGTTTATCACCCCATAAAATGTGCATTTGTAATCTTAAATGCTGTAACCTGGTCTATAGCTGGTCAGTAGCTTCTTAATCATGGTCAAAACACATGACCATCATGTCCACAAATTGTTGGTTTTCTTGCTTTTTTAAAAAGCAAGCAGTCCTTCCTATTAGCTGAATTATTTTCCAAGAAGTGATAAACATTCCAAAGATAAAACAGAACTGAGGAGTGAAGAGAACAAAGCATTTATATTAAGAAGAGAGGACTGTACACTTCATAAATCAGCCGTTATCTACAAAGTCTGGGTTTTCTTTAAAACTTGGATTATACTAGTAAACTCTTTGGCCTAAAAGTTACAGCAATAAGCATTTGGAAATAATGTTACAAGGTCCTGTCCTAATTTTAACTGTTACTTGCAGCTCACCTTCCTCATTTCATTCCATGCCCTTAACACCAGTTCATAGAATGTGGAATTTCTGAAATACCTATCATTCTCTGTAAAGTCCCTTAGGACTTCTTCAGGCATAAATCCTGCCAGAAGAAAGCTCGATTATTTGTCCTCGAATTTAAGAAGAATAAATATCTGACACGTTCAAATTGTAGACTACTTCAGCCATGAAAAAGCATGAGGTGAATTATGAGTAATGATGGAAAATAAGCTCTAAAATCCATCATTAAGTGAAAAAGGCAAGTTACAGGATATATAGAGTATGGTACAAGAAAACTGTGCTTGCATGTGCATGTAGGGGTGTGTGTGTGTGTGTGTGTGTGTGTGAAGGAGCTTAGAGAAGTTAATTTGGGAAAGGGGTGGTGTTGAAATAGATTAAAAATTACCTATTTCTGAATCATAAGAATCTTTTGCAATTGTAATACATTTATGTATTAAAAGTAAAACAGAAGTTATTCAGTGAACACTGTGACCTGCCTAAATTTACAGAAAATAACGTTATATGAGTGTTCTGAAATAAAATCTTTTGAATCCAACTGGTAAGAATGAATCAAGGAATAGTATTCCATCCCCACTTTTTTCAGAATTGGAAATTATGAAAAATTATGTGCATGAAATTATACCCCTTATAATGTTGAACCTATCTTAGCCTTCAAAACATACAACTGTTTGACCAAATCTCTTGTCCGGTATTCTTTGTTTCTGTATGTTCAAGGGTGATTTTCCTTCATTCAAGTCATTAGGGGGAAAATCCCGAAATATTACTTGTTCAACAAAACATTTAAACAAAAGCTGTGATTGGCACCAAGTCCTAACATCCACTGACCTTCCTGGTCTCAGTGACTCCACCACAAATAAAACCAACGCAGACGACCCACACACTCAGCAGCCTAAACGGACACAACTCATCTAATCACCAACACCTTTGAACTGAAAGCTTTTTAAAACAGCAGCATAAACCACCTACTCTGACCATCTGTCCCTTGACATGCTTCCTAGAAACCTTTGCTCACCAGCTCCAGCCCCATCCACGACCCCCTGTCCTGTTCAGCTACTTCTCCGAGAACTAACTCTTCTGTTTTGGAGAAAACCATTCTGTACGGCCTCACAGTTCTAGACTTTCCCCTCCAACCTGTACCCACGCTCCCAGAAACTTCTTCAACTTGTTATTCTTAAATAAGTGGGACTCGCATCAACTTGATTAATTTCTTTATAGAAAAGGGAAACATTCTCATTATAAATAAAATTCAAAACGGGTGCAGAAGATACAAATATACTTATTTACCCGAATGGTACATCAGGCCTGCTTTCCAGAAATAGCCTTTGTATTAACAGTCTGGGAAACTCTTTCTGTTAATCTTAACAATAAATGAGTTTTAAAACACCAAGAGGATGATTCAATAGACTGATGAACTTTAGAAAACTATATGGCTTAAGAAAACAGGAACACCAAAGTTTGCTAAACATGGGTCTCTATAAAAATCTGTACTTTAAGGCCTTGTTCAGAAATAAGACCCTGCTTCAGCCAATTTACATGCTTCTAAATTACAGCGCCTCCTCAAAAATGTAATCCAAGAGAGCACTGCCAATATCGGTTTAAGTAAATTTACTGTCCAAGTGAAACTGTGTCCAAATGCAATCTGATGGGGCTGTCATTTGGCGAGGGGAGCTTACCGCGGCCAAGAAACAAAATAGGGTAGAGGTACCCTTCTCCTGTCCCTCCATGGTATCCATACAGGCCCCATTGCAACATTTTTCAAATTATACTGTAGTTCAGTTCAACAGTTCATTCCAAGCATTCTCCAAAAACGGAGCATGTGCCAGGTATTGTACCAGACCCTGAAAACCTACAATTATAATACCCATTCCCTGTGCTAGAGGTGCAAAAGCCAAAGGGAGGCGGCCACGAGGCACTCACAAAGCGTCGCAACACAGCGTTGTAGATATTAAAGGCATGTGTGGTGAACATTAGAGACAGAAAAGACAGACTCATTTCTGTTCTGCCATTAGTTTTTTTTTTTCCTTTCAGTCTGTAAATTCTTTGTTTCTAACACAGTGCCGGACACATGGTGGAGTTTTCATGCTTGCCAAGTGAACTAACATAAGTGCCATTTAAAAACTCAATTCCTTTATATTTAAAAATTCATTTGGATGGGGGCGCCTGGGTGGCTCAGTTGGTTAAGCATCTGCCTTCGGCTCAGGTCATGATCTCAGGGTCCTGGGATAGAGCCCCACATCGGGCTCCCTGCACAGCGGAGAGCCTGCTTCTCCCTCTCCCTCTGCCTGCCGCTCTGCCTACTTGTTCTTTCTCTCCATCTCTCTGTCAGATAAATAAATAAAATCTTAAAAAAAAAAAAAATTCATTTGGATGCTTAGTATGAGATTGCTTGCACATGCCCTGTAAGTATCTTTAATATAGAAAGAAAAGCCATGGTTGCTGGAAAGGACTGCAAATCTTACTGGAAGAACAAGAATCCAACACCTGAAAACAATTATAATCGAGAACATAAGTACTGAAGCGTGGCAGGGAATATATGCCGTGGGAGTTGGAACGTCAGCTGAGCAGGTTTTAGACAGCGGGAAGAGTCGAGCTTGGCCAGGGTGACTCCATTCAGAATCCCACAACAGAGAAAACTCACAGGGCACATGACGGACCCAATGAAGAGCGGCTTCAGTGAGCTGGAGATTAGAATTGGGGTATGGCTACTTAGGTGTGGATTGCTGCAGGTAGGGAATTTCACTTCTTATCTTACTTCATTTCAAACAAAGAAGTTAAACCATAAAGTACTTGTAGTCTGTAGGATTTCAAGTATTTAAGTAATAATTAATAAAAATGAAGTTTGGTGCAAGCTGAGGGCTTGGTCTGACTAGCAGTGAGAGGTCTTCATAGATTCTTGAGCATGAGAGAAACATGACCAAGATGGTACCTGGTTTGTTCCGATTTCAACAGATAGAAGTGCCAGGAGGCCAAGCATCATGCTGGGGAGCTAAGAGGCACAGATGAAAAAGCAAGGTTCCCACACTTCAGGATCTTGGCCTCCTAAAAGCAAAAGTACAGAGGGAGGCAATGAGGTAGTAATGTGATTACTCTTTCGTATATACAGAGTGAGCGGGGGAGTGCATGCTTTCAGGAAATTAAGTTTCCTAAAAGAAGGAAGAGAGTGGGGTAAGGGAAACCACCAAGAGGCTCAACACTAAGTGGTAACGGTCATGGGAAAGGGAGTTACGATCCATCAATACGACTGACAAACTGGGTGGAAGAGATGAAAAACTAAGAGAAGCCAAAAATCCCTAGTTACCCCCTCTTCCTTTGGTGTCCCAGCCCTCTGAGGGCTTTGGCACACCAAGAGAGTGAGTTTTATCTTCCCACCAAAATCTAGGTGACAAGCACCATCCGTTAACTGAATAGCTCAGAATGGCCAATCATATAAACAAAAGAATTAAAACCTTAAATTAAAAGCAGAGAAAAACCAGCCTTTGTTAAGCGCAACTGTGAAAATGTGATTCTATATATTGCAATTAAATATTGGAGAAAGGGAAGCAATCAGTGAGGTAGAGAGGACCTCAGACACACAGATGCATCCTTTTCTATTTATTCTTCATAATCAGGGCTGTTGGGTGGGTATAGGCCGCCTTAGCACACCGTGAAAATCTGACTGCTTACTGTCCAACTGCCCTTTACTGGGTATCTCCATTCAGCATCTCCATTCAGAATGTAATAGACACTGACACCCACTAGGGGTATTTGGTCTTTGGGCTGGAGTTCTAAGTATCAAAGAGCATCAGGCCAGCCCCTGGAAAACCCTAGAGCTTCTCTGTTCAGTGTATGCTAAAATTTTAACAGAAATTCATGGGACAGGTTGTTCCAAAAGACATTCAAAATTAGACTGTTAGGGATTTTTCACATGGGAAGTACTAAACCGTGTAACTTAATATGAGAGGTTTTTTAATTGTTTAAATATTTTTAGGCTTCTCTAACAACTTCAAATACTGCTGTTTAACATTCTTTCTCAAAACTTGCAATGGCTTATGTATCCCTAACTAAAGTTTTTAAGGTTTATGTTACCAAAATCATGCATTTCCAATATGTACTATTGCAATAATCCCATTAGACTAGGGACTGTTGAAAACTATGACCTAAAATTTAAAATTACATTTTTTTTTGTAGTAAGGTCTAAGTTTCACATAGCTCTTTAGAAGCTTCATTATGTTTCAACCTAAGAAAAATAAAGGACACATTCAGAGGTTTCAGGACTCACTGTTTCATACTTACAACCACTATCTTTGGATGACATAGGAAACCAGCACCACTAAGTTAAAAGAAGACCCAGGGTAGAAATCTGTAAAACCCATTGGAATGGGGTTAAGTCAAGATTGTCCTTCTTAGTTAGAATTAGCATAGGGTGAAATTCAACTACATCAAGTGCAGAATAGGAGACTCAGAATAGGAGCCAAAGGCAGGAAATAAGAACTATGTTGAGAATATAGTGGCCTTTCAAATAGCACAGTGGTTAGCAGATCTGAGGTTAGAATCTTGGCTCATTTACTATGATGTGACTGTGGGCAAGTCAGCAAAACTCTGCCTCAGTATCATCATCTATAAGAAGAGGTAACATCAGTTCCTAGGGGCACCTGGGTGGCTCAGTGGGTTAAGCCTCTGCCTTAGGCTCAGGTCATGATCTCAGGGTCCTGGGATCGAGCCCCACATTGGGCTCTCTGCTCAGCAGGGAGCCTGCGTCCCCCTCTCCCTCTGCCTGCCTCTCTGCCTACTTGTGATCTCTCTCTCTGTGTGTCAAATAAATAAATAAATCTTTTAAAAAACATCAGTTCCTATCTCGGAGTTATTGAGAGAATTCAGAAGGCTTGCCAAGGCAAGGATTTCAACACATTATCTACTGTGTAATTAGTGATCAAAGAATGTGAGCTATTGTGAGTATAAAAATTTACCAACTAGGACAGTCCAAGATGGTGGACGAAAGGAAACACAAGATACAAGGATACTCCATGGTAGTGGATATGTACGTATGTATGTATACACACACACACACACACACACATATATATAATCATTTTAATAAATCTTTATGTATGTGCACTACTCAAATGAAAGACATTATCCAAACACCAACCCCTATAGTCAATATAATGGCTTTACCCTTGTTTAGGTCATGCACTAAAGAAATGAAATATAATCATTCATTGATTACCAACATAGAAATTAATCTACTTCAAACATTAGGAACCATGAGTTAGAAAAACAGAGATCCAAATGTAATTTTGACCTTAGTAGAGGAAATTACATCCTCTCTGTGCCCTACTCCCTTCACCAACAGACAGGAGGGGGAAAATACTAAACCTAACCATATCAGATGATTGTTTGGAGCACCAAATTTAAGATGAGAACAAAAAGAAGAGGTGAAAAATACCACATAAAAATTGTATTGCTCTCTAAAGCTAAATAAGCCCATCCAAAATATTGTTATACTGTGTATCACAAAATATTCAACAGATATTGCTTGAAAAGTACAGTGCCCCTTTTTAAGTACAATGAAGATGTTCAATTTTTTGAAGTGCACTAAAGGTGGTCTTTCATAGCTATTAGGGTAGTGACCAGAAGGGAAGTAAAATTCTCGCCTTGATTGTAATTTTAATCAAATTGCAATTAGGTAGGATGAATGGAATCCAGCCAGAAATTTATATATTGTTTTTCAAGTAGCTATAAGAGTTCTATCTTATATGCCAAAGTGTCCTTTATTTCAACTTTAGAGGATACATACTCTATCAAAAGTACCTTTTTTCTCCTGACTCATTTTACAGTGTTATAACAGTTCATTTTTTAAAAAAATACTCAAAACTCAAATTTGTGAAATATGTTGGTAGATGCACTGTAACATTTGAATGTTTAAGAATTGTATCTTACAAAAAAAAAAAAAAAGCCACAACTATATCTTGCCCACCCACACAAAAAAATCTGAAGAAACACTGAGGTTTGTATATAAAGTCATGCGGTCAAACAACGAGGAACTATAAAAATGTTGGCTCCATTTTTTGTATATTCAAGTAATGCAAGTGAAGTCATTCTCAAAATAACTGAAATTAAAACATGGACACATTTTCCTTGAATACAAAACTAGCTGTTTAAATGGATTTTTTTAACCACTTAAAGCAGATCAGAGGAGAGGACAATTACCTCAAAATAAAATAGGGAAGGAACGTGATAACAAAGTTTTAAAAAAATCATAAAGCAAATTAATATCTCTTATCAAATTTTATTTTCCTACCAAGTAGCAGATCTCTCATCTTGGTTACTCCTTGTGCTTTTCCTATTTTCGGGAACTTGTCAACATTTCATATGAAGGTAGAACCAGAGCAGTTTAATAAACTTCAGACCTGAGACTTAGTTGAATTTCTCCAAATATTGGAAAATGCATCTCTCTCCACCCAACGAAACAGGAGAGTATATGGAAACTAATACAGGTCTTGTCTCCCACTCAACCCTCATGCAAGGAAAACAAGAACAATCTCTCAATCCCTTCACACTCCCAAATTGGCAAACTTTTCTCTGAAGGGCCAGGTAGTGAATATTTTAGGTTTTGTGGGCCATGCCATCTCTGACTATTCAACTCCGTGGTAGAGCAAAAACAGACCTACATCTACAGTTTGTAGATGATTCAGTGTGGCTGCTTTCCAATAAAACTTTGATGAACACTGAAATTTGAACTATTACTTTTGTGTACTACAAAATATCATTCCTCTTTTGATATTTTCCCCAACCACTTAAAAGTCTAACAGCTATTCTTACAAGAGTGCCACGAAAAAGGCGGCAAGCCGGATTTTGCCCATAGGTCGTAGTTTGTTAACCCCTAGGCTATGGAAATGATTGAAAGCCATGGGGCATATTGAAAGAAAAAGGAAAAAAGAAACAGGTTTCATTTTTAAAACCCCAAATGGTAGCTTTTAAGCTTAGGGAGGCATCACGATGTCTTCATTACATCATCTGGCTGTGCACAGAAGACAGACAGCAGATGAGTAAAGGATGCTGGAATTGAGTTATGTCAACGTGGTAACATTTTTAGTTCCATGTTTCTCATACCATACTGATAAATCAAGAAAGAGGACTCCTTATGAGTTGTCAATAGGTCAAAATTCCATGCTCTATTAATAAGCTTTTAGTTTCTTGATTACATATGGCATTGACTTGTCAGTGAAGGGTTGGAGAGAAAGAAGAGAGAATAACTTTACCAAACAATGCCTTTTGGCTAAAATCTGCATAACATTTATGCCTAGCCCCAAGGTCCGATATACCTGCCAACTCTGTGAAGATAGCTTCGTTAGGTCTGCTTACCCAGCCTGATGATAAAAGTAGGTATTTTTCAGCCATGCTATGTAGTGGCAGCAAGCCCTCAGGCTTGTCAGTGGACTTCTCAGAACTTGTTACCTACTCTGTAAATGGCAGTAACACTGCTTCGGTCCTAGGATTACCAGGAGCAAATGAAAGGATGGACATAAATGCACTTTAAACATTAAAGTGCAAAATAGAAGCCTTATTTGCACAAAAGAAAACAGAGCACAAGGTAGCATCTGCCTTTAAAACAGAAGGATACTGTCAAACTTGGGTCTAAACTGAAATAAGAGGCTCATTCAAAAAAAAAAAAAAAAAACTACCAAGCCCACAAGAAAATTACATGTAAGCTCGGAAATTAAGTCTTCCTTTATTAAATAGCAGAACAGGCTTCTTACTTTCCAACCATGAGGGTCCTAATTAAAAAAAAATCTTCTTTTACAAATATTGAAAATTACAAAACCATGTTTGCCACAGAGAAAAAAATAGTTATTCTAGCTCTCGGGATATCTATTTGATAGAATTTAGCTTCTAGAATAAATAGAAAGTGTGGCCCATTAGTTTTCTCTGGAGGGTTATGTAATACAATTAAGGCAGAGTGGCTTGCAACAAATGCTATGGCTTCACTGCCATGGACCAGCGTGTCAAACATCCTCAGGGTGCGGGGAATAACCTTTACTGTAGTTGTTGGTGGCATCTCTGATGTGGCCCCACACTGCGGCCACAGGTCACAATAACCGGAACTAAGATGGTTCTGCTCCGGGCACAGGAGGACCACTGTCATCTTTCAAAGGCTCAAGTCAGTCATGTCATTTCCCTGCTTTAAACTCCTCGGTGGCTTCCCTTCACTTCCAGGATCAGCTTAAACCCTTGATTTGAGAGCCCAAGATCTAGGCGTGTCCTTCTACTTCCCTAACCTCATTGCCACAGATACCTGTACCCTGGCCAGGGCGAAGTTTCCTCCAAACTTCCCATGTCCTCTCAGCATCCAGATACCTGAGACAACAAGGGCAATGGCCCTCTTTGGCAAAGAAACCAGCGTAAGAGAATGCCCTTTCAAAGGGTGTCAAATAAAAGTGAGGACCTACCCCCACGCCGTTCAAAAAAGAGATTCTAAAGTTTAACAAATAATATATTTTGTTATTTTCCACAAGACACGCAGCATGGTATGGTTAAAGAAACATAGCTAAATGAACTAAATCAGACAGAGAAAGGCAAATATCGCATGATATCACTTACATGTAGAATCTAAAAAGAGAGAAAAGAAAAAAAAAAAAAAACTCAAAAAAAAAATCAGATTTGTAGTTACCCGAGGCTGAAGGCAGCGTAAGAGGGAAACTGAATGAAGGTGGTCAAAAGGTACAAAGCTCCAGTTGTAGGCTAAGTAAGTACTAGGGATGTAAGGTCCAACAAGATGAACTATAATCATTACTGCTTCTTGGTATATTTGAAAGGTGTTAAGAGAGTAAATACCAAAGATCTCATCACATCTCATTTCTTTTACTATATTCTTTGTATTTAAACAAGATGATGGATATAACAAAATGTACTGTGGTAATTGTCTCATAAAATATATAAGTATAATTATGCTATACACCTTAAACATCCACAATGCTATATGTCAATTATATCTCAATAAAAATGGGTTAAAACAAAACAAAAAACAAAAAGAAACGCAGGTGTTAGAATCAGAGAGAATCCTAGATCTCATTCTTAGGTCTGCTTACGTGTCCTTGGGTAGGTTGCTGAGGCTCTCTGAGCTTGTTTTTTCTATGATAAAATGTGAATATTTACCTACATCTCAGGGTTGTTGAGAGAGCATTAGAATAGCCATTCCCACCAGGAATTTGAGGAGAGGAGCTGGTCTGCAACAGCAAAAGGCAGTCATTTCTGGAGGCAGTTGTAGAATCACAGAATATTAGAGCAATGACCTCACAGCCTCCCTCACTTTTTACAGATGAGGACACCGGTAGTCGGAGAATATGAGCTTCACCCATCATCAGAGTACGTCAGGACACCTGACTGGTGTCTAGCCCAGGAGCCAGCTGTGGACAGAGCCAGCTGAAGGATCCTCTCGGTCTGAGTAATCACCATGATCCCTTTCTCCTGCCCATAAACACCTCCCTGCTTTTCCTGTCAAAAGAGGGCCCCAAATCACAGTTTATAAAGCTTCAATTCACGTGGAAGCCATATTTCAGTCAGAATCTTTATCAACAAAGTCAAACAAAAGAGAATTAGACTCTAAGACACCAGACACAATTGTAAGTTAGAATACTAAATTTGCCAGGATACACAAAGTAATGGTAATCTCAGAGCAGAAGAGCAAGTCACAAGAAAGTGGAGAAGGCAAAGATGGGAGCTAGAGGAGGGGTACTCAGGATTACTGGAAGCCTGACGGAAAGCCAGTGTATTCTATTCCATTGTGATCAGCTCATTAGGGCACACAGACAGACATAGGATTACTGATTATACTGATGATTAATGAGGGACGTGGGGAAGGTCATATTTCCTCAAAATATCCTCATATGCTTAGGTGGTACTAAAACTTGTCTTTTACTAAGTACAAAGTGTCCCATTCCATAATCAGTGACAGGTGGAGAAACAATTATTATACTGTAGCAATTCTCAAAGCAGAGTTTCTGACCCAGCCAGCTTAGCATCCCCTGGGCACTTGTTGAAAATATTAAGTTCTTGGGCAGCATCTCAGATCTACCGTATCAGAGACTCGGGGCATAAGGGGTAGCACTCAGTGTTTTCCCAGGTGTTAAACACCAAATGCCCCCTAACACTTCACTATCTAGCCATCCAGGCGGGGTGAAGGCAGGAGAAAATAAAGCTAAGTTACACAATTTCCATAATCTTTCAATTACTGTTCTCGCCTAACTGCTAACATGTCCCTTCTCTGATCCCTTTTATGAATCTGTAATACACCTACCCTAGTTGTCTCTTGTGCTTTAGCGCTACTTTGGGTAATAGTAATTATAAAATACCATTGTCTTATTTTTTTTAATGGCTATTGCTATTTTTTTTTAATTTAAATTCAATTAGCCAACATAGCCACGATCTGATTCTTATGAGCTTCACCTGCAACCCAGTTGGATCTTCAGCCCATCCATAAGCATCTTCTAAATAAAGACATTCTTATTTTTTAATTTTGTCATATAATCCCACCAATACTAATATCATAGCAACATATGTTAGAGGTCTGCATCTGTACAGATCTTTAGACACACACCATACAGACTTTATAGTTCTTAAATTATATACTTCCCTCTCATAGTTCACAGTTGTCCAGATTTGATTAAAAATATTTTAAACTTTTGTTAATTTTAAATACTTAGCCTTTTCCCAAATGCATCATTAAACTTCATGATTCAGAAATGGCAGGTGTTTCTAAAAACACTCAAATTTAACATGTAGTAATTCTTTAAAAACACCTAAACACTGGTCTTGGAGTTCACAAATTAAGGGATGGTTATATTTAACTACGAGTTTTCTCCTATGTTCAAAATTACTAGTTTTTAAACCTATGTCATTTCAAAAACATGTCAACATTCTCTTAGCCTAGAACATATTTTTACAAACTGCCCAAATGAGGCAGAATCATAAAATATAGCAGAAAGAGCTAAAAACAAAAGTAGCAAATTCTCTGGATTTTGAACTCATTTCTGTAATGTTTTGTTTACAAATGATTTTTGAAAATACACTGCCTCTGGTAACAAAAGTATATATTATTTTCTTATAAAAAATGAACTGGTTCTTTTTCTGTCACTTCAGCGTATTTCTGACCCTCCTGGTAAATGAATAAAATGAAACCTTGACTAATCAGAGCTAAGAAGATACTTTATAGGTTGCTGATTCAACAAGCATTCTGTTCAAGGCTAGTTTTCCCACTTAGGTTTTGGATCCTATGTTCTTCTGTCTCTTCAGTGATCTTATTTCCTCAGTTGTTCCTCTCTTTCTCCACCTCGTCTGGCTCTTTCCCAATCAAGTCGTCATCTTTCTCTCTTCCTCTCTCTCTCTCTCACACACACACACACACACACACACACACACACACACTGATCTCCTAATCCAAGAGCCTTCTTGCTAGCATCAGATACTTGTCAACCAATATAGCAATGAAGGAAAAGAAAACTATTGAGTCATGGTGGCTGCTTGCCTAAGACTCCACGTGCTAAAAATCCCACAACCCACTTTGCATGCTTATCTGAAAACCAAGAAAATATATCTAATAGAGGAACTGGCACAGGATAGAAGTGAATTACAGCGCCCTTTATCACACACTACACTGAATTAATTACTTACCTGTTTCACTCAAGCAGGGTTTCTCAACCTCAACACTACTGACATTTTGGGCCAGATAGTCCTTGGTTGCGGGGGGCTGTTCTGTGCATTGTACAATGTTTAGCAGTATATATAGCCTCTATCAACTAGATACCAATAGCACCCTTCCAGCTGTAATAACCAAAAATGTCTGCAAACATTACTAAATGTCCCTTAAGGGAGAAATCATGCCTGGTAGAGAATCACTGCTCTATACCATAAGCAACCCAAGGGCAGAAACTAATTATAACTCCTCATTATTGTATCTCCAGGTATCTAGTACAAAAGTCAGCACATAGTAGGTGTTCAATAAATGCATATAAGAACTACAATCCTGACTTCTAGTACCACAGAGTAGTTTTAATTCTTTCCATAATGTATGTAAAAGTATATTTTTTTTTATGGCTTCCTTCATTCAACATTACATTGTGGAGTTATCTATGTTGCCGTATGTTGTGGTAGTTCATTTCCACTTTTATATATGTCCTTTTTAAATATATGACGCTTTTTCCAATGTTCTATCGTTTGGACATTTGGGTTATTTCCAATTTATAGTTGGTATGGGCAGTGTCATCACGAGTAATTTATACGTGTTTTGGTTATAAGTCAAGATGGTGGTTTTGTTGGAGGAGGAGAGAGGGGAGTGACTGGGAAGGGAGGCACACCACAAGGGTTCTGGTGGGAGACAATTTACTAGATAGCTCCCAAATCACACAGCTTAAGGACAAGGTACATATTTGCCAAAATTAGGGGGCTAACAGTCCCCTTGACCTGTATTAGTGATTGCTGATGTATGTCCACTTTGTGATAATTCACTGAACTCTCCATTTATCATCTTGAACATAGAATTCTTGTGATATTTCATTTAAAGTTATTTTTTTATCAATAAGAATGAGACAGTTGTGCAAATAGAGGGGGGGAAAGCCAGCGATTCTGGTAAATACTGAACAATGCAAATATTCATGTGAAAAATAAATGAACACATCAAAGAAAAGTATATTAAACAAAAAATGCATTTTTGTAATTTTTGTCAATAGCACCCATTGTTACTGAGATGCAAGGGAAAAGGTCTACCAGTTAAGATGTGACCTGATACAAATTTTCTAGAAGGCCATTTAACAATATATATCAAAAGTCTATAAAACATGTAAAATGGTTACATGTCAATCTATCTCAAAAAATCTGGAAAAAATGTATTATGTATAAAGCTTAGCTTATTATAAAGTAAATCAGATAAATGTATAAAACTACATGTGTGTATATGAGAGAGACTATATGAGGATATTCTCCATATAACTGCTTATATTAGTGAAAAACTAAAGAGCAATTGTAATAGGTAATTAAATATACTAGGATATAACCACTCAGTAGGATATATGCAGCCATATTTAATGACATTAACAAAATGTTCATAATCCAATAAGTTAAAACAAGTCACAAAATAGGACAATGATACATTTGTAATGGGAGAAAGACTTAAATACATATAGAAACAAATGATTGAGAATAGAAGCCAAAATGCTAACCTTTGTTATCTTTGAGTGGTTTTTATTTTTGCTTTTGCCTTTTAAGGTCTATGTGCTAAGTTTTCTACAAGGAGTATTTATAACAACAATTATAACAAAGAAATAAAGCTTTTTCATGTAAATGATGTAAATAAGTTTATCAATAAATGAGGAAAAAAATATGAGAGAAATATCACCTAACAGAATCAGAGACTACGGCAGCTCTTAGTGTCCATTCACGTATGTATTTTTCATAATACGCTTCAAATGGTTAGTGAATTAGTTTTCACAAGCTCATCTGAGTTTATAAGCTCCACACTACGTGCACCAAGAAGCCAAACCTAGCCAACACTTCATAGAGCAAGTCTTCCTTCAGAAGAAGGATGTTGTCTTGCAACTGAAATATTACTCTAGTGATTAGAAAACAGATGAGCAAGTTTCATTTCTAGGAATTTTTGTAAAGCTATTGTTGCTTGAAGTATAGTCTTCTTCTCTACGATAGAGCAAGAATCTCTTAAGAAAGTGAGTAGGATTTCCATTTCCAAGTCTGTGACAGCTTTTCCAATTTAACTCTGCCTCCTTGCCTCTGAATAGAATACAAACAACAATGGAATATATACAAAGTATGGGGGGAAAGCAAATCATTCATATGAAAGAACCACGGCCGTCCAAAGTCTTACTGAGAATTAAATAATTTTCCACGTTCACTTTGATTCACAGGAGTCTTGTTAATAAGCCCTTCCCGCTTGTACCAGAGAAGTCATGATTTCCTCTAGGTCAGTAAACTGCAACACTGATTGCGCTCACTTACAATAAGTATAACCAGAGCAAACCCATTCATTCTCACATGTAAATTCACTTTTCAAGGCTGACTTACAGTTACCGCTCTCCTTTCCAAGAAAATGGGGAAATTTAGCCAAAGATGTGTTTGTGAACCTTTGCCTAGACGGATTTCCAAAGACACTATGCAGTACTGCTGAGGGGGCTATCCATACCAGTTTGCAAGGGACAGTCCCGGTTTACACCAGTGTCCCTGCATAGTTATTAAGAGCCACCCTTTCGACTCACGGGAACATCCTAGGGTTGAGTAACACATGATATAGCTAGCCTACCATCCATACACAGGATGTACAATGCTAGGCTTAGAACTTGGAGTAACTGCCTGGAGTCATCTACACTCTAACCTCCTCCTCCTTGTGCACTGATAGCGTGGAATGAAAAATGCACCGAATATTCACAGATTCAGATCCTGTAACACCAGGTGGTCTAAAGCAATCTGAATTGAAATCCACTTCAAGGTAGACCTAGCCTTCCATGAAAGTTAAAAAATTACAGGAGACAATTTACTAGATAGCTCCCAAATCACACAGCTTAAGGACAAGGTACATATTTGCCAAAATTGGCCAGCCTGTTGATACATGTTGGGGAGTTCTGTCTCTGTAATTATTAATCCAAACAATTCCATGAAATCCAAGTAGATCTGAATTTCCTCTGAGCCTATCTATTTCTATCTCTGCTAATGGCAAAACTATTCACCTTGAAACCTTAGGATCAAATTTGATTCTCTCTTTTCACTCTCTGAAATTAGTTACTAAGTCCCAATGATTCTATTTTTTAAAGCTCTGGAATTCATTACCCACAAACCTTTCATCAGAACATGATTTTTAATCTGCAGTTGTTACAGGAGCCTTCCTCTCTTTTCTATCCTTCTCCAATTCATCTCCCCCACTGCTGCGACCTCCGCAGTCCTCCCCAGCTCAAAACCTGTAGGTATTATCCAGACTCTTTGGCCTAGCAGTCAAGACCTTTATCAGTTCTCAGGTCCAACCACACCTCTTCCTAAGCACACACGATTCAGTGTTTCTCATTCAGGGACAGTATTTCTCCTCTAGGAGGTGTTCGAAAACGTTTGGGGACATTTTTACTTATCTCGGTGACTTGTGGGCAGAAAAGACATTTCATAGGCAGGGACTGAGGACCCTAAGTGTTCAGCAACGTAGATTAAATTGCCTTGTCAAAATACCATTAGCACCCTAGATGAGACTTGTTGCTCCCAAGCACAGTATTTTTTGACATGTGTGGTTCCTTCTCTCACGAATCTATTAGCTCTGCCTCCTCCCAAAATAATATTGTCCCTGGATGATTCCATTCAAACCTTCTTCTTATCTAAAGACCTTGGCTGATTTCATAACCATGTACACAGTAGTAATGGGAGATAATTAACTTACCCCCGTAACACACTGCTTGCCTGCTGACATAGCTTAGTGTACTGAATTAAGGTTAAACTTCTTACCCATTTGTCATTTCACTCCATGTCATTTTTTTCCTTAACGCTTCTATGCCCTAACATTTAAGCTCCTTAAAGAAAGGGATGTTTCTGTGGCATCTCACTTTTTTAAAACTCCAATTTCTACTGTTTACCTACAAGTTGAGAGTAATTCTGGAAGTGATTTTTGGATTAAAAGATAAAAATAATCCCTAAATGCCTATGAACAGAATGCTATTCCTTAATAACTTTTTTGTAGTTGTTAAACTTAGAACCCAGAATACTCTAAGGTAAACTAAATATTTTAGTTACATCTTTTATCAGTAACGGTGCTTTACAGAACCCTGAATGTATGAAATTCTAGATTAGACTAAACAAGGGATTACAAACTCAGATTAAAAAAAAAGGCTAAAGAGGCCATGGACACCATAGTGAAGTAGTGAGAATGTTCCCAATATAAAGATATTTAAATTCCTTGCGGATTTTTTGCGATGTATGCTTTACAAAGATCTGCTAACAAGCTTGTATTTGAGATGCTTATTATGCAAAAAAAAAAAACTTCAATATTTTTAAAAGTGTGTGTGCAATATACTTCTAGACAAGAGATAAAAATGTTCTCATCCTACCCCACTGAAGTTTAAGCTTAGACTATTTCTGTAGCATATTAAAAATAAACTTTCACTCAAAATTTTAAACTTGGCTCCCCTAAGTTGCATAAACAGTAAATAGTAGACAGAAGTCAACTGCTCACTTGCACATCTGTTCATATCTGGGGCTCGGTGTCCATAGTACCCGGATGGACAGGAATGCAGGCACTCTCCATACTGGCGCATGCCTTCTCTTCGAAGAAAGAAGAACAACTTCTGTTGACATCGGCTGCACCCATTGTCCTTTGAACAAGACAAACAACCCTTGCAAATGGGATTTGATACATAACTAGCTGTAAAAGAAAAACACAAAACACATGTTCAAATAGGAGTATGATCAAGACGTCCGGTCAATAGAACGTGGTGAGACAACAAGTGTCTCTTGTCCTCCTTGAATCACATAGAAATGCCAAATATTCCCCCACTCCACCCCTCAAAAAAGTTAATACACAACCAAACTTAGAAACAAAGAGGAAAGTCAGAGTTTGAGCTGAAACTGAATGGCTCACAGAGATGTTAGACCAGACAGAGGCAGACCTCATGGCAGGGTCTTTTTTTTTTTTTTAAAGATTTTATTTATTTATTTGACAGAGAGAGAGATCACAGGTAGGCAGAGAGGCAGGCAGAGAGAGAGGGGGAAGCAGGCTCCCTGCTGAGCAGAGAGCCCGATGCAGGGCTCGATCCCAGGACCCTGAGATCATGACCTGAGCTGAAGGCAGAGGCTTTAACCCACTGAGCCACCCAGGAGCCCCTCATGGCAGGGTCTTGAATCCAGACCAGGAAATATGCATATGAAGACCAGACACTTGGGTCTCTTTATGGAGACTGGAGTTGTGAAAGCTGTTTGCACATGAAACAAACACTAGAAGCCCCCACCCCAAATTTCCAGAGATGAAGATTTCAATAGCAGATGAGGGGCAGATAAGCAGGTAGAGAGAAAATATAATCCATGAGACACAAGAATCCCAAATTTGCAATACATCCAAGTATGAGATCCAAGTTCAAATTATCAGTGTAGTATCAAATCACTAAATCAAGATGCTAACATAAAAACATCAGTCCATGAAAACACATGAAGAAAAAAATATGAAACTACCCTAAAGAAATGTTCTACAATCCTGAGACCTAGAACTTGGATGGAAAGCCACCTTCATATAAAAATGAACCAATCACAGGGACAAGCAAACCTCCATGAGGAAGAATCACCAGCCTCAGAGAGAGAGACCTCACACTTAAAGAGTCTGAAATAATAGAACAATCTGAAAAAGTCTTAAACGTGATTATCTTCAGAATACTTGAAGAGATAAAATAGGACTAGAACTCACAAGGGAAGAAGCAATATCATTTAATGACTGCAATTAGAAAGAAATGAAAACTCTAAAACTGAAAAAAAAAATCTATGAACAATTGAATAGAATAGGAGAAAGGTATTTAACTAGAAAACAGGTTTAAATAACCGTAACACCAAACACAGTAAAGATGAAAATGTGGAAAGGGTAAGAAGCATGTAAAAAGAAAATGAAAAAGTTTTAATACATGATTAGGTGCTACAGAATCAAAAAAATAGAGAGCATGAGTAAGACGTAATATCCAAAGAGATCATGGCTAATCAGAAAGAGATGAATTCTTTAGATGAAAACTTCAGAGATCTGAGTAGATCAGTAAAAACAAGTCTGCATCTGAACACAGCATATTTATACTAAAGAATGAAGTCAAACCAGAGAGAAACAGATCACCTAGAAAGGAATTTTTATCTCTAGCAGACATCTCATCAGAAATAATATCTGTTAGATGGTGGAATATTACCTTCAACCTGCTAAGGGAAAATTATCAAACTATAACTCTGTAAGTAATTAAATGATAGTTTAAGAAAGAGGGCAAAATAAAGATATTTCCAGCCAAAATAAAGGCAAGGAACTTATTAATCACTCACCAAAAGAATAAACTGCATATATCAGGGAAAATAAGATGGAACTCAGAAGGAAGTAGAATGTAATAAGCAATAGTGATCGAATCAATTGAGAAATATGTTGGTGTGTCTATGAAAAGTATGTTTTAAAAAATATCAATTTCCAAGGTTTAAAAATAACATATATTTTATATTTAACAGAAGTAACATGGAAGACTCAAGGAGGGAAAACAAAGTTAAAGCATTCAAAGTTTCTACATTTTGAGTGACGAAGACCAATACAGATTAAACTTCCTTAAGTTACATGTACTTGCTAAAATTCTCGGTAGCAACCACAGACACAGTAATGTATCACTTCTAAACCCGTGACAACCACAGATTTGGTAAATGTATAAAATAGGAGTAGGAGGTAACCATCCAAATGTCTGTGACCAGGAGAATGGATAAATTATGGTGTATTTTAATGATAAAAGAATTAAACTACTGGCACGTACCTGAAAAGGAATGAAACTTATAGACATTATATTGAACAAAGGAAGCGAGACCAAAAAAATATATATATGTGTATATATATATGTGTGTGTGTGTGTGTGTGTGTATATACACATACATGTATATATGTGTGTATATATATATATGCTCTGTATAATTCTATTTAATTGATGTCAAGGACCCGTGAAGCTAATCTGTGACCAAAATTATAACATTAAATGCCTTTGAGGGTTTGGGACTGACTGGAAAGGGGTACACAGGAATTTCTGGCAGGTGTATTTGTTTCCTAGGGCTGCCTTAACAAATTACCACAATGTGGTGGTGTACACACCAGGAATTCATTCTCTCAGTTCTGTAGACTGAAGTCTGAAATCAAGGGGTCCGCAGGGCCATGTTTCCTCTGAAGGCCCTAGGGAAGAAAACTTCTCTCTCTTTCTGGTGGCCCCAAATGTTCCTTATCTTGTGACAGTGTATCTTCAATCTGACTCCATCTTCTCTATGGATCTCTGTCTGTCCTTTCCGCCTCTCATAAAGACACAGTCTTTGGATTTAGGGCCCACCTTAATCCAGTAGGATCTCCTATCCATCCTTACCTTAATTTTATTTGCAAAGACCCTATTTCAAATAAGGTCATACTCTGAGTCTCCAAGTGGACATGAATGGGAGCAGGCGTAGGGTGTGCTGACCCTAGTTAACCCTCTATAGGAGGTGATGGAAATGCTCTAACCTTGACTGGATATTGGATATAAAACGTATATATTCACAAAACTTATCAATCTGTGCATTTTTTTTTTATAAGTAATGTGAACAATTTACAAGCAAATTGTATCTGAATTAAAAAAAAATGGGTAGGAAAGCCATACTCTAACTTCAGGATAATGTAATTGTTACTTGTAATTACATATCTTTCAAAGATTCTATAAATTATATTGGATGCTTACCCATATGATATGCTTTACTTTTATGGTTTGTGTTTTGTTTGAAATAACAGAAATATCCCATTGGAAGGACAAGGTGGGATGATACTAAGTAAATGTTGAAATAGCACCTGAAAATGATATATGAACCTTATGGAGTTTACTATATCTAGGATAAAAAGAGTAATTTTAAGAAAATACTGTTTCCAGCCCTGGCATAAAATTAATGATACAATCTGACATCCCCATATAATTTCTAAAACATAAAAACTCCTTTTAGTTATATTTATGACCTTGCTTGGTATAATGATAACAAGATATATTAAGTCACACAGACTTCATTTTATCAAGGTAACCCAGAGAAGAAAGAAATGAGAGAATAGAAAACTCAGCAATTACTGAAATTTTTAGCTTTGAGGCCACATCCTATTTGCCCTACATATAATTTTTTTGCATATAAAATTAGCCTCAAGCCCTAAGTATTCAGACTAGCAGCTACACAACAAAGTACACTGTATAATACAACTTTCCTTACAATGATTCAACCACCAATGTATTTACAGCTACTGTAGCACATATATACAGGTTTTAGTCCCACAAGATGCTCTCCGTGCTTCTCCTGGGCTCCCACCCACAGCCCTGATTGGATCTTACAGCTTTTCTTGTAGGGAGATCGCAAAACAGGAGTTTGGCTCCTTTTCTAAAGGTAAAACAAAAAACCACCAAGGCACTCAGACCCAGGAATCAGAGCCGAGACTGCTCTTTGATTTGGCCATTAAGATCCACTTCTTCCTGCCTATCCCAGGACTCTGTTCTATCAACTGTTCAACGGCTTTTACCTGCATATGGAATGCATTTCATGGACATTCCCCTGCTTGCAAACCTATTGATGCTTCCCAAACAGTTCCTTATATACTACCATATTTTCTAAAATCTGCAACTGTGGAGGAAAAAAAAGAATCAATACAGATGAAAAATTACTTCCTCAGATATAATTCCTAATAAAATTTTGGGAGACAGCTTTCTAAACACATATACGTCCATGAATATGTAACATAATTGGCATTTTTCATAACTGGCCATACTTTGCATGTATCATAACTTGCCCAATTCGGTCAAGTGGTGAGCATCAGTGTCAATTCTATCTTCTGCCTCTATTTACCACAACCACCTATTATATATCTATCCCCTATAACTATCTATAACTCTAACCTATAACTATCCCCAAAACTACTTTTTCTGAATACCGCAACCAGTTTTCTAATCCTTAATTCAAGAACCTCATTCTTGATTTCTGATCCTCACAACTCCTGTAGCCTGGGTCATTTCAGAACGTTTTATTCCTCCTCTGGCTTCCAGGATAATGTCTCTTCCTATACTGTTAGTTCCAACTCTCACTTTTCTGCTTTCCACTAAATCCTCTCATAACTCAGGCCCTTATTTCTTCTAAGACGGTTATGATGTCCCAACCCCATACTCACGTCCCTCTTTTTCACTCTACATTTTGTTGTTGGGTTGATTTTACTGATTTTATGCTCATAGTCCTCGGTAGCTGTATGATGGACAAAATGGCTTTGGCGTGTAGAAGCAGAGACTAGGGAGGACTCATTTTTATTTTCAGGGTTGTCTAAGAACATAACCCACCTTAAGCACAAAGGCCCTGTGGCATGACACTTGGAGAAGCAATTGATGTCTCTGGTGAAAGAGCAAACCTTAAAGAGGAGCAACCAGGAAGGCGAGGGCAGAGGTTTTTGGCTGGGGCTGCATCTGCGGGAGCACCACACGGCAGTGCCCCCTGCAGCAGGTCTGTGAGGGGTCGGCTGGCTGCATTCTGCTCTTCGGTTTAACTACAGACTTGAAGAAGAATTCTATCAAGGTTATCCAAATCCCAAATTAGCTTCGTAAGTAAAGAGAGAATTTGGAAGAGTTACATACATAGCAGAATGGTTTAAAAAGGCTCTCTGTCATCACAAACAAAACCTGAAGCTATACTTTTAGTTCCAAAGTTAAACCAAGAGCTCTTTATCACCATAAATCACACTCTGTGGTCATAAGTATGGAGAAAAGAGAATTACAGAACTAAGAGGATCAACAGAAGTTAAAGGCTTTTTGTTTTGTTTTGATGTATCAGAAGCTAACTTTCATCTTGACCAGAAGGATTTCAGAATCAACAAATTGTGCTCCACATTTTTTTAAAGGTTTTCTTAAAAATCATTAAAACCTAGGTCTTATTTACATAAACCTTGACTGGCTTAATGGAAATGAATCAGAGAATACTTATCTTAGTCCATATCGGATTATCTTTATAACCCTACAAATGAGGAATTCTCTTAAAGCAAAAATGATGTGAGCCACATCCAACCTAAGTGCTCTTCCCATCCCCCAATCTTCTCTAGCCATTAATAATGCTTGTCGACACTGAAGGACAAGAGCACATGTAATTTTTTGCAATTAGAAGCTTCATATCCCAAACCTCAAATAGACTTTTAAGTTTAATTAACCACTGTCTAGTGTCAACTATCCTAGTGCTCTCTACATTGTAAATCAATAACTTAATTTAACATGAGCTTCTTCATCCATTATATGATGACTATACCAAGCTCAGTATCTAAAGCCAGGCAAAAATAGATTTTTAAACATGACTGTAGTAATTTATTTGGTCAGGATCTTAATAAGTTAAATGGCTCTGCCTATCGCTATGAGATTAATTCAAGTGTGCAGGTGAATAAACAGATCTTAATTCCCAGCTTTGATGACCATGTTTATTTGCTCTCTCTGTAAGCTTCAACTTTTCCAACTCTAAAGCCTGCTGAGATCCAGAGCCTCATCATTCCAACCAAAACACTTTTTCTAAATCTAGACCCACTCCAAATTCTAAAGATGAAATATATCACATAAAACATTAAAAATCTTCAAAAAGGTGTTAGGCAGTTGTATTAACACAAATCTACACATATCTCCTTGACAGAGAAAGAAACATGTGGATATAGAGAACAAGAAAAATTTTCAGGCAGAACCCAGGTAAGAATACCTATACTACTGACAAGTATATAAAGAGAGAAAAACAGCATAAATACTATTTCTTAATTCTAGTTATTTGTGTTCCTCTTAAATTGCAAGGTCTTTTATGAATCCTGGTATTTTAAGTTTGATCTTTTGTTAAATTAAATCCAGTTATTCACATTTTATCCCATAGTGCCTTTTTTGTAGGTGTTGAATGCCCATCTGTTTCTAATATTCTCCTAACACTTTTAAAAAGTGTTCCCCCATTTCAGAATTTAGCCCTTACCAAGCAAGAAGAAATCTAAATTCCTTCTTGGTGAAGGCATCCATTCCTGACAAAAGGTACAAATTTCGAATTCTAAGATAATGGGACTGAACAATAGACTGTTGGCCCCCTAGCCTCCCTCCATATTTGCTGGTTAAGAGTTCAAAAGATTTCTAAAGATAAACAATTACTATCAACTTCATCAATCAAACTTATGGTACCAATAACCAGAAACCTGCCTGTTGTATTGTATACAGATCAAGTTGGGCATAGATCCTCCCACTAGAGCTTGGCGGCATTAGGAGAAAAATCCTTTAATCATGGGTACTACCAAGCTCAAACCCAACTAAGCAATCAAGGTTATGAATTAAGCAGCTACAAAAGATTTCACCAAGATAAAAAAGGACTATCTTAGGATACTTAGTTTTACGGTAAGTTGTGAATATTCATAGAAAATAACATCATGGAACATGTAAATCTGATCTTTGATGTAAAGACAACAAATTTTAATACTCTAGATAATTATAGTTCTCATGCCCCAGAAAGAAAATAGATGTTAAAGTTAATAATGTTAATAAAGCTTAGACAGAGATGAATTTCTAAAATTTTACTCTAGAAAATTATTCTAGAATATGAATTTATTCTAGAATTTATTCTAGAAAAACTGAACATAAATTTATTCTAGAAAAAATTTTGAACATGAATTTATTCTAGAAAAAAAAATTGAAAAGACAAACTTGTACCAAAAAATCGCCGAATTCTACAATCTCTAGAATTAAAATATATTTCTCAGAATCTCTTTGTCTCTTATGAGTTAATAGATAAATTTTTAAAGCCTTTTACTTAAAAATACTGTTAACTTCTCAAAGAACTACTAGCTTTGAGAAATCCGTATTAATTGGCTGCCTAAAAGTTTGATATAATTATTTTATAATTAATAATTCCACTTTACCCACCTAAAATAGGACAATTAGGAATGAAAGACTCAATAGGATCTTATCTCTACAAGTAATTCTTGGGAAAATAACATTTCTAAAAATTTATAAGACTACACCCCAAATATGGAAATCATGTTTAGAGAGGAGTATTTTAATGAGGTTAGGATTAAGTCTTTAATTAGATGATCTTGCTTCTCTTACAGAAGTACGTATCTGACTGTACCAAAACTCAAGGCTACCAGGAGATTTTAAAATATGGAGAGAGAGAGCTAAATGGAGTCACAGATTTATATTAACACGTAAAGTGCTAATAACTTGAAAAAAAATGAAAATGACCAGTTATAATCTCCTCATTACTCGCCAGTGCCACTTGAGCCATAATCCTCATAGACTGGCACCTCAGAAGTACATTTACCACCACAGTTAACTGTGACCATAGTGTGGTTCACTGGGCAAGAATTTTTTCCCCCCCAACAGAGCAGGGAAGCAGAAAGCCTCTATGAGGAGTGTGTCATGCATGCTTTAAGTGGGACAACTACAATGTCACAGGGAAGCACGGAACAGTCAGTAACTGCGGGTCAAGGAAAGATGATGAACCAAGACACAATTGCAAAATACATCTGGAGCCTTATGTGGGTCTGTTTGAGAGCACAACAAACCCATCCGGAACTTCACAAGCCACAGACATCATTAGCAGTTAAAACAGTCTGCCCAAAGCGGAGGAGTGAGCAATTCAGGTAGAACATAAAAATTCAAAAGAATTAAATGGAATTTAGAAATTCTCCAAAAACATGTTTCCAAAATGGTTGTGAATATCCTAAGTAAAAAGATAAGTCACACATATGGAAAAAAAGTAGTTATGTATATATAGTCCTGGATAAAAAAAAAAAAAATCATAAGCCCTCAATTTAGCATATATGATTCCCCAAATGAAGTATTTCCCATAACTAACACTTACCTTGGAAACCAAGCCTATAAGAATTATTCCTTTTCAGAGAGCCTGGGTGGCTCAGATGGTTGGGCGTCACCTTCGGCTCAGGTCATGATCTCTGGGTCCTGGGATTAAGCCCAACATGGGGCTCCCAGCTGGCTCAGTGGGGAGCCTGCTTCTCCCTTTCCCTCTGCCTCTCCCCTGCTTGTGTGCTGTCTCTCTCTCTCTCTCAAATGAATAAATAAAATCTTTAAAAAAAATTATTCCTTCTTTATCCATTCATCTGTTGATGGACATCTAGGTTCTTTCCATAGTTTGGCTATTGTGGACATTGCTGCTATAAACATTTGGGTACCCGTGCCCCTTCGGATCACTACATTTGTATCTTTAGGGTAAATACCCAGTAGTGCGATTGCTGGGTCGAAGGTGATGATTCACAGACAGGTACCCTGGGGCCAATAATACATTATGCGTTAATTAAAAAAAAATTATTCCTTTTCCTCCCCTAAAACTCTTTGACACAAAAATCATAACATCCCTATACTACATGTTAATTCTGACAGATAATGGGGCAGGGGGAATGTACAATTAAGGCTCAGAACACACTCATCACAAAACTCAGCTACTACAGTGGACAAAGACCGCCGCCAGAATCATAAGCTCTTCAGCTTCTACAACTGCTGATGCCAAGAACTTAAATGAGTTGATGAGATCAGAGAAAAATAGAAGATGGTTTGAGATTGCTCATTTTTTCAAAGATACATGATGTTTTTGAAACAAGGGAAGAGTCATATGTTGTATAAAATAAGCCACCTGCTTGAATCTGTGAGAGGAAAAAAAACATACTCTATAAAACTATTCTCACGCTAAAAGAAAAGCAAGCTTGAAGCTAGAATGTGTGCAATCCTATAAGCTGTAGATAGAAACTGCTGTGTAGCGCAGATTACTCATGCCAAGTGTTGGCCTGGGCTTTCATGACATACTTAAGCAAGCCCATGGAAATGCTGACAGACCATTGGTGCTAATGGTAACTCCAACATGAGATCTAAATATATACATTTGTGAAGATTGTGAAACCACCACTCTTACAGGGTTCCATGTTTATATAAGAAGATAATCCAATTATTTAAATAGAGAAAAACAAACTGCTCACAAACAGAGCCAGAATTTTATTCCATAAAGTACTTAAGTACATCTTATACTAACATTATTTCAAAATAGTTTTGCATACTTCATAAGTACTGTAAGTGCCATAGTATCTGACCTATCTGCCTGTAGAAAAATCTCCCCCACTCTGACTATACATAAATTAAATTGCTTTTAAAAAGGGGAGGAGGGGTTGAATGGATTCCGTTCAATATATATTCCCATTCCCATCATATATGATTAATCCAACTATTCCTCATACTACCTGCATCCTAGAATAGAAACTAGTTTGGCAACTTCTGCTTATTCCACTTTTAATTTAAAACAATAAATGGAAAGCAAACTGGATGGCTTATTTGGTGTCATAAACACAGCCCTCAAGAAGAATCTGTGTCATAACTAACCAGATTAAAGACTCCATGTGTTTTAGATGTGGAAACTAAAACACATACCACTGTGTTTTAAATTTGAGAATGAACACCCTATTAGCTACACTGTCCCAGAGAAGGGTTTCTTCAAACAAAGATAATAACATTTTTTAAAGTTGCATTAATGAAAAACACACTAACAAACCCTTAGGGTTGACAAACATTATGCAACAATTGTTCAAGACTACACTGTGATGAAAAAAAAAAGTGAAAGCTTTAGTAAATTCAGCGTAGGTCACTCTTGGTAAAAATCACATTCATGAACAAAAATCTGAATGATTCACTACTAAATCTCCAGACCTACACAAGATACAGTTCTCAATTGTAAAATTGTCTGCATTTAAGATTTATAAACAATCTATTTTATTTATTTTATTATTTTTTAAAATATTTTATTTATTTACTTGACAGAGAGATCACAAGTAGGCAGAGAGTCAGGCAGAGAGAGAGGGGGAAGCAGGCTCACTGCCGAGCAGAAAAACCGATGCGGGGTTCGATCCCAGGACCCTGAGATCATGACCTGAGCTGAAGGCAGAGGCTTTAACCCACTGAGCCACCCAGGCACCCCTAAACAATCTATTTTAAAATGCTTTGTTGACATGCCTCACAGCAATCCTGACCTTAGACCCAGTTTGAAATCTATCTGCTTCACCAGTCTTTCATTCTAAGACAGTTCTGTCTATTGAGAACAAGAAGCAAGCAATGAAAAAGAGGAAAGTCAAAATGGGGGGAAAAAAGAAAAGAAAATTGAACTCTGAAGAACATAGTACGTGATAAACTGTAGGCTACATGCTTTCATACTTTTTGAAACTCATGCTATTACTCATAATTTCTGTTTATCAAAGTGAATAAACAGATCGGAGAGTTTAAGAAACCTTTCCAAGGTCATACAGTTGGTTAGTGACAAATTTGAATCCAGCTCTCTCAAAAGCCATGCTTTTTTCTTTCCCCATTAAGAGATACATGTACAGCACCTAGGAGAAAAAAATACATTATAGCATGATCAAACAGAGTTCTTTCAAATTAGGCTGTACCCTTGTAATTTGCTCACTGTGCCTTTGCTCTGTTTTTAGCTGCAAAAAAATAACCAAAGTTCCTTTTGATGATTAGTCACTAAGAGCACTATACTAAGTCTTTCCTAACATAACTAGGAACATATTAAGTCTCATAAACCAACAAAATTAAGATGTCATCTACAGAAACATTTCAGAGGAACACTGTTGATACAACGAAAAGGATAACGGGGGAAACTGAGTTACAAGTTTCTTCTGGCAGAGGTTAGAGTATCTTCAGAATTATAAATGGAAAGTATTTGTTTGGGCATACAGAAAAAGGCCAGCACTTTTTCAATAGGGATCTCTACTTGACAAGTTCAAAGAAAAAAAAACAAAACAAAACCCTACTCAAACCATACAATTTCCTACAAATGGGCCACTCCCCTCACTGACTTTGAAGACAGATGCTGTCCTGGCCAAGGGGCCTTTGAAGTAACAGAGCAGGCATACCTATGTAATTAGGAAGGCTGGGGACGCCACTCAAATGATCAAAACTAGACTTTAAAGATGCGCTGAAGTGGGGAGATATGGACTAACATTCTGACACAGAAGAGAAACTTCTGTTCTAGATGGATCTGGAGAGCAATTTGCCACTGCTCTCTGACCACAGTTCTCCAAAACTCCAGACCTTGAAAGCAAATTGCTTATTAATGGAAAACCGTAAAGAACGTTTGGTCACTCTCAAAGTGGCAAAACCATATGCATATGTGTTTACAGACATAGATGTACATATAGCCCCAGACACGAATAAATTCCTACATTTATATATGTATATACAAATATGCATATACTATATTTTCTGAATCATTTGAATACAAGTAGCAGACATTATACTCTTTTATCTCTACATTTTCTCAGCATTCAGTATGTATTTCCAAAAGCAAAGGCATGGTCTTCTATCAGCCATATCAATACAATACTATTTTCTAATCCATAGCCTATACTCAATTATTCCATAATGTCCTTTGTATCTATTTTTTCCCTAGATTAGAATTCCATCCAAGTTTATGCATCACATTAGGTTGTCATCTCTTTAGCCTCCTTTAATCTGGAACAGTTCCTCTTTCATGAGCTTCCATTTTGGAAGATAATAGGTTAATTATTTAAAGAATGTTTATTTGGGTTTGTCTGATACTCCCTCATGACTGGCCACGCATTCTTGGGATAATGTATGAAGTGGTGTTATGTCCTTTCTTGTGAATGCCAAGTGGTACCTGATGAATTTGGTGGCATTGCTCACAACATTAACCTTGATGCCTTGTTTAAGATGGTGTCTCCCGGGTTTCTACACTTCAAAGTTACTATTTTCCCCTCTATAGTGAGAAATTTTTGAAAAAAAAAATACAGTAACTTGTATAAATAACCTTGTTTTTATCACAAGTCCACATACTAGTTATGATATCCATTTTTTATTCTTGCCTAAAGTGTTGTGATGGCTCTCAAAGGTGATTTTCTAACTCCGCCATTCCTTCTCCACTGATTAGGGGGTATTCAACTGTTAGGAGGAGCTTTCCCTTCTGCAATTGTTTGTTTGCTTGTTTGTATCAGTAGGGAATGGTGGATTTTATTCAGTGGACTATCATCTGTTAATTACATTTAATGCTCATCTTATTCTAGATTTGTTCAATATGAGCCCTTCAAGGTCCTGTGGTTTTTAAATTATATTTTATGTGCATGACACCAAGTGTTTTGGGTAAAGGGGAAGATTAATTTATTCTGGAAGAGCTAAGAAATAGTTGATAATAGGAGCTGGGTATTAAAGAGAAAGCAGAAGTTTGCACATTGGAGGAGGAGATCCCAAAAAGAGGGAGCAGTATGTGCCAGATGTATGCACAGGGTTGAGGAATGCAAGGAAAAAATGTTTAGTAGGTTTGATAAATCTTGGCTTATTTTATTGACAATTTATCTCTCAGCCAATAGCAAAAACAACAAAGGAGCCACTCAGGACTTAACTTGGATTCAAGGAAAAACGTGTGGAGAACACAGAAAGTATGATGTTACCATGGAGTTTATAACAGTAGAATACAGAAACTGTGACTCTAGAAATATAATTGAAGACTTTAAAAAGGTCTTTTTTTTTTTTAAGTTTGAAAGGAAACAGGTTTGGATTTGCAGCCAATGTTTCTAAATTGGACTAGGTATTAAGAAGGTATTTTTCAAAATAAGAAATCTACTGGGGCATCTAGGTGGCTTAGTTGGTTAAGCATCTGACTCTCAATTTCAGCTCAGGTCTTGATCTTATGGTCATGAGTTTGAATCTCACACTGGGCTCCACACTGGGCATGGAGCCTACTCAAAAAAAAAGAAAAAAAAATACTTATATAACCCCAAAGGGGGGAAAAAATTACTAACGTTCTATAGAATTCAATACGGTTTTATAGCAAGCTCTCTGATAATTTCAAACATTTTAAGCAACATGTACAAAAGGATACATTCAGGAAAAAAATAATCACAAAAGAAATGTGAAGGCAGCTGAAGTTTCCTAAGGTTTGTGAAAAATTTTTAGAGCAAAATTAACAAAAAGGAGAAGTTAACCCAACTATTAAGATATAGGTAATATTACATGAAAGAGACAAATTTTTATTTTCTGCTTTCATTTTTGTAATTCTTAAAGACATTCAAAGTGAAGGAAAATCAAGTATGGCTTAAAAATATTGAAATATAAGACAGGCAAGAAAGTGTTAATGAATTATTATATCTTTATGTATTGAGAAATTGGTTCCTGAAAAAATAAGATTTTTTTTTCCACAGAGAGAGAGAGAGAACATGCAGGCAGGGAGAGGGGCAGAGGAAGAGAGAGAGAGAGTCATAAGCAGGCTCCATGCCCAGTGCAGAGCCTAACACAGGGCTCATCTCATGACCTAGAGCATGACCTGAGCCAAAATTCAAGAATTGGATGCTTAACCAACTGAGATACCCAGGTACCTCATGAAATAGGAATTTAAAGAAGAGAGATGGATAAATGTTGGATTTTCAGTAAGTTGGAAACCTGAACTTCAAAATCTCCAAATTCTAGAAGAGGCTTTAGGACATCAGGGTTATAAACACTTATAATTTAAAACAATTATTATAAACATCTATGCTGGTATTTATAAGTTACTAAGAGTAAGTGCTATCAAAACTAACCTCATTATTTTTTAAAAAAAAAATCATAATTTCCTCTTTCTCTCCCAATTATATCATTACCTCTATGCACATAAAGATCTATGTATAGAGAAAAAAGTATGGAAATGCACACATATACATTTTTGATAAATTATTTGAAAATAAGTTGCAAGCATAACAATACTTTACATGAAATTTAGCATACACCTTCTGAGAATAAGAATATTCTCTTATGTAATCACAATACCATTGTAGGACCTCAGAAATTTAACATGGGTAAAATAATATTACTAGTATGCTGTCTATATTCGTATTTCCTCAGCTATTCCAAAATTGTTCTGTTTTTCCCCTCTATCCAGAAACTAATCAAAGAGGTGGCTCAGTCAGTTAAGCATCTGCCTTTGGCTCAGGTCATGATCTCAGGGTCCTGGAATCGAGCCCCATCAGACTCTCTGCTTAGCACAGAGTCTGCTTCTCCTTCTCTCTCTGTGATTTATCTTGCTTTTGTGCTCTCTCAAATAAATAAAATCTTGAAAGGAAAAGAAAAAAAAAGAAAAGAAACCAAAGACTGTGAACTTGGTTTCCCTCCTTAGTTCTTTCAATTGGGAATACTTCATCCACTATTCTTTGTCTTTCTAGACATTGAGATCTTTTAGAGTCTTGGCCAGTTGTCTCATACAATATCATACAATCTTGCATTTGAATGACGGTGCCATGTAATTATGTTTACCATTTGCCATCATTAATATAATAATTTAATTCAGGCAGGGATCATCACCATCCTAACACCATTATGTGAAAGTTTATTGGGAAAAATTTTGCCCAGGAGGTTACTTAATTCCAAAGGGGGAAGTATGCCTTTATTTCATAAGCAGACCAGAGCACACTTAGTTAAAACTTGCCACATTCAGGCCAGGGACCAAACGCTGCCCACAACAGACAAAGAAAGCTGCTATAGACAACTGGCCTGAAGGATAAAGTGGCCAGGACAAAATAGCAGAGTGCACACAGCACGTACTGAAGACACTCCCTGAAGTGCCAGGCCCTGGGGAACAGTGGACACTACACTGAAGGGCACCACAGAACCTGTTATTTGTAAGCTCATTATCCTCAACAACAGGAGATACAGCTGACTTTCCTAACACAGAGAAGCAGGCATAGAGACTTAGACAAAATAAAATAGAAGAATCTGTCCCAAGTGAAAGAACATAACAAGGCCACAGCCAGAGATCTAAGTGAAACAGATATAAATAACATGCCTGGGGGCACCTGGGTGGCTCAGTGGGTTAAATCTTCTGCCTTTGGCTCAGGTCATGATCTCGGGGTCCTGGGATCGAGTCCCACATCGGGCTCTCCACTCAGCCAGGAGCCTGCTTCCCCTTCTCCCTCTGCCTGCCTCTCTGCCTACTTGTGATCTCCCTGTCAAATAAATAAATAAAATCTTTAAAAAAAAAAAAATAACATGCCCGATAGAGAAATTAAAGTGATGATCATAAAGATAGTCACTGGACTGGAGAAAAGAGCAGAGGACATCAGTGAGATTAACAGATAAGGAGTAACAGCACAGATAAAAGTTCAATAACTAAAATAAGGAACATGCTTGATAGAATGAACAGCAGGCTGGAAGAATAAGAGGAACAAATTGACCTAGAAAACAGAGTATTGGAGAGTTATCAAGCTGAACAAGAAAGAGAAAAAAGAATTAGGCAAAACAAGAGACTTAAAGGATCTCAGTGATTCCATCAAACCTAATAACATTCACATTTTAGGAGTCCAAGAAGAAGAGAAAGAAAAGGGGCAGAAAATTTATTTGAAGAAATAATAGTTGAAAACTTCCCTAATCTGGAAGAAGGAAACACATATCCAAATGCAGGAAGCACAGAGAACCTCCAGCAAAGTCAACCAAAGCAGATCCACACCAAGATATAATTAAAATGGCAAAATAGAGTGATAAAGAAGAAATATTAACAGCAGCCAAATAACAACAGTTACATATGTGGGAAACCCCATAAGGCTATCATGGAATTTTTCAGCAGAAACTTTCCAAGCCAGAAGGGAGTAGCATGATATACACAAAGTGCTGAATGGGAAATATGTGCAGCCAAGAATACTCTGTCCAGCAAAGCTATCATTTAGAATATAAGGAGAGATAAAGTGTTTCTCAGACAAACAAAAGCTAAAGGAGTTCATGACCACTAAACCAACCCTACATGAAAAGTTAAAGGGGACTCTTAGAATGGAAAGTGAAAGACAGTAAGAGAAAGAAAAGTAGGAAGCACAAAAACCAATAAAAGTAAGTATATCTCTAAAACTCAGTCAAGAGACTCACAAAATAAAAGGATATAAAGTATGACACCATATACCTAATTTGTGGAGGGGAGAGGAGTAAAGAATGGGTTCAAACTTAAGCAACTATCAATATAATCTAGATTGCTATATATGGATGTTATATACAAACCTAATCGTCACCACAAATCAAGAAATAGCAACAGATATGCAAAAAATGAAAAGAAAGGAATCCAATTATATCACTAAAGAAAACCATCAAATTGTAAGAGAACAAGAGAAAAAGGATAAGAGAAAAACTATAAAAACAACCACAAGAAAAGTAACAAAATGGCAATAAACATATACCTATTAATAACTACTTTTAATGTAAATGGGCTAAATGCTCCAATCAGAAGAGAAAGGATGACAGAATGTACTAAAAAGCCAAGACTCATCTATGTGTTGCCTACAAGAAACGCTGTTGAGACCTAAAGACACTTGTAGATTCAAAGTGAGGGGATGGAGAAACCTCTATTATGCAAATGGAAGTGAAAAGAAAGCCAGGGTAGCAATACTTATAGCAGACTAAGTAGATTTTTTTTTTTTTTGGAGGGGGGCAGGGGCAGAAGGAGAGCGAGAGAGAGAGAGAGAGAGAGAGAGAGAGAGAGAGAATTTTAAGCAGGAGGCACACTGGGCTTGGTCACGACCTGAACTGAAATCAAGAATCTGATGCTTAACCAACTGAGCCACCCAGGCACCCCCAACAAAGTAGACTTTAAAACAAAGATTATAACAAGAAACAAAGAAGGATGCTATGTAATAATAATGGGGACAATCCAACAAGATATAAAAATTACAAATATTTATGGACCCAACATGGGAGCACCCAAATACATACAATAGGTAATAACATAAAGGAACTAATTAATACAATAATAGCAGCGGACTTGAACACCCCACTTACATCAATAGATCATTGAAACAGAAATACAAGGAAACAATGGCTTTCACACACAGAACCAGATGGATTCAACAGACATATTCAGAATGTTCCATCCTAAAACAGCAGAATACACATTATTTTCAAGTGCACATGAACATGTTCCAGAATAGATCACATATTAGACCACAAAACAAGTCTCAACAAATTCAAAAAGATCTAAGTCACACCACGCATCTTTTCTGAACACCACATCATGAAACTAGAAGTCAACCACAGGAAAAAATTCTGGAAAGACCACAAATACGTGGAGTTTAAATAACATGCTACTAAATAACAAATGGGTCAACCAGGAAATGAAATTAAAAAGTACATGGAAACAAATGAAAATAAAAATACTATAATTCAAAACCTTTGGAATGCAGGAAAAGCAATTCTAAGAGGGAACTTTATAGCAATACAGGCCTACTTCAAGAAGCAAGAAAAATCTCAAACAACCTAACCTTACTTCTAAAAGAGGTAGAAAAAGAACAAACAAAACCTAAAACATGCAAAAGGAAGGAAATAAATATTAGAGAAGTAAATGATATAGAAACTAGAAAAATAGAACATGTCATCGAAACCAGGAGCTAATTTTAAAAAAAAACACTAAAATTGATAAACCTCTAGCCAGATTTTCCAAAAAAGAGAGAGAGAGAGAGAGAGAAAGGACTCAAAATTACAAATGAGGGAGGAGAAATAACAACCAACACCACAGAACTACAAACAATTATAAGAGAATATTAAGAACTGTATACCAATAAATTGGACAACCCAGAACAGATGAGTAAATTCCTAGAAACATACAACCTACCAAAACTGAGACAGGAAGAAATAGAAAATTTGAACAGACCGATTACCATCAAATAAAACTCCAAAAAAAGAAAAGTCCAGGCCCAGATGGCACCACAGGTAAATTCTACCAAACATTTAAAGAAGAGTTAACACCTATTCTACTTGAACTATTCCAAAAACTAGGACAGAAACTTCCAAATTCATTGTATGAGGCCAGCATTACCCTAAAAACAAAACCAAAAAAAGACACCACAGAAAAGGAGAACTACAGTCCAGTATCTCTGATGAATAGCCAAATTACGGAAGCAGCCCAAGTGTCCCTCAATTGATGAATGGATAAAGAAGATGTGGGGTGTGTGTGTGCCTATGTGTGTGTGTGTAGATATACAATGGATTATCATTCAACCACAAAAAAGAATGAAATTTTGACATTGGCCGTGACAATGGATGGAGCTAGAGAATGCAGTGCTAAGAGAAATACATCAGTCAGAGAAAGACAAACACCCTATGATTTCACTCATATGTGGAATTTAAGAGACAAAAAAATGAGCAAAGGAAAAAAAAGAGAGAGAGAGAGAGAGACAAGCCAAGAAACACTCCAGCTACAGAGAACAAACTGTTATCAGAGCAGAGTTGGGTGGGAGGTTGGGTAAAATGGGCAAATAGGGAGTGTACTTGTCTACTTGTCTTAGATGAGCACTGGGTGATACACAGTATTATTGAATCACTATATTGTACTCCTGAAACAAATATAACACTGTATGTTAACTATACTGGAATTTAAAGGAAAGTTAAATTTTAAAAACAAACTTTCTATTTTCTATGTTCACACAGAAAAGTCTTAGAAAAACAGACACAAAAATGTTAACATGGTTAAAGCGAGTAGGTAAAATGAGTCCATCTTCTTTATTCAGTTTAGCACTTCATAAATGTCCTGCAATGAACCATACTGCTTTTTCAGTGGAAATGAGGCTATTTTGGAAGTAAAAGGTTAATGGCAATTATTCTGCCTTAAAATGTTTTTAAAGAATTTAAAGAATTTGGTTTTCAAAATAATTTTGGTGCCAAATTACAATGGACCCCTTCTCGCCATTTCTTAGCTTTTACTTTAAGTTATCCAGAGTTTCACATGTGAATTGAGAAAAAAACAAATCCCTCACTTACATCACTGATTTACATCAAAGAACAAAGGACATGTCCCATTTCAACCACTTGCACTGAATGTGCATGCTCCTCCCTGCAGAGGAACTAATTGGGCAGGGAGGAGTTACTGTCTCTTTAAAAGACACATAAAATCCTAATTTGCTTAAAATACACACAGGAACCCAAAGGCCTTAATAACCTTAATTACAATTTCCTCCAAGTAGAACATTTGTAAGCCTTAAATCCCTTCACTGAGTTTATTGCCAATTAGGCAAAGTACACAGAACTGAAAGTGTGGGCATGTGTGTGTTTAAATTTAATGAAATCAAGAAATGTTTGCATCATTTAGTCACCATTTTCAAAGATTTTTTTTTTTTTAATTTATTTGACAGATAGAGATCACAAGTAGTCAGAGAGACAGGCAGAGAGAGAGGGGGAAGCAGGCGCCCTGCCGAGCAGAGAGCCTGATGTGGGGCTCGATCCCAGGACCCTGAGATCATGACCTGAGCCGAAGCCAGAGGCTTTAACCCACTGAGCCACCCAGGCGCCCCTAGTCACCATTTTCAAAACAGAATGGAAATATTTAAGATGGAAAAGGAAGAGAGATGGAAGAATTCAGAATAGGTGAAAAAGTATCTCTAGATTAGCTCAATAACCAAATAGAGTATTTAGTTCCTGTCCACGCAAATGATTTTTTTTAATTTTCCTCTAAACTTCCCAAAAACATACTTCAAGGGAAAGCTGAAACCAAGATTGGTTTTGAGACCTTCAGTGCTACGTTAGCAAGTAATACTTTCAAGCTTGTTTGCAAAATGTGTTTCTCAGCCCTGCAGCAGCATTATCACCAGGCAGTAGAATCTCAGGCCTCACTCCACACCTACTGAATCCAAATCTTTATTACAACAAGGTCCCTAGTTGATTCCTACACATTTGCTTTAAGGCATTCAGATCGAGGTTCTGAATATAACATCCCTATGCGCCCCCCCCCAAAAAAAAGGAATGTGGAAAATAAGTCTCTATACCTGAAAACACTAAAATTATTTTTGTGCATCCCTATGCATGATTAAAATTGATTCAAAGGGGAATTTTATATATTTTTAAGATTTTTTATTTATTTATTTGACAGAGAGAGGGTGCATGCACAAGCAAGGGGAGTGGCAGAGGGAGAGGAAGGAACAGACTCCCTGCTGAGCAGGGACCACCCCCCGACAACATCAGGCTTGATCCCAGGACCCCAAGATCATGACCTGAGCTGAAGGCAGACACAGTTGGTTAACTGAGCCACCCAGCCCCATTTTATATACCTTTCTATCAGAAAAACCAAAAGTCATAATTGAAGTAGAATCGATTTTATTCTCTCAATCTTAAACTGCAAATTGAAAATGGATTAATGTGCAAGAGAAATCCCAAGGGCAGAAGATTTCTTTCCTAAGGTTATTAGTTGACCCTATTCAACCTATGGTGTGAGAAAATACTAGTTCATAAAGTGCAATCATAGTCAAGTACAGTTTACATAACAAAAAGATCTTCCAAAGAGTTGAAAAATGTGCTTTAGGAGTATACTAAATAAGGGAGAACTAACAAAGATTAGAAAATATAAAAGTTAAGGTTTTCAAGTTTTCATTCATTGAAATTTACAGTCCTCACATTGGAATTTACCCTAAATTTACAACCCACACAAATCTGGCACCGATCAGAGTCTAATGGGTCTTGCCACATTGGATCAGACTCACAATCCTTCCTGTCCAGGATTCTGATGATGGCACCGGGGGACATGCTGTGGGGAGAATGGTTGCTCTTTGATGTCGACCTCAAAGGTTAGGAGTGTACCCAAAACAGCCTAGTTCCTTGTAATAACCCATTATGAATCTGTAATCCACAAATTCAGTTAAATCATTTTTGAGGTTATTTATATTTTCCACCCCTACTTCCTCTTAGAGTAATCAGTTCCATAAGTTTATAACTAGTTGGGTAAGGTGATAGTTTCTAGTCCCACTGCTCACCCAATCTTGGAACAAGGCAGTGTTCCTACTATCAATATTATTCATATCCACAACATCAAAAAACATGGCCATATCTCTTTCCAGCACTTACGTCTATAGATTCCAATTGTTTTTCTTTTCTCCCCACGGATAGGCACCACCTATCTTGACCCTTTTAGAATCTTTCTTGCATCTTCTCCAATTTCAGGATCTATCTTTTCGGGAGCTTATCAGTCCATAACAAGGAGTGGGTATGCTATTAATTTGTTTAAAGATAAGAGAATGCTCTCTGCTTGATTCCAAAATTCATTTCCTGATGATTTAAAACATCAGTCAAAATTCTCAGGGAACCTGCAAACCCTCATCAATACTACTAACTTCAACATAAGCTATAAGCTTCATTTCCCACACTCATAATTCACCGTTTTTATTTGTTTTGCCTTCTTCCTTATATTTGTCCACCACTGTGAACATAAATTCATCTGCCTGTTTCTAGGTCTGTATGCTCAGGTAAGCTCAAGAACTTGCCCTAAATTTCTCCCCATTGGTTTGGCCTTCTATTATCTGGTAGAGATCAATATTAACAGCCAAAAGTAGAACCTGTATACTCTTACAAAATAGTAAACTAATTTAAAATTACACTGGTCAACAATCTAGGATGTCCAGCTTGCTACAGGTTTCCTTTGTAGAAAAATGCCCCCCATTACCACTGTGATTCCCAGGCCTAAATTACTTTGTGAACCATAATAGAAGCAGCCTAAATACACTCTTTAATTACAGTTTCTTGATATAAAGTTGTATCACCTTCTTCTAAAATACATACATATTTAGATTAAATTCTTTAGAAAAAAATGTATTATTCTTCCCAGCAGGTTATTTACATGTCCTTAGTACTATTCTTTGTTTCACATTCTAATATTCTACACATGATCTTAGCCAAAAGGCCAAGAAACGAATATTGTCACATACAGAAAAGCCAAATGACACCACTCAGGAGTATGTTACAAGGACTAACCTTGAGAATTTTTTTTACTCTCCACTATCTGAACCCATGTGGTAAAGTCACAAAAACTTCAACCACAACGAAGATTTTCCCTTGACCAAACTTTAGTCAGGCTCCTCTGAGTTCTCTTTTTGAGTAGGCCTTGACCTTTGACCTGTCCTTGCTGGGCCTGCATAGCCCAGTGGTAGCAAGAATCCTGCTAAGTCAGCTTAGAGAGAATTCTCATCAGTCCTTGATACCTGATCACATTCCTCCATCCTCCACCCTTAATATCTGATCCCACTGGCCTGCCTTCAGCAAGAATCCTTTAAGTTAGCAAGAATATCACCCCATCCTCGCTATCTCCCTTTTACTAATTTTGTCTCCACCAACCCCCTCCCCCCCTCTCTAATCCTTGACTGTAAATCTCCATTTTTCCTTGTTGTATCCAGAATTGAAGTCGGTTCTATACCAGTCTCTTTTCTTCCATTGCAGGGATTCCTGCAGATACAATCTGCTTTTACAACTATAACTATTGTCCCATTCTAGTTCTCTTTGACAACCATAAACCAACTATCAGCATCCATGATAACTTTTGAAAGAGAGGCTGCCAAAAAGGGAAGGTACTCTTCTCCTAACTTCCACCACCCACTTCAGTTCCCAAGAACCAGAGAGGAAATTAAGAGAGTTCGATGGGAAGGTTCATCCTCAGGTTTAAATCTGAGAATGATGAGATGGCTACAGATGATCTCCAGAAAGTATCCAAGAACATCCAAAATGGTCATTTGCAAAGCAGAATTAAGACATTTTTCTGACATGTAGGTCTCAAAAATATATATCCTTTGTACTCTTTCTGAGTTACTGAAGGATATGCTCCACAAAAACAGGAAATTATAAAAGGAAAAAAAATAAAAGATGGAATCCAGGAAACAGGGCATCAAACCCAAGTTAGAGACAAAAGGAATACCCAAGAGGATGGTGAAGGGAAATGGCAGGATGAGCCCCATGAAGGAGGCTATAAGGCAATCAGTCCAGGTTGCAGAAGCTCAAACTCTCCAAAAAGTTTCTTCATAAGGATATAATTAATAATATAGTATCTTCTCATGTACTAATCAGAGATTTAGGCAAACTGAAGAAAGTTTATAGTTGAATTAGGGATGCCTATATAGAGAAGAAACTATCTCTAGAGGAAACAAGTAACTCAGGATAGAAAATGCAATAGATATGTAAGCACTATGTACCTCAGCTATGTTCGCATGGTTTTAAGAATAAAAAAATGATGTATCCATCCTTCCAAAATTATACTCTAACTATACTGGGAGGATGGGAGGGGGGGAAGCATGCCTGTGTGCAGTGAGCAAGAAAAGTAGTGAAAGTGGGCTAAATCCTTATCTCCCATAGTGGAAACTGAAAACTAGAAACTCCAAACTAGAAAGCAGAGGAGTAATAAAAGCATGTTATGAAGACTTATGAACATAAATACCCCCAAGATTCTAGAAGAGTTCAAAGTATGGAATAGAATAAGTCACAGGGGGACGCCTGGGTGGCTCAGTGGGTTAAAGCCTCTGCTTCAGCTCAGGTAATGATCTCAGGGTCCTGGGATCGAGCCTCGCATCGGGCTCTCTGCTCAGCAGGGAGCCTGCTTCCCCCACCCCACCCCCCCGCCTGCTTGTGATCTCTCTGTCAAATAAATAAATAAAATCTTAAAAAAAAGAAAAAGTCACGGGGATAAAAGGTACAATATAGGGAATATAGCCAATGGTATTGTAATAGGGGTGTGTAGAGACAGATAGATGGTAGCTATACTTATGGTGAGCATAACATATCGTATTGTTGAATCACTATCTCCTACACCTAAAATAATGTAACATTATGAGTCAACCATACTTCAATTAAAAAAATGAAAGAGATTAAAGTACTTGGGGAAGAAGTGGCAGGAGGGCACTGGAACAAGGACAGTTTTTCAAAACAAGCCTGGTAGAATTCTTTGACTCTAAACCATATGTGTTTATAACATTGATTTAAAAAAATTTAAAACAAAAAATCTGCTTATTCTTATTTGTAGTGATTTACCTACACTTAGGAAATTTTCTTTTATAGGATGAAATTAGAAGAAATTTCAAACTTAAGATTCAATTGCATAGCATTTACAAAGTTAAAGGGAGAGAAACACACAGCCAAATGTTAATTTTCCGTGGGCTGTCAGCAGTTAATACCACGATATGCAAATTTCAGATTTTTTTCTAATTGCTACCAATTAGAAAAGTAACAAAAAACCATTAGAATTTGAAGGCTCATTCAAGAGTATCTTGCTTCATTCAGCAATTGAATGAAACTTATTTGATGTGGAGGAAAACAATACATAATTTGCCATAATGTTTTTATTTACTTAATTGTGGATAAAGTCATACCCTGAATTCATATTTATATTTTCCTACTAAAAGGGGACTTCACTTATATATTAGCAGAAAATAAGAGTCTCGAGGCAGACAGAGAGCTCACCTTATTTTATGATGGACCCTTTTGGGGTGGTGAGGGAGCTCTTGTATTTTCCTCAAGGGGGAAATGAGGGAATCAATCTCAGTTTTCATGATGCATTCTTATAAAAAATATTGAGTTTACAAGGAAAGAATGCCTGTATTAATGATACATGGCATTTGTTATAAATCCTTCTCACACTGTGGCATATTAACCAATACTTCCCAAACTTCCCTTAGGTCAACACAAGAGACCTCAAGCAGCCAACCAGATTAACTAGGACCACATCAAGCAAAACCAGGCCACACAGAAGTACTTTCCTACATAAGAGACAAAACAATACATGTATGATTTCGACGGTTTCTCAAGCTGTTCCAGTGTTGACTGACATGTACAACTTTCCAGACTTAGCAAAAATACGGACATTATCCAGGCCTGAAGAGTTTCATGTTCAATAAGAATTAAATCTCTTTGTCCCTCTTTGCCAAGATGTCTCAAAGTCTTAAACAAGAATGGGAAAGGAGGTAGGGACAGGATAGAAAATCCAGATAAAGCATTAACAATAAATTCATGTATTACCAAACATGAAGAGTTTTTTTTCCTGTAAAGCATGAAGAATCTAAGTGCCAGTACCCTGAATTTCATGCCTTCATGATCATTTAGGGAATTGTTTTTATATTTAACAATTCATACTTTAAGAAAACAGACTTCATGCCAGCCCAAGAATTGCACATGTATGTTATAAAATAGTTGTGAAAACTGATGTAGGGTGGTATATTTACGTGTAGTCAATGCAATATAGATTATTTTAAATATATATACAAGAGCTGTATCAACGTCTATCAACTTGATAGAAGATTTATAATGTTATTCTGGACTGTGAACCTCATTGTTACTAATATTTTCAAGCTTAACCAAATGAATTCAACTCACAGTGTTATAGTGAACTACCTGACACTGATTCTTGTTATAATAAAATACAATTCTTTCCAACTTACATCTTTATTGGATCTTCTGCAGAGCTGACCCACACTCCATGGTAACCTTTCCCTTTTGTGGGCTTCCCTTAGTCTTTTAGCGCGAGTCACATTAGAGTCACATGTTTACATGCTGCTTTTCAATTTCCCTTTGAGGGTTTCTACTTTTATACTTTTCATTCAAATCAAGCTAGGTGAAAGACCACAATCACCTCCTTTTATTTATCTATCTATCTATCTATCTATCTATCTATCTATCTATCTATCTATCTATCTCTGTGATGGGATAGTATCAGTCTTAGGAAGTGCTAAAGTACTTGCTGATTGAGTACATGTTAAGGATAGGAAAATCACATTTTTCTTGCAAATACGGTAATTCCCTATTGATATGTACTGTTCTTCTCAAAATGTTTTTTTTTTTTAAAGATTTTATTTATTTGAAAGAGAGGGAGCACAAGCAAGGGAAGCAGCAGAGGGAGAAGCAGGCTCCCCACTGAGCAAGGAGCCCAATGCGGCACTCAATCCCAGGACCCCGGGATCATGACCTGAGCTGGTGGCAGATGCTTAGCTGACTGATCCACCCAGGTTCTCCTCAAAATGTTCTTAAAAAGAATAGAGTTTGGTGCTCTTTAATACTAGTGGTAAAAAGACTAATAGGTAACTTACCCTACCACCATGTGTCAGACTTTACTAGTTGCCTACCCTTCTTTCAGGACCCCACTTTTCTTCAACGAGGCAATATGCTTGGCTAAAAAGCTGATTCCCTAGACTCCCTGGTAGTTAGGAGGCATTCAGTGTGTGGCGCTGTAGGCAGGGACAAGGTATATGCCAGCTGGGTCTCTCATCTTTTATAAGCTTTTCCAGAAGTCCTATCCAAGAGACTCCTGCTTGTATCTCAGATATTAACATCTTACCTCCATCCTGGACTTCCATCCCTCATCATAGTCAGTTACCAACATCTACAATCTTCACTCTCTCACGTCCCCTTCAGTCCCTCTTCTGCATTTCTAGGCCCTTCTTTCTCACTGCAGAATTTGGGCTTTCCACAAGCCTATACACATTCATGCTTCCAACTCTTCCCCTCCATATGATCCTTCCTCCACTATACTTCCAGAGGGATTTAAAAATCCAATGAAAATATTATTACTCTCCTTGTTTAAAAATCCACTATAGTCTCCACTACTCCAAAACCAAGCTCAATGTCATCTCGGAGTGGTATTTCATCCCTACACAAAACACCAACCCTAAACTCATGAGTTTCTGCTTCCATGTTTCACCATTAATGCCTAGACCTTATTTTCTAGTTACTTTATATTCATAATTCAAAGTTCATCTCAGACTTTATTTCACTCATTCATTTATTCATTCAACAAATAGTTATGATTCTGTCTCTACTATATAGGACATAGGAAACTGTGTCTGTTACTTATCATTATTCTCTGATTTAAAAAGGAACACGAAATCCCCTCCAGGAAGCTGTTTCTGATACTCTTAATCAGAAAAATTTGAAAGGTTTAAGGGCTACTGTAATATGCCCCTGAGACATGCTGGGTTGTCTTTTTTTTTTTTTTTTTTTAAAGATTTTATCTATTCGAGAGAGAGAGCACTCGCACACAAGCAGGGGGAGCAGCTGGCAGAGGGAGAAGCAGGCTTCCTGCTGAGCAGGGAGCCCAATGCGAGACTCAATCCCAGGATCCTGGGATCATGACCTGAGCGGAAGATAGACTCTTAACAGACTGAACCATCCAGGCATCCCTGGACTGTCGAACACTATATTTGTCACGTTATGAAATTAACCAGCTGTCGGTATGTCTGCCCCAGTGGAACGTAAGCTCCTCAAAGGCAAGCATCATCTCCTGTATATTCTGATGTGCCCACAGCCCACCTCAGTGCTTCACATCTAGTAGAGATGTTTGCTATTAGGTAGGACTATATTGCTACAACCAGTGCCTCTCAACTAACAAGCTGTAGCCCACATTAATTTGGCTTGTTAGAAAATAAGGTTCCTGGGCACCTGGGTGCTTCAGTGGGTTAAAGCCTCTGCCTTCGGCTCAGATCATGATCTCAGGGTCCTGGGATCGAGGCCCGAATCCGCCGAGCGGAGAGCCCGCTTCCCCCTCTCCCTCTGCCTGCCTCTCCGCCTACTTGTGATCTCTCTGTCAAATAAATAAAAAAAAAAAAAAAGAAAGAAAAGAAAAGAACATTCGTAGTTTCCCAGAACAGTCTAATTTAACAAGATGTGTATTCATGATACGTCAAATTTAGTGTAACATTAAATAATAAAGGGAAGAAAAATCTGTAAAGTTTGGTCTCAATTATTTTGAACAAGTTTATGACAATGTTTTATAGACAATGGGTTTGAAAGACAAATCCATTGTATCCCTTTGCCAAACAAATCATTAACCAATTTCCTGAGATAGCTTGACTCACTTGGATATGTAAATAAGCTCCCCCCATCCCCTCCACACACACACACACACACACACACACACACGCACTCCCACCCCCACCCCAAACCTGCCCCTTCCACTCCTGACTCTCTACTCTCTAGTCAGGTATCAGCTCCTTAGGCATACTTTACAGATTCTACAAATGAAAGAAAGTCAAAATTTATTATAGTTCTTGCATTCCTTTTTAAAACATCAACTTGAACGGAACATAAAGACTTTCCTCCCCTCCCCACACTCAAGCAGGAAAAGTGTAATTCCCCAACAGCTTGGAGTACACAGGGTTGGATCCATTAACTCCCCAGTGTGCTACAGAGGAAAAAGGGCTACATCTTCCACTTAAAAGGCACGGTTCTATCCCTCTTCCTTGGTTGGTCTTAATGGTCTCAGGAAGAAAAGTGCTGACTTCATCACGATCATCAAAAGGAACATTGTTGTGGAAGGGCTAACACCCATATCAACTTCCCTAGGCTTCAGTGCTCCCTGTACAGACCATACCGCGCCTTCCAGCTTCTACTGGGTTCACGCTGCATCCCCCAATGCAAGCATCGGCCAGTGCCTTCACCACCATGCTACAAGGGTCCTGTCAAGATCATAACCCCTAACCTCATCCACCAGTCTTCAGTGCCTTCTAGAGGTGGGTTCCATCTCCATCTCCTCTCTCTTTAGATAGCAGAGAGAGCAATAGTGCGCTACCTAAGCAAATTTCCCACAATGGCAGGAAAGGCTGTCTCCCCTTTCTGTCTTAGCAACAAAATTTGGAAGTGATTTTCTTGAAGTTCCCACCCTTGCCTTTGAGGAGGAGAAACACTTCCCCTTCATCCCCAAGATCCCAAACGAGTATGACAGTTTGTGTGAAGGTGTAAACACATACAAAGAATCAGAAATTGATATGAAATAAGAGTAGCTGTTCCTGGAGAAGGGTAATGAAAGGGGACAGGCTTTTCTTGTTCTTTCCTAAAGATATATTTGTATATAACGAGCGTAACTAAAATGAGAATGAAAGTAGAGAAAGATGGAGAGAGGAAGTGAGGGAGGTAGACTGATTCCTCACAACGAAATGAGTCAATCATCAAGTTTTCAGAGTCTTAGTACTCATATTACCATTTATTAATTTACCCTTCAGAAATAGTGAGAAGAGCTTCTCTTCATGGTTCGTGCAAAGGAATAAAATTATATCCCTTTAATCAAATGCAGCGAATTCAGAATAGAGAAAAACATAGTACTTAAGCATCCCTGAGGAGCACGCCACATTGCCCTCAGAGCCCATTCTAAAAAACGAAGCTTAGAAAACACCAGCTTCTGGTTAAAGTCAATCAACCCAGAAACAACAGAGTCTTTGTCAAGGAAACCTGAGTTCAAGTGCATGAGGATCAGATAAAGCACAACACATGGCATCTGAACCAAAATGATATGCTTTGATTTTAGATTAAAATTTAAGAAACCAGCAGAATGCAAACACTTAAGAGAAAGGATGTACACATAAAATTAAGATCGGCTTCCTCTCAGGTGGTGACAGTTGAACAGAAAAGTGGTAACATTAAAGGTGTGGTAGAACAGCCCTAGAAACCTCGTTATTTGTAAATCCACAATATGTATGGTTCCATCTAAATAGGACATTGGGTTATAGTCACAGAGAGTAGATATTAATAACCAAGTGTTCAGAAAATCTATTGTTTAGGAGACTATGGGTATTAAAAGAACTATTAGTTCGGAAAAGCACATGGCCCTGCAAGTGGTCTTGAGGGCCTGTATCCTATACAGGGAGGAGGAAGTGGTGGATGGAAGGAGTTATGCAGAGCTGTGTCTCAATTACGGCTATAAAACCAGTTACCCAAATTCTTTTAGAACCTCTCGTTAGAAGCTACTCAGATTACCCAAGATAATAAAAAGCCAGGAAGCATAGGGCTCTTTTGACCACACATTAAACATGAATTAAATTACTGAAATTTCATGGTGTATAGCCCCAATATGGTGGGTTTCTGTGTTTAAAAGTAAGAGAACTTAACAATTTTATACACTGAGGATGCTTCTGAAGGAAGAAAACAAGTTGACACATACTTAACTCCAGAATTGTCTCCCAACTTGGAGAAAACTTGGATTAAGTTGCTTCAATGAAGTAAAATTCATACTAATCTGAAGACATGCACAGAGTTATTCTTTGCAGCACTGTTTGTCCCTGCAAATACTGGAAGCAACCTAAATGCCCATACGCAGGAGTGCAAGTCAATAAATTATGATATAGCCACACAACAGGCTACAATGCAGCCATGAAAAATAATGAGGGAGATCTCTAACCTGATAGGATTTCCAGTATATACTGCTAGGTTAAAAAAAAAAAAAAAAAAAAAAAGCAAAGTGCAAAAAGAATATCTAATATATTTGGAAGTAATTTTCTTGAAGTTCCCGCCCTTGCCTTTGGGGAGGAGAAACACTTCCCCTTCATCCCCAAGCTCCCAAACAAGTATAACAGTTCGATATCTTGGTAAAAATGAGAAATAAGAACATATACATGTCTGCTCATTTGTGCAACAAGATACAAAAGATGAATAAACCAGAAACTAGTGAGACTGGTTACCTGCAGTTGACAGGTGAAATGGAATGGAAAAGATAGGGGAACATAAACAGGAGAGAAAGGACAAGGTGTGCAAGTACATACACCTCTTTTCTATTGACTTGACCTTCAGAATCATGTTAATACTTGACGTACTCAAAAAAAAAAGTTGAAAACAACTAGGATGGGGAAGAGGAAACCACCCCCTCCCACCACCACCATCCACCCAAAAAGCCAAAAACAGAAACAAATTAATCTAACTAAATTTCAAATGAATAAAAGAACCACCCTGAAGTGGGAGGGGAACTAACCCAAGTAAATTTTGGACACAAAATTTTTACTACATATTCTTAAGTTAATGACAAAGAAAACTCTAAACAAATAACTGATTCTTAGTACGTTTGTTTTGCACAGTGGTATGGCTCAGCTTTGCTAAAAGTATTCTAATTTAGAATTGAACAAATAGGTAAATATATTGTGGATGACAGGTTTCTTGTACTCAGAAAAGACTTAAAAATATGGAAAGGAGGGGGGGCGCCTGGGTGGCTCAGTGGGTTAAAGCCTCTGCATTCGGCTCAGGTCATGATCTCAGGGTCCTGGGATCAAGCCCCGCACCGGGCTCTCTGCTCAGTGGGGAGCCTGCTTCCCCCTTCCCCCTCTGCCTCCTCTCTGCCTACTTGTGATCTCTCTGTTAAATAAATAAAATCTTTAAAAAAATAAATATGGAAAGAGATAACCCTAGAAGGACCCCTGTAGTGTTGGTTTAGAAGGCATTATTTTTAATATATACATACATGTATATAAACACACATGTGTATACACACAAACACACATCTATTTCCTAGCTGTGCTGAGAAACTCTAGAAGTGATGACATCCTAAGAGCAATGAGCATATCTAGCATCCAGATTTTGTTTTCTAAACACCATTCTCAATTAAAAGGAGCCACGTCTCCTTGGTGAGATTATTAATTCCAAGACTGGTTCGGAGAAAGTAAAAAATCAGCCTGAGACATCTTATGCCAGAAAGCAGAGAAGTCTTCAAAACTTGATGGGAACATGTCAAAACACTAGAGAGCTCCCAGTTGCCCAATCTGGGACAATGTGAACGAAATAAGTAAACAGTAAGAGATCATAATCCATAGAACAATAAACTATGAATCTGTACAGCTGTAAATGAATAAAAGAAAAAGAGAAACTTCTTTGCAGAATTCCAACTAATGAATATAGAATAAATGAGGAATTGGGAGTTTTTCCTCTTGGAAATCACCATAGTAATAATCATTTCAGGCACTAGATAAAACTACTAAGTAAATATACCATAAAAAACAACACTTTATATAGTATCTAAGTTTTTTCCACAAGATACTAATTTCAAAAAGAAATAATTAAAAGTAATATCACCATAACTGGAACATATCATGTGCTTCCTGATATGATACACTGAAAAAAACCAAAAAATAAAAACACGTTTCTGTCCTATCCCTAGCAAAAACACAAAACTTCAATCTAATACAAGGAAATAGACAAATTCAAATTGAGGAATATTATACACACACTAACCAGCCTTTTAAAAAAAAAATGTCAAGATCATGAAAGACAAAGGCTACAAATTGGTCCAGATAAAGGAGAATAAAGAATCATGAAAACTAAAGCAGTGTATGATTCCAGATTAGATCTGAAACAGATTTTTTCCCTCTTACTACATCACACATTAATGGGAACATGTGAGTAAGTCCTATAGACTACATAACATAACAGTATTATATCCGTGTTAGTTTCCTTATTTTAATAAATGTAGTTATAAGTTAGGTTTTGTTTTTAGGAAGTACACATTGAATTTTTAAGAAGACTGACACCAATTTACTCACAAAATTTCAGGAAAAATAGATAACATAATACAGCAAGTGTGAAGTTTGGTAAGATAATAACATTTGAGGAATCTAGGTAAAAGGCGTGTAATTCTTTGTACTACTTTACAACTCTTCTGTAAGTCTGAAATTATTTCAGAATGAGAAGTTAAACAATATAACAAACAACGTTCAGCAGAAGCAATAAACAATCCATTTCAAAATTAACATTATAATTACCTATTAAAAACTATAACAATAAAGTAGTTTTGTGAAGCTACTAGTTTTTCCAAAGAACCAAATGTTTCGGTCACTTCTATATTTCCTAGAGCTTTGAAGTAAATCATGAAAACCTCTGATGTTTCTTGTAAGTCTGATTACTTGAAAAACCAACATGCTCAAAATACTACATTTTCGTCTTAGATTTCTCAGTAGAGAAAACATCTAATTAAACATCTAGACAGTGTTTTTCATTGAAAAACTATTTGTTAAATAACATCTATATCTGGGTTATCCAGTTTATTCAGTGCCAACAACAAACCACCATACAGACTTTACCCAATGGGCTTTGCCAAATAAATTACCAATCTTGTCAATTTGCATGGATCCTGCATGGATTCCCACATGCAGGCAGGATATTCAATACCGTCAAGGTAATGAAAACCATTCTTGAATAATAATTTCAAAAAACTTTCTGGATATACCACCACTACAAAGGCATTTTTATCTGGGAAAAAGAAGAGTAGAGAGCTTACATTAAAAAAAAAAAAAAAAAAATCCGCGAGTTCAGTTATAACAATTCATTTTAATCACTGCTATCCATTGGATTTTTTTTAATTGAGATATAATTGGCATAAAGCATTATAAAAGTTTAAGGTGTGTAATTTAATACATCTATACATTATAATGTGACTACCACTGTAGCATTAACACTCCATACAACACACAAACCATTATTCACTAGAAGAGATGGATCAGGATGGGTGTAGTTTTAGGGGAGTGAATTCTAACTGTCTTCAGAGCTAAACAGAAACAATGAAGGATCATATTTCTTTGGATTTCATCCTTCTCAAAAACAAAACCCTCCTGGATTTTTTGATTCACTCCCTAATATATTCTTACCTGGTTTTATACTCAATAGTACACAAGTTCCTTTCTACATAATTATATACTGTCAGGTTCACTGTAACCCTCATATCTTTCAAAAGTTCTTCCATGGTTCTCAATGTCTACAACAGCCTCTTAACCCTCTATTTCCAGCCTAGTGACTAATATATATGCCAAAAGTCCATCCATGGACCCATTCTATATATTCTACCATTAAACAAAGTAGTTTCAAGTTCCTAACCTGACACTCAAGAAACCAACCATCCAGACTGTCCAGGACTGAGGGAGTTCACAGGATGCAAGATTTTCAGTGCTGAACCAAATGATGGTCTCAGGCATATTGGGATATTTGGTAACCCTAGCTCTGTAACCTAGCAACTGACCGCTTGACTTTCCCAATGCACCCTCTTCTGATGCCCCTGCTTCTGATGCCCCATTCTTTGGCTCATGCTGCCTGCTTTATGTCCATATATCCAAGTGAAAATTATGCAATGCATTTGTCCAAATGCCACCTGCTCGGCCAAACATTTCCTTTTCACCAATCCTAGAAGTAATTTCACTGTAAATTCCAAAGCAACTCAATTGTTCTTTCCCTTATGCCAATTGTTCTCTGTTGGGCAGAAAGAGGGCAGATACTTACTCCCCACTCCTGATGTTTCCTTCTTCACAGGGGGTTATCTATTCACATGATACTATGCACATTCTCCTCCCTCTCACTAAGTCTTCTGCAAGAAAGGGAAAGGGAGTTCTGTATATGAGGATTTGGGGACAAGGAACTCATCATTGCAGACCAGCACCCTCCTCCATCTTTTCCTGTCTGGATTTGTTTCCTGTTTGCATTCCTGAAGCGTTACAGAAGCGAGAGTCCTGTGATCACACACACTGCCCATGCCTGGCTGGCTAGGCATGTCTGAATCCAAGGAATGAAATTAGGAAGCTCATTTTTACTCTAGATCAAAACCATGTTCTCTAGTATCAGCTTTACCAGTAACAAAAATGATTTGTCATCCAAAAATCCTGACCTCTTGTCACCATTCACACCCTAGCAGATAAGAGGAATGCTATTTATTGACTACCACCCCCGTCTACACTGTAAGGCCCTATAACTGACCTATATTGTCTCCATAGCACACTATGCGGTGCCTCCTAATCCAGTGAGTAGATACAAATATTTTACTACTGATATTTTTTTCAATCATGACAGAATGGAGTCTGTTCAAATCCTAGAGCTGGTGCTTATAATCAAGGTCATCTTGGGTAAGTCTCCTAACACCTGAGTCTTGTTTTCTTCCCCAAATGTGGAGTTGCTACAGAGACCTGTGATCCACAAAGCCTAAAATACTTACTCTCTGGCCCTTTATGGACAAAATTTGCCAGTGTCTCCTCTAAGGATTCTTGTGAGGATTACAGATCAGATGCTATTTATTGCTAGTGCCTAGCATATTTCTGGCTATTATCAATTTAAATCCATAGTAATATTTAAGCATTTTTAAGAAGAAAATTTCTGTGGACATACAAAATTAACAGCAAAACTACCCTATGCTCAAATATTCCATACTTGGAGGGAAAAAAATCCCACAAAACTCATCATTTTTAATTTGCTATAATTTTAGAGGTTCAGGAATCATTACCTACCACAAAACTCTTACAATGAAAAACATCTACAAGACAACGTTTATCAGTCTTGCCTAGAATAATGACTCCAGAGAAATAAAAGATAACACTAAACATGTTTTCCCGATAAAAGGAAACTTGAAATAGAACGTGAGCAAAAGTATATTTACATATTTAATATTCTTCAATGGATTAAGAAGCAGACAGTAGTTATGGGAGCTATTCCAGCTTGAAAGGAGTTGTAAAAACTATTAGGTCTGATCAAGATGCTGCAATAACTTCCTCCACTTAACTGCCTCGTTTAACATTACGTTAAGTGCCAGGGATCCAAAATAAAGACAGTCCTGTCCTTGTAGAGTTCAGAGTTCAATGTTCAGTGAGGAACACAAACATGCATTTAACAGGGTTATCTGAATTCTCCCAGCTGAAGTTTAAACACCTTTACCAGAAATGGCCCTTCTCTCCTTTACTCAGCTCCAAGTCTGTTTTGCTTGGTAGGCGGGATGGAGGAAGAGTTTTGCAAGGAGGATTCTAGGATAGATGAAAAGATGAAACAAGGAAGCGTGTGATAATGTCCAGCCCCTTGAACTGGATTTCAGTTCCCAAAGTTCAAAAGGTGAAGTAGCAGAGCTGGGTGAGCTGGTCGAGGACATGGTGGAGACACCCAAGCAGAACTCATTCATACAACCAAGTAGAGGAGACTTTGGAAGGGTGCCTTTATCTCTGCATGGAAGCAAGCCTAGCTCTGGTACCCTGCAGGTTGGTAATTTGAGAAGTTTCAGAAGTGGGAGACTTTGGTCTTGTCTGGTGCTTGCATTACCATGAGCAGTGGCTATGATGAGGTGCCCCGAAATGACTTCATGAGCCACAGACGTTGAGTAGTGGCTAAGTAAGGGAAGAGAGCCATGATGGATGCCATATGGTAACTGCATGTGAATGCCCAGGAATAACTGGAGAAATTGATAGGGAGCGGAACCCACAATCCTTTTATCATTCCTCTGCTGGTTTAAATATGCTCCACTTACATAGGATACATATGAAATTAAAACCAATATATTTTGGTAAGTGCTATAAGCATGTACCACTTTCTATGGAAAACCAGAGGAGAGGCTCCAAAACCAGCCAGTGGAGGCAAGTCAGAAAGAATTCTGAGGAAGATCAGTTCTGTTCTTAAGAATGTAACAAGGAAGGAAAGACATCTCTTGTTAGAAAATGGTTCTCTTTTTTATATTTCTGTCAGCTATCCAGTTTTCTTCCTTCTGAAGATACAATAATGGGATAAATTTCATCAAGTGTATCTAATATTCACTGAAATCATCTTATGTCTATCCCTGAAGAACTGGCAAGCATTTTGCTATGAACATAGCAATATTTTTTAAGGATCAAGATGGCTTTTTTATGCTACCAGAGAAAAATTAATCTCTCCTATGGACTGAGTTCAGTTTATTGTTAAATTATTCCTTTATCTCACAGAATATGCATCCAAGTTACATTTTCAAAACTGGAACAGGCATAACTTGAACCAGTCTATTTATAAGTCATGGTGTTATAGGCTTGAATCTACCACCAGCTTAATCTCTCTTCGAATGATGGCTATAAAGAGGGTACTTAAAATAACCCAAAGATCTGGCATCACTAATGGATCATCATTATATGGTACAGAAAACTTGACTCAGGAAGTTATAAGAATACACAGGAGTCCATTATAAGCTTTCCTTTCTTGTGTGTAACTAAATGGCCTTAATATGCTACCAACTAAAAAAAAAATTATGTTTATTACTTATTATTAAAAACACTTTGAAAACTACAGAGTAGATTATCAGTCCATTTTAAAAGAAGAGGCTGAACCTTTTCTGGTTCTGCAAAAGCCCTTTCAGAATAAGAGGAATACAAATATTAAGTATCATCTGGGGGAGAGTAAGAAATGACATACAAATCAGAGAAGGAAAGACCATAACTTTCTACCTTCAAAATTCACGATCAGCCATGAATGAAACTGTAAAAACAATCTTTACTGACAGTGAGAATGCTAAAAATTGAAGCTTGGGGTAATAAGTAGACTTTGTTTCCATCTTTGATCTCTCCCTCCCCCCTTCTCCTTCTCTCCTGTAAATGGAAAAGGAATAAAAAGTGACCTTGAGCCAGGAGATGCATAAAGCTGCCAAGATTATGTGCGATCTTTTGGAGACAGTGAGTAGCTTCCCTCATCTCTGGCTCAAGTAGAAAAGAAGAGAAAGGAGATAGAATAAAATAGGATCAGTGCCCCACACTTTGCTCATAACAATAGTGGGTCAGCAGCTACAATGGTGGCTTAGATTGGCAGGGCCAGTGAAGGAGAGGGAACAGAGGAGAGGTGGTCACCCGTACACCAACACACAGGTGTACAGGATGTAGTGCTCTCCCAGGGACTAGACCACGCGCATATAAGGCAAATACATGTTCTCGCCCCAATCCTGCCTCTTTAAGAAACTTCAAGCAAAACACCTTGCACACCCTTGTCCTAATTCCAAAATTAAGATCCTTTAAAAAAAAAAAGAAAAGGGAAATGAGAATAGGAAAGGAGAGAAAGTTACAGAGGGGGAAAAAAAACATCTATTGGTTCTACCAAATTTAGGCCTAATTGTACATAAACACGAATTAACATACATAGAGGAATGGACCAAATGTGAACTGAGAATCTACTTATTTATGTTCATTCCCACTAAATCATGAACTAACTCCTTGAGGGAAGACACTCTTAAATTTAATCACAGACACCTTAATATAGTTTCTAGTATATTAGGGTTGTTGTATTTTATATAGATGAATAAATGACTTTATCTTCCAAATTAATAGTTCCCATTTCTACCCTTATCCTGGCCGCATATCCTAGATATTCAGTGAGCATTTTCCCTTGGCTGCCTAGGATTCTAAAGTGAAGATACTAAAATTAAAAAAAATAAAATAAACAAAAAACCAACAAATTCTCCCTATCAATTTTCCTATTTCTTTTCAAAAACACAGTATCTTTTATTGTATACTGCAGCACAAGTTCTTGGTCACTGCGCTTTCATTCCACAGATCCAATAAGTCACCGAGTTGAGAGGATTCTTCTAAACCCTTTGAGCGAGCATCTCTTCTAGTCTCCCAATACAAGGACCCTAGCCCAGCTGTTAATTAACTTGTGCCAAGATTACTGTGAAAACTTCTAGGATTCCTGGATTCCAGCTTCCTCCCCTCCAAATCACTCACCTTCCCCATGCCACACTTCCATTTCCCTCAGAAGATGGCGGCATGCCTCCACAGCAGGGGCCAGATCTTACTCAACTCCGAGTCTCCATTCACGTGTTTGCAATAAAAGCATTCAGTTACCTCAGACTGAGGTGCCACATGAATATCAATTTATGTTCAAAATTAGATTTCTTTGGCCCCTTCTGCATTATTTTCCTTAAATATAGCGTTATGAATGTCTGCAGTCACAAAGGAACGGAAAGCTTACTTATTAAGAAGGCCTTATATGCAGTTTTACAATTCACTTGTATACCGGGCTTTCCAGACCCTTGTTAATCTTTAAAAGTAATTTAAAAAAGAAAAAAGTAATGTAACAAAAAGCTGCCATTTTTTAAATAAAAAAAAAAACATGAAAAGGCAGGTGGGTGTACTTGATGCTGGTAGGTGGTGCGTGGAAAGGCACAGGGAGCAGAAAAATGCAACACCAAGTTGTACATCCCTTATGCGATTCCATCATAATTGGAAAGCTAAAAACTACAACCCACTGGCAACACCCAGCGCTGAGTCACTGTATTCTTTGTGTACATTTTTCTAAGAGCAATCAAAATGGTAATTGGAGGACTAACTTTAGCACATGAAATCACTGCGTCTGCACGGGTGTGGAATGCGATGTGAAAAGTAATCTCTCATTAAACCAAAAACTGTGGTTTCCACTGTTTACAACATGCATCAGATTGTTCGTTCTCAGGGGCTAGATCATGATGCTCCTTAAGGACAGAAAACTGAGAGAAAGTATTAGTTCCTTCCACAAAATACTTAAGAAATCCCATGAGGTTCTGCATTTTTTCTCCCCACTTGTTCTAATTATTTCTGGAATAAAGTGTTCCTTAAATGTGTCTTTAGTACCACCCTTAAAAATGCCCTTTTCCCAAAGTAGTATCCCCATTCAAATAAACTATTAAAAGTCACTTTTAGAGACAATCTGAGAAATTTGGCTATGACAGATATTAAAGGATGCTGAAGAATTACTGTTAAGTTTGTTAAATGTGCTGATGGCATTGTGATTCTAAAAGAACCATATTTTATAGATAATGAAGTACCTTATGGCAAAAATAGGACATCTGTGATTTGCTTTAAAATATGTCAGCAGGGGGCACCTGGGTGGTCAGTTGGTTAAGTGCTCAATGCTTGTTTTCGGCTCATGATCCCAGGGTCATGAGATTGAGCCCTGCAGGGGGCTCTGCACTGGGTATGAAGCCTTCTTAAGAGTCTGTCCCTCCCTCCCACTGGTGCATGCTCTCTAAAAAAATTAATACTTCAGCAGGAACAAAAGATAAAGGACAGAAGGAGCATAATAAATGCTGAGTCTGAGTGATGGATGTGGAGAGCTATCTTCTATTTGAAATTCTTCATAATAAAAAATGTTTGGTTTTTTTTAAAGAATTTAGTTATTAGAGAGAGAGAGCACAAGCAAGGGGAGCAGCAGGCAGAGCGAGAGGGCGAAGCAGGCTCCCCACTGTGCAGAGGGTCCAAACTGGGGCTCAGTCCCAGGACCCTGGGATCATGACCCAAGCTGAAGGCAGACACTTAACTGACTGAGCTACCCAGGCACCCCTAAAAAAGTTCTTAACATCTACTTGTTCTTTATGTAGAGCTCGAATAATGATTGCAGCGGCCAAGCTGAGAAGGTATTGGGGCCACAGCAGCATCAAAGTACAGAAAGATTTGCTGTGACCAGGCTATGACCAAAGCTATGTGAAAATCAGTCCAAAAAGCAATCTAAATATAAAGCCTGGAAAATATGTACCTGTTATCTTGAGATAACCTCAACATGACAAAGCAGACTCCTAGACAGAAGCTAAGTTTTATTTTCTTCATGTTTTGACTGAAATTACCAACTTTTTCCCCAAAAGGTCATTTTGCTTCCTCCACACCCTCCCCAACACATACCCATTTTACATTAAGTAATTGAAACCTATTGAAAATTCCGTCCAGGCAACCAAACCTTCCACCCATGTCTTACCCAGTACTCAATAGGGGGAGGGGAGGAGAGAAGTTGGGGACAAGAACATTGGATCCTTCTCCAAACGAATAATGGAGACAAAGACTAAATGAGTTGTTTCATTTCTGTTTTGAGTATAAATTAGTACCACAGACAATTAGTCATTTCCCCATCAATAGCCCAAGCTTCCAGTAAGCACTGGTTTCTGCCACAGTTCTTCCACACCTGAGATTCCTAGACACAGAATCCGAGCTCCCCCTTCAGACAGTCTGTCGCAGCTTCTCTGGATTGGAGCCTAGGCTCCCATGTCATTAAATGCTCCCCAGGTTATTCTCACCATTTTCAGATTTCAGAACCACAAAGTCTATCCATGTGCTCGCTAGTGTGAACATTTTTAGTGATATTGTTAAATATATTAGGAAGACAAAGGGATCCTGTGAATCTGTACATAATGTTCTCCAAGCATTAAAAAGCACCTTTAAGAGTTTGTATTAAAATCCTAAATTTTTATTAAAAAAACAAAACACAACACAACTTGGTACAATTAGAATTCCCTTCATACCAAGTAAACCACCACTGGAGCCTTGCTGTCCTCACAGATTGTACCGCGTACAAAACAAATTCACCTATTATTAAAATGTGCTCAAATCCACAGCAAAAGAGATGTTCTGTCCTCTCTGAAAAAGTCCAACTCTATTTCAGACGGAGCTCCCAGGAAGCCTCCTCTGCCCTCGGCAGCAGGGCCCGCGGCACAGCCTCTGGACCTGGGTCAACAGGGCTTTTTATGGTGGGCTGTATTTACCAGCTGATTCTACCAATTTGAGCATCCCCCAAACAAGACCATGTGTTCATTTTCAATTACCGGTACCTAGTATGTGATAAAATTCTTTGCTCTGTGTCTACTGGGTATCAAAATAATCATCTCTATATTTGAGGGGCTTCGGATGAGCCCACTGGTGTAGATGACAACGAAAGAAACATGAGACTAGCTTCTGTAACTTTCTGGGACATTTCCCTTCATTCTCTCTCTCATTAGGTCTCCTATTTTAAGAGTTTCTAGATTTTTTTTAACAGCTTCTAGATCTTAACTTCATGTATTAAAATCATAGCATTTTAATAATCTGGCAAGTAAAGTAAAAATTGTAAGTTCTAATATCTCCTCTTGCAGCAATTCCTCATTGCTTAATAGTAATAACTGTTTGCATTCGAGAAGGTACTCTATGACATACTGTTCCATATGCTTTTCATGTATTCACTCAATATTTATGAAACCTTATGAGGTACTGTTATTCCAATTATACCGAGGGTAAAATTGAAGCACAGAGGGGTTATGTACCTTGTCCAATGTCATTCAGCTCTTAAGTGACAAAGCCAGGATTCAAATCCAGGCAGTCTGGCTTTAGTGCTGAGGACAAAAGAATGCTTCATAGGTGTTTTTTGTGTGCTTAAGAGGGGGACAAAAATGTTTGAAAGATGGTTTAGCATAAAGTTCCTTTCAAAAGGAGAACAAAGAACTGGATGGTGAAGAGGCACTGAATTCATCCATCCAGCTTCCACTGGGTTGGCCCAGGCCCTCCCCTCAATCCCCCGAGGGTCCCAGGCCCTACTGAGCTGCCAAGCATATCCAGCTTTTCTCACTGTTGGTCAGATATAAAATAGGAGAAATAAAGGATTAATCAACAAAGTAATACTGAGTGCCTGTTGCTGGAAGCCTCTGAAAAATAGAAAAATAGAAGTCATGACTGGTGTCCTTAAAAAGGATATAATTAGAAGGGCTGTCTGAACAGGCATTAAAACACCTACACTAACAGGCAGGGTAAGTGTTAGAAAATATACATATTAAAATTTCCTGCTTTAATCCATTAACTTTTCAACTTGTATGATCACTGATGGCATCTGAATTGGGTCCTGTGGGCTAGGTTTCAAATGGAAGGAACATAAGTAGTAAAGACATTTTAGAAGGGAGGAAACAAAAAAACAAAAAAAAAACCCTTACATAAGCAAATGCTTTGGAACCATAAATGCTGCAGTTCAGTCGGAGCATAAACACTTGATGGTCTCAGATGGCCATAAAGGCAGGTTGAGTCCAGCTCAAACAGTGCATGAAATATCACACTAAGAAAACGAGTCTCCAGGCATTAGTTCCTAAAATCTGAGCAACGGAACGACAGGACCAAAGAATAACCATAGGAAGACTAATCTGGTTTGAAGTGTAAAACTAATGGAAACAGGAGGGTAATAAATAAAGATCACTTAAGAGTGCAATAATTATGACTAAAATATTGATCTGGGCCAGAGCACTGGCAAGGAGAAATTCGACAAAGGGTGGATTTGATTATGAACCCAAAACTAACAAGTATTGATAATACAGAGTGTACAGATCTGAAAGAGAGAGACTATTTTAAGATAGTCAGAATTTCCAACCTGGGGAAGAGAATTGAAGTATTACTAAAATCAGCATTGAGCAAGATGACAGTGTGGGGTTGTGGGTCGGTCTGGCTGGAGGAGATCCTACAGAGTATCGACTTTTAAGACAAGTTGGCAAGTGGAGCTCTCCAGTATGCAAATGAAAATACAGGGCTTGTCAGAGAGATGTTAAAGTTATCAAACAATACTGGAAAGTCCCAAAGCATGACCTGAAATCAGATTTTTTCTCTTTGCCACATTTTTTTTAAGATTTTATTTATTTATTTGACCGAGAAAGAGAGATCACAAGTAGGCAGAGAGGCAGGCAGAGAGAGAGGGGGAAGCAGGCTCCCTGCTGAGCAGAGAGCCTGATGCGGGGCTCGATCCCAGGACCCTGAGATCATGACGTGAGCCAAAGGTAGAGGCTTAACCCACTGAGCCACCCAGATGTCCCATCTTTGCCATGTTTTAGAAGACATTAAAGAATGAATGCATGGGGAAAAAAAAACTCTATAGGAATAGGATTTTTTTTTCCCCCAAAAAGTTAGACAATGAAAGGAATGGCAAGAGAAAAAAATTGTATTTTAAGGGTTGCAAAGTCAAAGGATATTTTTATTTTCTGTGTAATATTGAAGATACTTAGAAACTTTTCAAAGTCAAAGGGGGCAGTGCCAGGGAATAAGAGGCAGAAGATAAAAAATGGAACAGATCACATATGAGCAAAAAGCTAGGAGAGACCAAAATACAGGTAAGAACAACAGGCTTCATTTCATGTGAACTAGTAGGAAAAAACGAATTGAAAAGAATGGGTGACTAAACCAAGAAGTTTTTAAATTGAGTAGCATATGGCAACAGGAAAGTACACGTGTAGTGAAAATGAAAAAAGATTAGTGAGCACTAAGTGGACAGCTTTGTTCCTCTCGGTAAAGTAAGTGGCAAGTTTGTCATCTGAGGGGTAAGGGTATGGAATAAAGACCGAGACCGCAGAGAACCATTTGGAAGGTGTGGGAGGAGGACACAGTAGAGTTCCAAAACCAATGATGAAAAAGATCTCCAAGAAGTAGTAAATCCCACTTGTGGGCAACAGTACACCAAAGACTCCTTAGCAGTTTGAGATTTGCATCACAAAAGGTCGAAGGGGAAAGCAATAAGATAATAAAGAGCTGGGCACCTTGTACCCAAGTGTTTATAGCAGCAATGTCCGCAACAGGCAAACTATGGAAAGAGTCCAGATGTCCATCGACAGATGGGTAAAGATGATGTGGTATATATATATAATGGAATATTACTCAGCCATCAAAAAATAAAATCTTGGGGCGCCTGGGTGACTCAGTGGGTTAAGCCTCTGCCTTCGGCTCAGGTCGTGATCTCAGGGTCCTGGGATTGAGCCCTGCATCAGGCTCTCTGCTCAGCGGGGAGCCTTCTTCCCCCTCTCTCCTTCTCTGCCTGCCTCTGCCTACTTGTGATCTCTCTCCCTCTGTCAAATAAATAAAATAAAATCTTAAATTAATTTATTAAATAAAATCTTGCCATTTGCAATGACGTGGATGGAATTAGAGGGGATTATGCTAAGCAAAATAAGTCTATCAGAGAAAGACAACTAACATATGATCTCACTCATATGTAGAATTTAAGAAACAAAACAGGATCATAGGGAAAGAAGAAAAAAGTCAAACAAGACAAAATCAGAGAGGGAAACAAACCATGAGACTCTTAATCATAGGAAATAAACTGAGGGTTGCTGGAGGGGATGTGGGTGGGGGGATGGGGTAAGTGGGTAATGGACATTAAGAAAGGCACATGATGTAATGAGCACTGGGTGTTATATACAACTGATGAATCACTGACCTCTATATCTGAAACTAATAATACATTTTACATTAATTAATTGAATTTAAATTTTTAAAAAAGATAATAAAGACCACAGCTTGGAAGGTGATTTCCATGGAGCAAATGTGTCACCCCCCTCCAAAATTCATGTTGATACTCTAATCCCAGTATGATAATATTCAGAGGTGGGGCCTTTGGGAGGTAATTAAGTCATGAGAGTGAAACCCTTGTGAATAGGATTGGTGCCCTTCTAAGAAGGGACCAGTGACCTGGCTAGCCCTCTCTCTACCATGTGAAGCTACAACAAGGACATGGCATAAATGGCTGGCTGCAACAGGGAAGAAGATCCTCACTGAAAAGGACCATGCTGGCACCCTGATCTCAGAATTCCAGCCTCCAGAACTGTGAGAAGTAAGTTTCTATTGCTTATAAGCCACCCTATGATATTCTGTTATAGCAGCCCAAATGGACTAAGGTAAGGCCTACCAATACAATATGCAGACAGGAAAAAAAGAAAAAAGTAAGGACCTATGGTTATAAAAAAGTCAAGAAAGGAAGTCAATTAAGGGATAGTAAAGAAGGGTTTTGTCATATAAATTGTATTTAAGAGAAGAAGATACATATTTGAGAACTGAGAATAAGAAGGGTTTTTAGAGTTATTTCAATAACTGAAGAAAAAGGGAGACCCAAGCCAAGTTCTCAAAGGTCACCAACATGGAACCCATGGGTGCTGAGTTTAGAGAACGCTGTGACCTATATGAGAAGTGGCTCACAGAGGATGGTAAAGGGATGCCCCGAAGGTCCGTGCATGGTGCCAACATGCGGAAGGCAGAAGTGACTGTAGACCACAAAGGAGGAGACGGGCCAATAATGGTGGTGGGAAATAATGGCTAAGACAGAGCACAGAGAAAGGAAAAGGAATCTTTCTTTTTCCAAGGAAATCTGGAGAAATGAAGGGAGGGGGGACTTCACAAGGTGAAGATTCCAGAAAAGAGGCATTATGGCCTGCAACCCAGATTTCGTGACAGCTCAGTACTGGTGCTCCTTAAATGTGTGGTTAATGAATGGCAAACAGATGGAAAAAGTCATCGTACAGAAATAGGAGCGACTTTGCCGCTAACCTTGCTTTCTCCTGACACCTAGGAAATGGAAGTGACAAAGTGGGAAACCCGGGAAAGTAAGAGGCCGTGTTCTTAAAGAAGATCAGTCTGTGTCCAGACAACAGTGATGGGTAACAGATGAGGGAAGGACCGGCAGCCTGGGAAACAGAGTCAGGCCCAGCTCGAGATCCTGGTCCCATCACATGCTAGCTCTGAGGACTGACCTCACCCTCTCGCTCTCTTAAAGTGCTGCCTAGGAGCTTCCAAATGCATAGCAAGTGGCTGCTGCAAGGAGCAAGTGAACTACTGAGTACCGGTCAAGCACGGGGCTGGGACACACTAAGTATACACAAACTACAGCAAAAATAAACGGTAGCTAGCATGACGAGTCGGGAGGAGGCACGGAGGCAGCTCAGACAGAGGCTGTGGAAAGCAGAGGCGGCTCAGGGAAGCAGGGAGGATGGGGGCGTGGACAGGAGTGGCTGCACAACAGCAAGTGCCTTGATCGATGGGACCTTCGAACCCTAAGAATCAGTGTACTTTCTCTGTAGTGGGAGGTTTGTTTTGATTAAAATGCGTGCTCTATTTACATGTAATGGTAATGCTCTGTCACTCTAAGATCCTATGGAAGCCTCAAAGCCTCCGAGACACAGGGCCTGGGCTGGCTGGTAGACAGACACCCCCCCCCCATGGGGTTTCTTGCTCGGACAACCTCACGATCTTGTTTCATTGCCTTGTTTCTCCAATGGTGGCAAACAAGTCATCATATTTTGTTTCTAATAAGGAACAAAATAAATGGTTTCAAAGCTCTATCTAAAACATTGCATTGCTTTTTCTGCTAAAGGACTGCAGGGGAATGGTTATTTTCGTTTGCTTAGAATTTTTACTAATATACTTTGGGGGGGAAAAGTAGTATCTTGAGAGAAAAAAAAAAATAACAAATAGTCTTAGCACCTCTCGCCCTGAAGCCTGCCAACATTCTCTCAACCCATGTTTAATATGAAAGAAAATTAAAGAGCAAACCATGACAACTTGGCTGAACGCTGTCATTGTGACAGCCAGGCACGAAACGGAGGAACCGGAGAGCTGGGGCTTGGTCAGGACTGTCTGTGCAGGGGTAAGGAGGGGGTCTCTGCGTGGTGAGTCAGCTACAGAGAAAAGGAAATCAAAGAGCCACTTGTATGAAACATTGTTGTCATGACTAAGAACTTAAGGGATGTTACATGGATAAAAGCGCATTTGAATCATTTTCAATAGCAACTTGAGAGCAAAAAAAGGCTCTGTTTTACACACGCACACACACACACACACACACACACAATTTTTTAACAGAAATTAAACACAGAAGTTTCTCTCTTGATTACAAAGCCCGTGTATTAGATCCCTGGATTCAAAATCCAAATGCTCTCAGAATATTCATTCCTTTTTTATTATTTTTTTCCTTTATTATATAGAATGATACATTCAAGCTTATAAAGAAGTAGGTTCATTCACTATTTGCAAATACTGAAACTTGCAAACATTAACACTTTGGGGGGCGAGGCATGAAATAGATGGGAGACATGTCTGTTCTACACACAGCTGCCACACAAGCTTAGCTGAAGTATAGTCACCTTTTCTAGACATTAAAAAGATAGCCATCTTGTCTGTATATGTTGCACTGATATATACATCTTAAATGGTAAAAGATTTTTTTCCCTACATCTACCTGAGTTGCAGGGGGAAAATATGTGAACAATTTGCTAACTGCTTACTCCATTCAGATTGCCATAGAGTCGGCACCCCAGGATATATATATCTCCATATATATATGGTTGGAATTAAACTGTGTAATATAAAACAGCTCCGTTTTAAATCTCCTTCCTACCTTGCCATCTTTATTCACTGAACTGGAGGATCCCTGTATCTCAGGTTCACATCAGTAAATACTCAATAAAAGGTGAAACACCTCTTATCCTGAAGAGGCAAAGAGCTAAGACAGGGAGAATTAAAGGCTAAATGACCCCTGCTCCAGACAGCGCCCACAGCAGTGGCAGCCACTCTGGGGGAAGACTCGCCCGCACACATCTCACAGGGTATGGAAGCCATTTGTTAATGAGCAGCCATAATTTGGCCTGGGGCCTTATGCAAAAGAAAACGTTTGTACATTTGCAGAACAGTATAATATGGTTTCACAAATGCAAAGATAAAATGTGCTATCATTTTCTTGGATTATAGTATCTGGGGTTTGATTGCCTTGTGAAATGTCCAAATCAAGAACAATTACAGATTTTTCTCACTCTACATACACCATGAAACACTTAACAAGTACTTCTTTAGACTATTCAGAAGATTAGAAAGGAAGAAAATTGTCTATTCAGTGGAAGACAAAACCATTAAGATGTGAATAGCATACGATGTATATAGGAAAAAATAAAGAGAACTCAGACTGGCAATGAAAATGGTCGTGGGTCATTTTTTAAACCATTAGTCTAAGGAAGGAACAATCTTCTCTCCTATCCAGCCATGTCAACTTTTCCCTTGGGTTAAACTTGGCACCTCTGAGAAAAAAGCATTGTTGTGAAATACTATGCTACTAACCACACAGGCACACCCATATTCTGAAATGGTTCAGCCTTCAAGTCCATAATTCAAGTCTGACCCAATGCATTGATGCAGTTCTGCCAAATTATACATGGAATGGGCAAGAATTTAAACATTCATCCTATGAATTCCCTTTTCCGATGTAATTGTCAAGGGCAATCTATGTTATATACAGGCTTTCTAGAAATAAACCATTTGGGTGTGCAGACAAAACACTACATTTTTACCTAGTCAGCAGTCTTAATTAAAAAAAAAAAAAATCCGGGTCATTTGCAAGGATACTATTGATTCCAAGTGTCTAGAGAGGAAAAAAAGTCAAAAAAGGTAAAGAGAAAAGAAGAGGAAAAGGGCAGGGGTTGGGGCCTAGAGAGAGACATACACGTTTGGGACACAGGAAGCAGGAAGCTGTTCCTTGGCCAATGGTCACCTTGCGGGAGCAGGACTAGCACTTAGAAATATTTTTATCACCTTCCTGCCCTTCAGTATCATTTAATATAACCTGTGGGCCTTATCCAGGATATAAGATACTATTAACAATTGTGGGAGTTAATCACATGCCAGAAAACCCTATTCAAAGCTTTCAATATTAATAGAAATATTTAAATTGCAATCTTTAATCCTGCTTATGGCAGAGGCCATGCCAAGTAAATTAAGGGGAACATGGGGCGACCTGTAACCTCATGTGTTGTTGCAGAAGTTCTATCTTCTTTAAACGAAGAATTTGCACACTTCACCACATATGCTCCTCAAAATACCTCAGGAAAATTCTGGAAAGGCTGCTGGGCAGTGTGCTGCTTCTCAGAGAATAACTTGGTAAAGTTGATGCAATTTAAGGGAAGGCTGTGGTCCACTCTATTTATAATATCCACCCAAAGTCATGGGACAAGTTAAGGGATTGACCCCATAAAGATTTTCCTTTATTGTAAAGAGAAACTATCTACATATAAGGGATATGCTTATGTGTATTTGCTAAATAATTCTGCAGAAAACTGATGACAGCTAAAATTTTTTGGTTCTTATTATTTGCTAAGTACTATGTTAAACACTCTTGAAGTATCACACTTTAACCCCTACGATTACCCTAAGGAGGTAGGTACTATTCACATCCACCTAACAGAAAAACGGAGGCCAAGAAAGGTTGAGTGACTTGCCAAGGACATACAGCTTAGACCTGAGAAGCTGTCCCTTCACCACCCTGCCTCTCTTTATATACCTCAAGTCAACTTATAAGAAAAGTCCTAAGGGGCTTCAAGGAAACAAATTCTAGGGCTGGGAAGGGAAGTGGATTTCCCCTTCCAATACCCAACTTTACATCCCCCTCGAGGCTGCACGAGAACTCGATAGTTAAAATTATAAATAGCGAAGTCACAAAGAAACTGAAATTTTAGAAAATCTACTAGAGTCAGGAAAAATATTTTTCTAAGTTCCAACATTTCAAATAATCATTTTCACCTACCTGGAATCTTGACTTTCCAAAAGGACTCATTTTCCAGAGTTATGGATAGCTTAAACTTTACTATACCTTTAAACCCTTGACATTTAGAGAAAACACAAGCAGCTCTTTCCATTTTTTTTTCTTTGTCTTTTTAGCCCAAGCTGGGAATTACAAAACTTAAAAAAAGTTTTCTTTCTGTACACAATTCTATAATCTCAGGAAAACAAACAACAAAAACACTAGGCCACCTACTTTTTCCACTATGCTCAGTCAACACTGAGAAATCGTTAGCACCCTCCAAACCACTTGTGTTTCCAGGATATATTTGTTTTCTACCTAGTGCATTTTCAAATAGAATTTCCACAGCCTGGAAAAGCCAAGTGAAAACGAACTGCTTTTTACTCCCATGTATTCAAGTGCTAAAATATTAGCTTTCATAAGATTTTGAACTTGAGGTATAGATCAGTTCATTATAATACTGCTCAATTTTAAAAAGTTTATAGAAGAATAAAGTTCATGATTTTTAATAATTTGTCACTCCTTTCACAGGATCATACTAAGTAGCTATAGTTTAACTTAAAAATGAGTAACGAGAGCATGAACACACAGATGAAGCAAATATAGTAAAATGTTAAATTTTTATCCTCGGCTGTGAGTATGTGACTGTTTATTTTAGGATTTATGTTTCTGATTATTTCCAGTTCAGCAAAATTAGAAAGGGGAAAAAATTTTTTAAGTAACAAAAGGAGGCAAGGTGGCATTAATAAAATCCCATTTGGAATGAACAAAGAAATAAAGTGCAAGCACGAATAAATGAAACAGTCTCCAGGAAAACAGCTGCCACTACCTGGGAAATGGTGAACAGGACCTGATGCCCGGCTGGGCGGGATCATCTGTTCCTAGTTCACAATCTCTGCATTTAAAAAAAAAAAAAAAAAAGGCATTGCGATATACTTCATGAGATCAGGAAGAAAAGTTACCCCCACCTACAAGGATGGAAGAATCACTTGGGGGAAAGAGCGTATTTCTCAGTTGCTCTTTCCCGGGCTCTCCTTTACCGACATGAACTTTTCAATTTCTTCCCAGGAGATGAATTACAGTGATGGCTACAGCAACGTGCCACAAATGAATCAAGAAGTGAGGAACCCTCTTACACCATAAAATCAAAACCACATGTAAGGATGTGTGCAAGAGCTGGAGAATGCTGCAGGGCTTTCAGCAATGGGCAAAGCTGCTCTCCCCCACTGCACCCCGATCCCACCAATAACACATTTGGCAAAGAAAAAGAAAGACTCACAGAAACGTTAAGAGAATAAAAGCCAGGAGCTAGTATTTTTGAAAGCGCCGCTAAATATTAAAAGAGGATGCCTATTACTATCATCTAGACAGGGTGTCACCGGCAGTCACAGACTTGAGCACCACTACAGAGGCAGTTTGTGGGGGGTAGAAATCAATACTCTAAATTTAGTACAGTTGAGCTTTGGGGTTGGGGGCTCCAGCAGCAAGAAAAAGGAAAAAAAAAAAAAAAGCCACAGAGGTTTTTCTTTAAAACGGGCTGCTGCTTCTGTATGCAAAAAAAAAATGTGGGTACTAAGAAATGCCCAATGATTGAAAAAGAAATATTTCATATACTCCCTATTGCCTAAAAGCCTCATCAGTAAAAACAGTAACGCACAGAGAAAATGCATGACCGTTTGGACAGTAGGACAGGAGGGCCCAAGCTTATCAGGGCCAGGATTTTGAACGGACAGGACAAAGTAGTTGTGACTATCCTCCTAGGAAGTGAAGAAGACACACGGGGACTTTGCTCTTTAGAGACAGACAGACAGAAGGGTAAAAATCACAGAGTCAGATTCATTCTTTTGACACAAGGCCCAGAAAGATGCAAGGACTGTAGTCACGGTGAGAGGCGGAGCCCATTCAGAAGGAATTCGAACCCAGGACTCCTGCCTCACAAGTCAGCAGTTTCCACTAGATTCTCACCTAAGAACTCAAGTCACATGCACAAAAGTTCTGGAAATCTGTTAGCATAGTGCCCATAGCTAACGACACCGCATTGAAATTAAGGTGTAGTTTAATTCACTCAAAATTTGCTAAGAGGATAGATCTTGTACTCACTTTTCTTACCACAAAATAACAAATAAAGGCAGGAGAAGACTTGTGGAGGTGATGAATAGGTCTGTGGCCTTGATGAAGGTGATGGTTTCACAGGGGTATACATACCCCCAAATTCATCAAACCATATACATTAAATACATATAGATTGCACAAGCAGGGTTAAGTAAAGTTTGGTAACTTCTACCAAACTAAGCCATGTACATGTTAAAGTAGCAGTTCGTATAATTTTTATTTTTATTTATTTTATTTTTTTATTGTGTTATGTTAGTCACCATACATCATTAGTTTTGATGTATAATTTTTAAAAAATAAAAATGCTATAATTTAAAAAGGAAACTTTTAGATTTTCAGCACGTGGAATATTTCTAATGTAACTCCTTTTCACAGGGAAATAAACGTATTTATATGAAACTGGATAATCTAGAAAGCTAGGAAACTGAACATATGCTGACTCAGAGTTCTAGATCAACACGTTTCTACGAACTCATCACTTTTTACTCTAAGGTGCATTTTGCACCTTCACTAGCAACACTTTGGTTTCTCTAAGCACACACATTTTTGGTTCTTTCCCACAAGCAGCTAGTTTGAAGGAAAAAGCTCCTTCCTTTGAGAAATTCAAACTTCCCTACAATTTTGAGCAAACTTCTACCAGGGTTGTATTCCTCAGCACTATGCTCCATGATGCCAGATCAATAAAGTCGCGTTTTCTCGAATTCCTAGGTAGTTCAGTACCTTAAGGATTCGTTGGAATTAGAATGCATTTTTAAAAGACACTATTTCAGGGAATCTTTCAAAACCGTGAATGGACAATTTCTTGGAGGCTTGCCTGTGGTTGCAGCTCTGAGCAAGAAGACATCCAGAGCAAGCAAGTGGAAAATCTAATTAGCAGCGGCTAACGGTCACCGCGCGCTCCCTGGGTGTCCGGCGCAGCTTGGGGGGGCGGCGGCGGGGGTGGGGCTTACCCTGCGGCCTCCAAGTCTCACAACAGAATCTGCCAGGTGAGCACCATCGCCCCTACTCCACCAGAGTGGAACGGAGTCACGGAGATGGGAAATGAGCTAACCAATGTTCCGGAGTAATTAAGAGGTGGTAGAATTTTTGGTGAAAGGTTTGGACCAAATGAATAGAAATATGAATTTACCATTGAAAGGATTCTTGGGACCATTAGTCCAAACCTTTTATTTTAAATAGGTTCTCTTTCTGTCCCTATTTCTGTCACTCTGTCCCTCTCCCACTACATCTGTCCCTCTCACTGTCTATCCCTGTCCATCCCAGTCTATCCCTGTCCATCCCAGTCCATCCCTGTCCTGGCCCATCCTTGTGTCCCTGCCTGCCCCTTCTGTCCCTCTCCCTGTCCATCCCCCTCTGTCCCTGTCCATCTCTGTCCCTCTCTGTCCCTGTCTCACTCTGTCTCTGTCCCTCATTCTCTCACCCCATCTCTCCCCCCAATCTGTCTCTCCCCCCTCACCCTCCATCTGTCTGTGCCCCCCCCC
>CM052900.1:23153721-23209831 GCA_028534135.1 Potos flavus | reverse complement strand
GGATACAGTGTTCTCTGCTAGAAGAACAAAATTCTAGGATGTGATAGAATAGAGGAGGCTGGGACTAGGGGCAGTGAGTGAGGGTCCTATGGTGCAAAATGCAAGGAGTCACCCCTTCTCAGGCTTAGGCGAGCACACCTTAGATCTGTGCTTCTCACAGACCTCCCCCTTGCCTCACCCTATCTTGGCCCCAGTGGACAGTTTAACTGCAGAAAATAGAGCAAGAGGGCAAGGTGTTGCTTTAGATATAGGGACTAGAAAAGGAGCTTGTTATGAAAAAGAGGGAGAAAGAGCTTTCTAGACAGAGTAAGCAACAAATGCAAAGGTCCTGAGGCAGGAAAATTGGTTAGAGGGTTCAAGAAACAGAAAGAGACCAAAAGGACTGAGATGTCAAAGGGAGAGTTGGAGACATAAGCAGAAACCAAGTCATATGGGGCCTTCGGGTCTGAGCAGGAGTTTGGATGTTCTTTCAGGTATTACAAAAGGCAGAATCAAAGGCTCTCACTTTTGTCATATAAGCAATCCCTCTGAGCGCCCAGTGGCGCTCAGAAAAAGCAGCTGGAAGCCTACCGACATGTTTTGGGAAAGAGATGGGGATAATACGGTCTATAAAATGCCAATAGACTTGGAAGAGGGATTCAAAATATACTGGACGGGGCATATAGAAATACCAAGTATTGCCCAGAAAGGAAAAAATAAAGGTTTAAGCAACCAAGTGGATATTAATGTTTTGTGGAACCAGGAAAAGAATATTCTATTTCAACAGTGAGTTTCTTGGGGGGGGGAAAGGAGAGGCTTCTTTCTATTCTCAAAAATAATAAACAAGGGGTTTTAAAGATGTATGAGAGAGAGAGAGAGAGAGAGAGAGAGAGAGAAAGAGAGTGAGCATGTGTGCACACAAGCAGGGGAGGGGCACAGAAGAGGAGGGGGGAGAGCCTCTGAACCACATTCCCTGCCAATCACAGAGCCGGATGTGGGGCTCGATCCCACAACCCTGAGATCATGACCTGATTTTATTTATACATATATATGTAATTACATACACACACACACACACACACACACGAAAAAAAAATCTAAAGTTCAAGGGAATAAGCATCCCATCTCCCACCTAAAAAAATTAGCATCTGTGAAATATTCTGGAGAACATCAAAAGACTTAACCTTTCCATCTTGATGGTGAAGAACATGGTGGAATCCAAATGCCTAAACTGGAATTCTAGCTCTAACATTTACAAGTTCTCTGAGCTTGTGCAAGTGACCTCTGTGCCTCAGAATCTTCCTCTGTAAAAGGGCTAGAAAAAAATAAGAGCCTACCTTCCAGGATCATTTAAGCACTAAATAAGATAACATGTAGCATAAAGAACTATGCCTGGCACAAAGAAAGTGCTCAATTAATGTAATAATTACAGTATATGTATTATTACATCCAGTTCTATACATGATTCCTAAGGAAAAAAGGTGTAAAGGATGTTCTTATCAATATTATTAATGTTTCAACAGAAGTTTCCAGTAATGACTGCCCAAAAGAAATGGATTGTTAAGTTTCATGGTGAGCAACTTAACAATGCAGATGTTATAAATAAGGTCATTGAGATAGTTAGGAATATGTGCTTATGATATAGATTCAAAATGTTATATTTATGTAGAAGAGCAGGAAACCTCTAGAAGGATAAAAAACCATGTTAATAGTGGTTATCGCTGAGTAGAAAGATTATTGGTCATTTTTTTTCACTGTTCTATTTTCCAGATTTCCAACAATGAGTAGACATTGGATTTACAGCCATAAAAAATTCTGCATTTATTGTTGGGATCACTTCATGATGTATAAAAATAGCTACTCACTATGATGTACACCTGAAACTGATACTGTGTGTTGATTATACTCCATTAAAGAGAAACCCTCCATAGTTACTGGTTGTTACAGTGTCAAGTCTTTACCAACTGCTTCTAGGACAAAACACCTGACTGTTTCAACAAGGTGGGGTTTACCAAAGTAACTTTCAAAGCCAACTGAAAGAAAAATGGGGTCTGAAGGACAGGAACTACTAGCCCTAATTAGCAGATAAGGCTCATTTCTTCTCTCAAAAACATACAGGTTAAGGGGTAAAAAAAAAAAAAAATCATTGCCCATCTTTCATTAGTAAAAGCAGCAGGTGCATACCAGTTCTGTTCTCCTGGCTTGCAATGTAACCAATTTCTTCGGCTCAGGATACTGTTTGCGCTCTTCCAAGTACCAAAAAGGCACTTAACTTGGAAGAGAGGCAGGCACCTACAGCATTGTCTTTCTCCAGTAACAGGCTTGTTTTTGGGAGCCACATATTAAAGGTGTTTACGTTCAAGATTTCTAGCAGGCTCTTTAATATCTTCCTCATAGACAAGTGTGAATTAAATTTTCAACTTCGCTAAACTGTTAAGTGTACATATTATAGGTATCCTTCACTCAGTAATATAAAAGGGACACGAATGGTAACTTGACTGGTAGCAACAAGCTAAGTTTTTAAATAGATATAGGAAAAGAGTCCATAATTAGAGCCAGCTGCAGCTCCCAAGTAGGAGGAATGTTTTTTTTTTTTTTCTAACAACTTTACTGCCACTTACCCACTGAAGACATAGAATCTCTAGGCCCGCTCTTGATATGCCTGCAAATTCAAGACTGCACAACCAAAAAGAATGCTATAGACGGCCTTGGAGAGCGCATTCGAAGTGGCTAGCGGCCATTCAGGTCAAGCTTTGGGGAAACTTTAATCCTTCTCAGGTGACGTTACTTGTAGAATACAACATCCAGCTGATCTCCTCAAATATTTTCCTTCCTCCTTCTCTAAGCCTTCCAGAGTGTGTTTAAGTAGCACAAAGTACTGTTTTTCTACCCAATGAGCCTCAGATTACACCAGGCTGAAGCTACTGTATGTTCACTCAGGAGCTTCTCTGAAAGCTCTTAACAGAAAACCTTATCAGAAGATGTCTAATAGAATTCAGGTTCTCAGAAGGCTTGCATTTCAGTCCTGTTAGCAGAAGCCAAAGGGATTGTTTTGATGTCATCTGACCACTAATGTTTCAGTAGGCAGAAACTACAGGAAGATTTTGCCTCCTCCATCTGACAGGCAATGGCCTGACACAAATCAAAGCATTTTATTTGGTTGCAGTGCTGTTAACCCACAGGCCAAACACGCATCCACTCCTCCCTCTGAACACTGGCAATTCAAGGGGAAGAGTTCGGCATATTGCCTGCTTTTCCTGTAAGAACTGCTTTGGGGATGCCCGGGTGGTTCAGTCAGTTAAACATCTGCCTTTGGCTCAGGTCATAATCCCAGGGTGCTGGAATCGAGCCCCGTGTCAGGCTCCCTGCTCCGCAGGGAATCTGCCTCGCGCTCTACTCCTGTGCCCTCTTGCTCTCATGTATACAAGTGCCCTCAAATAAATTCTTAAAACAAAATGCAAGAATATTCAGCATAATGTTCTACTAGCCCTTTATATAGAGCAAAGGAGTATGTATGAATAAAACAGTACTGGATGCCAATCAAAATCAAAGGGAACTAATTTAAAACACCTCTAATACCAGAAGCAATATACCGTAGACAATATGGAGATTGCAGTAATGTTCTGTCAAGGATGCTCCCGGCTCTTGGAGTTCAGTCAACGTCAATAGGAAATCAGTAATCAGATTTTTCAACTTCAGCCTAACAATAAGAAGCCAGTTTGAATCATGGTTATTTGAAAAAGCAATCAAACACACTCAGGTGATTCTTTGGATTCGTACAGTTTCACAGAACTTCAGAGGCAGGAAGGAACTTGAAGTTTCCTAGTCCAAACCCTACAAACCATGTCCAAAGCAGCTTCACCCCCAAGGGCCACTATGTGTCCAAGTCCAGGGATGTCACTACTATCCTCCTGGATGTATAGGACACGATCTAGTAGAGGCAGGACGGCCGCACACCATCATTCTACTTCTGTTGCCATGGATACTAATATTAAGGTATAATTAATAATACTTATTCCACAGGGTTGTTATGAAAATGACGACATTAAGAACCTAAGTGTCTGGCACAGGTTAGGACTTGCTATGGACTAAAATGTGTCCCCTCAAAAGAGATGAAGTCTTAATCACCGATACCTATGAATGTAGACTTATTTGGAAATAAGGCCTTTGCAATTGTAATCAAGTTAACATGAGATCATTGGAGGGGGCCCAAATCCAATGTAACCAGTATTCTTGTACGAGCAGAGGGGAAGACAGCCATGTAAAGGTGGAGCAGAGACCGCAGTTAGCCACCAGCTAAAGAACGTCTGGGGCTTCCAGAAGCTGCAAGTGGCCAGAAAGGATTTTCCCGCTCTGCAATCTCAGATGGAGACCGGACCTGCTGACCCCTTAATGCTGGGCTTCTAACCTCCAGAAACGTGCGGAAATTAAAGTCTTGTCTTTGAAGCCACCTAGTTTGTGGTGCTTACAGCAGCCCCAGGAAATCAATAGAGTATTCTAGTGTGTGCTACCAATGCACTTTGAAAAGTCATGACATCTAGAACAGAACACTGGTGTGGGCTGGGGACCTCCGGCTGCCTCACTCTTCAATCTACGGAAATATTCCTCTTAATGAAGCCCATTCCTTTTTGCAACTGTATTACATCATAACCTCAAGAGGAGTCAAAAATCAATGATAACCCCTTGCCTCCAACATCCTAGTCCTCCATTGCTGCTTCTTTGATCTTAAGAGAAAAACTCTACATTTGTTTTCTGTTTAAATGTCATTCATAAATTCATTTTGGTATGCCCAGCCATTGGCATCTTTTTGTAACCCATCAACCAACATTTATATGTCCTGTTCAACTTCGTATCATCAAAAGTGTGGTTGGTGATACCAGACGTCTTCAACCTAATCTTTAAGAAAATACTGTTCCAAAGCTGATGAGAGTACTTTACTAAACCAGAGATGTCCCTCATAGTGGACAATCCATTACTCCCCACTCTGTCAAATATAATTCAGTAAGTAACATTTGAGGATATACTTGCATTTCTCTACCTTTCCCAATAGGATTTTTAAAGCCTATTGTGTTTTCCTAAGTGCAAGCTATTATTAACAAATTTTGGCCAAGCATTTATCTTCCAGTCTAGTAAGCCTATTCAAAAAAGCAAAATATTTGTATGGCATAACCTATGCTGGCTACAGCTGTATTGAAACCTGGTTTTCTTATAATGAAGCATTCTAGAAATTGACATCATGGTCATATAAGAATTGAGAAATGGGCCTTCTTTCCTTTGTTAGGAATTCAGATTAAACTTTAGTACCTATAGTATTATTTATTACAAACGTTTAAAGTGATGACTCAGAAGCATATGATGCAGAATCTAATGAAGTAATTTTGTTTAGTATTCTGCTTAGAATGAGTCTTATAATTTGAGTCAATAGTTGTCAAAAAGAATTTCTATTTTAGTACCTAGTAGATGCCAGATGCATTACAGATGTGCTCATCATGGTGTGAATGGTCCTTAGAGGTCCCTCTATAGTCAGTCCAGTCCCTGGTTTTACAACACTCTTAAGAAATACCCTTTAAGAAAGAATAAAAAAGGAAAGAAAAAAAGAAAAGAAAAAAGAAAAAAGTAAAAGAAGAGACCTTGTTGTTGGAAAAAGGCAATTTCCGGTGATTATAAAGAAAGGGTCTCTTCCATTAATGGATAGTTTCCTATATACACCTGGAATTTTCCTATGAGCCTCCTTCATTTTGCCCCAATTCCAAAAGTTAAGATAAATCATATCTTTTTTCCACATGACAGGCCACAGTCTTGAACAGGAGTGATCTTGTTCCTGTTCTTTCTTCCCCTAAATCTGGGTTCTCCCATGTCTTCGAAATTTGCTCTCAAAATTCAACTAAAAGAGGACTACTTGAAGCTTGCCAAAGACTTTGCAACAGTTAGCACCGAGACACTTCCAAATTCAAATCATATTCATCACCCATAGCAGCTGCAAAGGACTTTTATTTCTATATAAGGGAACTACATTGCACCAAATTCATAATTTTGGACAATTTTCAAGTGACAATTTCCAAGCCCTAGGTCACTTTATAGAGTAGTATTATTTAAAGGCGAAACAAAAAATCATTCACAATTGACAGGATTCAGTCAAGAGTCACATCGGCCACTGCATAATTTATTGACCAGAAGTTGTGGTCAACGGCTTCCCAAACTCCACAACCAACCAACCTCAACCCACTAATCATGCTCCTGGGAACCACAGCTGTCCATTATTGAACAATATTTGAGTTTTTAAGTTACTTTGTCTCCTAACTTTAACAAAGTTTCTCTGTGGTACTAACCTGATGGAAGGACAGTGACCACAAGATATCTTTCACCAGTAGAAGGAATGCTATGAATCGCACAGCCCTAATTTCTTGCAAAACATTAGACAGACTCCAGATCCTTAAATAGAAAATTTTAAGCTAGTTTGCTCATTCAGCTCATCCAACCTACAGCTGTTCTCTGCCTCTGCCATCTATTTAGAAGAGCCCAGAACACACGAGAGTTCCTCAAAACTCCCCTATAAACCTGACCTTTAAACACACACACACACACGCACTCTTCTAAAAACAAAAAAAAAAAAAACCTCTAGATCATCAAGACTCAAGCATCAAAAATTAGCATTTAACAAAGTGTTCTTCTACCTTCAAGAACTACCCAGAGGGCATGACAAATCAAAGACCAGGACTGTCTTAATTTATATCTCATGATGGTACTTGGAGCCCCCGGTGCAATTCTTCTCAACCCACTGGGCTGCCAAGTGTTTTTCATTCAGTACAGTCTTCAAGGACCAGTGATGGTGGTGGAAAAGAACAACAAACAAAAAACCAAACAAAAAACCAGTTACCCCAAAAGGCTATGGTAGGGGAGGCCCAATGGGTACAGGATCCCCATCTGGTCACAGGGATATTAACTCTACTAGGATTCAACTCAACTGAAAACCGGTCTGGGGTGGAGAGGAAGCGTGCTAAATATGCAAGGTCATAATGATCTAGCAAATCCCTCACCATTTAAAGCCAGATTTTATCTACAAGGAGGCATTAGAACACAGCAGATAAAGGTGAACAATGAGGAGCCAGAGAATTTTTAAATCCTCTATCAGACTTCATTACAGGAGGAGGAAAGAGAACCTTAGAAAAAGGTATGGATTTTCAAAATAAGATCGGACAATTATTATTCCCAACAGGCAAAAATGTGAGAGATTCATTAAAAGAAATTCATTTAATCTCCATAAAGATGAAAGAATTTGGCAAACAATTGGCAAGCATCAATTTGCAGTTGTTTTGGACAACTCCAAAAACCAGGTGCTTGAATTTTCAGGTATTCGCCTCATGGAAAACATTCTTTTTTTTTTTATAAAACATGTTTTCCAAAGTGAACGTAGAAGCTGGAATCCACCTCTAAGTTGACACAACCTTTATCTCACAGATCTTAAAACTGTGAGGTTGGTTAAGTTTGCCTTTCGGTGAGGCTTTGTCAAAAAGATTAGGGACCCAGGGGCGCCTGGGTGGCTCAGTGGGTTAAGGCCTCTGCCTTCCGCTAGGGTCACGCTCTCAGGGTCCTGGGACTGAGCCCCGCATCGGGCTCTCTGCTCAGCAGGGAGCCTGCTTCCCCCTCTCTCTCTGCCTGCCTCTCTGCCTGCTTGTGATCTCTCTCTCTGTCAAATAAATAAATAAGATCTTCAAAAAAAAAAAAAAAAAAGAATCATAGAAAAGATTAGGGACCCGAACCAGAAATGCCCCACTAAGGCTGAAAGCTCTTTGTTCCTTTTTTCTCCTTCTGTGCAGATTTCAAGATGATCACAGCACCACTCTTACTGGAGAAAGCTCAGTCATCTTCCCACCTGAACCAAGGGGATAAAGCAAAGTAAGGACATAACCTACAGAACATAAGATAACAAAGCACAAGGAAAAGAATGCAAAGTGTGCCCTCTATTGGTCTCTAAGTTTTAATCACTGAAGGGCTGGTTGGCAAGTTGTATACGAGGGCCATCCTGGTAGAAAAATTATAAAATGTGCTGACCCAGAAGCAAACACCTAGCAGAAGCCCCCTTGACCTGAACTGAGGAGTGTTCATCCTGGTTCTGACCAATCTGTGGGCCAGCGGCATGATCCAGGGGAGTCCTGTCAATGCCAGCGTAGGTCATCAGCACGGACACTGCAACGGCAATTTCTAAAGATTCTATATTCTGTTTTATTATTAATGAGATAAAATTAGACCATATGAGAAGGGGATTTTAACAAAACCTCTTATTCTGTGTATTCTGTACTTCTACAGACTTTTTAGAGGAGTGGAGAGAATTAAACATTCATTGTCTTCAAGTAAGGGATCATTAGCCAAGTAATTATTTACTGAGATAAGTCTTGAGATCGTGCTTCTGATGTTCCCTCATACTGTGTAATATATACAGGGCAAATGGCTGGAAACTGACACCTGGAAAATAAAATTTTAGAAAACCAATGTGTATATCAGTTTGAAGCAGTCCTTTGGCATCTGGCTAATTAAGAAGGTCTACCTCCTATTACCTTAACCAATGCTGCTTAACCTATTGAAGGAAACAGATGAACCATGGCCATTTTGAGACTTCAGAGAAAGCTTTAGATCCTCTCTCTGTACCCTAAAAAGAAAGATTTTATCTTCTGGTTTCAGGAGGCTCACAAAAACCCTAGCTCCATCTCTGGACCCCAAGTTAAGAAACCCTGCTCAAAAGAAATGTGCTAAGAAAGCTAAATTCTGTAAGTGCCCCTAAGAGCGTTCAAGTGAGAACTGAAAGATTTTAAATTTTAAGGGTTTTCCCCAAGGACCAAGGTAAAAAGGAAAGCTACCTATAATTAATTTCTCTACATTTTCAGAGTAAAAGAATATTTAATAGCTTTTCTCGAATCTTGACTGGTTATTCGGATTATGATGGTATAGCATGTGAGTATACATAATATATATACACACACATATATATACACACATCTACATGCACATATTGACACGTGGACATGAGCACACACCTACAGACACACCTATTTGTTCTGGCAACTGGAATTCAAGAAATAAGAGGTTCCTAACATTTATACAAAAATAATTATCTTAAAAAAAACAAAGAATGATCAAAAAAATTGAGTAATACAAGTATGCAGAAAGAATTCTTTAACCAGATCCCACTTGTGGTCCTATAGTTCAGTTACCCCGCCTATTCAGCCTTCAGTTACCTAATATTAGTTATTTTATTAGCATAATTTGGAAGTTGTAAAAGTTCTGAGGCTCAATAAAAGTCTGTGGTTCAAAAAACTCCTGAACGGGCTCAAAGGTGATTTTTTTTCTAAATGAGCATTTATGTTGGACTTGTCCTGTGTACAGGAAAAGCCAGGGAATTCAGAGGAACTGCGTTCTGGTTCTAGCTACTTTCCACTTAACCATTAGTTTTTAAAATCATATTTCACTTTCCAATTCTGTCAAACTGGTCGCACCTCCTCCAAATAGTGAAAGGTCAATGCTCTCCCAGAAGGCACTGTACAAAAAAAAAAAAAAACTAGGTCCTCTATTGACACCTACCGAAGAACTTACTGTCTCACACACACCTCCGCTTCTCTCACTGATCGGTCCGCATAGTTCAAGTACACTCAAGTCGCAAAAAACAATGAAGGTTGAAGACATTTCCTGCACTATGTATGTTAGTAGTATCATTGCCTTTTAGGAAGAGAAAAACCACTTTTCTTTTCCCCTAAATGATTATTCCTCTGGACAAACTGGGGTGGAAAAAAAAAATCCCTGGTGGGCCCTTTCTCTGGAAGAAATGCTTTTAAAATATAGATTACCCCACCCCAGAATTTCCTCTTCCCTGCCCCAAACTCCCCTGCCACGTGCCACCTCCCCTGGTCTATCATTCAAATAAAACTGGCCTACAAATAAACCAACAGGCACTAGGGTGCTCTACAAAATTCTGCAGATTGTCAGAAGAGACTTCAGAATGAGAGCTGGGTGAGAGAGGCTTATATCTCAATGGCTTTTGTCTTTAAACTTTAAGGAATAGCAAAGAGTGAAATTATACCTATTATCCGAGAATGCATTCAAACTTCCACTATGTGCAAAGAACTTAAGACGTTTTTTCAAAAAAAACTTCTCATTAAGTCACCAGAATTATTTTCAGGGCAGACAAAATCTCATAGTCAATGACTTCTTGTTCAGCCACAATTTGTGGAGAAGCACCCTGTTAGGCCTCCTTTGGGGATACAGAGATGAGAGGAGTGTAAAGTAGAGGAAGGAGAAGACATTTGACTCATGCTTCAGGAAAAAAAGGTAGAAAATTCCGAGTTGGGCGGGGGGTGGGGGGGGTGGGGGAGGACTTTCCAAAAGCAGTGACTTCAGCTGGGCATTCAGATGCTCAACAACTTAAAAACCTCAAAACACAGGGCGGGTTTGGAAATGGAATAACCCGGTAAACTTAAGCATATAGTGCTTCCAGAGTGGTGGGAAGTTGGAAGTGAGCTGCCATAGGTGCTGGGGACAGCCTTCAATGCTGTGTGAAAGAGGCTGGCACGGATTCTGCAGGCCATGTGGAGACCAGGAGGGTTGGGGCTTAGCAACAGAAGTCACATGATCAGATCCGTGGTTGAGAAACCTTCAACATGGCAGCATCATAAAGGATGGAATGAAGAAGATGATGATGCTGGGAGATGAGGGGTCCGTGAGGGTCTAAGTGAGGAAGTACCTTTGGGAATGGAAAGAATGGGGTGGGGCTAAAGCTTTCTGAGCTAGACTCACTAAGTGAGCTAGACTCACTAAGAGCGAATGAGCCAATGAAAGAGGCGATGGGGAAGACGAAGACTACAGGGAGGCCTTCAGCCTTGACTCATACAAACCTCATGAATACAAGAAGAAATGCAGGCGAGAGAACACATTTGGGAGAGGGCACAGAAGGGGACAGGAGTTGTCAAGTTGGCGTGTGCACGGAACAGAATATCTATCCATACGGCACTAGTTGGGAAATCAGAGGGGAAGAGAATCTGAGGCTAAAGAGAAAAAAAAAATTTTTTAAGTTGAAGCTGGAGTTGAAGGACTTTACATGGAAGTAACAGTTGAAGATACAGGGATGGATAAAATCCCTTGAAGGAAAAGAATAACAGAAAATAAACACTAGTCTACATCTCCTCTGAATGAGGGGACCAAATAAGAAAAATGGGCAGAATATGAGAGGCAAAACTAGAATGTGAGGTCACTAGCCAGAGGAAGACTTTCTTTGGAAAGGAGGGAGATCTCCAGAGGAAGGAGTCACGGAGGGCTGTCTTAATGTTGGTGGCCTCCCAAGGGGGTGAAGATAAGGAGGACTGTTAAGAAAATCCTTAGTAAAGTGGTAGATGCGGAAGGCAGATTGTAACTGATTAAAAGGTGAATGGAAGAGGATTTTTAATCAATAGAAAGGAAGGGTACAAGTGAAAAAGGGAAGAGATTGGAAAGCAATGTGAGAAAGAAGGAAATTAAGAATTTTAGGATTGGGGGAAAGCAGTGTGCTCCAAAAGAGGGTGACTGACATGGAGAGATCCTAGAGAAGAGCAGAACAGGTAGGGGGCAGGCCTTGGGAAAAATAAAAGCACACTCCCCTCACTCATTCTCCCTTCCCCTCCCCCTCCTGGTCCCACCATCCAGTCTGGGAAAGAGGACAAGAGAGTAACTGGGAAAGAGGAGTGAAAATCCTTTTTAGTTCCAAAGATCTGATTTCCGTAGTCATACCATCCCCAACTTCTTTCTCTCCACACCCACGAATACACATATACCTATACGTATGTATCCCTTCCTGAGCAGAGATCTAATTATATGCATTATGTGTTCTCTTCAGCATTAATTAGCACCTTCCATATTTATTTCATAAATTCCTGTCATTAGCACCTTCCGTATTTATTCCAGCTAAAATTATGAAAATGTATAAATAAGGACATGCAACACTGTACCTATGATCAATCCTTGATTGCTGCAGATAATGCAAAAAATGACATTTTGGGCAGAAAAATAGGAAGCTTAAAACTATTTTCATCACAGGGCTTATCACCCCCTTTTAGCAGAGTGGTTATCAAGCATTATATCAAATGATTTGTCATTCATTTTCTGCACTTTAGGAGGGGTCGGAGTGCTTATCCTCATGGGGTGTGGGGGTGGAGGGGAACGTTTAAAAGGCAGTCAGCTGGAAGGAATGAAGTAAAAAGTATCCTGGGCAATCCATAACTGGCCAGTTAGTCTCTTAGTAAATCAAGACATGGTTTTGCATTAAGGAATTAGAAGTATCATTTCCAACTTGTGATTTCTGCAAATACTGGATTCTATCCAAGCTGGATTTATAAGCAGATAAAACCAGAATTAAATGGAGGTCTGGGAGAACACCACCTATTCTGAATCACTTACAAATTTCGGTAGCTTAATAAAAGGTTGGTTGAGACAGCAGTTTTTTAACCTCTGTGCCCTGGTAAGCTACTAAGCAGAAAAACTCAATTATGCTAGAAGAACAAAACAGCCCATTAACAGAAGAGAAGAGAGTATTTACCTGCAAAGTTAAACGTCACAGGAGATTTTCAGAAATACTCTGGAACTTAAAAAATGTAATACACAAGATGTATTTTAAAGCTTTCTCATTTAAGTGTAGGTAAATATGTTCCATGTGACGTATCATCTGTATTTTTTAAATACCAACGAGAAATATGCTATCATTAACAGTACTCGTAAAGCCAAATCTCTCCAAATCTCATTAAATTTTAATTTAACCCTATAGCATTTAACAGAAGATGTTAAGGTTTTTTACCAACCTCAGTTACCAAAAACATACAACACTGTTTGTGATAAACACTTCAGTTTCACAGAAGCCAGATCTAATTTTTTTTTTTTTTAAGATTTTATTTGACAGAGAGAGAGACAGCAAGAGAGGGAACACAAGCAGGGGGAGTGGGAGAGGGAGAAGCAGGCTCCCAGTGGAGCAGGGAGCCCTATGTGGGGCTCGATCCCAGGACCCTGGGATCATGGCCCGAGTCTAAGGCAGCTGCTTAAGGACCGAGCCACGCAGGTGCCCCAAGCCAAATCTAATCTTAAAGGAAATGAGAAGTTATGGAGGGAGAAGCTGAGACCGTACTATGGAAAAGGCTAGGCAGGAAACATTTGTCATACTATGCCCCCTACCATCCAACCACCAGAAACACCAATTATGTATCTGGGAGCCTCACTGCATTTTAAAGAAGTTTTTACTTTACTTACTGCATGATCAAGAAGTTGTCAGAGATCCCTGGTTAAAATGTGATTAGGCATATAAACAGAATGAAGATAGAAAATTAAGTCGCTGCATACCAAGCTCAAGAAATCCCAGAAACCATAAGTTATGATTTGTCTATCCACCTTTCAGTAATTCAATCTGAAATGTGGCTTACAAGTATTCCAAAAAATAAAACAAATCTACCCAGTGTACCACACAAATAAATGCTAAGTGGTTCCAAGACAAGTATAGGCAGTGGAGGTTAACAGTAGCTAATAACGACCATGGTTTTTTTTTTTTTTTTAATTTTATTTATTTGAGAGAGAGAGAGAGAGAACAATCGGGGTGAGGAGCAGAGGGAGAAGCAGACTCCCGACTGAGCGGGGAGCCGGATGCGGGACTTGATCCCAGGACCCTGGGATCATGACCAGAGCGAAGGCAGACACTTTACCGACTGAGCCACCCAGGTACCCCATAACCACGGTTTGAATGAGAGGGTGGGGTGAAGGAGCCAATGAGTTACAACTGTTACCACGTAGCCAAGATGTGAGTTTTCAAGCAGCTTTTCAAAATGTTGGCATGTGCCTCCTCTCTACACAATTTTCATTCTCTACTGTGTTTGTGCCTCATTAAAAATTAGTGCTACCAGGTCCTATGATTATCAAAAACATTTTTATTTTAGGATTTTGTTTTCCAAACAAGGGGAAGAAAGAGTGTGGGCATTGTTGTTTAGGTTGGTCTCCCCCATACTCGGTTTGGCCAAAAGTAGGGAAGGCTGACGTTCTGTTCTCTCAATCCTCTGGCTCTATTTTGAAATAGAACATACAGTTAAATGATATATTTGCTCTCTATTCCAAACTGGATGCAATTGATTTTAACTGACTAAATTATCTAATCTCTGCCAAGAATTTTATTTCATTAAGAAAATGATATTATAGAGCATCTGAGATCATAGAGCAGACTAAACATAATGCCAAAGGAGCTCTGAGCTCCACAGTGAAGGTTTGATTATTTGCAGATGGAATATAGAAGAAAAAAAAATCAGCTTGCAGGCATCAGCCTAACCAATCCTGGTATCACTGCTGCCTACACGGTAGCACAAAGCCAAGGAGATAACTGATCTTCGAAGCAACACACTTTTTTTAAAGTCCTAATCACTTTTCTCCCTAGAAAGTAATATTTAACTGCCACTATCCAAAACAAAGGGAAAAGGGGAAATGTTGGTACCACAATAGGCTCTAGTATGTCAACTGCCACTGCTGACATGATTTGGCTAGTGGTCAAGCATTCACCAAGGAACTAATTTAAATCAATCTCCTTTGGGAAAGCCAATTGTTTGGTATGCGCAACAACTGGTGTAGAATCAATCAGTGGACATGAGATCAATTAAAACCAGCTTAAGTTTGTGAAGAGGGACAATTCACGCAACCTGAGTTAGATCTCTATTCATTTCAATACTCTCACAATGCAATCCTTAAGCTTCCTTGCAAAGCAGAAAAGCTACTATCACCCTCTGCTGTCTAGCCAGGCTTTCAAGGAGTTCCACTTTTAATTAAAAACACAGTACGCCCTTTGTTGGCACAGATAGTGTGGTCACTTTTAAAAACCGTAGTTATTTTAGCCAGAAACTTGGAATTTGGGAAGGGATGTCTGTTAAGGGAGGGAGGGGATGCAAACTTTGATAAAAATTGTTTTCTTTACAACCTTACCAATTTACACATAGTTGAAAGTAGTTGAATTTTATTAAATCGAAAGGTTGTTTTGGCAAAAGTGACTATTGCACACTTTAGGACTGGGTTTCTAAGTGTCAGCACTTGGGGCTGTGGAGGGTAATTGCTAAAAGATTTTGCCAAAGCAGCTTTGAAATGAATAGGTTTTGTGTCAGATACCTAAGAAGGCGCAGGGCCAACTTTGGAGATGCCAGTGCCGGGAAGAACCTGCAATGCCGCTTGTGGCCGCAGGGGTGCTGTAATGTCCTCTATCAAACAGCATCGCGGTGTGAAGTTCTCCGGAAACACAAGGTTAGATTCCTCCTCGCTCCGCCACAATGGGACAGGCAGTGGGGATCGGAAAGACCTCACGGAATTGGTCATCCAATAAACAACCAGTTGACAAGGCGTCTTAGGAATTTCTCTATTTGCATGAACTGTAAGCATCTCCGTTTTTTTCCAAGTAGACAGCACCTTGTGCTGGTAAGAGGGGATAAAGCCTCTCCAAACACTTTTGACCACAGTGTAACCAAAATTTGCCTGATCTGCGAGTAATACCTCAAAAGAAAATACCAGGCAGAGAAAGGAGCCAGTGGGGAGGAGGAGTGGAGAAGATGGAAAGGGACCTTTTCAGGACGACCATCAGTATTAAACTTTTGTGACCTCTGGGAAGAAATTTCTCCCTAGCATTTTTCAGGGAAACGATTTCTGAAAATAAGCATTTTCCGAATGCCAGGAATGAGAAAAAGAGAAAGGAGCAGACTTTTTTATAAACCAGATCGGTCGCGCCAGTTGGAGAGCAGAGGTTACGCAAGTCGCACACCACCAGTTATCCGAGCTCGGCCCTCGGGCCCGCCGATCTCCAGCCCCCCGGGTAGGTGGCAACAGCTTAAGAACGTCCTAAAAAGCTGTGAAGAGTTAGGGCGAGAAGAGTTCGCTCCAAAATCTGGGTGTAGGACCGGAGATTCCATAAAACGAGTTCTAAACATATCCTATCACAGGTCGAGTGCGACGTTTATATCCCAGGGAAAAAAAAATCAAATTGTTAACTTCAAGACAAATTCTAACCGTGCAGAAGTCCAAATTGCTAGACGAAGACAGATAGTTCTAAGGGGCTGCTGGGCACCTTACATGCTCCCAGTAATGCAAGGACTGGATGTGCGTGTGTTGGGGTCGTGTTCAAATCCCCCTAGAAGACTTGTGTCTAGCAGCCTTCCCCTAAAATGCAGCTGAATTAGCTGCAGCCACAGCAGGACTCAGAAATAGGCGCACAGTAAATCTGCCTGAAAGCTACCTCTCGGATAGCTTTCTGGAGGACTCCACTTGCCTTCCCCGCAGCGCACACAAGTGATGGAGATTAAGGGAGCGGTTAAAAAGCCGCAAGGGAATTTCATTGAGAACATAACCAGTTAGTTTTGAGGAAAGTATATGGAGAGAGCAAAGTCAAGCCTGCCCCCAAAACATAACTGAGCACGCCAGCGCTCCCCAGAAAACCCCCGTACAAGTTGCTTCTCAATGCAAGAAGTTCAATAAATCATCCCTTAGTAGTAATAGTCTTAGGTTCCAGAAAAAGAGATCAATTTTGCCCTTTCCCTGTAAATGTAGGTCCTCCCCCGCCTTGACTTGGTATCCCTCCTCAGCTCGCTCGCTCGCTCGCTCTCTCACACACACACACACACAGCTAGGTCGTCTTCAAAGCTATCTGGGGCGCACGTGGATGGGGAAGGTAGACACAGATGAGCTGCAGGGGAGATGGTTAAGAGGACTAAAAAGAGAGAAGGACAAAGAACAAGAAACAATGGATGCCCGATAAGAAAGGAGAGCGAAAGAGAGTTGTTCAGGAGTAGAAGCGGGGCAGCGAACCGGGTACGAACCACACCACGTAGCCCCGAGCGCCCGCCAGGTTCACCAGGCTCACCCGGCTCTCCGGCACGTCTCGCTCCGGCTCGCAGCGCCTTCCGAGGACAGAAAAGAGCGTTTTGCCGAGCTCAGGGGCCCAGAAAGTGCAGAGCGGTGGCGCGCGAGAGCGGGGTGGAGGGCACCATCGGCCCAGCAGAGCCCCGGGGCGCCCTGACACCAGGGCCACGACCCGCCCCCACTCCGACCCCACGCACCTCGGGCAGAGCAGGACTCACCTCTCTTACTGCGTCTCCATCGGTTGCCTTGGCAGTGGCTGTAATCCATACAATTCAGGATGATAAGGGCAAAGGAGAAGAGGCGAAACTGCATCTGGGCGGTCGGGCGGGGGAGAGGCGCCCCTCAAAGTCAGGGAACGGGATAGCTCCTACCGAGGAGCCGGAGCCCACCGTGCTCCCAGGGAAGACGCAGAGGGCGAGTGGCCACTAGCCCGGGGGGGCCTCCCGCACTGGTCAGTTCGGCGCGGTCAGCATCTCTCAAACCTTGAACCTGAGAGACGAGGAGGAGAAACAGAGTGGAGAGAGTCCCGGGGAGACAGCCACCTCTTCGCGCGTCCCTATTTAAGAAGGGGAGGGAACGGAGCGCGAACCCACCGCTTAGCACGAGCCGCGGGGCCGTTTAATCCCGAGCCCACAGCTGCGGGCGACTTGGAGGGGAAGGTGATTTACAATCAGTGAATTAGCAACCTCTGCCGAGCTACCGGCTCCGACCCGAGGGAAAGGGCGTTGGGCAGCCGGTCTAGGGAAAGGAAGGAGCTCCAAAGGCACCAAGGGCGCAGGGTTCAAGGAGCCCCCCTAGGCCCTCAGGTCCCACGGTGGGGTAACCCAGCGCCGTGGCCGCGGTGGCCGGACGCGGGTCACCTACCGTGGCACTTACGTCTCGGACCGTGCGGCGTGCTAGGCGCGGCGCTCCATCCCGGGCCGGGGAAGCGAGGCGCCTCGCTAGCACGTGGGCCGGGGAAAAGTTTGCCGAGAGGCGCCGGGAGCGCCCGGAAGCTCCGGGATTCCGGTGGCCACCGCGGGTTCGCAGTGCTCTCACGGTCCTCTGGGCTGGCGGCGCCCTGCAGGAGCGCGGCGGGGAGGGCGCGTCTGCAGCCTCGGGGATGCTGCGTCCCTGCCGGTGAGTGCGGTCCTCGGGCGACGGGTACCACCCGCTCTCACTCTCTGAGTCCCTATCCAGTCGTGCGGACTCCCGGGCTCTACTCCACAGCCACCTCACAGCTAGGATTTCTCCCTTTCCAAGCTGTGGCAGACAGAACGCTCCCGCGAGGCCTTAAGGATGTGGCGAGCGCACTTTCCGACGGAGATGCAGCCCGGCTGAGGCTCGGGATGCTTCTATAAGTAGGTGGTGCTGTGGTCCAAGGCATCTATGTCAGGCTGCCTCGGAGTTCCTGGGTCCTAAAGCCAGAAACTCTCGGGTTTCCCTACGGTCCTAAAGAGCGCTGACAGCTTCCAGAGAGCCCAACCCTAGGCAAATCCCCTCCGGGCTTTCCTGGAGTGCACCGCTAAACCCAAGTGTAGTTGGGGGTGGGGGCGCCCCCGGACCGCACTGGGCGGGGGAGACCAGCCAACACCACCCGCAAGGCGTCTATTTCGGGCGCTCCCCGGGTGGTTTCCAACACCTGCCCTGACCTCCCTGCAGGAGGCTCTGACTGACCAGTCCTAGACCATCCTTCCCGAGCTCCCTGCCGGGACTGCTGCTTCTGGCACACTGAGTTTGAACTTGAGCTGCATCCCAAAAGATACTACACCTCTGCCACTTTTTAATTTACCTCTCGGCTTTGTTTTACAGAGGATCTGTTATCAAGGCTGAAATTAAAATGCGCCCTCAGTGTAGGGAGTGACAGGGGTTTTCCAATAGCTTTTGCTTATCCTCAGAAGTGTTGTTTCTTGACTTTGTTTCTTCTCCAGAAAAAAACTGCAAAAACTTGTGGTCACTTGCTTGCAGGACTCAAGAAATTGGGACCTTGCTTCTTTAAAGAAAAGTTCACTTTCCACTGAAGTATTTCTCAGTCATAATCCTTGTCTCCCTCCACCCTCAAAGACCCCTGATTTAAACTTCTGGGCGCCTGGGTTCGGGGACTACTGTTTAACGAAGTGTTAAATGACATACACTTGATGATACCTGATTTTTTTTTTTTTTTTTGATACCTAATTTCTTTCTGTTGAAATCTTCCGTCCTGCTCTCACTGCTATAGGAATGAATGCTAACCTTAGGCAAACAATAAGATTTTTTTTTTTTTTTTTTACTGCTAATCATGACAGGATGAACGTTGGTAGATATGACCATATGCTAGCATATCGTACAACTTAAATTTCCTTTTCTATGCCTTCAGTTTCAGGAGATGTTCAGAAATTTAGAAACTTGACACAATCATGTTGAAACAATACGAGTATTATAGTTGTGTTTCTTAACTGTTCCATTATTGCCTATAACTATTTTTACAGACATCATTATTACATAACAATATTTATGTGCTAAGAACTTCAGTGTTATTTCCTCTATGCATGCTTGAGAACATCCAAGATAAATCTGAGTTGAGGTCACTGGTCCCATTTCCTAAATAAGAGAAGTCAGCCCCTGAAACTGGCCCATAGGTCACAAAGAGAGTTGACAAAACGCACTGCAGGAAGAGTGGAACTGTTTCTCAGTTTTCAGAGTCTTCGATTTTTATCACAGTATTGGAAGCAACTGGAAATTTTCAGCTTACGGAGTGGCCTAGCATTTAGCACGATGGCTGGATATTCCAGTAGATACCCCTCCATCATCATAAATACCACTCACATGATGCACACACCAAATTTATTGCACTTCTAAAGAAGTTAAGTCTGCGGGAGAATAAAGACTTCTCTAAATAAGCCCTCTGCCTTTCTGTACAGCTTTGAGACCCCTTCAAGATCAGTGGTTATCAGTGTCTTTTAGAATATTTATTTTTTAAAAAATATTTAAAGGCAAAATGAGCACACAAGATCAAGTAGATCTAACTCTACCATTAACCACCTTGATCACTTTTGGCAATTTTCTGGATCTCAGTTTCCTTGGAAGTATTCTTAGGAAATCAGAACAAGATCTCTTCCAGCTCTGCCATGTTCTGATTCGCAATCAATTTTCTATTTTTATCAAGAAGTTTCTGCTTCAGTGGGGTCTAACCAGTGTGAGGACAAACTTGTCATTGATAGATTTTCAGTGTAGAAAGATGTCATTCATAGTTAAATTACAGACCACTTTCAACCTTCTGTCTTTGAAGATTAGTTTTCATAATTTCAATCATTTAGGTTGCACAGCTGGAATTTTTTTAAGCCAGAGAGCCTTTTCAGTTTAGTGAACTCCTAGATTAATTTCATTTAAAAAAAAGAATTTTAACAGCGCCACTTCTGTTGAAGATTGATTAGTGCTCTTAAGATGAGAATGGGCTCTGATAGAAAAGAAGAGTCTTAATTCCTTTGTTCTTGTGCTTGCTCCTGGTCTGTTTCTGCTTTTTAGAGGATACCACTGAACCTCAAAAATCTGTCGCACTTAGTTCTTGGGGTACTTAGAGGCTCACACTTAATCTCTTAGGGGCTACTTTGTTGATAATGCAGACTTTTTTTTTTTTTTTTTTTTTTCGCCAGTCACTGAATATTTTTCCTGATTTCGAGAACCCAGGAATGTTCTTGCTACTAAAAAATACAACCAAAGCAGATCCTAAACTATCATTAACTTTAATCCCATATTTCTGCTTCCTTTCATTTCTAAACTCTGAATGTGTTGTTGTTGAGCCTCACAGCTCACAGTTTCTCCATCTTGGAGACTCAGTGGACTTTTTCTTCAAACTGAGTTTAGATGGTAGTTTCATTAAACTAGCTTTATAAATAGATATGTGCCTGGTGTCTGTTTACAGAGAAACATACTGGTGAGATTGACTTCATACCACTCATTGGCTATAGAGAAGGTCAAGTGAGGGCAGGGTTGGGGAATGATGTTATAGATGGAAGGCAACTTGTGTACTTTACTTTCCTGACTTGTAACTCAATGATACAGCTAAAATTCAATCCTTAGTAAAGAAGATACAGGGAAAAGGCTCTTCCCCAGCCAGCCAATTCTCCTCCGAGACAAACCAGTTATTTGGATACAACTTCAGGTTTTGAGTATACTTCCAGAGATATGTTGTGCTTATCAAGAAAATGTGTGCATGAATGTATATATACACACTATATATATTCTTCCCCCTGTCTTTTATGCAACTGGTCGAAAACTGTATTCACTGATCTGCACCTTGATTTTTTTTCATGCATCTTAAAGTTCATTTGGTATCAGCTCATAAAAAACTTTGCTGTTCTTTTTATGCAATCACGTATCATTTCATTGTACGGTTGTATTTAGCCAGTTCCCTACCAAAAAAGATTTAGGTTGTCTTTATCTTTTTCTGTTATAAGCAATGCTTCAGTTAACCTTTTTGTGGCTCATTTTACCTTTGTGTTATAGATTCCTAAAAGTAGCAAAGTTGGATCGAACAGTTGGATATGTGTGTGTGCATTCTTAAAGTTGCCTCCCACAGAAGTTCGTCAAACTACAGCATAAAAAAGTGCCCATCTCCTTATATACTGGCCAACATGTTCTCATTCTTGATACTCCTAGGCAAACAGTGATATCTCAATAGTTTCAGTTTTCATTTCTTTTAAATAAAATTATGTGCTTTTAAGATGCTCAAGCTATTTCGATTTCCTTTTCCATGAACTCTTCAAAGGTATTATTATTTACCTCTTTCTCTATGTTCTTGGTCATTTACTATTGCTTTATAGAATATATACACACACACATAATATGTATATATGTACATATATGCACATACGCACACATAATATTGTGATTTTTGTTGCAAATATTTTGTCAACTTCATGATTTTTCTTTGTTTTTAATGTGTATAATTATCATGCTGCAAATTTTATAATTGTGTAGTTAAATTTGTCACTGTTGTCTCATATAGACTTCTGTTTGTGTCATACTTGTAAAAGCTCTTACCCATGCCATTTTTCTTAATTTTTCATTTGGGATGTTCATTTTTTGATGTTAAAAACCATAAGATATTAGTGATTTTATGACTGCATGATGTGGCCACATTATAATGGATTTAAATTTTTCTGAACCTTTCTTAATTATTTATATTCACAGATGTGGCAGACTGGCTCCGACTCTCATTTTCATTAGCTAATGGCCTTAGAGTTCTCTTATCTTTTATGCTATCAGATATTCATATGCTCAGATTTAAGGTTTCCCACTATTTTGTTATTCATTGTTGAAATTTGTTGATGTTGTACTTGCCCTTCCAGTCTAGAATTTATCCATTAATTACCTCAAAACAAATTATCACATTTTTGCCATCGTATCAATATGGATAGCATATATTTTTTTCCTGTTAAATATAAGCTGAATATTTATTTTGCTAGTTGTATCTGATAACCTGTGTTCATTTATTATATTGTGTATGAAATAATTAAATTAATTAATATGAAAGATCTTCAGCAAGGTCACTGACCAGTCCTTATCCAAGCTAATTTGTTGTTTTTAAAAGCCACACCATAATCACTTATTTAACATTTGAAAAATGTGTAAATATTTGACTTCTCCAAATGTTAATACTATGTTCTGCCACTTGCGAACTCTTCTGTAGGCTGATGTGATAAGGCTTCTTTCTCATTTTGTTCTCCATCCTCATGGAAAAGATCCAGGAGGCTCTCTTCAAAGGAAGTCCAACTCAGACCAGCTCAGAAGAGAAAACTCAAGATTTGACCTAACGTTTTACACTTATTTCCTTTATTTAATCTTGTGTGCTCTGAACTCTTTTGAACTAAAGTAATATGTGCCATTTCCATTCTTTCCTGTGTGAATGCGGTTGCCGGAATGAAGTGTTACTACACTTGGTTAATGACAAGAGACACAAAATGATTCTCAGCTATTTTAGGACTTAGACTCCGTTTCATAAATATGAAGAGAATGTTTTATTTGACACTCAATTAGCCATACTAATTGGGATAAACAATAGCACAGGTAATCTCTGAGAGCAGGAAATGCCCTTCCCAGAATTCTTTTCAGAACAAGTATCCAAAATAGATATACCTCTCCTAGGCAATTGGTTTGTCTTTAACTTAGTTATAATGAATTGCATTACTGTTCAAGAACAAATTTGTGGCTCACCATCAGCCAGTGAACAAGACAGGCAGGCACTGTATGTACTAGTCTCATTTCTTACTCCATTTTACGTTTCTAGTCTTATTTTCCTTTTGCTGTGTTTTTCTCAATTTAATGTACTTACTTCGTAGTATTATATGCATTTTTATAAGCCACTTTATTTTTTTTAAGGTTTTATTTATTTATTTGACAGAAAGAACACAAGCAGGGGAAGCAGTAGGCAGAGGGAGAGGGAGAAACAGGCTTCCCACTGAGCAGTGGGCCCAACTACAACTACGTGGGGCTCGATCCCAGGACCCCAGGATCATGACCTGAGCAGAGGCAGATGCTTAACCAACTGACTAAGCCAACCAGGGCCCCCCTTTATAAGCCACTTTAACTTTGAAACAATATAGAAAATTTAAAAATAATAATACGTACATTATACACATGATAATACAAAAATAGATACACAGGTCAGAGAACCAACATGGGGGTTCCTCTAGTTGTTAAGTATGTCTCCTCTAACTATTCATTCCAGAACAGGAAATATCCCTGGGGTGAATTTGGGCACCGATTAGGCCCACTGGGAGATGGACCCAAGCCAAAATGCCATTAATTACCCAGTCTTCATAAGCCCCTTCTCTTGACATTTTATTTTTTATTTTATTTTGTTTAAATTCAATTAATTAACATATAGTGTATCATTATCTCTTGACATTTTAGGTGTTAATAATTGAATGTCAGTCCCCCCAAATCGGGTTATTTCCACTTCCCCAAAACACAGTCATCTGAGTAAATGGCCCCAGGTCCTGTTGGGGAAGGAAATGAGAAAGACTCACAATGAGGATCCTTGCTCAAGAGACTCGACCTCCTCTACATTCAAGGAGCTCTGGGGCTGTGAATTGGCTCAAGGCTGAGATTGGTTAAGGGGCTGTGACTCTGTACCGGGTGACTCAAGTTCTGTTTCTGTAAGCCAGACCTAAAGGTTTTCTGTTATACAAATCCAGTGAGACTTTCTTGGGCTGCCTATCTATTTCAGTCCTAGGGAAAAATGAAGTTATAAATGCCAGCTACAATCACATGACTAGTTGCAGAAACAGATAATAAGCATTTCTTCCTTAATAGGATATGAATATCCAATATCAATATTTTGTCATCTCTTATTCCTCCGCTACCTAACGTATAAATTCTGTCAACCTTATATTGCAGTATTAAATCACAAAATATGAAATAGTGAGTGTGACTTAGCTAAAAGAATGAATGAATATCAGCCCAAGATGAACAAAGGAAAATGTGAGACTTTGTGTATCCTCTTTTGGGAAGAAGGTCAATATGTTTCTGTGTGGATAAGTGTGCCATCTTCAATGGAAATACAAATTTGCTTCTGTCTTTCTCTGGACGTTAAATATGGTCAATAGAGGTGTGTATTGGATGCCAGGTTGTCAAAAGGATGGACTCTTGTGGGTTGTACTGTCAGCGGGGTTAAGCTGGGAACAGTATTTCCCAAATCCCCTACCATGTAGTGATTTTGAGTTAGAGCTGGCTAAAAGAGGAATCTCAGAAGATTTGGGGGACAGAAATTAATCAGTGGTCAAGACTTTTGGAAGGTCTTTCTGTAGTAAGATGTGATAATGGACAGAAGCTGAGGTACACAGTGGGTACCAGCCTGAAACTCACTTTTCTACATATAGCCCTTTTTCCTGCTGGTGGCCCTGCTGACCCAGAGACCCCAGGCCCACAACTAGACAACCAGCTATAGAGACAATAGATTTCTAAAGACCTCTCCTCAAATACCCCTTTGCCATAGCAATATGGTGGCTGGGCATGCTTGGCTTGTCAGACATATCAGTGACTCCCCTGATCCTCCAATTCCCCTTCCAGACCTTTATGTCCTCAGTCTCTCTCACAATAGTGTGAGATCTAACTTCAGTAATAACTTCACCTATAACACCCAGTGAATCTGTTCTGACTGAACCATGGCCAACATAAATATTATCTATTGATTTTCCACAATAAAAAAAATGAGAATGTATTCCCTTTTTCTCCTGTTTCTTCCCTACACACCATCCCCCCATCTTTCAAGTATGGTTAGATCAATATCAAGTGGTCACGTTATTATGACTGGTGTGATTCAGAGCCGTGTTGTGTAGTAATTTTTAACTACGGTTACTTTCCTGTGCAACTTCTTGTTTTCTCTGGAATTATCACTACCTTGTTTTCTCTTCTGTAGAGTTTTCTGTGTCTTCCCAGAAATTCAATGCAAACATTCTTCTGGTACTCTTAATCACTTCTTAATATGTTTATTCATACCAAGTAGACCACCAGTTTCATCTTCTTGAAGTTCCTCTTGAGGACTCTAGCATGCTTCATCTGAACCGGTTACCCTTTGGGCCGGATACACAGTTGTCATTCTGGGATGTCCTCTCACTATCTTCCTAGGAATTCCTTTCCCTCTCACCTCTGGTGGATTTTCTGTTTCCTGTGTCCCATGTCTTCCTCTTTCCTAGTTAATCCTTCATGGTGGTGAAGGACATTCTCCAAGAGTTTCTTGAAAATTTTGTAGGGAGTCCTGCGTGGCTCAGTTGGTTAAGCATCTGCCTGCGGCTCAGGTCATGACCCTAAGGTCCTGGGATGGAGTCCTGCATTGGGCTCTTTGCTCAGTGGGGAGCCTGCTTCCCCCTCTGCCTGCAGCTCCCCCTGCTTCTGCACTCTCGCTCTTTCTCTCACAAATAAATAAATAAAATCTTTAAAAAAGAAAAAAAGAAAAATTTCGTATAGGAGGAAATTTTTTTGAGACTTTGTGTGTTTAAAAATGTCCCTAGTCTACCCTCACAACTGGTTACGTGGCTGAATATAAAATTTTAGATTGAGATTATTTTTCTTTAGTAGTTTGAAGACATTACCCTGCTGTCTTTTACCTTTCAATACCACTTTGACAAGGCCAAAGCCATTCTAATCACTGATTCTTTTTTATATTCTTGTCTGTAGTCCCCTCCCAGAAGCTTAGAAGTCTAAAATATCACTGTCAGTACTTTGTTGTGGATCTTTTTCATTATTCTTGCTGGAGGTTTAATGGCCCTTTAAACCTGCAAATTCATGTCCTTCAGTTCTGTAACTGATCTTTGGTTATTTTGTTGGATGATCTCTGTCCCTCCATACACATTTGCTCCCCTCTTTTTTTTGAATACCTGTTGTTCAAATATTGAACGTTTGAGTGGTCTTTTAATTTTCCTATATTTCCTCTCCTATTTTTCATCTCTCTGTCTTTTTTCTCTACTTTCTGTAATATGGACTCAACTTTATCCTTCAGGTCATAATAAAGAATTTTCCATTACCCTTCTCATTTTTTTTTAATTACAAGAACTCTCTTTCTCTTTTTAAAATTTTCTTTGTTTATTCCAGTTGCTTTTCTCTGCATTTATTTTGGTCTTTTTAAGGATTTTCTTTATAGTTGACCATTCTTGGCTATTTGTTTATATTTTAAAATGAGAAATTTAAAAAACGCATCATTTGGGTGATGCTTGTCAACTTGAGATTTACTATATAGGAAAAATGGGCCATAAGTAAATTGAGGCATTTTGTGAAAGAAATCAAAATATATTTATTTTGAAATATAAATATATTGATAAATAAATCAAAATATATTTATTTTAGTTATTCTCCCTAGGGTTGGTCAGATTTCCCAGAGAAAATTTCCCTAATATTCTGCCAAGAAGGACATTTGGGGGTTAGGCAATAGTCTTTATTCCTCCTACTTTGAGAATTTTTCCCTCTTTTAGAGAAAATATTTTACCTTAGATTTAGTAAGGTTTCTGAAGAGTGCAAAATTAAAGGCATAAAAGTGTTCTACTGATATGTGTCTCCATATACTGTTTTATTCACTCAACAAATAATTATTGAAGTCCTATATATTGACGCTGTAAAAGATGCTGAAGATACAGTAGTGAGAAAGGAAGACAAGATCACTACCCTTATGGTGCTTATATTATATCGTATATATTATATTGTATACATATTACTGAGAAGGGATAAACAATAAAAAGTAAATAAATAAACAAGAGATTGTCCTTGCTTCCCAAAGTGTTCACTTGATTTTTGTACTTTTTATTTTGATGCAATTTCCAAAAAACCCCAAATACCTTTCCCCAAATATCACCAATTATTTAAATTTCACTGCATTTGTTTAATCATTCACTTTATCTCTACAGCTACGTATATTTTTTGAGACCAATGATGAGTAAGTTTTAAATATGGTCTGTTACTCCTAAATACTCCAGTGTATACTTCCTAAGAGGAAGAACATCCACTTACATAATTTCAACATTATCAAAATTAGGGAAGCTAACATTGATGTAATATCATTATCTCACTCACAGCCCATATATATGCAAATGTTCTTAGTTGTCTAACATGCCCTTTATAGCTACTTGTTCCCCAGGTTAGGAGGGAATCCAGGATCACATACTACATTTAGCTGTCATGCCCCATTGTCCTCTTTAATCTGAAACTTTTTTGTCATCCATGGTCTAGATATTTTTCGAGAACAATTTTTTTTTTAATGTCCCTTCGTTTGGATCATAATTAGATTCAGCTTATGCCCTTTTTAGGAGGAATACTATGAAATTAATGCTGTGGCCTCATCAGGGCATCATATCAAGAGGAACATGATACTGATCTCTCCCATTACCCATTACTTGGCTAAGATATTGTCCATCAGGATCCTACATGGTAAAGTCACTATTTTTCCTTTTGACATTAACAATTAATTTATGAAAAACACTTTGGGACCATATAGCTATTTTCTCCCTCATCGAATGTTCACTCACTATTTTTGTCATCCCTCAATGGTTCTTGTCCAAATCAACTATTACTCTGACAACTGCTAAACGGTGACTTTCTAAATACATTATTTCTTCTACATTAGTTGTTTGTCTATTGTAAGAAAAAGGTTTCTCTTCTCCCAGATCAATTGATTAATATCAGTATGGACCCATGGATTCTTATTTTGTACAATGAGTTATATTGTATTATTGTATTTATTTTGATTCTCAATTTGTCCCAGATTTGGCCTGTGGGAGAATCTTAAGCGTGGTTCTGTGTCCTTTTCACATGTTCCAACATTCTTCAAGTATTTTTTCAATTTTAGGCACAACCATAACTTTCAAACTTATCTTGTGTTTTCCTTGTTCCAGCCCTGCAATGAACCTTTTCTCCAAAAAGCCCTGGTTCTATTTAGCGGAGAATTATATCTGGAAACCAAGGTCTGGGTGCCGGATTTATGCAATGCAAGTAGTATCATAGCTTCTAGTTTTTCTCAGCATCAGAGTTAAAACCATGAGTGAGTTCTTTATGTATACTCCCATTCCCATCCAACAACACACAGTTCATTCTAGCCTTCTCCCTTTCCCTGTTTGTAACTTGCTCTGCAACAGTGATAAATATAAATTGGAAATAAATATAAAAGCCATTACTGCTGTTGTGTGAGTATCAAGAAAGGCTTTATAGAGATGATTGATATATGATCTTGGTTTTGAAGGCTGAATAGGATTTTATCAGGGAAGCAAGAAAGGGCATTTGAGTCACAAGTGATAGAAAACAGAGACATAAGGGAAACAGTTGTCTAATAAACCAGTATGCTACTGGGGTAGGGTATGGAGTGAGTTACAGAAGATGAGGGTTTAAACTGGCAAAGTGAATTGCAGACAGACTGTTGGTGTAGGTAACAAGAAGGAATTTTATCAGTATGAATTGAGGATTTTTTTTTTTTAAGTAGGAGGTGTAACATATTCAATTCTACCTTAGGAAGATAATTATTTCAGCAATACTGAAAAGGCACTGGAGGGAAACCAATTCAGAAGGTAGTTATTATATATATATTTCCTCATATATGGCATATGACTACACTACGTATGATATATTATACACACACAGTTGATTTTCATGGTAGTTGTGTTCTATAAGGTTACCATGACCACTAACCCATTGTTCCTAGGAGAAATACAGTATTCAGTTCCTGTAAGCCTCTGTTCACGTTTAATCAACCAATCAGTACACAACCCTATTTTATGTGTGTTTCTGTTTAAAGACATTTTATTTAAGACACTGTTAATTCATTAACATCAAATTCACAGCAATAGCACTATAACTCACACCTGAAAGAGGCTTAATTAACACATGTATTTTCTTCATAAGACATCGTGGCCTCCCTGCGCCAGGGAACACTAGACAGCGCTTCAACTATATGCTTGGGACCCATTAGAAACAGCAAAATCACCAACAGAAAATTTCCCAAATAGAAAAAATCTGGTACTAAATAGATTGCAAAAAGATACCTGTCCACAGGAGGGGAGCTGCAACAAGAAGGCAGAGTGTCCCTTGTTCAACCTCAGTTGGAAACATGCACATCAGATGACTCATGAATGTGAAAGTGCTATAGATATTGATTTTGAGGTTACGAATAAATGTTAGTGAGTGGGCAAATTTGCAAATACAGAATCCAAAAAAAGCGAGTGTCATCCATATATCCACATACATACCTATGTATGAAACCAGACCAGTGCAATGTTGGTGGAAATGGCAAGGAAGGACTGGTCAGTTAAATGTGGGAACACGGAGAGGTAGAAGGCAAGGATGATGCTGGAGTTTCTATTTAGGAAAACTGGGTGAATGTTAACAATATTACCAAAAAATATAATCCCATAAAAGAGTCTGAAGGAGAAAGAACACAATTTTGGAAATGAAGAATTTTAGAACACGGACAACATCCTGGTAGAGCCAACAGGTGATCCGTGATGACACGGAACTGGAACACCTTACAAAGGCCAGAGCTAGAGACAACATTTGATTATTGGGTACAACACAGAATATGACTGAAACCAAAGGAATAGAAGAAATTGCCAGGGTAAGGAGGCAAAAATGCAAAGAGAAAAACCTTGGGGAAAAAATGAAATTTAAGGTATGTAGAGGAAGAGAACCAATGAACAAACCAAGGAAAAAAATTGGAGGGGGAAGGAATCAAATCAAAGGGGATTATGAGAATAAAAACAAGGCTAGTAAATGTTCCCTAAGGAGGAGAGGAAGTAAAGGAAATATGTATACAAACATGTATGTAATACAATTCTAAACAGGCAACATTATTTGAGTATTTCATACCCCTCACCTGTATCACACTGTAATTTTTATCATGCTTTCAGATGGTAGACATAATTTAAAATTGGAAAGAAAGATGTCCCAGAACTACACCAGAGTCCAAATGGACCAAGATGACAGTATTTGGGAGGAATCAGAAGCACCTTAAACTATCAATTGCAAGACAGAGAAATAAAGATGTTCATCAGAGATCATGAGAAGTTGATCCATGACATCACATCAAAAAATGTAGGTCTATCCACAAGCCAAGTACAATGAAAGAATAGGACAGAAAACTGGGAGAGAACACAACAGAAAGAATCAGGAATGATGAAGCACAGACCAGATTTTTCAGAGAGAAGACTTCCAGTTCCCAGCAATGGCAGGCTACATTATTTGAACCAACTCTTCTGCGGAAAACAACTAAAAAAATGCTGAATATAATAAATATCTTTCCAACAGCCACAAAGAGCTAACAAGATAGTAAGGAATAACGGGCCAAAGAACCCAGGATGTTGAGTGAGCACAAAACTCACTTTTCATCCCAAGGCTATTTACCCAACATAAAAATGTGAATTACCATTTCCTCCGGAAAGGGCAGGTTTTTTGTGGAAAGAGAAATAGAAATTCAAATTGAAGGTAGATATTAATTGAGGAATTAAATAGGAGCCCCTCCTTACAATAACCTGGTACCCCAGCTATACACTTAGAGTCAGGGTTGTTCAGCAGTAAACCAGCCCTCATCACATCTTGCATCCAGATTTATATCACCTGGGTGGTCTAGAGACACTCAAGCACTGAATTTGAATTAAGGTGATCCTGGGCTGATAGTCCCCCCAGGTGCTGGCAGAAGCAAATTCAAAACTTGCCTGGGAATAAAGTACCCCATCCTAAAGTCACATTATTCCTACAAATGATTTTTCAAATACAATAACCAGCACAGAATAAAAGAGAAGCAGACATACATCCAAGAGTTACTGTGGACAAGAAACAACAGACGACATAAAGAGACCCACAAAGACTCCATATATCGTTATCAGACGAATGATAAAATAGCTATGGTTTAATGTGTTAAAGGAAAAAAACAAGCTTGACAATATCTGCAGGGAATAGGATTGACAGTGAGTAAGATAGGAAGAAAAGGCTAAGGACAGTAAAGTTTTGGGGAGAAAAGAACAGATTCTCTTTGCATCCATACATGCCTATATAATGAATAAAATCCACAACTACACCGTCATTTTTACCAAAATGCATTATTAAACCTCTACTATGTAGCAGATAGCTGTTGTTTTTGCAAGTCTATTTTCCATTCTCCCTTCCTCTCAAACAGCAAGTGAATTTTCTTTAGTAACACACATGCTCTGTCCATTTACAAGGAGGGCCCACCTTCGGTGGTAGGTAACATGATGCCCCTACCCAACCATTTGAAACACTCCATTTCCCTACTGTTTTCCAAGGCAGACCAATGAAAGAACTTTTGCTGGAACTTCTGAGGTTGAGAAACTGGTAGGCTGTGAGTCTGTGAGGCTATCTCGGAGCCATGAGGAGGAGGGAGCCCGCCTGTAAACAAAGCCAACAGCAAGAAAAGAAAAGCCAAGGAAAAGAAACAGATTCTAGATGACTTTTTTTTAGAGAGAATGCCCGAGAGCGGGGTTGGTGGAGAAGAGGGGGAAGTTTAGGGAGAGACTCTTAAGCACAGAGCCCTACACAGGGCTCCATCTCACAACCCTGAGATCACAACCTGAGCTGAAATCAAGAGTTAGCCACTTAACGAAATGAGCCAGCCGGGGCGCCCCTAGATGACATCTTTTCAATAGCTAGATTCTATGCCTATAGGCCTGACACTTTTCCATTTCCATCTTACTCCCTTTTCCTGCTCAAGCCAGTTTGAGCTGGGTTTCTATAACTTGCAAACAAGCGTCCTGGTATATAAGAACTAGATTCAGAGCCCTGGTCGAGTCACCAAGAATAAAATATCTGAAAGAGAGAAAAAGAATCAGTTAATGAAGGGGAACAGAAGTTTTTTAAAGAGGAAAAGATTTAAAAATGAGCCTGATGATGGGTATTAAGGAGGACACGTATTGCATGGAGTACTGGGTGTGATACATAAACAATGAATCTTGGAATGCTGCAGCAAAAACTTATGATGTATTTTATGGTGACTAACATAACACAATAAAAAAAATTCAGATAATAAGACTGATCTATTGCCAACCCATCCTAATAATAATCTGCTCCTACTGAATTTCCATAACACAATAATTATCCTTTTCTGGCACTTAAAACATTTTACCTTATATTGTAGCTGACTTTGCATATCTTTATCTCTCCTGCAAATCTGCATACCCTGGGGAACAAATAATCATAGGATTTCAGAGTTATAAAGTACCTTGGACAAACTTAGTAGAATCTTATTTCATAAATTGAGGTAGGGACCATATCAGTTTTATCTTGGTGTCCTAGATGTATTTAGGAAGTAATATTGATTAACTGAAGGAATGAGTTAATGAAATTAAAAGAGAAGAGGGTATAGGAGAGAAGATAAATTAAGAAAAAGTGACAGAGGAGCGCCTGGGTGGCTCAGTGGGTTGAAGCCTCTGCCTTCGGCTCAGGTCATGATCTCAGGGTCCTGGGATCGAGCCTCGCATAGGGCTCTCTGCTCAGTGGGGAGCCTGCCTCCCCCTCTCTCTCTGCCTGCCTCTCTGCCTACTTGTGATCACTCTCTCTCTGTCAAATAAATAAATAAAATCTTTAAAAAAAAAAGTGAGAGATACAATTAATAAAATGTATGTATTTCGGGAAAGGGAGAAGAAGAGACATTGGAAGACAAAGAAAAAGAGAACAAGAATAAGAGAAGGTAGAGGAAATCAGGAATACTGAGCAATATTTGTATGAGTCTCTGGTTGTGAGCCGTATTATAATGCTTATGTTTTAAAACTTTGACCCTTCTAAATTTTCTCTGCTTATGCAAATAATACAATTTATTTTTTTACTATCCTGAGTGCACACCAAACAATGGGAAGAAGGAACGCCGGATGTATACTTCTGGGCTGGAAGAGTCCTGATTTGAATCATGGAAGTAGGATGGATTCTGAAGGCATCCTAGACCGACCAGTCATAGATTTATAGAGCTCCTTCGTGATCATCCTGGTAGACTGTACTGTGATTTTCAATTATTTGTTTCCTCTTTCCTTTAGAGTAATTAATTATCTTACCCATTGCCATGGAAACCGCAGTGATGTGTGGAAGAAGTACGCCTCTCTGCCCCACCGATGTCACTCTTAGCCATGTGATTTGCTTTCATCGACAGCATATGTGACTCCTGCGACATCCCAGCAGAAGCTTTAAGAGCCATGGTGAGTATCTCTTCCTCTTTTTCTTTAGGTGTGAAAATGACATGTTTCAAAGGCAATCTGCTCCTTTATCCAGGATCCTTGAGTAAGAGGATCACAGGCTGCAGTGCGACAGGGGACCCTCCGACCCTCTGTTATTCTAAGTTACCGAGATTGAGGAATCATTTGTTACCAAAGCAGAGCTGACTTATACATCAGTAAATTGCCTCTGATGCACAAACAGCAGTATTTTTTAAAGTAAATTCCTGAGTTACTTTGTTTCCAGGACTATATGCTCTGAGATAAAACTCGTTCAGGAAAAAAAAAAAAATGCCATGTTCGAAAAATAATTTTGTCTGTTTATAAACCTTTTTAATTTCTCTCTACCTATGTGGTACATGAAAGACAGCTACAAAAATTGGTCCATAATCTGTATAATCACAGATCCACAATGCCTGACAGTAATAAAACAAAATCACCATAAATTCTCCCAAAAGACTTAGATTGCTTTGTTCTCATGCAGGAAAAATGGACTTTACTTTTAAATGTTAAAAAAAAAATCATAAGGCAGCCTGTGTGTATAGGGAAGACCACCCCTTTCTTTCTTCACCACTACCACCATAAAAATATTTACAGACTATAAATATCTTGGTTTCAGGACCCAACTGGTCATCTGATAGTTCAGTAATAGTCTCAGTGCAGAAAGAAAAATATGTTTCTTGGTTTTAGAGGAAGGAAAAGGAAAACAACTCCAATAGTTGCATTTTTTACTTCCAATCTGCAAAGGCAATGTTTTCTTTCATGAAAAACCAGTGAAGCAAGGCTCGCTTGAATTTTTATATAAATCTTAAAAAAAGCAATGTACTATAGGGCAATACCACCTCAGAAAAGATGGGTTTTCCATTCAAAAGGCTGATAATAATGAGCAGGCATGCTACCAGAAATAGAGAATGTACATGAGCACATATAGATTGAGCCAACCTGTGATATAGCCCTCCTTCTCAAAAATTTGAAATTGCTTTTCCTCTAAATCTAAAAAAGAATAAATTTCATTTTCCCCTTTCCTTTCAAATCACAGAAAAAGAAAGTAAAAACTGGAGAAAAAATAAAGGGATGGCTTTTTTAAGTCATTGGAATTTGAGTTTCAGAAACATTTTGCTATTTTGTTTTCCAAAAGGCTAGATACACATAAAAATAAGAAGAAAAATATGCTGTTCACTGCATCTGAATCCTCATCTTTCAAACTGGACCTGTTTGCGAGTGTCAGTTAGATCCTGCCAAGTCTAGAAGCTGTATTCCTGCTGGAAAGTCCTAGCACGAGAATATCAAATTTCTTCTGGAGCGGACCCACTGCAATTTGCTAATATTCTTAAGGTGAGAGGTCCAATTCGGTTTGCCAACTGCACCCACCAAGTTGGTTTTGGAAGATGTGGACTGTTGGGTGTTCAGGAAGAGATTTTTTAGGTTCCCAAATGTTTTCTATTTGTTTGTTTGTTTTTAAATACTCACCCATCAAATGAGTGGGTTAGATTTCCTTTCCTGTTTGGGAAAGAATCTGTTCTTTCCCCCTTTTTGGTGGCAATTCATTATTTTTACAAGATTAATCACTGGCCATAAATCTCATGTGTCTAAGATACTTGGCCTGCTCTTTGCTGCATCACTATAAAATATTAGTAAATCTAATATAACAGATTGTGTCATCCAATGTATGCATTTTTGAAAGTGGAAGCCAAATGTAAGTAAATTGAATTGGCTGACTTCTAAGAACCAGAGAGCTGTATGAGGTAGTTTGGACTGAGTACAATCTCAGCCTACCTCCATTCTGCTCTCCCCCCTTCAGAAACAAGTTCTTTCATTGCAAGCCCCTCATTGCTGGGACGGTCATCTTTGCTGACCACAAAGGATCATTCTGCAGCCTGATGAACTGGAGTTTGGGCTCTTCCATTGCGTTTCCCCCCATATCTCATTGTACAAAACCCTGCATCAGCTTTGCCCCCCAATGCAGCTGCTCTGCAGGTGTGCATTCTCCCCAACTCCAAGCACAACAACTCCCCATCAGGTCCAATCAGACTTCTGATTGGACAGGTCCAATCAGACTTCTGATTGGACCTGATATTTTTGGAAGAAGAGAATGTATCCCCTTCTTCCTTGTGTGCCCCTTTCTACCCAGGCCATCATCTGATGCAGCGGTCACAAACTCAAGCTGCTATTCAGGATCAAGTGGGGAACATAAATGAGTAAAGTGAGTAGGTGGGGACTGTGGGGAATTACAAATTATGTATGTCCCATCCAGAGAGGGCAGTCACCAATGAGTTCTGGCCATATTTTTTCCCATAAGCATTTGATCTTTGAAGGCCAAATCTTTTCTTTTTTCAAGAACAATGGTATACCAGCCAAGATTCAATCAAGGAAACTATACAAATCAAATTTTTATGACATATCCCAATTGCCACAGGTAACTAACTAGCTTAACTTTTTAAATACACACACATGCATATGCACATTGTTTACTAAATTAAGACTGCGGGTCTCTACTTTGTGATAGTGAATGACATTTCTTCCCACATGTAAATGGATAGAGTTGACCTCTTAAAATATTTTGCTGAAGGTACAGTCTCTACTTTACAGGATTGCAGGACACATTCAGCTCAGTAATCTCAGGCTACTTTACTTTGTAACTATTCATTTATTTACTCATTCATCCATCAAACATTTATGGAGTGCCTCTGCTAGGGGATGAAGAGAAATAGGGTACAGTATCCGCCTTCAAGGAACTTATGAACTACCCAGGGAGTCTGACATATAAACTAAGTTAACACGGGTATAGGAATTTGTTGAATGCAGAGACAAACCGTCATTGGGTTGTTTTCAAAATCAGTTCTCAAAACTACAATGCCGCACAATCTTCCACCAACCTCCAGCACCCACCTCCTCCAACCCACCCACTCTTTGTATCACATACGCTAATTACTGTGCAGCTGAAGGAGCTAGCTGTGTCTGCTGACTGCTCCATGCTCACTAAACTCCAGGACTCTACCCCATTGTGCACGTCAGGAAGTCAGTTACCCAGGCCACCTTCTCAGACACGTGGCGAATGTGAATGAGCAAACACAACTGAAAACAGAGAGAAATAGTGTTTCCTGTTGCTCTCACTTTTCTCATCCTGATTTTTCCCTTATCCTTTATCCCCCACCCTCCCCTTACCTAGTACTCAGTGCTCATCTGCAGGTAGAACATAGCAAAATGCCTAGCATAACTTCTAGCTATTAGAAAATAATGTAGTGAAAGTCAATCTCCCTCTAAAAAAGCAATGCCTGTGTCATTGTCCTTTGAGATGTCCCACCTTAAGCCCTAAAATGCAAATCGGTATTCAAATACACTAGCACTGAGGAATGGCATTAAAATAGAAGGGTTTTCAGATGTCTTGGAATTATTCTCTCTCTGTACTTCACAGTTGAGTTTTGGGGTCCTTACATAGTTGAAAATCAACAAGTCAAGAGTTTTTACTATCATCCAGAATAAATGATAAGCTTTAGTTAAGGAATAGCTGATGTTCACTGAGTACCTTTTATGTTTCAGGTACTACTTTAGAGGGTTTATGTTGTCTAATGCGATAATTTAATTCTTACAATTTATAGTGTTACTGCACTTCCGGATGAGCAAACAGACTTGGAGAAATTGAGTAACCTATGCAAAATCACACAATAGTCAGTGGTAAAGACCCTGGGCCCTTGCTCCTCCCCACTAAACCACACTGATACTTTAAAGCAGACACAGAGTAGATCCTTGCTCACTTAGTTATGATTTTACATGTATAGATCCCCTAGTTGCCACCTGATCTTTAGACCTAAGAAGTAAAAATACCAGAGACCAAATAACTTCAAAGACAGTTGCATCAGACCAATGTCTCCTAACCAGGCTGCATGGTCACAGAAAAGACATGGGGTAAAATGCCTATGAATTGTTTTCCCTGAAAATAAGCAGGACCTGGTAATAAGTATAATCAGAAGATAATAACAGTTATTCTCTTATAACTCATTGCAGGAGTAAAGTGGTATCACTAAGACCGACAATGGATGAATCTGACATATATCCATTTTACAGTACAAACAACTTGTCATCGGTTGTTACAAACATCAACCATCAACACCCCTGTACAGTTCAGCCTCTCCATAAACCTCCTTGGCTCAGATGCCTACTTACTCCCACCCACTACACACAGGTTACATCCATTAAAGTAGTGCATGTACTGAAGTAGTTACATATCTGCTGTATGCTTTATACCCAGCAAGCTCCATTACTCTGACAAATTGTGAGTGCAAAGAAACCAGGCCTATACCACCTTCTTAGGTCCTCGGTTCTGCACCGAATAACACAGATTCTACAGACCACCAGAGGGTCTGCTATGGACCAGATTCCCTCCCACCCATTTCCCGTAAGTCCATAGTCTAGAACTCCAATGAGATAGGATGTGGGTATCCCTAATGCAACCACAGAAGGAAGTAGGGGAGTAATCACTAGGCCTTAATTTTCACTGTGAAAACTCTCAGCAGGAAAAAAATGTCAAGACAAGAGTAGAGCCTAGCCCTTTCCCTATGACTCTGAGCTGGTACCCAACTCAAGCTTTTTTACCAGATCTAAAAACCCTTCTATTCAAGATTTCCTTCACTCTTCTCCCTGTAGCATATGCATTATGTAGCGATTTGCATTATTTGGAATAATCTTGCCACATGATGAGCTCTTGTCCGGGATCCTCCCGGAAGGAGCCCATGGTGAAGCACACTTCTTCCTGCCTAGTGCGCCTACACTTGCTGTTGGGACATTCTGCTTCCAAATTCTGTTAATCTGCGATGGCGAAGGAGACCTAAATGAAATATTCCCTGACCCATTATAGAGTCCCCATCCTTTGCCCCCAGCCTAGACCCTCAAAATTAGGGGATGTTGACGGCATTTTTCCAGGATATCTGCCATTTACTTTGTGAAACGATTCTACTTTCTTTAAAGGGACAGTTGTAACCCCTTAATATCTTCTTTTAATTTGGTCCAATCTGCAATGGACATAGCAAAAATTCATGAAAGTTCATAAGATACAGTCTTCTTTCAAATTTTATGGATATCTAGGGCACCTGGGTGGCTCAGTCGGTCAAATGTCGGCCTTCAGCTCAGGTCCTGATCTCAGGGTCCTGGGATTGAGCCCCAAATCAGGCTCCCAGCAGGCTCCTTGCTCAGCAGGGAGTCTACTTCTCCCTCTCCCTCTGCCCCTCCCCCAACTCATGCTCTTTCCCTCACTCTCAAATATATAAATAAATAAAATATTTTTTTAAGATTAAAATCTTATGACCGTCTTCTTTATTCTTTTATTCCTTTGGTCATTTCAGGTGAGGATGGGAGGATTCTATGACACTTGTGTTCATACTACCATCTTCCCCTAAAGTCTCAGATTTCTTCTGTTCCCTTGCTTACAAAGCCATACCCAACTGACCTTCCATCTTTGGGGACTTTTGATTAAAATATTGATTTTCATTAACTGCAGTTTTCTGATGCTCAAAGAGGGCTTTTGTACACAGAAAGTAATATTTAGAATTACAGGGGACTTGGGGTGCCTGGGTGGCTCAGTCAGTTGAGCGTCTGCCTTTGGCTCAGGTCATGATCCCAGGGTCCTGGAATACAGCCCCTCGTAGAGCTCCCTGCTCAGCAGGAAGTCTGCTTCTCTCTCTCCCTCTGCCTCTCTCCCAGGCTTGTGCTCTCTCTCTAAATAAATAAAATCTTAAAAAAAAAAAAAAGAAGAAGAAGAATTACAGGGGATTTAAATATTCAATATAATAAATTTCCCAATTTAAAACCAAAATTGTCCTGAAGGTTTTAAATCTACTTGAATGATTCTTTTATTGTATCTAAAAATCCAGCACATTTTATGTAAAATAAAAATGATAATTTTCAGGAGAATCTTTAATGTTTGGTCAAATAATGTAGAATATACCAAATTCTACTTAAACCACTTAATTTATGGACTTAATTCAGTTCCCTAAGCACTGTAAACTGCATTTCAAATTAGTGTATTTCTTTTCTTTTAAGTGCTTGATCAGGCAGGTACACAGCATTTCTAGGCAAATCCTTTCTAGCATTTACACAACTATTTTTAGTTTTTCTCAAATTCTTTTATTTATTTACTTTTTAGAGAGAGAGGTAGAGAGCATGCACATGACAGGGGAGGGGCAGAGAGAGAGGGAGAGATAGAATCTTAAGCAGGCTCCATGCCCAGTGCAGAGCCCACCATGGGGCTCAGTCTCACCACCTTGAGATCATGACCTGAGCCAAAATCAAGAGTTGGAAGCTTAACCGACTAAGTCATCCACGTGCCCCTCAAATTCTTTTAAATATTTCAATAGTCAAGTTAGCCAAGAAAGAAAACATATCTTTTCAAAATAAAAAAAAAACCTCCAAACTATGCAAGTAATAAATATACACTATTTACCCAAGATGTAATAAATAAATAAATAATTGATTCAATAGTCTTTTAGAATTCAGGCATATTTTCTGAACAACTTTAGGCTTAAAATAACAGACCTAGTATCCGTCTTTTAAAGTTGGAATCACAGGGTTAATTTCTCAAACTCTCTAGCATTTCAAATTCTCTTTAACACAACAAACTATTTGTATAACAGCATGAATGGATTATTCTGGGTTAACACAAAAGGAGTTAAACTATGGAATTGATTTAATCATCACCTGAATAATATAATTAATAAGATAAACTTGAGAGCTACATATCAAACTCCAAACCCCCAAACGAAAAATGTACATTCTTCACAAAACAGCAATGGGAACCCTGACAAAAACTGACCATGTATTAGGCCACAAAGAAATCATCAATACTTTCTACAAAAGGGAACTTAGTAGGCAATGTTATAGATCCAAAATACAATGAAACTCAAAGTGAAAAATAAAGACCAAATAAAAGAAAACCATTGGTTTAGAAATTTAAAATTACTTTTCTAAATAATTATTGGGTGATAAAAATCAAAATTGCAATAAAATAATATTTTAATAGCAATAATTGGTACCAATGCATAATAATCTGACAATATCTCTTACTGACTCCCCTTTTTGTTGTCATTTACCTCTTGATCAAGCTTTTGCATTCATCAGTAACTTTAGTACCTGGCTGGCTGTTTTCCTATCACTTATTTTCATCATTCTCAGTGAATTTAACTTCATATAAATAATTCATGCAACACCCAGGTGTTTCAGCTTTTGACTTCCTAAATTGACATCTTGGCTTCTTCCACCATTAAAAAAAGTAAATTTCTTTCTAAGTTGCATTGGAAATGCATTACAAGAGTATCCTTCATGGTATTATATCATTCATCCCATAATAAGTACTACACTAAGATAGTTTAAATAGGTCCTATAAGGTTGCCTGACTCTATCACTACTTAGTTATTATATCCATTTTAACACTGCCTGCTGAAAGTACAAGTATTTTATTAGCAAAATAAAATGATATTAAATGCTGAAATGTAACTGAAAAGACTCTTAATGATCATTCTTAAAACAAATACATTAAAAACCTATAAGTAAATACCTGATTTCTAGTATCACAATAAAACTACTTCAAAACACAAACTCCTCCAGCTTCTACAGTCTCTATTATGCTGGATGCATAGTTTACATTATTATATAGTTATTGGCAGACTGACAAATCAACGTTTGCATGTTAGTTGCCCTTATTTACTAGATACTTCTAACAGTGTCTAAGAATAGTAATGAAAGGGGTGCCTGGCTGGCTTAGTCAGTTAAGTGGCTGACTCTTGATTTGGGCTCAGGTCATGATCTCAGCGTCCTGGGATCAAGGCCCCTGTTGGGCTCCCTGCTTGATGGGGAATCTGCTTGAGGATTCTCTCTCTCCCTCTGCCTCTCCCCCTTCTCTCTTTCTCGCTCTTTGTCTCCCTCCCCCGCTTAAAAAAATAAATAAATCTTTAAGAAAAAAAAAGAATTTTAGTGATGAAATATTGATAAAGACATATAAGATCATACCCATCCACAAGGAGATAACTAACAGGAGAGAAAAGAATAGCGAAGATGAAAAACAAAAGAATAATTGATTTATGGCATGTTGAATTTAAGTATATGAGGTTTTTAGGTAGGCGTTCTATTAATCTGCACATATCAATCACTAACTGACTTACCTAGAGAGGGGAGTATTTTTCTTATACAAGAAAACAAATATATGGCTACAGATAGGCAGTGCAGCGGTGCAGTGGCCCCATGATATTATCAATATCCCAATCTACTTCTCTCTTAAAGCTCTGCCATTCTTAGCACTTAGCTTTCATTCCTTTGATCATTTTATAAACACAAGACGACTGCTTCATCTACAAGTTCTAGTCTAATTTCTAGAAAGATGAAAGAGATAAAACTCATAGGATTATATCAAGATGCAGAAAAAAGTATTTGACAAAATTCAACATCCTTTCACAATAAAACTCTCAACAAACCGAGTCCAGAAGGACTGTAATAAAAGCCATATATAACAAACCACAGCCAATGTCATACTCAATGGTGAAAGGTTGCAAACTTTTTCTTTAAGATCAGGAATGAGATAAGGGTGCCCTTTCTCATTACTGCTTTTCAACATAGTACTGGAAGCCCTGGCCAGAGCAATTAGGTAAGAAAAATAAATAAAAGACATCCAAATCAGAAAGAAAAAAGCAAAATTTTCTGTCTGCAGCTAACATGGTCTTATGAATGAAAATTCTAAAGACTCTACCATAAAAAAAAACTCTACAAAAAACCTGTTAAAGTGGAAAAGTGGTGGCCAGGGAACTGGGAGTAAGGAAAATAGAGAGGTGTTGGTAAAAGGCCACAAGCTATAATATGAATAAGGTCTGAGGATCTAATATACAACCTGGTGATTACGGCTATAACATTGTATTGTACAACTGAAATTTTCTAAGAGATTAGAACTTAAATGTTCTCATCAAGAAGGAAGGAAGGAAGACAGGGAGGGAGGGAGGAAGGAAGGGAATGAAGGGAGGGAAGGAAGGGAATGAAGGGAAGGAAGGAAAGGAAGAAAGAAAGAAAGAGAAGGGTTAGACTGGAGGAATCCTTTCACATTGTACATATATTATACATCCTATGTATACATATATCAAGTCATCATGAGGCACACTTTAAATATCTTATAATTTTTCAATTATACTTCAATAAAGCTGAAAAAACTTTTAGAACTAATAAGTGAATTCAGTTGCAGGATATAAAGTCAACATACAAAATCAGTTGTATTTCTATACAGTAACACTCAACTATCTGAAAAAAAATTAAGGAAAACAATCCCATTTACAACAGCATCAAAAACAATAAAATGGTTAGGAATAAATTTAACCAAGGAGGTGAAAGACCAGTACACTGAAAACTGTAAAACCTTGATGAAAGAAATAGAAGACACATATAAATGGAAAGATTTCCCATGCTTATGAATCAAAAGAATTAATATTAATAATGTTAAAATATTCATTCTATCCAAAACCATCTATAGATTCAATGCAATCTTTATTGAAATCCAAAGGCATTTTTCACAGAAATACAAAAAACAATTCTAAAATTTGGAACCACAGAAGACTCTACGTAGCCAAAGCAATCTTGAGAAAGAATAGAGCTAGAGGTATCACACTTCCTGATTTCAAACTATACTACAAAGTTATAAAAAGACAGACACATAGATTAATAAAACAGAATGGAGAGCCCAGAAATAAACCCACGCATATACAACTAGTATTTTACAAGGGAACCAAGATTATCCATACAACTCAATAGCAAAATAATAATTTGATTAAAAAATTGGGCAAAGAACTTCAATAGACATTTTTCCAAAGAAAGCATACAAATGGCCAACGGATACATGAAAAGATGCTCAACATAACTCATCATCAGGGAAATGCAAATCAAAACCACACTGAGATATCACCTCAACCTTGTCTATTATGAAAAAGAGATAAGTGCTGATAACAATATAGAGAATAGGGAACACTGGTGCACTACTGATAAAAATGTAAATTGGTAGAATCCTTATGGAAAACAGTATGGGGGTGCCTCAAATAATTAAAAATAGAACTACCATATGATTCATCAATTCCACTCCCCGGTATATTGAAGAAAATGAAATTACCATCTCGAAGAGATATGCACATTACCACATGAGTCACAATACCTGAGACATGGAAACAACCTAAGTGTCTGTCCATCAACAGAATGAACAGAGAAAATGTGATGCGCATGTATATATACAAGGGAGTACTATTCAGCCATCATAAAGAAGTAAATTCTGTCATTTGCAACAACATGGATGAAGCTTGATGACGTTATGTTAAGTGAAATAAGTCAGAAAGAGAAAGAAATATACTGTATGGTATCACATATGGAATCTAAAAAAGCCAAACACACAGAAACAGAGAATTGATTGGTGGTGGCCTGGGGGTGAGGTTGGGATGGAGAAATGGGGAGATGTTTGTCAAAGAAACAAACTTCCAGTTATAAAATGGATAAGCACTGGGGATTTAATGTATAGCATGGTGTTTATAGTCTGACTATATTGTATACTTGGAAGTTGCTAAGAAAGTAGATCTTAATTGTTGTCACTACACACACACATACACACACACACACACGGATAATTACTTGAGGTGATGGATGTGTTAAGTAACCTTATGTGATAATCATTTTGCAATACGTATATGTAATTATCACACTGTACACCTACTTGCAAGATGTGATAAATCTATTATGTATCAATTTTATCTCAATAAAACAGGGGCGGAATGAGGAAAGAAGCACCCAGGAGAGAAAGGTGATGTCATATCTATATCACGAAATTCTAGAAATTCTTTCCTGTCTGATTGGCAAGAATATTATCACTTCTTGCTCCAAAAGAGCTGCTGAGAAAAAATTTTATTTTGATTGGGAATCTATAAAAGAAAAAGATAGGAAGAACAGATGTTAGGTAGATGACCACTGGTTTCTATAATACTGAGAGCAGAAAGAGGGAGAAATTTCCTGGAAAGGGTTTCATGGAGAAAATGAAAAAAGAGCTTGATCTATAAAAATGGCAGGAGCTGCGTATCCATATGAAAACCGAAGAAGTTTACTCCAATGTCTCGTAGTATGAGCAGAAGTGGAAGACAGATTTGAATGATTAGCCTGACATATTCCGAGAACAGATAAAAGCAAAGACTATGCGAGGAGCAATGAGAGAAGGCTGAATTGGTGGAGGGAGTTCAAGTTGTGGAGATCTTTGACAGGAAGGCTTTGGACTTGACATGAATCATATTAAGGATCTACTGGAAGTTTTGAAGCAAGAGGAAGAATGTATTTAACTAATAGTTTAAGAAAACTTTCTGTGGTTGCAGAATGTGGTACAGATTAAAGTGGAAAGAGATTGGATCTACTTGCTTATGAAGTCACTGAATAATGTCCAAGTGCTTTCACTGCAACAATTATGGTTGTTGCCCAGCTGAAGGTCTTAGAGTTACCCTAACACAAGTGTTTCCTGACTAATGGCTCACAAACTGGCAATCACCCACAACGTGCTAGCTAACCCTCCCAGAAAATGCTATTCGTTCTTAAGACTTCACTAACAGTCATTACCAGAACAATACTGCCACTAATATTTTGCAACATATGAGACATTCTCTACCTTGGACTGTGGCAATTAAGCTTTTGAGAAGGAAATATAAATGGTGATTTTTAAAAAGCAGGTCAGGGGCACCTGGGTGGCTCAGTCCGTTAAGCATCTGCCTTCAGCTCAGGTCATGATCCCAGGTTTTTGGGATCAAGTCCCATGTCCGGCTCCCTGTTCAGTGGGGAGCCTGCTTCTCCCTCTCCTCCCTGATCATGCTTTCTCTCACTATCTTTCTCTCTCAAGTGAATAAATAAAATCCTTAAAAATAAATAAACAGGGTGGGAAATTTCAGGCAATGGTTAGTATTTGAAAAAAAAGGCCATTTTTATTTTGGTCAACATGCTCAAAGTTAAGTGTTGACAGTATCCATGTATAGAGAAGTGTGTGAAAACTAATTTTTATGCCAGTGTCCTTTTCAAACACTGTGCATCAAAACTCTGGTTTAATAGCTTGCCTGACTTAATCTTCTCTTCCATCCCTCGGACAACTCGGATCTCTGCAGTAGGCTGGAGTTTAGCCCCACCCCCAGCTTGGGAACCGATCTTTCTCCCCACTACTAGAGGACTCTGGAATCATAATCGAGTAGCTCAGCGACTCAGCAAACCAGCATGAATTCAGCCTTGCTTTGGGACACAGTTAACCTTGGATCCCTTTCTAGTGAGTAGGTCCTTATGTTTTTTCTTGTTGAATACTCCATTGTAATGCCTGACCCAATGCTCATCCCTCCAGAGCTGACATCTTACCTGGGTCCCATCAGTCCTCCTGACAGCCAGTGTCCTAACCCTGAGTCCTGGTGCCCTTCACCTTCTTTTTTTTTTTTTTTGGTGCCCTTCACCTTCTACTAAGCCTTCCTGATGCTTCTTTTCTTGTTGACATGTCTAGCTATTGCTAATTGCCAAATTCCCGGCAGCTCACCTGCTAGTACTTATTTCCTCCTGTTTCCTATTGCTTAGAGTGGTCTGGTCTCCTGAGTTGAGCCTGTTGAACAGCTGACTACAATCCTGATTCAGACATGTCCTTTACTTTTATAAAGGTTCATATCTCATCACTAGTCTTTTAGCCTTTTGCTTGTGGAAGGGTTTTTCCCAAAAAATATTAATTTTTATCCTTTTTATTTTTTCCCTTCCCTTACTATTCCCAGCAGGTAGCCAGGCTCATAGGATTTCCTTGATACAGAGAATTTTGCTGACAATTCAGAAGCAATCCTAAAAAGATGGCTTTTTTTTTTTTTTTGCCTTTTGGAAAAAATTACTGAAGAGCTTCTTTTAAGTCCCCTGAATGGGCAGGACAGAGAAATGTGTATTCTGTGGGAAGAGGAGTGGGGCCCTAGGCCCATCTCAGGGGAGTACACTTGGAAGTTGACAAAGACCTCAGAGTTTTGGCTGTATGAATTACCAAGACACCTAGGCCTGGGAACCCCCAGGGGAACCAACTGTTGAGAACCCCAACTGTGGTATAGATGTAGCATAGACTCAGAAAAGTGGAAGGACCATTCCAGGTGGGATAAAGACATCCTAATAGTAACACCTTTAGTAACAGTGATAGGAGGGGAAGCAAGAGGAATGAGACTGATCATTCCTCCAGCCTATGTGACAGGGGTTCAAAGAGGAATTCAAGTTGGCTTTTTAAGTAATCGCAGATAACATAATTATAAACATGACACAAACCCTGCCTTCAAGGAATTTTAAGATAAATGTGGAATATAAGACAAGTTTGTCTACATAATATGTATATATATCAGTGTACATACATAATAAATAATATGTCATAGTACATAACAATGTAACATAATATCTGTACCTTTAAAGATATTAAAAAATTTACCTCTGATTGGAAGATTCAGGAACATCTTCATGGAGACCTAAAGAGATTGGTAAAATTTAACGTAAGCAAAACCCCTCGAGTCAGAAAAGAATAGAGAAATTAAAGCAAAATTCAGTGGGAAGTCCATCTGGCTGAAACTTATGATGCCTAAAGTGTCATGGGAGGCAAGAAAGTTGGAGATGACACGGGACATGCTGACACTCTGTTCTGCCAACAGAGAGAACAGAATATGCAAGTGATCAGAACCGTGTTAACAATGTGGGAGACTAATTCCAGCCAGTAGAGCCATCCCACACCATGTCAACAATTAGCTAGAACAGGACACCTGGATGGCTCAGTGGGTTGTGCATATGCCTTCTGCCTTCAACGCAGGTCATGATCCGGGGGTCTTGGCTTCGAGCCCTGCATTGGACTCTCTGCTCAGCGGGGGGTCTTCTTCTCCCCTCTCTCTCCGCTGCTTCCCCTGCTTGTGCACACTCTCTCTCTCTCTCTCTGTCAAATAAATAAAATCTTTTTTTAAAAAAAGAGAATTAGCTAAAACATAAATATACACTAGTGATCTTTTAACTCATTTATAACAAAAGGTAGAATCAATCAACATAAAATAAGATGGGCAACAGCTAAATTGTGAGATCTTCAATCTGATCTGGGAAAGCTAGGCTCAGTGAAAATAAAAATAGAGATCAGAAGGGGACCCAAAAATTACCAATAGAAAAAGCTAAATTGGCATACTCAATATGAACAAAATAAAAACCTAATTAATGAATCAAATTTTAACCATTAACTCCAGTCTCTAAGGTATCTGTTTATGTTATGGGGACTCTTCGGCTTCCTCCTTATCTCCATGGGAAATCACACCTATTGGACATATTATCTTGAATCCCCCCAGTCTCTGACCTCCTTTGCTGGGGGGGTCCCTGAACCTTCCATTTCCACCAATGATACCACCTGCACACGGGGTAACTGGCTTCCCCCATCTTGTCCCCTTCAGGACTGCGGAAAATTCTGCAGCAAACGTGGGTACCACAGTGGATGGCACAGACTCACTCAGGATCGGTTCTTCCTTAGTGAAGAGTTACCTTTCGGTGCTGTAGTGCACACGACAGCCAGTAACGATTGTACTCCTCTTCAACCACAATAGTATATGAACCACGTCTTCACAGGGATGGATCGGATAAGGACAGTAAAATATCAAACATTCATCAGAACTGCTGGGGTGGGGGTAAAACCAAATCGGAAGAAAAGGTACCCTAAGCCTAACATTCCTGTTTGTTCTCACCCTTGGGTACAAACTGGAGAAGGTCTCGACTTGAGTTGGGGCACCTTTAGATCAACAAATTTCACTAAAAATCCACTATTTGAGGGATGAGTGCTAGAAAATTGGGGCCCAACGGGTCTCCTGGTTCAAAATTCCGGTATCACATGGCATTATAGCCTCCCTTCCAACTATTCTGGACAGTCTTCGTCCTGGAACCTGGGACTGGCGGGCCTCCTGCTGCATGTCCACCAGCACTCTCACTGGTCGTTGTTAAAAAAAGACATCTGGTACCTGGCAATTATTTTTTTTCCTCACAAAGTGCATCAGGGAGACTATCCAAGACCCAGGGGTGGAAAGATTACTTGGGTTGCCAATGACACCGCTGAGCAGATTACGGTTTGCACCTCTCGGCCCTACATACTTGTGATGTCCTCCCATGAGCCTTTTATCTTTCAGATAAATTCTTCATCTTCTCCTTATCCCTGCATGAAAAACTTTAATGTAACGCTAGCTGTGAATTTCACGTGGCTCACTCCCTGTATTACACATCTGAATGTAACCCAACTAAACATCACTCATATTCTTGTGCTCCGAGGGCTGAGGCAGGGATTCTGGTCAAACCAACTAGGACTTGGGGTGGAGATCCCACCTTAGAATAGATTACTAATGCTCCACCCCACACTAGGAGCGGAAGATTTCTGGCGCTCCTCAGAGCATCCATTATAGCCATCCCCACCCTGGCCGCTGCCACTGCTAGAGCTGTAGTCGCTCTTTCCCATTCTATTCAAACAGCCCATTAGATGAACAGTTACCCACAAAATGCAACCTTTGAGGTGATCACTCAGACCGCAATGAATCAGGAAATCCTCCAACGCTTGGATGCATTAGAAGCGGTGGTCTCTTGGCTGGGGGAACACCAACAAGCCCTTTGGACCCGCAGCCGTCTCAGCTGTGAGGCGGGATATGGCTCCATGTGGAGCACTCCTGTCCCCTTCAGTAGCTCCCCCCTTTGGGAGGCTGTCCCACAGCTTCTACATAGAGCCCTCCATTCTCCTTTGGGTCTGGACATTCTCTATCTTCAAGGTCAATTACGTGAACAAACAGTTCGATCACATGAAGAGGCACAAAATGCCACGCTTGTCCATTGCCAATTGCCTCATTGGCTCGACCCTCAAAACTGGTTTTCAGGACTAGACCTCCGAATACGGATTCTCATAGGCCTCTTATGTTTTCTCGCAGTGCTGAAGACCCCTGGGCACGTGTTTCATAGAACTCTTGGCCCAAAGCCAGGATGACCGTCCCGCGGCAGTCTCACTACCAGCCAATCCCCGAACCACCCCCTCGTAAGCGGCCCTTCCAGGCTGAACTTACGCAAGCCAAACCGGGGAAATGGGGCAGAGCAGGACCTCCGTGGGTAAAAGAGACAAGAAGAACAGGAACACGCGGAAATACAACAGGTCCAAGCGTGTGGCAAAAGCCAATTATCCCCGCCACGGGTCGGTGCAGAAAACGGCACATGCTGGAAACAGCAAGGGTGGTGGATAAGATCGCTAGGCCCGCGGAGCTCGGTTCCCCCACCCCCTGCAGCCCTTTAGAGAATGCCTCATCAGGACCCGTGCAAACAGTCACGTACGCGGTTCCCCGCTGCCCCTCACGTGATTGCTTTCTTGAGTTGTTTTTCCCTCCTGGCTTCCGCATACTTTACATTCTACGCTATGATAATAGGTAACAAAACCGAGAGTCCAGCGGACTCAGGGCTTGGGCTGGGCGCCTGCGCCTCTTGCCCGGGCTTGGCGGTGCAGCCCCGTCGGGCCTCTCTTTGTTCCAAATTATTGGACAGTGAGGAATCATTTCATCCCTGGATGAGCGTGCTACTCAGCCTATCTGCAATTTGCAAACCAGGACCGTAATGGATTTTGGTGGCAGAGAAAACAAAGGAGGTGATGACACCAGCTTTGTTTTCCCACTGTAGCCCTCTAATCTCTCTGTCTCTCTCTCTCAGCCCTTTGCTCCCATTTCCACCATCACCAGCTCTCCCAAATCCCAGCTCACCCATTTAACACACATCCCCAGAGCACTAAGGATGTTTGCTGCTGAAGACAAAACACACCTATTCCTCTTCTTTCCCTTTGTCCCGGACATCTTGCCACTGTGTGTGTGTGGCTGGGGGTAGGGGGGAGTTAGGAGATGGAGGTGTGCTCCAGAGCTCCAGGGAGGACCTGTGAGACAGCCTGGAACCTCGAAGTTGGCCCATCATCGTGATCAGGGTAGTAGTTAAAGGTCTGCGAGCAAAGCAACTTAACAACGATCCCTCCTTCTCTGTTCTCTTTAACAAATTGCCACATCACAGTGCTTGGTGGGGCCAGAATATACTCTTTATTAATCCCATTACCAAGACTCAGTCCCTTTAGAGCAAGACTTAAATCCCATCCCAGTTCTGACACAATAGAATTCTCAGAAGCAAAAACTTCTCAGGGAAAGAGCAATAAATCAGGATGCGGCTCCTCCCGGAGTCCTCGCCAGCAAATGTATTTTCCAGGCAAATAGGAGCTGGCGGCAAAGAGGCAAAAAACAAGCGAGCTCAGGTTTCCCTGTGATGCGATTACTACCTTGGGGGAGGGAGAGAAGGGTGGATGGAGAGAAAATCTGACCCTACCTTGGACTAAAAAAAAAAAAAAAAAAAAAAATCTGGCATTTTGGCAGTCCATCTACAAGCACTTTCTGAATGCCAAGTGCATGGTAGAACCCAGCCAGAAACAGAGACCTCCGGTGCCTTGTGATAAGCCACTGTTTCACTCGCTCCGCTTCTCAATAGTGTCAGGTGAACAGAGTCCTGTGCTGCAACCTTAGACCGGGGCGAACAGCAGCTGCAAGGCAACCCAACACCCGCTGGACCACAGAGCCGCACCGCCAGGCTGGGGGAGGAGGAGGCCCGCCTTTCTTCTCTTTAAAGAAAGATCTTGCTACTTTGCCCTTTTTCTTAACCTTTCCTTTTCTGCTGTGTACTCCAGTCAGGTTTATCAGTCCCTGGGCCAAGTTGGACGAGAGAACGCCACACCTTTGCCTGGACAATTGCACCCTGGGGACGAGGAGCTTGCCTGCCACACCACTTACCTTCTCTTTATACTCGCAGTGTCAGGAGCGCCCCTTTGGAGCCCAGCGTCGGGGCCTTGGACCTTGGCTGTGTGTTCTTGAGCACCGCACTTCACCTCTCTGAGCCTCAGTTTCCTTATCTGTAGATGAGGATCACTGTACTTGTCCTTCAGTGCTTTGTTAAAAATTAGTAAGACAATACATAAAATACTGACAATCGGGTCTAGCACATGCAAAGCCCTTGAACGGCAGATATTTAATATAGGAATGTGTGAAACAGATGTGGGAAAACATGGCTTTTATTTTACCTGGAATGTGCTTTAAATACCTTCTTGCTCATCAGGAGTCAACCTCTCTGCCTCTAAGAAAATCGTGCCCAACTTCATGGAGTTCAATGCTTCTTGCTCTGAGTTCCCCAAGCAAACTGAGCATCTCTCTACGCTGCAGCAATTCCTACACTGGTGAATGCAGTCATTGCCTTGCCTGTCATGCTATCATGTCATACCCTCAACACATGAAAGGCAAAGGAGACACTGTTCAGTTACAAGAGGGTTACCAGCACCTCTGTGACCAGACCGCTTGAGACCAAATCCCATTCTCATTTTGCCAGTTAACTGTCTGCCTCAGCGCTCTCCCTGAAACCGGGTGTGATAATAATAGTACCTGCCTTCCAAGGTTAGCTTAAAAGATGCTCAGCACCATACAAGTGTTAACTTTTATTATTGTTCCCTCTGCATCCCCCAGAGCCTGGGAGAGAGCCGGTGATTGAGGCATGGGTTTGGAGGAACCAGAGAATCCCTGCAAATCACACGAGGGTGATCGTACCTTTCCTGCCTGGCAACACCTCACACAGTGATTCAAGAGTGGCTAAACTGTATCCAAAATATTTTCAAACAGACACTGGAAGAGATCTTTGCTCACATGTGTTCATTGCAGCACTATCTGCAACAGCCAAAATCTAGAAGCAAACTGGATGGCTGAATGGATAAGGAAAATGTGGTGTAGACATACAATTAGAATACTATTCAGCCTTAAAAACGAAGGAAATTCTGTCATTTGCTACAATATGGATGAAACCTGAGGACGTTATACTAAGTAAAATAACCCAGTCACAAAAGGACAAATCCGGTATGATTCCACTCACCTGATGTATCCAACATAATCAAACTCACAGAAAGAGAAAGTAGAGGGGCTGGAGGAGGGGGAAACGGGGAGTTGCTCTTCGACAGGTATAGAGTTTCAGTCATGCAAGACTTTGAAAAAGTTCTAGAGCTTTGCTGTACAACAATGGCATTGAGTTAATAATACTGTTCTGCCCATTTAAAAATTGTTAAAAGGGTAACAAAGCAAATATAAGTCATGTATTCTTTACCACAATAAAAAATATATAGATTTAAAGCCAAAAGAAGAAGAGCTGAATTGGACATATCAAGTTCAGCACCGCAAGCCTCTCTGTGCCCAGCCCCACTCTGAGGTCAGGGCTGGTCTGCACGGGGCAGGCAAACCTGACACAGTCCTGGCTCCTTCTCTGTGACCTGTGCACCAATGTCTCATGTCTGCACAAAAGTAAACACCTTCGTGTTTTCTGCTGAATGCCCACTAACATCATTTAAGAATGCCTAAGGCATTTGAGTAGGAAGACTGTACAGAATTAGGGATGCCTGGACTAGTAGGATAATGTTCTACTTTCTCTCTACTCAAGTAGTTTGCTTTCCAAACTAGGCTTCTGCTAAATAGCCTGCTTTTTTTTCCCTCATAGCACTTATCTCCACTGGCATTATATAATACAGTCATTGGTTATTGGTCTATGGCCTGCTAGTGGAATATAACTCCATGAGAGCATAAAGTTGGTTTTGTTCACTACGATATCCCTGACATATAGGGATGCTCAATAAACATTTGTTGAATGAATGAATGAGTCCCTTGTTAGGAAAGCAACAGGAAAAAAAAATAGATCGTCCTTAGCTTGGCCGTCAAGGTTAATGTACTTATGTTAAATAGGAAATTGACTTTGGAAGGACAGAATCCCTTTATCTCTTCGCATTGCATCATTTTGCCCCCTCTAGTCCGGGGATGCAGACCTCAGTGCCGCTCTGCAACACAGTAAATATGAATTTAGCTATGGTTTTTTAACTAGATCTGTCCAGGACACATGGAAATGTATAGACTTTTATGAGCTAGGAAATTACAAAAATTGAATTGCGTGACAAGACCTCACTAGACATAGAGGATGAGAGAAGGAGAACCACTCAGGGAGGGCCCAGGAAGACCAACATAATTACACTGTCACCATTTCAACAAACTCGCAGCATCACGTGACACCCCGGGTTCAGGAGCAAAGAAAGAGAGGTTGTCTAAAACACATGGACTCAGAGTAATCCAGCTGTTCATTCAGTCAGCCTTCTAAAACTGAGTCCTCACCCTGAGTTAAAGTTCTTCCTCTGTATCTCTTTTCAGAGTTAACCAAACGTTCTACCAGACATCTGCTAAGTTTGGAAGGCTTAGAAGCCTGAGGTTTCAGTCACTCTCTAGCCCAATGCCTGCTTCCCATGCTAATTAAGAGGATGAACCACATCTTCCTCATTCTGACCTGTGGGCAGCCATCAAGAGGGTACTGTCCATCCCAAAGCTCAGTTCCTCTGAGCCTGAATTTCCATCTGTAGCATCTAATGACATCCCTCCCACGGGCCCACCGAGGGTTATTTTTACATGCTTCATTTGGGTCTTCTGATGAAATTCTGGGCCAGAGCCCTTTCCAGAATACTAACTGGAGAAGCTACCAAAGCTTCTGAGGAAGAAGATACCAATGCACTTTTTCTCTTTATTTTCTTTGGAACAGTCCCAGGGAGAAGGTTTGGGGGAACCTCGGTTGGGCTTAGGATCCTCCTACATCAACAAACAGCAAACTAAACGGTCAGTAGCTGACTTTGCATAGCAGTTTCAAAACCAGAAACCAAAATAACTGCCATTGAGAACCTACTGACAGCAAGATTTCATGGCATTTTTCCCTGTTGTGTAACCCAACCTCCCTTCCACCTTCCCTCCCAGCGATCATTCCGTGGAGGGGGATTGTTTCCCTTCTCCTGCCCCAAGCAAGTGCCCCATGACTGCATCTGTAGTTTATAAGATTCCTCAGTTATATTGGATGTGGCAGGAAAAAACTGTGGAAGAATGAGAGCAGGAGACGAGATCTGAGACTGTGAATTCTCTCCTAACCTCACTCCTGATCAGTGTGGCTCAAAGAGAGCTCAGGGTCCAGGAACTACCACAAAGAGGAAATTCATATATAAAGTAAAACCCAGATCAAATGCAAAATCCGTTACAGTGTTCAGGTACGGAGTCAAGAAAGGTCAGCAGAAAGCTACCAGCGGATGTGAGTGAAGAAAGGAAAAAGATTTTGTCTTGGAGCTGGCGGTGGGGAGACCCATGGAAGAACGGTGTCTATGTGACACTAACGTTAACGATGATAATGACAGCGATACCAGCTCCCATTCATTAAGCCCCTGTGCTGCGGCACCGTGGTGACTTCTTTCTAGACATTAACTCATTCAGGTACAAGGTAAGATGTGCAACTGCCTTTAACTCCATTTCTCAGAACTGGGTCCCCAGGATTAGAGAAATTGGTAACTTGAACATAGTCATTCAGTTGCAGAGAACAGCGAGGACTTCAGCTCCAGGGCTATCGGAAGCCCACGTAGCTATCCTAGCCCCTGGGCAGGACTGCTGTCCTGGGAACCTTTGGAAGGAACTCCAGATGGAATATTCAAGTTCTGACTTGAGCCCTCCTTCTTCCAGCTACCTGCCTATTGAGCATGCGCAGGGAGAAAGGCGCATAAACCAAGGAGGCCATTCCTGCTTATTTCTCACCTAGGGGTGGCTCTCTGCTGCAATTCCTAGAGATGGTGTAGACTGACCCCTGTGAGGGGGTGACAGGTAGCAACACGAAGTCCACAGAGGGTCAAGGTGCCTGTGCCACACTCCTGCACAGTATTTCTGCCTCAAGATTGCTGGGCCCGTTGGTGCCCACCTGTACTCAGTCTTGACTGCTTCTTTAATTTCCCATCTGAAAGCTCAATTTGTCAGTAATTCTTCTGCTTCTAATAGCCCTTTAGCCCCCCTCAGCTCCTGCTGACTGCTCACACGCCCTCCCACGAACACTGCTCCCTTCAGCCCCAATGTGGAGAACAGCTGAGTTCTCCTCGCTTGGGCGAGGCCCTCAAGCCCCCAAGCAATGCTTCCTTGGCAGCAGACTCTGATTTGGCAACAGGCATGCAAGGGCTCCAAAGAACACAAATATTCCCTTTTTTTTTTGACAGCATTAGTGGATAAGTACTTTAACAAAGACAAGGATGGAATGGAGACCAGGAAGAAAGGAATAAAGAGGAGAGACTTTTGACTAAGTAAGAATTCCACATTGGAGCTCATCCTCTCGACTGTGAGGACAACTTGTACTTGGTCCTTTAGACTCGCCCAAGCAAGGGTCTTACCTCCTACATTCTCAGCAGCTGCTCTCACATGGTCAGAGCTCCACACATGTTGGTTTTCTGTAGTGAGAAGGGAAACCATTTCTCTTCCCAAAGCTACCTATAATCATGATGATGGTGATGAAAGCTATTGGATATACAAGCCCCCGTGCTAAACACTTCACACGATGATGATGATGAACGATAAGGAGAACTCACAGTTTCATAGTTTACTAGGTACTAGGCAGTGTTCTACGTGATTTATATATATTAACTGATATACTAATATATCAGTTAACCTATAAATCCTTACAGCAAAATTATAAAG
>CM052900.1:23034146-23153221 GCA_028534135.1 Potos flavus | reverse complement strand
ACACACACACAAAACAGAACTCCTGTCTCCCGGCGCTGCGGACAAAACCTGCCTGCTGAGCTCTGCGCAGGCGCCTGGGCTCGGGGTCTCCCTGGAAGCCAGAGTGGTGTGAGCTGCAGCACTTGGGGCATTATTTTTTTCCAGAACAGAATAAACTTTGGCGTGCATATCATCATCGGGAGCAGGCGTGCCCTGGCAGAAGGGCACGCTGTGTGACTGGCAGCCAATCCTCTTTGGCTTTCAGTTTTATGTTTCTCAAATTCTAATTGACTTGCAACCACACCAGGAGCAGTTCTGCTTCCTTTCTGGGTTACATAAGGCTGCCGGCCCTGGGGCACATGGCCGCGGAGTTGTCTGGAGCTCAGGCTTGCAGTGAGTGAGCGCAGACCCAAAAGGGGCTCCATGCACCAGAAAGGAAGAAAAGAGGGCAGCGACGGTGGGCCTTCACCTCCCTGCGTTTTCCACTCCGAGGCCAAGGCCGCGCGGTGAGAGATGCGGGGAAACCTCATGCCAGATGCAATGTACATGTGTTGTCAAACTAGGATTAGTTTGTTATTTCTCCTTTAAGTAGGTTAAGCTTTTTTAAGCAGGGGTAATTAAGATTATGACTAGACGAGGAATGAAAGAAGTCACAGGGCTTAATGAGGGTATGGTAGCCCCCAACGCAAAGGAGAGTAAGTAAGTAAGTAAGAGGACAATAGAAGATACCCAGATAGACCTCGCCATCCGCCCTCAGCTGGGAGCACAGAGAGCACACGCGAGCACTAAGGTAACTCCACGGTCACGTTTGGAACATTTTTGAAAAGGGTTTTCTCCCGGCTGCTCATTGGCCCCTTCAATCCTCTGTCGTTACTGATTTCAGAATACTAAAAACATAGAACTTTACCCTCGAAGACAAAGTTGGCACAGACACTTTCTGCTCACGGGTGCCAGCTACCTGCTCAAAAGAGCTTGGCGGGGAAACAGAAAGCCCTGGGGGAGAAAGGGAGAGCGGTCAGAGAGGTTGTGCGAAGGCTCTCCGGGGGATTCCATCTGTGAACTGCTCCAGTGATCATCGGGCTGTGCTCTCAGCAGCTCTCACGGGGTCCCTCCTGAAGAGATACAAGAGATTCCCAGTCTCCTCACTTCTGCGGGCTCCTCCCTCCACTCCTCCCTCCAACACAGCCGCCAGACTGGTGGCTCTCCAAGGCCCCCGGTGAAATTCCTTCCCAGGGGCACAGAAACACCGCCCCAAGGATATCTCCTGTAAGTAATACTTGCACGTTTTCGAAGATGAGAATCTTCAAATCAGCACTGGGGACTGACTGGCAACACACGGAACGTCTATCATTAGTGGATTGGTTAAATAAACCATGGTCCAACCACATAATTGGAAAACATGGAGCTGTAGAAAAGAATGAGACAGATCTGAATGTGCCACATGTGCTGATAGGGGACAATCTCAAGACACAAGCTTGTATCGTATGTTCCTGTGTGTTCGACAAAGAAAGAAGAAAGAAGATACTTAGACATAGACTATTTCTACAAAGATACGAGAAGTTAGTGATCATGGTTGTTTCCTGGGAGAGGGACTGCAGAACAGAGTATCTGTGGTGCCAGATTTTCTTTTTACAGTAGGCTGTTTGCAGATCTTAAAAGTGCATGTAGATATTACTTGTGTGATAGGAAACACTAACTGAAAGAAAAAGAATAAAATCCTCCTGTAAAGCACTTCCTCACCATCTAATGAAGGTACTTCATCCCCCGGCCCAGCCTCCCTTTGATGCCTTCTCTGCTGGCTCAGGTCACACCACATGCTCTGCCACTGCCTGCCGTGTTCCTGCTACCTGGGGAAACTCCACACATCGGCCCACAGCTGCGTCTCCTCATCTCCGTGTTGACAATAATAATAGCATCCATCACATAAAGTTTTTTTGAGAATTAAATACAACATAATAAGTGCTTATAACAGTGTCTAGCAAATAAGTTCTCCATAAAGTTAGTTGCCATTATTTTGTTTTATCCAAAGGCAGTTCTTCTCTATAGAAAGGCCTTTGTTCTAGTCTCTGTCTGGTGAAAGGCTGCTTAGAGTCTCTGGCCTAGCTCGACCGTCATCCTCTCTGTTCTTCACAATGTCAGAGCGCTTTGTTCATACCCTTTGTGTGGTGCTTTTCATCGTCCATCATATTAATAACATACATGTCTGCTTCAATTCATACCTTATGGGCTAAACAGAGCAAAGTCTCTGACATATATCATTTTCTGTAGTCTAATAGAGTTTCTCTGCAATTATTTAGAGAATTTACTGTAACAAAAGCAATACAAAAATCCGCAGAAGATATAGCACTTGTGTATTGCGCCAATCCAAATCCTCTCAGAGCGTGTCTGCTAACGGTTTCCCCACCATGGGACACTAGAGGAACCTTCTGAGAAATAAGGATCAGCGTTAGTGCCAAGAGTCCCCCCAAGGGGATCTGAGCACTTCACACCATTTTGGTTGTCAGGCCTCACTGTTCACAGCTCATTCCTTCTTGCCAGAATGCTGGGCCATGTTTTTGTACTTAGAAATACAGATTGCAAGCTAACGCTTGGCTGATGTTTAATTTAAAAGACTGACTGTGTATTAAAAGCCATAGAAGAAAAAAACACCAGACTTGAATAAATCATTACAAGAGAAATCTCTTGGCTGATGATCATCTTGGAGTTGAGTTTCTAATATTAACACAACAACATATTCAATTATCTTCCATGCTCATGTGAAAAAGAATACATTATTCAGAAATATAAAACACAATTCCAAGGTAAAATATCTGGGGAGGGGGGAAGGTGTCTTGGACTGATATATCTCCATGGATAATGTGTTATCATAATCATCCAAAGGTGCTTGTCTTAAGGCTCAGGTTCCCAAGCTCCACCCAAGGTGGAATCTCTGTCAGTGAGGACCCTAGAATCTGCTTTTCACACAGGAGACCTTGTTCATTCTTAAGTATATTAAACCTTGGAGAGCCAGTGATTTATAATAGCATGAAGACAATTCAGCTTAAATAAGAAAGTTCATCAAATGTAAAGATCTCATGAAAAGTTAAGCTCCACCAAGTCCCTGAATATCTACTGTATGCGGCTCCCCATCTAACCTGCTCCTTAGACAGGGGTTCTGTATCGTTGGTTCTGCCAGGCACTTCGTACAATGTCATGCTTGCAAAGATGTCAGGTCTGTAGCCTGGTTGGGACAACTGTGGGGAACTGGAATGTGGCTAGCTAGCAGTTGATTGTCTTTCCCTTAGGCTCCATATTGAATTTCCCTATTCTAATCAGAGCTTCTCTTTTCTGGGCTTCAGGCCTGACTAAGGATAATGGCCATGAGAAGGAAAAGGGAAAGCAACATCATGTGTCTTGGGTCTCAAGTAATATGGAACACAAATAATGAGAATTAAGTCACAATTGTACTTGACCTTTGCACCTGCTTGTTTTGCATTTTTAAATGCCTTCCTCTTGAGTAGATCCAGTTGCCTTTTTCAGTCCTTCTTTCCATAATCCTGTGAGCACATGGCATAAAGATAATAATCAAAAGCAACACACTCCACTCAGTGCACTCCTCTTCCCCCATAGTAAATAAGTCAGATCAGTATGATTTGAGAGTCATTGTACTTTCTGATTGAATCTATATATTAACAGGGATTTACTATGAAACTGTCATCTCTAGTGGAAAGAGCATTTGTTTTAAAGTCTATATCTATGTTTAAGACCCACTTCACCTCTTCTTAGGTATACAATCTTAATAAACCAAGTCACCTCTACTTTCTGAACCATAGTTCCCTTGTCTGTAAAATGAGAGTAAGAATTCCCACTCCAGATTGTTGTCATAAGGATAAAAGAAATAATATTGCCAAAGCACCAAGAATATTGTCTAGTACATAGTATGTATTTAATAATATCTTATTAATTTAATCATCAAATGACAAAGCATCCATGATTTCCTACTATATGGTATTAATGGACAGTGCTATTATGAGAAATACTAAGAGTAATACAGATTGTGCTTAAGCTACCTTGGTGCTTATCCACAAGATAAAAACTAAAACCCACAAACTATAGCAATATTGTATAAAAGTTATTTAAGTAATACAAAATACATCATAAGGCAGTATGCGATCAGCTGCTAGAAGAGGGGTTTAGCTAAAAAATCCAACAAATAAGAGTAGTGAAGAAGTAATTCAGAGACTGGAAAATCAATTTGCTAAGATCACCTTGAATGTTACTGAGACATTTGTGAAAGTATATCTTTAGTTACTCAACAAGTATTTCCTGAGTGTCTACTACACCAGGCACTGTAGGCTCTAGAAGGCAATGATAGACAAGACAGAAAGATCCCTGTCACCATGGAGCCTATATTTTAATGGCAGGAAAAAGACAAAAAAAGAGAATAAATTCATGTTCAATACTAACTTAAGTGTAGGAAGTGAATGACAAATTCTAGGGTAAGGCATTACAGAGATAGAGTCAAGGAAGACCTCTCTCCTCAGGGAATGTTTGATCGGAGACCTGAATGAAGTCAGAAAGTGAACAAAGAAAAAGACCAGAGGAAAGACAAAGGAGTGGCAAGTGCAACAGCAGGAATGAACTTGGTGTACAAGAGTCTGAAGACCAGAAGGGCTGGGATGAGATGAGTCTGGGGCGCAGGGACAGGAGACACGGTGAGAGAAGAAAGTGGAGGCGAAATCACATGACACATTCTCAGCCATCAAAAGAGGGAATTTGACTCTCAGCTGTGATGTGAGCCCATCGCAGAATTTTGAGCAACTGAATGGTATAGTTTAATGATTTCCTTTACAGAGGAGGGAAATGATTTCCTTTACATGATCATGTGTGGAGCATAGACTTATGAGGGAAGGAGAATAAATATGAGACCAGTTAGGACACTAATACATGGTTTTAGGAAAGAGGACAGTGGCTTATGCTGTTGGAGGTGAGGAAGGGAACAAAAAACACAATAATTAGAAGAATTTTTTAAAAGTTTTTTTTTTTTTTTTATTTGACACAGAGATAGAGAGTACAAGTGGGCAGAGCAACAGGCAGAGGGAGAGGGAGAAGCAGGCTCTCCACTGAGCAGGGAGCCCAATGCGGGGCTCAATCCATCATGACCTGAGCTGAAGGAAGCCACTTAACTGACTGAGCCACCCAGGCTCAAGGAGATTATCGTAAGGAGAAATAATGAAAAACGTGGCAAGCTGGTGGACAATATATGAAAAGTAAAGAGGATACAGAAGAAATGAATTAAAGTGGGATGAGAAGTAGGAAGCTCAGAAAGAGATTATTATTTGGGTAACAGGGTATAAACACCTGGAATCTGGAGCCTGTGCTCTTGAATTTGAATCCCAAGTCTACCCCTTACTATCCACGAGCTTTTGAAAAGTTACTTACCACCACTAAGCCAGTTTCTTCCTCTGTAGAAAAAGAATACACTCTACATCATAGAGTTGTGAGGGTCAAATGAGAAAACATCTATTTCCTAACACATGGTAGGTTTTCCAAAAATCTTTGTTCATTCCCTTATACCTCAAGTTGAATTTAAACTTCATTCATCTCCTTCTAATAGCAAGAAATCTCTAAATACCATGTAACTTCTTCATGGAAACTTAATTGCAGTGGATCAACAATTATATTTTTGTTACTTACTCTATTCACCAATAATCCAAGGAGAATTCTAAAAACTGGCTCAGCTTTATGGCAAGATGGGAGGTTTCCAGGCAAACTGTGTGGTGTCGTCAGATCACCTTAAGGGGAATCCCTGTGCCAAGTCCTATTTACCAGATGGCTCAGTCTTAGGCCCACTGAAATTGTGAAGTGTTAGCAAGCACACTGTGGGGGTAATTTTGATTGTCTGGGACACTGTATAGAGGGAGGCAGGCTTTAAGAAAATCAAAGCATAAACTCTATAGGGTTTTATGGATTAAGGTCACAGCCCCTCAGTGAATACATAATGCCCTAAAGATGATTCCCATTTGCTCATCCAAAAGGAGAAATGGACCAACAGAAGGGAAGTGGCTTTTATTTATTTCCATTGTGCTGTAGTAAGTGAATCCAGGACTCACTGCAATTTCCACACGGGGCCTCCCATGTAGTACAGCTTCCTATTCATGCAGCGTGTAGGAAAATGGAACAGTTTTCTAAAAATGAGGATGAACCCCATTAAGCGGTTAAAGATGAAATGTCGATTCAGAGTCTCCCAGTATGAGATACAGCTCACGGTTTGGTCTTTCGTACTGCTGGAAGCACTTTATTAAATACTGAACACACGGCCAAACCAAAACAGAGAGTACTGTTGGTATAATATTGGTGTGAAATGCAAAAAAAGAATTTGGGATGGGGCATCGTGGAGAAGGGAAGGTGAAACCACATGTGAAAGCTCTCACAAGTTAGCGATGAAGCAAGCAATTAGTTCTAAATCAATCAACAGTTTTTTCATCTCCCCCAGAGATACTAATGCTTAAATGAAAATAGTGGCCATTGAATCATTGACTGAGAAAGGATCACCACAATGTGTCTAGTTACCATACTATACATAATTACAAAATTTTTATTCTTATTATGAGGACTCTTAAGATTTACTCTCAGCAGCTTTCAAATATGCAATACAGTATTATTAATTATAGTCACCATGCTGTACATTACATCCCCATGACCTTTATAATTGGAGGTTTGTGACTTTTGATCTTTCAACCATTTCACCCATCCCCACCCCTCTCTGGCAACCAGCAATCAGATTCTGTCAGATCTTACCAAGAATCATACTTTCTATAAGTGTGAGTGATAAACTGAATCATGGCAAGAAGCAAAAAGTGTCCTCCCTGACCCTTAGGTATTTTGATTTAAACAGTGGAGTTTCAAATCATGTTCTTGATTCCTATGAAGATTTTAATGAAATGATGGAAAATACAAAAGATTGTTGATATCTTGTTCAAATAGAACTAGACTTCGCACACCTATCTGCATAGTCAGAAGATATACTGCACAAATGTAAATTTTGAAAAATTCTACTCAGTCTATAAGCTTCTTATCAAAGAACATGAGAAGATCCTACCTGCTAAATGTTCTACACACCTTGCACATACTACTACTTAAAAAAAAGAGTAAGGTCTGCTTACCTGTAATATTGAGACTCTCATAATGAAAACAGTGGTCACTTTTCAAAATGTGTAAAATATGTAAATGCATGAAAGGACTTAATGAGATTATTGACTTCATAGAAATGAAAGAAGACTGTCTCCTTAGACATGCTCCTAAAAGATAGGTATCATTGTTGCCAGCCATAGATAAGATGTTAAAATAGTAGCTTGCCATAAAACCGTATTTTCAAAGTGTGGCACAAGGAGAATGTCCCCCAGGGGCACCTGAGTGGCTTAGTCAGTTAAGCATCTGACTCTTGGTTTAGGCTCAGGTCATGATCTCAGGGTCCTAGGATTGAGCCCAGCGTCAGTTCCACTCAGGGAGGAGTCTGCTTCCTCCCTCTCTTTCTCTGCCCCTCCCCTGCTCATGCATACTCTCTTTCAAAAATAAATACATAAATCTTAAAAAAGAATGTCCTCTAATTTGTAAATGCTTTGAGGGTGAGAATGGAAAAAAGACTACAGTCAAACAGAAATGTATATGCCGTTCCTTTGAAACTGTTGGATGAACTTTGGAGAGGCCGTAAGGAACCTAGGAAAAGGTGAAATGGGCACAGGAATTTTTCAATATTACGTGTAGATTGCAACAAAATTCATACAATGAAAAAAAGTGACTCAAATTTTTTGGAAATAAGACTGCTTCAGAACTCAGAAAATGGCAGCCAAGTTAAACAGGACTTTCTCATTTCTTCATTAAACCTGTACCTTATTTGGAATCCAAATTTATTTCACGAGTTCAAACTACCTCTATGCTTTTAAAATCATTTTCCCTAAGAAATGGAGGTTTCAGTTATGGTGACATGACTGAGTTTTTTAAAATGATAGACAATTTAGATATGGACAACCAAATGATTAACTTCTAAGTGGTTATCTGATTAATAAGCAGCAGCTCTATCAAAACAAGTCTGTGGATTCAAACTGAATGGACGTTGTCGGAGAGCTAGAAACTAATTCTTACAAGTCTAAAAACCTGGTCTTACTAGTGAGTAAAATCCCAAGTATTCAATGCTCAGATTCTTTTGTTGAAAATATTTAGATCATCCTGTTGGACTGACATCAGGAATCAATGTGATGTGGGTTTAGTAAGAGCAGAGCTGCAAGTCAAAGTCAATTTTACATTTGACTATTTTTACTTATGCTGCTACATAAAAGAGGAAAAAAAGAATGCCCTAAAGAAAAGCTTGCAGGCAGTCCAGAGAAGTATTAGTGGAAAAGGAAACTGCAAGAGTAAAAATACTCTACTGGATCATGAGACAGAAAGAAACATCTCATTGTTATTTTTTATAGATATAGGTAGCCTCTGTTTAATTAGTATGGATCTTACAAATACACACTAATATACCCTGAAACTGTTTAATATCTAATAAGATAATAAGAATTAAGTCATAGTATCAGGCAAAGAAATATTATCAAAATACTCTTAACTTTTCCTCACCCCTGTGGTTTTTCATTTCGTCCTATCATTAATTATTAATTGCATTGTTAACTAGTTCTGTTGCTTTGGTTTAAATAATAGCCTTTATATAAAAGAAAATAACACAGAATTTAACATAATTTCAAATCAACACACATTTTCATATCTTTATATTAAAAAGTAATAACACATTATTTATTATATACTAAATATGACATAAAAAGTTGCTTACTATCTATCTCCCAGCCAAACATTGTCCCCGTGCCCACCAGGTGCTCCCAGAAGCACTCTCCAGTCACCCTTCTTCACACAACTCCCCATCCGCCAGTCAGATTTCAGACAGCCTGGTGATCAGCACAGAAATGGTCCCCTCTTCCATGAACTTACAGACTAGCAGGAAAGAAAAGCATCAAACATGTCATTACACAGAAAGGGTGTGGAAAGGAAGAATGGGGCTATCCAGAGGACTAGACAAAGCATGACTGCTACGGAAGGCTCCCCCGAGGAAGCCACAGCTAGTCAGGTCCCTGCAGGCTGAAGGGAAAACCATTTGCAAGCCCAGATTTCCAGCATTGCAATAAGTCTAGGATTGCAAACCAGTTACCTGCAGGACAGATTTAGGCTGAAGGCATTCTGGGACCATAATACTGTTCTCAAAAAACTCAGAATGTATATACATATATATTTTAATCAGAAGATTTTTACTTAAAAGCTTGATTTCTAGCCTCTTTTGAAAAATAAGAAATTTAGCAACAGCGGACCAAAATCCCACATGACAGTGATCAGCTGGATATGAGTATCCACTCCTTTTGGATGACGTATGACTTTTCCAGTTCACAGGCTCCCCCTCACTCCCAACTGCTGCCCTGAACGGAGACTGTGTGGTACAGGTCACATCCCTTTCATGCATGCTGTTACTTACAGTAGAAACATATTTCTTACCACGATGAGAAAACAGAAAGACTGAGTCTCTATGTATATCCGGCTCACTTCATTTATTGAGGTCACTTCAGGCATCTGAGTTTTCAATGTCCATCTTAAGCCACTGTCAAACAAAACAAAGATCTCTTTATATTTAAAAATCAGAGGGCATTTTTGGAGGCGAGCTGTAGGTCAGAACCCACATGGCATCTCCTTCTCCTAACTACTGTCTATCCCCTAAACTATATCTAACTAAATTCCTTTCTTGATGTGTTTAAGCTGGCTGACCTTGAGCCAAAGTAGAGGTCTCCAGCTGGAACTCCCTTTCTCCTAGCCTTATCCTGCGTTCCATTCTGCTTATGTCCCTGAAACTAGACTCAGAATCACTCTGCCATCTTCTGGGAAGCATCTCCTGGTCCAGGGACTCCAGGTGTCTTGAATGTGTGCTTTAGGGTGCCGAGATAATGATAAGCCAATGAGGTATAGGAGGAAAATGTTAGCACTTCCATGTATATTTATTTTTATCTTAAGAGGATGAGAGAAATGAAGATATGTAAACATTAAACATACAGCTTGACGCTGGTATCTTCACTCCTTCCATGTACCAGGCTATTAGGGGTCTAGGTCTCCTCTCGCATTTTTTCAACTTCAATACCTTATGATATGTTGCAGGTGGTAAAGTATTGCCCAAATTTCAATGACAATTGTAGAGGCAAAAATGGTACTCTAACTGATGTCTTAGGTGACTAAGTCCAAATATACTATGCTGAGTCTCCAATCTGGGGACCCATTGTCACTTTTCTTGGTGTTTTCAATGGCTCTGTCTTTCCCTTTCCCTTATGAAAGTGCCACCCCCTTATACTCACTAGTAAACAGCCTCACCTCCCAATCTTGCATTAGTTTAGAAAGACTTCCCCTAGATATACCAGTCTGGGTGGGAACTACCTTCCTGTCTCTCTGAACAGCTCTGATAACATTCCTGTTGAAGTCTTTTCCTTCTTAAGAAACTAGTTATCACCTATCACTTTTGCTTTGTGTTCAGTTAGAACTGAGTTGGTATCGTAGCTTCAGTCTATATTCTTGGTCAAATTATTTAACCTCACAGAGCCCCAGTTTTCTTATCTAGAAAAAATACCATTCTTTCAAGGTTGTTGAGAAATTATGTGAAGTGTCTAGCACTTTATATATAACAATAAAATAATTATAGCAATGTAAGATTTATCTGCTGTGGTATCCCACTATTCCTCTTATTTAAGCCTTGGACACCTAACTTGTATAGAATAGTTTCAGACAGAGAGAGAGCGATTGATTTCAATTGAACCCAAATAGAAATACTTCCAAATATCCAGCTGGCTTACCATTAAAAGATAATAAGGGGCTCGAAAGGAGCTTTTTCCTTGCTGGCTAAAGTCTAGAGACATTCCAATACGGTGTTAAACTTACTGATTTTAGTTCCCACCTGCTCAGCTTGCATCTTATTTCCTTGACAGCAGGATTAAAAGAAAAAGAGCAATGAGTAATGGAATGTCTGGGGCAGATTTCGGACATGGGAGATAAACTCCAAGTGTCTAAACTTGCACATATATTAGCCTATATCTCTTTCTGATCTTCCTAGTAGAAGTACATTCCTTTGGTTTATTCTCACTTGATCTCTTCCATTTTCCTACTGAGGACTTACCAGACTCTACTTCAGTCAAACCCTTGATAGCAGAATGAATTCCATCATCTCTTTCGGTGGGGTGTCATTTGTCAATTGGAATAAGGGCCTCGATTGTGCAGAGGAAGCCCTGAATATCGGTAGACAACTCCCCGCTATCAACGCCTCACTTTTGCCTTGTGCCTGATACCCCCATCCGACTAGCTAGGTGTCAGAGGTAACATTCCTCTTGGAGGTTTCAATACCCTCTGTTGTGACCCCTTGACTCTGCTCGATGACTTCCATGATTTGTTTCGATATATTGAGGAAGGTGAGATTTTTAAGCTTACAGAAGGGAAAAAGCAACCAACTGGATGCCATTTAGCACTCAAAAAGAAGTGGATTGAATATCAGTTAATTTGTTTTAATTCCTGCTACTCCACAACTTACAATATCCTCTGGTTGGGCTGGCTGACTTCCTGACCCCATTCACTCTTGCTTTCACTTTTTTTTGTGAAATATGTCATCCATAAAAAAGGGTGTGTAAAGCATACATGTACTTAAAAAAAAAACTATTGTATAAAGCACATACCAAGCTCCCTCACTCTCCCTCTCTCTCTCTGTCTCTCTCTCTCTCTTTCACACACACACACACACACACACACACACACACACACACACACATACCCATTACAAAATGATAGAACATTAATATCTCAGGGGACATTCCTTTCTCTTCCCTGTATATAACCACTGTCCTAAACTTTGTGATAACATTATTAATAGTTTCATCACTTACATACGTTATCTCTTAACAAGGTAATTTAGATTTGCCTGTGTTCCAATTTTATATAAATCAAATAACAGTGGCTTTTATTTTGTGACTTGCTTATTTCATTCCATATTCTGTTTGTGAGATTCATTCACATTAATAGGGAGATATAATGAGTTAATTTTCTCTGCTGTATAGTAATCCATTGTGTTACTTTACTATGTTGCAGTTTCTTATATCTATTCTACTGCTGGTGGAAATTTGATTTGCCATGTGTACCTTGCTCCACTTCTGCCTCTATGTCATTGTCCCAGCCTGAGAGACATGTTTTCTCTCCATGTATTTAATTCTCTCAAAATATGAATATTGTTCTTCCTGATTCTTCCTCACCAGTTCACTGTCCATTCGGACAGATCATAGATGTTGAGGCCAGACATATTTAGTTACTGAATTACTAATGAACACCTGCATTAATTAATCAAATATTTTGAGTACTTAGTGCTAGGAACTTAGACTCAAGACTACGCAATTTTATATAAAGTAGAACTTAAAATATTTTCTTTTACCAACACTCGTTGGACCCATAATAGTTTTCAGTTAGTACATGTTAGTTGTTGGTTGACAATAATAACAACAGCATAAAAGTAGTAATAATAGTAGCAGCTAACATTTATTGTGTGCCTACTATGTGTAAGGCACTATTTTAAGAGTTTTAGAAGTATTAAGTTATTTAATCCTCACACCAATTCTATGAAATAAGTACTACTATGCTAATCCTCATTAGATAGATGAGAAAACTAAGACCAGAGGAATTATGTAATATGCCCAAAGTCATACACGAATGGGTATTAGAATAGAAGGAATAAAAGAAACTTAAAGATAGTCAGTTTAGTTATTCCATGATGATTTACAAAGGCATAATCATGATAACAACAACAAATGGTAACAACTATTACTTACTGAGTATCTTCACTGTGCAAAATACTACATGATCTCATTAATTCTCATAACAATTCATTTTGATAAGTACTATATTTCCAATTTAAAAGCAAAGAAACTGAACCTCATAAATGTTAAGTGACTTCCCTAAATATCTAGTAATACCAGCACTCTGGGATTTGAACCTAAGTACATCTTACCTTGACATTTATGATATGCCTTAACACCCTGCTGTCTCTCTGTAGATTTTACTCAGCCTTTGAATATCAAGAGATTCTCTTGTCCCATTAGCCTCTTGGATGATTCACTTCTTGCTTGTTTCCTGAGAATGGAAGTTACCAGTTGGATCCCTCTCTCTTCTCTGCTATGTTGATTGCTCTGATTAGTGAAAGCTATACACCACACAATGCTTTTAAAAACATTGTACAGAAAATACAATTATAATAATAAATCCTTTTTTATTATGTTCAGTTAGCCAGCATTTAGTACATCATGTTTTTGTTGTAGTGTTCAATGATTCATTAGTTGTGTATTATATCCAGTGCTCATCCCAACATGTGCCCTCCTTAATACCCATCACCTGGTTACCCCAACCTCCTACCCCCCTCCCTTCTGTAACATTCAGTTTGTTTCCTGGAATCCAGAGTCTCCCATGGTTTGTCTCCTTGTCTGATTTCTTCCCATTCAGTTTTCCCCTTCCCCTGTGGGTCCTCCACGCTATTCCTTATGTTCCTCATATGAGTGAAACCATATAATTGTCTTTCTATGCTTGACTTATTTCACTTAGCATAATCCCCCTCTAGTTCTACCCCATGTCAATACGAATGGTGGGTATTCATCCTTTCTGATGGCTGAGTAATAGTCCATTGTATATATGGACCACATCCTCTTTATCCATTCGTCTGTTGTAGGCCATCTCAGTTCCTTCCACGTTTGGCTATTGTGGACATTGCTGCTATAAATATTGGGGTGCATGTGACCCTTTTTACTACATCTGTCACTTTGGGGTAAATACTTAGTAGTGTAATCACTGGGTCGTAGGGTAGCTCTAATTTTAATAAATCTATATTATTTTTATAGTTTATAACATAGCTTAATTAAGTAACAGTTAAAACTTTGTATTTTTATTAAGACACTATATGAAACTAAATCTTGGCGCCCAAAGGGGCATTTAGTTATCCTTTTGCTTATTTAACTAGAAAGCAATTTGTAAACTGAAAGAGTAAGTGAGCCTTTGAGAAACTCCCTTTCTGAATCAGCCAGAGAGAAGCTAAAAAAGTTAGTATGCACAAAAATGACCAGGAAATGGTACAAGTTAAAAAATGCATTTTTTTTCTTTCACTTTAATTTACAAGCAGTAAAATTCACTCCTTTCAGTGCACAGTTCTACGAGTTTTGACACATGCACAGAGTTGGGTAATCATCCCCACAAACAAGATACAAAACAGTCCCATCACCCACAACCCCCCTACCCCCCCAAATTCTGTGGGTTACCTCTGGAGTCAAGCTTTCCCCTACGCTTAGTGCCTGGCTACCACTGATAGTTTTACCTATAGTTTTACTTTTTCAGAATATCACTTAAATGGAATCAAATGGTACATAGCCTTTGAATCTGGCTTCTTTCACTTAGCATAATGTATTTGAGATCAACCCATGTTGTTGCATTACCAAGAATACATTCTTTTGTATTGATGAGTACCATTTCATTGTATGGATGTACCATAGTTTATTCATTCCCCAGTTGAGGGACATTTGGATTATTTGCAGGATTTGGTATTAGGAATAAAGCCGCTATAACATTCTTATACAGGTTTTTATGTAACACAAATTTTTTATATTTTACTTAGTTCAATGCCTATGAGTGGGGTTTTGGGGTTGTAATGTAAGTGTGTGTTAAACTTTGTAATAACTGCCAAACTGTTTTCCAAAGTACCAGTTTGCCTTCTCACCAGCAAACTACAGGAGTTCTAGGTATCCCACACAGTCCTATACACATGGAATGATCAGTCTTTGATTTTAGCCATTCTACTCAATGAGTAATGGTATCATGTTGTAACTTTAATTTGTATGTCTCTAATGATCAATGGTATTGAGCATATTTTCATGTGCATTTTTACCATGTGTATACCTTCCTAATGAACTGTCTGTTCAAATCTTTGGTCTTTATTTTAATTGGATTGTTTGTTTTCTTATTTTTGAATTTTTATTATTTTTTTAATTATATTTGAGTGTTCTTATTATTGAGTTTAAATGCAAGGTCTTTTTCAGATATGAGTTTTTCTCCAACTCTATGGCTTCTGTTTTCATTTTCTTAACAGTGTCATTTGCAGAGTAAAAATGTTTTTATGAAGTTCAATTTGTCAATATTTTTCTTTTATGGATTGCAATTTTGATTTGTATCTAAGAATTCTTGCCCTAACTCAAGGTCACAAAGATTTTCTCTTATGTTTCCTTCCAAAATTTTACAGTGTTACCATTTACATTTATGCCTATGATATATTTTAAGGTAAAACTGGTATAAGGTTTGAGGTATAGGTCAAGGTACATTATTTTTGTGTGTTGATGTTTAATTGTTACAGCATGATTTTTTGAAAAGAATGTCCTTTCTCCATTGAGTTGTCTTCACACCTTTGTGAAAAATCACTCTACCATATATGTAGGGGCCTATTTCTAGACTCTATTTTGTTCCATTAATCTATGTACCTGTCCTTTCATGAATACCACACTGTCTTGATCATGGTAGCTTTAGAGTTAACCTTGAAATCAATCTCGGTTCTTCAACTTTGTTTTTTCTTTCTTTTTTTTTTAAATTTAATTTTATTTTTTCAGTGTTCCAAGATTCATTGTTTATGTACCACACCCAGTGCTTTTTCTCTCTTTCTCTTTTTTTTTTCCAAAAGCATTTGGCTCTTCTAACTCCTTTGCCTTTCTATATGTATCTTAGAATTGACTTGCCAATATCTACAAAATATCCTGTTAGGATTTAAACTGGAAATTGCATTGAATCTATAAATCAACTTAGAAAAAATTAACACCTTAATAATATTGAATTTTTCAAACTATAAACTATAAACTGTAAAACTATAAACTATAAAAAACAATTTATAAACTATAAAAAAGTCAATCTTTGAATTCTTTCGCCAATAATTTGTAGTATTCTGCATACAAATCCTGCATATATTTTGCTAGGTTTGTAACTAAATATTTCATTGTTTTTAGTGTGATTCTAAAGTGTGCAGTTTTTATTTTTATTTTTTTTGTAAAATGTACAGTTTTTTAAAACTTCAATTTCCAGTTGTTCATTGTTACTATATAAAAGTAAAGTTGATTTTTGTGCATTAAACTTGTATCTGCAACCTTGATAAACTCATTTAAATGGAGACAATTTGTTTCTTCCTTTCCAGTCTATATGCATTTTATCCATTTTTTAAATCTTACTGCACTGGGAAGGACTTCCAGAACAGTGTTAAACAGGATTGATGAGAGGAGACATCCCTACTTATTGCTAAGCATTTGTCTTTTATTATTATGTCTTTAACTATTATGATGTTAGCTGTAGTGTTTTGTATATACTCTTTATCAAGTTAAGAAAGTTTTCTTCCATTCCTAGTTTGCTGTGAATTTTTATCATAAATGATTGTTGAATTTTTTCAAGTGCTTTTTCTGCATTTGCTAAGACGATTGTGTTTTTTTTTTTCTCTGATCTGTTAATATCATGAACTATATTGATTGATTATTACATATTGAACTGGTCTTACATTCCTGGGTCATTATATATAATCTCACTTGGTCATGATATATAATCATTTTATATGTTGCTGCATTTAATCTAATAACATGCTATTGAGGATTTTTATAATTGCGTTCATGAGATATATTGGTCTATTGTGTTGTTTTCTTATACTCTTTTGTCTGCTTTTGGTATCCAAATAATACTGACCTCATAAAAAGAGTTAGGAAGTGTTTTTCTCCTTGTCCATTTTCTGAAACACTTTGTGAAGATGTCATATGACTTCCTTCTTAAATGTTTTGTAAAATTTGCCAATGGAAACAGTTTTCTTTGTTGGAAGGCAATTTAACATACAATTTTAGTTTCTTTAACAGATGTAGGGCAATTCAGGTTATCTATTGCTTTTTGAGTGAGTTTTAGTAATTCGTGTCTTTTGAGGAATTTGTCAGTTTAATCTGTTATAGAATTTATAAGCAGAGAGATATTCATAGTATTCTTTTCCTCTTAATTTCTTTAGGATCTGTAGAGATACCCCTCCTTTCATTCCTGATATTAGTAATTTGGGTTTTCTCTCTTTCTTGTCTTGGTCAGTTTTGCTAAAGATTGGTCGATTAGAATGATGTGTTCAAACTGGATGCATTTGAAGCAAGAATTCCCAAAGATTCTGATATTAATGATTCTAGATGGGTCTATAAGAAACCTCAATCTATGACATACAACATACTCACTATAGTTAGACTTTAGCAAATTCAAAGTGAGATTTATATTTGAACAGAGCTCTTATGATTTTCTAAGTTCTAACCTATCTCATCATCTCTCACATTATTTCACTTTGATAATTTAAAAAACATTTAATTATTAGAACATACATGTTGGTGAAATGGGTAGTTTTATCCATTGTGGCTTTGTTTGTAATTGGGAAAAATTAAAAACATTTATGTCCATTAAAAATAAATATTTTTAAAGTTATTTGTCATATATTTCCCCCTTATAAAACTATGTGAAGGCAGAGAGTTTTCTATCTTGTTTACTACTATATGTTCAGTGCTGAGTATAAAGTAGTATATAAATATTGAATAAATTAATGAAACAATAAAAAAAAATTATTAGAACAAATTTTACCTGGAAAACACAATAGCCATTTCAAATCAGTAAATGGGATGTTTTCATCTTCCCCAAACAAACCTTTCTAAATCTCTCTTTATATTTCAAATAGTTATTGACATATTATATTGATATATTAAATATCCTAATTATTAATTTTTCTTAATCAAAAGGAGTTACTATGGTTCATGTGATCCTGAATTTAAAATAAAACTATTTCAGGAGATAACAAATGTTTTCCAGATGTCCTTCAAAATTTGTGATTGATTTATATACTCATGTTGACTTAAGAAAAACAAATGATTAAAACATCTAAGCTATTAAAATTCAGATGCCAAGATAAATGAGTTGAAAATGTGCAATGCTCATCTTCTTTCTGGAGGCCCTAAAATTTATGACTAAGTTATTTCTATAAGTCTAGGACCAATTACTGCTGTTTCCATAATGTTTAAAGCAATCCTGCCACAGTACTGAATTCAAATGGATTAATCTGTATTTTAAGCTATGGCTATAATTATCAAAATCTAGCTTAATACTATAAAGATGGTGAAATAAAAGAGATTCTAAGAAATAGTTATTAATTTTTCACTTTTTATTTTAATAAAAATATTTTTCACAAATAGAAATTTACCTTGAAGTCCTCTAAAATCGGATTAATTTTTCTCTCCTCTTATCCATTTCAAATATTCTCAAAGCATCTACATGCTGCTCTGTAAAACCACTTCTTTAATACATTATATAAAGTTACGGCAATCATATATTCCAGCTCAGATAATAAATTATAATGTCAGCCTATCTAAAATGAGTTTGAGTCAAAGCTATCGATATAAAATCAAATATGCATTAGAGTAAGGACTAACTTACCAACACTAAATGCAAAGCAATTTAAAGATAAAAAGAATTAATGCCTTCTGCTTTTAATGAAATGACACGTCATAAGTTGGTCTATATAAGCACTATCAAATGACAAGATGGAGTTTTTTAAAAGTACTATTGCTAATATGTTTAAAAGCGTATAACTGAAAGAAGAAAGTTGAGCATAAGCTAGACTCCACAGCATAAGAACCAAAAGATGTCTGTTTTGGTCCTTACTCTATTCTTGGCACCGAGCATGGCACGCAGAATAACTTTCGTCTGCTGACTGTAAGTCTAGTGGTTAAGTACATGGGTTTGGAGGTCATACAGATATAGGTTGAAATCCTACCTTATCTAGGTAGATATATCTAAAACTTTCATTAAAGACAATATTAACCAGTTTATTTTTCTTTCTAAGTCTTAAGACATGAATTTGAAAAACCCTAGTTCTAAAAATCAAATCTGTTCTCAAAAGTTAGGATTACCACACGAAAACCCCTAAAAAGTTATGCTTTAGGCTTTAACAGCAACTCATAAAGAGGAGTTTCAGTATTTGTAGCATGTTATATAAGCAATTATCTGTGCAGAATGTTCACTTTAAGGAGGATGATACTTTGGGATATATAAGCTCTCATATATTTGTTTAAATTCAGTCTCAGACACTGATGGGAGAATAAATTTAATAAAAAGTAGAATTATATATCAAAAGCCTTATTATAACTGTTTATGTACTTTGGCTCATTAATTCCACTTCTGAGAATCTACTCTAAATCAAAATATAGAGAGGTTCATTGAGACATTACTTGAAACAATTATAACAAAAGGAACAACCTAATACCAAACAATAGAAATATAGAACCAACATCAATTATGAAAAGATTTTTGACAAACTCTTGTTACATTGCAATATCAGAAGTGTATAATAAATATTATGTATGTGGTATACATTCAACTACATAAAAATATACACAGAACTAGCATTAAAACTATCTCAATTTAAAGATACTGTCAGATCAGGTTAAAATAAAAGGCAAATACTTCAGATAAGAGGAGCAACTAGAAAATAACAGACTGGTTTAAAAGTAAAAGACACCTTAGAATGTATTAGGTAAACACAAATAAAACAGGTGTCAAACATTAATTTCATAAACAGGACAATTCAAGGAGCAAAGAATTAGTGGAATAAAAGATATAAATACAAATGTACAATAATACATTATAAAAACTCATAACAACTGTATAAAAATATGTGTATCAAATTACCCAGTACTAAAATATAGTCATTAGAGTATACATGAAATATTTGGAAATATATTTTACTTAGAAATTTCAACATGCTACTATAAATTCTGACATATCAGATAGAAAAAACAAATAAGAACATAGAGATTTGAATAATTAATAATTAAATTAGTGATGCATGCTGCAAACACTTCATATAATTTGAAAACCACCTAAGTAAAATTAATACACTGATCTCCACTAAGCCAAAAATAAAATATAAATAAGCTCTACAAAAATAAATTATAGGGGCACCTGGTGGCTCAGCGGGTTAAAGCCTCTGCCTTCAACTCAGGTCATGATCTCAGGGTCCTGGGATCGAGCCCTGCATCGGGCTCTCTGCTCAGCAGGGAACCTGCTTCCCCCTCTCTCTCTGCCTGCCTCTCTACCTACTTGTGATCTCTCTCTGTCAAATAAATTAAAAATAAAAATAATAAATTATAAAAGGCTAATTTTTAAATTATAAAGCAATAAATTTATAAAATAATGAAATTTAAACAAAAACACTTCAACTTCAAAATTAACAGTGTTTCTCCTATTTGGATCACAGTCTGTCGAATATAGTCAAAGCTGTCCAAAGGGACAATTTCAAAAGCCTAACTATTTAAAAAAATGAATACAGGTAAATGAACATTTAATTCAAGAAGCTATAAAATAAATACCTATTATATTTTGGACTTTCCCAATGCTAGACTCTGTTCTCATTCTGTTGCAAGGCAATTCCATCCAATCTTAAAGTTTCATTTGTCACTTATATGACAATCAAAATAAAATTTAAAAAACTCAGAATGGAAATTAATCTTCAAAAAGAAAGATCAAAGAGTAAGAGAAAACTTTAGAAAGAAAAAAAAACTTATAAACAAGTTCAGAAGGAAAAGAGAAAGGTAAGAAAAGCTACTATAGTTAAGAAATAATTATCATATGCTACTACAGATGATAAAAGAAAATAAGAAGATATCTTGAAATCTAAAACAGAGTAGATAGAATAAAAATTTAAAACAGTAGTTTAAAAGACAGTCAGCACTTCCAGTTTCCGCTCTGACATGCAAAAAAGTTTGGAAGTCAAATGTCCCACCTTTTTACCTTCATAAGAAGAAAAAATCTGAACAAATGTGGCTGCCGTGCCATGAGGATACTCAAACAACCCCGTGGAGTAATCCATTTGAGAAGAACAAAGGTTCCTAGCCTACAGCCAGTACAAATTTGCCACCATGGAAATGTATCCTTCAGCACCCTGCAAGCTCTCAGATAACTACACTCCCAGACAACATAAAACTTTAATCTCATGAATGACCTAGAAAAAGAACTAAGTAACTAAGCTTATTCTGAATGTGACCTATAGAGGCTATGAGAGATAAATGATTTTGTTATTTTAAGCCACAAAAATTTTGGGTTGATTTATTATGCAGCATTGGGTTATTAATGCACTATTTTGATAGGCATGTGACAGAAACATAGGAACAGTTAGGGGGAAAAAATCACATTCAGTATAGAGAAAAACAGATATTGGCAGAGAATTTTTCCAAAACTGATGAATGTCATCTTCTATTATCTTCTACTGGCTCAAATAGTTCAGTGAATGTTAAGTAAGATTAAAAGAAAAAAAAATCACACCTAGACATCATAATAACACTACAGAACATCAAAGATAAAGAGATCTCCAGGGAAGCTTAACAGAAGAAAAATGATCCTCAAAGGATCAAAACTTAGACTGACAGTAGACTTTTTCATAACAATGGGTCCCAGAAGTCTATGAAATGATATGTTCAGTTTTGCTAAGAGAACAATCAGAATTCTATACCCAGAAAGACTATAACCAAAAAGTCCTTAAAAATGGAGGTAAAATAAAAACGTCTTCAGAGAAGAAAAAACAGTGAGTTTCCTACCAATAAAATATTACTAACTGGCACAAAAATAAGCACAAAATATAGAGCCCAGAAATAAACCCACACTTATATGATTAATTAACCTATGAAAAAGGAGGCAATAATATATAATGGGGAAAAGATAGTCTCTTTAACAAATGTTATTGGGAAAACTGGACAGCTACATGCAAAAGAATGAAACTGGACCACTTTGTAACACCATACACAAAAACAAACTCAAAATGGATTAAAGCCCTATATGTGAGAGCTGAAGCCATAAAACTCCTAGAAAAAAAAACATATGCAGTAATTCTTTGACATTGGCCATCACAATAATTTTCAATCTATGTCTCTTCAGGCAAAGGAAACAAAAGCAAAAATAAGCTATTGGGACTACACTAAAATAAAACAGCTTTTGGTACAGTGAAGGAAACTATCAACAAGACAACCTACTGAATGAGAGAATATATTTTCAAGTGATATATCCAATAAGAGGTTAATATCTAAAATATAAAAAGAACTTATACAATCAATACCAAAAAATCAAACAATCCAATTTAACAATGAGCAGAGGACCTGAATAGACATTTTTCCAAAGAAGCCATACAGATGGCCAACAGACACATGAAAAGATGCTGAACATCACTCATCATCAGGGAAATGCAAATCAAAACCACAATGAGCTATCACCTTACACATATCAGAATAACTGAAGTCAAAAACACAAAACATAACAAGTGTTGGTGAGGATATAAAGAAAATGGAACCCTCATGCACTGTTGATGGGAATGCAAATTTATGCAACCATTGTGGAAAACAGTAGGGAGGTTCCTCAAAATATTAAAAATTTTAAGATTAAAAATTACAATTAAAAATTAAAAATAATAAGAATTACCATATGATCCAGTAATTCCACTACTGGGTATGTGCTCAAAGAATACAAAAACACTAATTCAAAAAGATATAAGCACCCCTATGTTTATTGCGGCATTACTTACAAGAGCCAGGACATGGAAACAACCTGTGTTCATCCACAGATGGATGGATAGAGAAGATGCAATGTGTGTATATATATATATAATACATATATATATATATAATATATATTATGTAATGTGTATATAAGTATATGTGTGTGTGTGTGTGTGTGTGTGTGTGTCTGATGGAATATTATTCAGTCATAAAATAGAATGAAATCTAGTCATTTGCAACAACGTGGATAGACTTAGAGGATATTAGGCTAAGTGAAATAAGTCAGTCAGAGAAAGACAAATACCATATGATTTCATTTATATTTAGAATTCAAGAAAAAAAACATATGAACAACAAATAAAAGAGAGACAAACCAAAAAAAAACAAATTCTAAAATACAGAGAACTAGTGGTTGCGAGAGGGGAGGTGGGCAGGAGGATAGGCAAAATAGGTGAAGGGGATTAAGTGTATACTTATCATGATGGAAAATGAAAAATGTATAGAATTGTTAAATCATTATATTGTACACCTAAAACTAATGTAACACCATATGTTAATTATAATTTACTAGAAAAAATATTACTGAAGAAATTCCAAAATATGTCCTTTAGTCACATGGGATGGGAACTGTGGTGGAATGTTTAGAGTATAAGAAGGAAAGAGTTATATGGATGTAGTCAGTCAAATCTTGATGGTATAAAATAAGAAAACTAATGTCTTTTTTTTTTTTAAGATTTCATTTATTTATTAGAGAGAGAGAGAGTGAGAGGGGAGAAGGTCAGAGGGAGAAGCAGACTCCCCGTGGAGCTGGGAGCCCGATGTGGGACTCGATCCCGGGACTCCGGGATCATGACCTGAGCCAAAGGCAGTCACTTAACCAACTGAGCCACCCAGGCGCCCAAAAACTAATGTCTTTCTGGATTGAAATAAAAGCAAGAATAAGTTAGAATTAAAATGCATGACAATAATAGGACACAAATGGGAAGCAGGTGACTGAAATCAACTGTGCTAAGGTTTGTGTACTGTTCAGGAGGGGATAAAGATTTTTTATTAAACTTAGATCTCGATAACGCAACATTCATGTTACAATTTCTATGAAAATCCTTGGAATAATACCTCTTTTATTATTTGATGGATATGGCATCTACTAGTAAGACTAATGCAAAACAACAGAAAAATATCACTTAGGAGAAAAGACAAGAGAGAAAGAAACAGAGAAATAGAATAATATAATAGATATTTATATATAAAACATGCATGTATATATCATATATACTTACACATATATGGTAAATATATCTACATATAGTAATTAATATAAATTTAAATGGACGAAATACACCTATTAAAAGACAAAGATAATCAGAATACATTTAAAAAAAGAAAAATCTAAAACATCTAAAATGAGACAATGAAAAGTTTAAAAGGAAAAAGTTGAAAAAAATACTAGGAAATAATGACCAAAAGAAAACTGTGGTCATTATATTACTGTATTAATATTAAACACAATAGATTTTGTAATAAAAAGCATTATTAAAATAAAGAGGTTCACTACATGCTCATTAATGGAAAGTTAACAGTTCTAGACTTCTATGTACCTAATATTATGGCCTCAAAACATACAAAGCAACAATTAACAGACTTCAAGGAGAGAGAGGAAAATCTGCCATAACAGTGGAAGATTTTGACATAACTCAGTAAGTGGAAGATTTAGTAGAAAAAAAATCAAGGATATAGACAATTTGAATAACACAAGTAATAAGATTCATCTTATGTTAGTCTAGAAAATGCACCCAAAACTGCAGAAGGCACTTTTTTATCAGGCACACACACATTTACCAAAAGTGACCACATACATAAAACAATTCTCAACCAACTTGAAAGGATTGTACTCGCAGAACTTCTTCTCTGACTACAATGTCAGTAAGTCAGAAATCAATACTGGAGTGATAAGAGAATAAAGACCTTAGAAACAAATACCTTTCTATGATCATTTGCTATATGATAGGGGTGTTGCTGCAGAACATCCATACCTCATATCATACACAAAACCCATTCCAGATGGATTTCACAGCCACATGTGAAAAGCAATACTATAAATTTTTTAGAAAACAGTATAGAAGAATATTTTTATGATCTCATGACACAAAAGGATTTCTTGAACAAAACACAGAGAGCACAAATCAGAGGAAGAGATTAATATGAAGGCTGAAATCAAGAACTTGTGCTTATCAAAAGACTCAATACAGGAAGTGAAAGGTAGATATCTGCAAAATATATAACCAACAAAGGATGATATATCAATAATATATAAAGCACATTGTACTTCAATTTTAAAAAGAACCTAATAGGAAAATGGAGTGGAAAAAATAAATTTCACAGGAGCAGAAATGAAAATACAAATATAACAAAAGGTGTCGATCTAGTTGATAAATCGGAGAAATGCAAACTAAAATCACAGTGAGATAGTATTGATCCTAGACTGGCACAAATGTAAATGTCTGACAATATGAAGTGCTAATGAGAATGCAGAACAAAAGGAACTCTCGTCCGCTGCTGGTAGAATTAAAAATTAATACAGTCACTTAGGGAAAATTTTGGTATTACTTACTAAAAAAGAACATACAGAAAGAGTATAAGCCCATCAGATGCCCTATAAGGTGCACAAGAAGACATGTATAAAAATATTTATAGTGACATTGTAGTAATAAAGACCTGAAAATAAATATCCATCAGTGGTGAAATCAATTAAGTTGTGGGATATTTACAAAAGGGATCACTATAGAGACTGAAATGAGTTAGGCAAAGCTATGTGTACCGACATGGACATAATCTCAAAAACAGTGTCAAGAAAAAGGAAAGCAGCCATAGAAAAATGCATACAGTATGATTCATTCATATGAATTTCACTGAAGGGAACAACCTAACAGTGTCTTCTTTAGTGGTGCACATGCTGGTGTAAAAACATTAAAGAAATTAAAGAAATGCAAGCGGATGGAGTCAACATAAATGTCTGAACAAGGAGAAGTACAGATAGCAGGAACATGGGAAGTATCCAGTCTATTTCTTGGCCTGGGTGATGAGTGATGAGTGATGATGGGTGATGGTGTTTTATTATTCTTTTAAATCTGCACACTTGCAATTTTTTTTATCCTTTTTCTTGTTTAGATATGTGCTATATTTTACAAACACATATACAAAAATTCTTTTTTTCTTTTCTTCCTACTCTCCCTCCTTACTTCCTTAACTTTCCTTTCCTTAACTTTTCTTAACTTTCATTTTCTTTCTAAAAAGCAAAAACCCTGGATAAACCAAGGTATCTATGAGTGCTCTTAGATGCAAACAAAAGAATTCACTCCAAAGAGCTCAAGCAAAAAGTTAATTTATCAGTTATATTATGTCGTCACTGAATTTCTTGGATGAGCAACTATCCCAACTTGGAGACTATGCAGACAGACATGACACCCATGTTATTCTGCTAGATGGTCCCTGTGGAGCTGCTATTTCAGCAGCTACAGCAGGGTAGAGACTGTAGCTGGTCACACTGGGCAGTGGACATTGTCACAATATTCTATCTCTGGGAGTTGCACAGTTCTGCTCCCATGAGCATTGGAATGGATTTCTGAAACAGCTGCTTCTTTGTGATGGTAGTTTCAAACTGATGGGAAATAATGAACCTAAGTCATATGCTGGAGACGTTGAACCAAGCAAAACTCTGCAAGGAATAATTCGCAGCACAGTTTATGTGAATGTCATATTCCAAAGGTGTGCAGCATAAACATAGGAGTCTGCAGAAGCTCTGGTGCATGTTTGCAAGTGAGCTTCTGGATTCTAGCTTTTAAAGGTGTGAACTCTGGAAGTGCTAAATTCTCCAAATACAAGAAAGGTGTTAGAAATGGTCAGGTGGCTGCTAGGGACTGATTTGTGTTCCCCACAGAATTCATATGTTGAAGTCTTAACTCCCAGCACTTCAGAATGTAGAGGTGATCATGTGCAGTGGGTATTATACTGAATTGATGAATCATTGAACAGTATAAAAAAACCAATGATGTACTATACCTTGGCTAACTGAATTTAAATAAAAATAAAAAATGAAGAAATAAAGGGGCGATCAAGTTGAAATAAAGCCCTTAGGGCAGACCCTAATCCAATGTCACTTGGTCTCCTTATAAGAAGAAGAGATTTGGACACACAAGGAGCCACTAGGGATGTGTACCCATGGAGGAGAGACCATGTGAAGACAGCCACCGCAAGCCCAGGAGAGAAGCCTCCAAAGAAACTAAGCCTGCCTGTATCTTGATTCCAGCCTCCAGAACAGTGAGAAAATAAATTTCTGTTGCTTAAACCACCCATCTTTGGTACTTTGTTATGGCAGCCTTAACAAACTAATACAATGGCCAAAAAAGGACAAATGTTCACTGAGATCACCCCCAAGAGAAAAAAAAGGAAATAAAAATTATTTTCAAATCAAAATAGTGAGGGGTTGGAGGGGTTGTCACTGGGATGTTAGAACTATTTATATCTTGATTTGGGTAGTGGATGCGGAGATGTGTATGTGTGTGTCTGTATATGCATAAAATTTCATTAGGCTATATGCTTTAGGTTTGTGTACTTTGCCATATGTATAATTTACCTCAAATAAAATGTTAATTTTTAAAAAAACGACCACAAAAATGCTTGGTACCAGTTTTATTGATAAGGTCTTTCCTAGTTTTTAAAGCCAGATATTTCTCAGACTATACAAACTGAGAAATTTGTAAGTGAATTTGTCACAGATTTTGTGACAGAACTTGTAAGTAAAGCTATTGAATTAATTTTATGAAATTAGCATAACTCTGAGACAGACCAAATAAAAAGCTGGACCAATTTTACTTAGAAATGAAGATTTTTAAAATAATAAATTCCTAGCAATATATTTCATCAGTACCTTAAAAAGTAAATCTTTCACCAGAACAATGCAGAATTTGTTCCAGGACTGCAGATAGTTCACTTTCAAGAAATTTATTAATGTATTCTACCACATGTCAGTAGACGTCAAATGGCACTCCACACAGATTCCTGATTTTAGAAATGAACAAACCAGCATAAATAGAAGTAGCTGTTCAAGATTAAAAATATATATGGTAAAATAAGACTGAACTGATACCCACATCATTACTATTGGTTAACACTGCATCAATCAGGGATTCTGGAACAATCAGAGAGCAAAAAAATTGAGTTAGTAGAAGTCAATGCTATTATTTATAGATAATACAATTACATGCTTAGAAAATGAGTGAAAATCAACTTTACAAAGTTCTAAAATTAGTAGGTTTTCAGCAAAGCAGCAGAAAAGAAATATGCTAAAATAGCTTTCTTTTCAATCAGCTAAAAAAATAATTGAAAAGCATGATTCCAATTGCTCTAGAAACAAGAAACATAAAATAATTCTAATAGGAATTATGTAGGGCTCACATGATAACTTATAACACTTTCCTTATATAAAAACAGATTTAAATGTAGAAACATACCATGATCTTGAATGGACAGGCTAATTTTGAAAAGATATCATTTCTTCCCAAGTTAACCTAAACTGGAAAAAATATCATTGGTGTGTGGTAGTTTCGTAATGTGTCAATTTTCCTATTTTTCACAGGGGTGGAAAAGAGAGATTCTTTGGGGGAGACCTTGAGTAGAAGTGAAGCAGCAGCCATTTTGTAGGGTGAACAGGTTGTCACTGATCCAGTTTTCTCTTGGTGTGATGGAGTGGCCGGGCAGGCAGTGTTCCACCTTCCCCTGTATCCTCCTTCGGCGGCTCTGACTCCTTCTGGGACAGATGTGTGTTTGGCCCCAGGACTGAAGGCAGACACCCACACCACACCACCAAGGGCAGAGGCAATTTGAACAGGCACTGGTAATACTCAGTGCCCAAGGGGCTCAACTCATGATTGTGGATGCACTAGTCCTTGCTCTTCCCACGGTATCCCCATCTTGTCTTCCCACCTGCTTGCACTCTGGACCTCAAGCTCCAGGATCAGTTGCAAAGACAGCAGCCTTGCAGATACTGCTTACCAGCTCCTACAATTGCATAAGATTATATCTGAATGTGTGTACCTCCTAGTGTTTTTGCTTCACAAAAACTGAGAAGTATGATTACATACGAATTAAAACTTCTGAATGTTAAAAATACATAAATATGTTTAAATGCAAAACAAAAAACATGATAAAGTTTTAATGTGTTAAATACATAGAAAGCTCCCTATGAATAAATTCTTAAAATACTAACTATACAGCTGGAAAAGGAGAGAAAATAGAAATAGGTATGTTAAAGAAATATGTATTTCGCCATTTAGACATATAAAATCCATATGGAATATCAATTTTACTTAAAGAAATGCAAATTGAAATAAAAATTGCCATCATAATCTACCAACTATAATTTACTAAACTGTTAAAAATGAAAGTCGAATCTCACTGATAATGAGAAAATAAGTTGATATAATGTTTTCAGAGATGAGTTTGGCCAGATCTATCAAGAGTCTTGGTGGAATTATTAATTCTACTTCTAGCGATCTCACCTAAGAACACAACAAGCATTTGAATAAATAATAAATAATACACTGCTAACAAACCACTGCATACAAAATTATTAGACAATATTAGGACACTGGTTAAATACATCATGGTACACTCATAAGATGGAGTCATAAATCTTCACTAAAAACTATGTACTTGAAATATTAAAAATATAATATCCATATATAATGTAATGTGAAAAGAATGGTTTATAAAACTTTGTAAAGTAGAAGTTTCATTATAAATTAGAAATTAAATTAGATGTAAAAATAAAGGACCAGAAGAAAAAATATATCAAAATATAAGGGGCGATTATGTAGAAAATTATGGAATTTTTTTAACTTTTGTCTTTTACTTTTCTTATATTTTTCTCTTTATACTTTGCTGTATTTAAATCTTTTAAAATCATAAAAAATAGATGTTACTGACACATCAAATTATTGTCCCTGAGTGGTGGGATTAGAAGCAGCTGTCTGGTTTTATGGAATCCCATTTTTTTATGTATTAAGCTTATAATCTGACTTTTTTATAAAAATCATCCTTTTCACATCAACTCAGAGGTCAAGTGAGCACAATTAAAGGTCTCACATATCAGTTTTTGCAAAAAAAATAAGCTACCTTTCCTTTCCCTGAAGGTGTGAGGTCTCTGAGCTAGAAGATGACTACAAATAGTTAAACTGTGATTGGTAAAAGTCTTGCCATTATTTTTCAGAACGTGATTTTCCATGGCGCGACAGTTCTAATTGTTAGAAAGTGCTCATCTCATTGAGTCCAACAAATGGTTCTAATTCTATCCTCTTGGGCCACACAGAGTATATCTAATCCTTCCTTCATATGCAAGCCCTTCAAATATTTTGAAAGTTTTCATTCCCCATGGGTCTTCTCAAGGCTAAATATCTCCAGATTCTTCAACTATTTTTCATAGGTCATGATTTTGTCTCTTCAACTCAGATGTCATCCTTCAGACACATTTCCTTTTTTCAGACAATTAACAAATGGGAAAACCTTACTGACTAGCCATGAAAAAGACAAGAAGTCAATGGTAAGATTTATTTTCAGATTTATTTTTCAGATTATTTATTTTATTACTATTTATTAGAAAATAATTTATTTTTCCTTTTAAAAGTTGAATTTCCAGAAACTCTTCATTTTAACTCAAGTACTCAGAAAATTCCAAGTTAAGGACACACTTTACTAAATTATTTAATTACTCCTAGAAGCAGGGGGCAGTATAGAATAGTGTTTAGGGGAATAGGCTTTGGAATCAGGCCATCTAGGTTCAAATCCTTCTCTACTACTGATAGCTGTATGACCTAAGCATAACTCTGTTTGAGTCCTTCTCTTTAAAATAGATGGTAATAATAGTAAACATCTCATAGCTCACTGAGAATTACGTAGGATATTGTATGAAAGCACTCAAGTCACAGTGCCTGGCACACAGTGAAGTCTTTTTAAGTAAAACAGTTTATAAAAAAAAAAAAAAAAAGTAAAACAGTTTATATATGTTCTCAAAGAAATTTTAAAATCTTCAAAACAAGTCTATATGAAGACAGTGACTATAGGAAGCATCTATAATGAAGAGAGAATATAATGAGAAAGCAAAAGCTTAATAGTTATTAACAGTGGTTTTTGCAATATTTCACTTGCCAATCCTAAATGCATGATTTCATTAAAAATTATACTTTCACAAATTCGAATCAAGGATACAGAACTTTACTGTAAAGGACATAGATAAATAGGGCATGAGGACCAGTTAACTAAATTCAGTTTTCCAGAGGAGAAATGATGAGGGCTTGATTCATGGAGACAACAACAATGAAGACTATCATTTTGTTGAGTGCTAACCCTGTGCTAAGCACTCACTCAAAGAGAAGGAAGAAAGGCAGAGGGAGGAAAGGGAGCAGAAAAAAGGAGGATGGCGAGAGGAGGCAAGGAAGGGTAAGGAAAGGAAGGGCCAAGAGAAGAGTGAGTGGTAGCTAACATGCATTCAGTGCGTTAATAGTTTCACAGGAATTATTTCATTTAATCCCATAAACCTACAAAATAGGTACTAGAAAAATCTTTAGAGAGGTTATGTAACTTGCCTGAGGCCGTATAAATGTATTAACTGGCAAAGGAGTCAAACCTAGTTCTTAACCACTAAGTTACTATTAAGGGGGAAAGTGTTTAGATTTAGGGCAGCAAAGGACAGGGAAGAAAATACGAAGATCTGTTGTCTAAATGACAGAATCAGTAGTGATAAGAAGTATGGACTTGAGTGGAGATGGGAGGTGAATAAAAAGAGTAGACAGTAATTCTTTGGTTTTTGCATTCTGAGGCAATATCCAAGACACTCTAAACAAAGAAAATTGGAATATTTCAATTATACTAAATCAATTTCACATTGTAAAGGAATCAAATACTAAAGGTCAATAACAACATTTAAAAGACTAGCTAACATTCCTTTTACTTAAATCTGATTTCTGGGAAAGTAAAATGAAACATGAAAGATAAAAAAAAAAAAAAGAAAACAACACTTTCCTTTTTTTTCCCATGAAGGTGATTTTTTAAGTTTGGTAACTTTAGAAAGGTCCATGTTTGCCTCAGTTTGATAAAATAAAATTTAGCAATGAGGAATGGCTTTAACCAGTATCTTCTTAAATCCTTACACCAAAGGAGACCTTTCAGGACACTGCAGCATGTTTCAGTCATGCCATGTTCACTTTCAGAGAGCTGTGGAGAGTCTGGCTGGTGATATTCCTATGCCAACGCTTTCTGCTTCTAGATACACACCTGATTAAAGGCTACAGGATCAAAGAGCAAACCACTTACAGCAAAGTGCTACAGACCCAAAAGCTCATCTGTGAATGGAATCACTTAAAACTATTTTAAAGGGTCATCACAAAGAGGGTGCTTATTTTTAGAAATGAGTTTTCTTTTGATACAAAGAAAAATGTTGGCCATTTCCCTTATGTTTATAACAACATTCCAATTTAATCTTCAGTTTAAAAATTCTTTAATTATTGCACAACAGTGTTTTGTTGATTGCATAACATTCACATCTCTATTTGATACCAAAATCTAGACTTTCCTACATGTGTGAGAGCAGGCGCATGCACATTCTTTTTCTTTATGGTAATGATATATGTTAAAGCTATGGCTTATAAATTTAATTCTGCTCTCAGGGGAAAGCTATAAACATGAATGATGGAAAAAAATATCTGTTATAAAAACATTATATTTCAACTTATTTCATTATGACTTACCCAAATTTTTTTCTGGTAACAGCAGTAGGGCTAGAAAAGAGCATGGTATTGTGCAGGTATCTATTTCAAAAGTTTATTTCTCTCAATTCCATGTCCCCATTCTCTACCACTTAAAGTCATCAGCGCATATATAGACATAAGGTCTTCAAGTAAAAGTAACCAATAGGTGTTGGAATTATTCTTATGGTGATGATTAGAATCTGGTGCATAAAAAGGACTTCCAATCTAAATTTCCTTTGTTGGTTATCACGGCTATCACTGAAAAAGCTGGAAGAACATATGCCAAAACACACAACCACATGTTTTTTTGTCCAGTCATACATAAGAATCCAGCATAATTAGTCTTGAATTAAAATCAAAAGCAAGTTTATAAGAAGAGATCTGTCCTTTTAAATACTGAGATTTCATCTCGTATTCAGTTGATAACAATCATTGTATTGACTTCACTTTTGTTTATAGTGAAATTGAAAGTTGAAAGATAAAAAAAGTCCTACCCAACTGTATAAATTATGTGAAAGAAAACATTGCAAACCACTGTATACCTTTATGAGCCTTTGGCATTTCTATTCTGAGCAAATATATTGTTCTAATGTAGTATAACTTTTTAATTTTCCTTGTCTTATACTGTTTTATAAAATTGGAGTGACCTTTTAAAAACAAACAAGCAAACAAACAAAAAACAAAAGAAGTTTGTCTGCTCCTAGAAGACAGAACCAAAAAAACATTGGGCAAATTTAAACACACACACACACATTAGCTTTGCTTCTCTACAATTTAGTCATTATAGTAGAATATAAGTTTCAAACACACAAAACCTCGAGTCTCCTGGTGCATCTTGTGTTACCATCTCTTATTCCACTGGCATTCCTATGTTGGAGCAGAGTGTTCTTAGGATAATTTAGCTTTAAAAAAAAAAAAAGCTGCAGTTCTTCCTTGTCTATTCAAATATCCAGAGATGCCAAAGAGTTTTTCCCCCCTTTTTTTTCCTTTGAATGCTCTAGAAGAGCAAACTATTTCAGTAATTTTTTTTTTAACTTGATGAGTGATGTTTCACCTAAATGTTCATTCTGTTTTCTGATAAGAGAATGCAGCATCTTATAAATGTGATAATTTTGTCACCATGGGATTATACTCTTTTTGTTTTGTTTTTACTTTAGAGTCAATTATTCTTCCCAGAGTTCCACGAGTCACTCATGTCAGGTAAGAAAAGTTTACCAGATGATCAAATGGTAAACCTGAAGAATATGTTCAACTTACAAGGTTGTTTTGAAACTCACTTGAAATAATGTGCATTATTATTAAGTAAAAGTGAAAATATGAGGGGTGCCTGGGTGGCTCAGTGGGTTAAAGCCTCTGCCTTCGGCTCAGGTCATGATCTCAGGGTCCTGGGATCGAGCCCCACATCGGGCTCTCTGCTCAGCGGGGGGCCTGCTTCCCCCTCTCCCTCTGCCTGCCTCTCTGCCTACTTGTGACCTGTTTCTCTCTGTCAGGTAAATAAATAAAATCTTTAAAAAAAAAAAAGTGAAAATATGAAGCAAAAAAGAGGCATTTTTATTGATTGTTGGTGAAATCTCATTTGAGTCCTACAAATCTTCAAGGAATAGGCCCCAAGTCCCATGGCAAGGGAGTTCTTACTAGATAATGAAGAATGTTTTCTAATCACATCATCTATTAAAACATAAGGCATAATGGTTGTGTAGAACTCTGGATGATTTCTGAATCAATGAGACTATCCACATTCCACCCGATATTTTCTAGGACTAGTTATACTAGGACTAGTTATACTAACTTGTCAGTAGAAATTTAATTTTTTAAATAAAATTGATATAAAAAGTTCTAACACTTGTTTGTCACAGCTTCTTAAGTTTTGTCCTTATCACGTAGTGTTTACTCTGCACCACATATGGCAGCAATGTACTGACCTTTGAGTATAACGAGATAAAACTTCTGATCTACCATTATGGGATTCGTGCTTTATGCTTTGTTTGTTTTGTTTTTTAAAGCTGTGATGATTTTAAGCTGATCTATCTGCACTCTTTTCAGGTCTCCCTCACATCCAATGGTATGCACTTAGGAAACAGCTGGCAAAGGTTCAAGGTGCAATCTGTGGCTAAGAATGGAGAAACACTAACTGGCTTATGGACAGATGGATCAACAGCTCTGGCCTGATTAGCTAACTGAACAAGGATACAAAGCTAATCATGTGCTTCCTCTCTATACAAACCATTTGTCTTTAAAATCAAGTGAAAAGTTGCATACTCCCTAAAGATAGCAACCAGAGAGACTCACAGCAATGCCCTACTAGGGCTGCTTTAGTATTTCCCAAACATTACCAAGATGAATGAATGAATAGTGAAGGAGTAAATCTCTACAGTATCTATTATCATTCCTACTGTTTGGGGAGTATAGAGATGAACATATATTATGGCTACTGTGCTTAAAGGGCAATAGAGAAGGCAAGAAAAAATGGCCACAAATAAAAGTAATCCAGTAGTATTCTATTCTCCTAGGAGAGCTGCCAGGTTTCAAGACCTGATTAAGTAGGACTGTCTTTTCTGTGATCCAATTTTTTCTCCATGCTACTCTGAATAAGCTTTGCCTCTGATCCTCCAGCAGCTGGGTTCTAGCAATGATCGATATGGAATCTTAGATGTATACCTTTAAGCAATCAGACACAAATGTACATACACACATGGAGTTGTGCCTAAGTGCCCATGCTGTTTCCCAGTTCAAAAGAACAACTTCTCCTTACCCCTCAATTGTCCTCACACTTAAAAACTAATGAATCAATCTGGCATTGTTCTCCCAATCCCATCAGACTAAATGGAAGTTAGCACAAAAATCAGTTTCAGAACCAAAATAGGAGATGCAGATTAATGTTATTTCTTGCAGATTCTAAGAGTCAAATAGTTTATTAAATACATGAGATGGAAAATTAACAAAGCATAACAGTGTTTGTGCTACCTCTCCAGAAAGTTAACACTTTTCCAGAAGATGGCTTGATCTCTAAGAGAATTTAAAAGGCACGGGAGTAAATTATGCATGGAAAACACACAAAAAACAGTTTAAAAGCAGGCTATTTTGTAAGAATCTAATTAAAGCCTCATTGAAAATTTTAAACATGGAGCGCCTGGGTGGCTCAGTCGTTAAGTGTCTGCCTTCGGCTTGGGTCATCATCCCAGGGTCTTGGGTTCAAGCCCCACATTGGGCTCCCTGCTGGGTGGGAAGCCTGCTTCATCCTCTCCCACTCCCCCTGCTTGTGTTCCTCCTCTCGCTCTGTCAAATAAATAAAATCTTAAAAAAAAAATTTCTTTTAAACATTTCACCCTAGCAGATAGTTTGGCCCTGGCCTTGATTACTTTTCTTACTGATGGTCTTTACAGTTCAGTATTTTACTTCTGACCTTTTTACTGTGGAGGTGAATCTGATTTGGATTTTCAGTTGCTCCTGTATTAGTGGTAGTACTAGAACCAGAAGGATTTACTTTCCAAGTGACCTCTTCGGGATACTTGAGGGTATTTGAGGATACCTGTGTCCTTTGTCCACACATCTATCAGCTGGAAAAGAAAGCAGGGGTCATATGTGAGGATCAGCAGTAGGCTGGAAAACCTGAGTTCACAATATTGTGAATTTGAAAGTCAACAGTTCTGTATATTGTCCAGATATTTTCCTGATCTCTGGGAAGTAGACAGGAAGGAAAACATCTTGAGATCATTAGTATATCTGTCTCTCTTTTCACTTCCATCAGTACCAAGAAAGGGCCAAGACCAAGAGAAAGAGGTTTTGAAACATTTCATAAATTGTAGCTAATGATGATTTTTGCAAGTCTTCAATTGACCATTACTATTACTATTAAAAAAGTATCTTTCGTAAGTCCAAGTGTTTTCACACAGAATAGCACTTACGGTATTGTTTGTGTGTCTGTCTCAGACATCAACTGTATATTCATGAAAAAAGGAGATGTGGCAATCTTTTTGTTGGTTTCCTACCTCCAGTAACCAGGCATAGAAAGCAATTAAAATTGCCATTAGATTAGGAAATCACAGAGTAAGGAATACATGATTTTGTTCAAGATCACCTGATGATAACAGAATGAAATTAGGGTTTTGGAATAGGTACATTTATATATTTTTCTTCAGGTCGACTTTTTTTTCCCATTATGCCATTATGAACGGAATTCATTCATTTGTTCCATTTATTCAGTAATTTATCAAGGGCCTAAAATGAGTCAGGTACTAGGGATTCAGTAATGAATTAAGAGATATCATCCATAAACAAATGAAAATGATAGTCTAAGACAATCAAATAATTATAAAACTAATAAGGTAATAACAGTGCAATTACACATGGAGTAAATAAAACGAGTAAGACTATATCTAGATAAGTCTAGGGGTAAGAAAAATTTTCCTTCAGAAAGGAAATGTCAAGTTTTCCTTGATATTTGAGTTACATTCTGGAGAATAAATAAAATACAAACTAGAAGTACATGTGTGCATGGGAAGTGGGGCTTGGAGGGAGAGAAAGTTCATTACTGGGCAGAGCGAACAACATTGCAAAAATCATGGCATAGGCAGGATTGTTGGTCTTTAGCAGTATTTTTCAAATGTGGATACCAACTGGTGGATTATGAAATCAATTTATGGGACATAATAACTATTATGTAGAATCATAAAAAAATAGAGATCATCACATTTACTAAGGGTAGACATTATTTTATAAAACTTCCATCAGTCAAATATATATATATTTTTAGCATTGGGTCATGATGTAAAATATTTTTCTTACTCTGTAGCAGTCAAAAGAGCTTGCAGCTACTGTTTTAAGGGACTGAGAAAAGGCCAGTGGGACTGGAGGGTGACATAAAATGAGGCTGATATAGCAAGAAGATAGCGCATAATGAGAGCCATGTTAAGGATTCAGTCTTTAGGCTAAGAACAATAGGGAGCCACTGAAGGATTTTTTAATCAGGGGAGATAAATGATCAGATTTAAACTTAAAAGATTATTCTAACTCTATAATATGGAAAACAGGTAGGTATAGGGGGTCAGGAATAGTTATAGGGAGAGTATTCAGAAAATATTGTATTCCTTAAGGGATGGATGCTAGCCTGGGTAAGAATGGTGGCACAGAAGTAGATGGATTCAAAACACAGAACAGAAAATAAATTCAAATAATGTAAGTTGGCATTGAAAAATGGTAAAAAAATAAAAAAATAAATAAATAAGAAACTACCAAAGATGAAATAAATCATTGAAATTTATTTCAATTTCAATTTTATTTCAAGAAATTCCAGGGAGGCTTAAGAGGAAATTAGACACAGTTGATGAGATCATTAACAAACTGGAAGAAAGAACTGAAGAAATTATGCAAAATGTAATGCAGCACAAGTGGCAGAGATATAAAAGAGAGGGAGGTTTGGGGGGGGGGGGGACTAAAAAACAAACAAAAACCTGATGAACCAGGAAGAATTATCCAAAGAGAACTTTCCAGAACTAACACGAGACAAAAGCTACTTTCAGAATCAGAAGATCAATGAATCCTAACCTGTATAAATAAAATTCACACTTGGACTCATCATAGTGAAACTTCAGAACACTAATGAAAAGGAGATCCTAAAAGCAACCTAAAAGCAACCTAAGGGAAGTCTCATTACGGAACGAATGAATAAGAAAAAAGACATTACTGTATAATGTCTAACTTATTAAGTTATAATAAAAAGAACAGAATGGACACAAATAACTGGGGAGGAAGATCACTGCAGTGAAAATTTTCCTTATATTGTTGGAGAGGGGCAGAGATACTAATTTTAGGACATCAAGTTAAAAAACACATGTTAAAATGTCTAGGATGATCATTAAACAGAAAGAGAACATTTAGTTGCCCAACTAGCAGAGAGTAAAATCAAACCATAAGAAGTCAAGAAATAGGGGGCAGGGTACAAAAAAAAGCTGAAGTGGGACAAACAGAAAGCTTGCGGTTAGTAATCATAATAAAAGCAAATTGATTTAACTCACCAGTTAAGAGACACAATTGTCAGACCGGTTCCAAAAGCTCTAGATAAAGGAGAACGTGGAAACACCATGTGTTCACCAATATTTGATTGAATTAAATATGGTATATTCAGACAACAGAATACCACAAAGCAGTGAAAAAGAACTGACTACAGCTGAATACACCAACATCAATATACCAAAGTGGATGAGTCTCAGTGTTGGGAAAAGCAAGCAACAGATTACTAGTATAATTTCACTTAAACACATGTCAAAAACATGTTAAGTATACGTGTGTCCGTAAAACCATACAGAAAAGCAAAGAAATTATTAACACAAAAGTCATGGTAGTGGTTGCTTCTCAAAGGCAAAGAGGAAAATACAATTAATAAAGGGCCCACAAGCTTGTCAAAGTTACTAAGACCATTCTATTTCTTAAGCTGAGTGGCAAGCAGTATTGGGTAAATGAGCATTTGTTTTTATGTATTTCATATTTTAAAAAGCATAAACACATGCTTGTGAATGCATAGAAGCTTTTTAAAAACTATACAAGAAACTATTTACTCAATGTAAGCTTTATGAACTTTTGTTCTTCAATGTGTTCCCAGTGCCTGTAAATGTTGCTGATACATATGAGGGTCTATTTATTGAATGGAAACAAAAGAGCACAAAAAAGAAAATTAATCATTACATAATTTGTGCTCAACATCTCACTGGGACAGTTTACCTGTTATCAAGTTATGATTAAATCCAGAACCAGGTAATTTGCTTTTATGCAAATTTCAAAAATGCATTTTAACAACAAACAAGTGTAGATAATGTGTAAAAATAGCCATCAGTTATATATTTTTTTCTGATTGATACTAGTAATCTATAGTGGCATCATCTTTCAAGTTAAAGGGCAGCAATATGTGAAAAGCAAAAAGTGGTAGAAAAGTGAACATTAATTATTCATATAATGGATAACCCTGAAGGAGTAAACCACAAATAGAAAAAAAATCAAAGAGATGTTCATCAAAGTTTTGTCTGTTCCAAATAGATTTTTTTTTGGTGGGGTCACTAGTATCCAATAATTATACTGATAGAAAAAAATTGAGTATCTTTTACTCTCATTTGAAGATAATGGTGCCAAGAGACTTGAATAGCTTTGTGGATCAAGATCCTCCTTTACAACCTACTAAACATACACCACTTAACCCTTTGTAAATTTAAGGCAATAATGATGTAAGAAGGGGCAGCGTGCTATAATTGAAAAAGCCTGTTTTCAATTCATTGCTTTAACATTTAGTAGGTAGGACATAAGAGTAGCCATCTGGTTCTTCATCAATAATATACAAATATTAACACCCAAATTTCAGTGTTTCCAGGAAAAAGTAAGGCACTCAAATGTTAGCTTTCATTCTTAAAATTTTCCAGATACATAAATGTGAAAACGCCTGACACATAGTAAATGCATATTAGCTTCCTATCTTTCCTCTTTGGGTATTTTTTTTTTACTGGTCCACTAAAGCACATTAAATAACTGTTAGACTTGCTTTCAACCGCTATGTAATCACCTAGAAATCCTTGCCATTAATGTGGTTTGGTTGAGTTATAGTCTTAAGATAAAAAGTCATTAATGATGCCTCTAAGAACTTTTTGCCTTTGGATCACTGGTAAAGGAAACAGGCAGCTTAACTTAATTCCTATTTCTGTATAGCTTGAGTAACATGTAATTTTATCCAGTTTTGTATAACTATTTCTTATAGACCTACCAGTGCAGAAGTAGTAACAGAGAAATCATTTCCCCCATAAAAATGTCTATTGTTCAGGTAGTAGTGATTTTCACAGAGTGACAGGATACGAGCACGTGACCTTCACGTAGCATAAATGTGTGGCACTTCATGTGTGATCCCTTATAGACCCAGCCTGGTTCTTCTCCAACGCCTCCTCTTGGAGTTGTACCTGATTTTATTACCAGTTTTCATCTGAATCCCATGGGGAATGGGATGATTCTGCTTTTGTTCCTTGCCCAGGTATCATCACTTGATCCTGAAGTCTTGTGAGAAGACATGGTGAGGAACAGTCGACCCCACACACCACGGTGGTGGAGAAAAAATAGTTCCTTATCTTGACTGTACTGAAGGCTACAAAAATCTACACAAGTGATAAAATGGCACAGAGCTATTTGCACACATTGTCCCTATGTCTAGATCCTGGTTGTGATAATGTATTATAGTAACATAGACGAAAAAACTGGGGTAAAATAGGTTTAGGCTTCATGACACCTCTATTATTTTTGCAACTTCCTGTGAATCTATAATTATTCCAAAATGAAAAGTTAAAAAACACACACTTGGATATATAAGGAAATTCACAACAAGATAAAATGAAACACAGCCAATTTTATTCAAATTCCCCCAAATTTATACTCTAATATGTTAATTGTGCATAAATGTAGGCCATCCTTTATATAATGGTTTTATTATTTCATCTTTATTTTATAGTTTTTTCATCTTATCTTTATATAGTTCTTCAGTAGAAGCCAGAGTCCTGAGTTGCCCAGTTAGGAGCCTAAAACATACAAAGAGAAACGGACAAGGTGAGAAGAAAGTACCTTCTAAAAAGCTAACTTAGAAAAAAGTGATACTAGCGTTTCCTTTTAGTACTCCAGCCCAAACCACTCTCTAAGACTTTAACAACCTCCACAATTTCTAAATGTCAATTGTCCCACTTAGAACAATCAAAACACATCAAAATACCATCTAAACCAGTTTTTGACCAATTATAAAGTCTAACAATGACAGTATCCCCAGTATTGTAACAAAAGTCAATACAAATTGATCCTCAAGCATACAAAAAAGAACATTATATAGAAGTTGTTTTAGGTTGAATTATTCTGGATTTGACTGGAAAAGGCATAAACATAATTTCCCAATTCTTCCTCTCTTTTAAAATTGAAGAACTATTCAAAAGACACAAAGCTTTTGCTAAAACTTCAATCACATAAGGTCACTGAATATCCACGTATTTTAGGAAGCAGCTGTGCCTCCTAAAAATAACAACTTCCTATCCTCTATTTACACATAATAATAATGGCTAAAAAGCATTAAAGCTGGGTTGGGATTCCAAAATTACAAGCCCATTCAAGTTCCTACAAGATCTAATATGCACAATCTCTACCAAAAGAGGGGGATATATTTTTTTGACATAGTTATATTGAGTATCAGATAAAATCAAGTTTTTAAAAATCAACACTAATAGATAATAAGACCAACATTTTTGTATAAGAATTTCTTCAGATTTAAAAAGAACACAAATTTCAACCACTTGAAAGAAGTCTATATACGTAAGTTATCATATGCTAGTATCAAAATAATGTGCTGTAAACCCTTAGGAAAGGAGTCAATAAAGTCACACAGGCAGAATGAAAGGAAAGAAAAACAGATATAATAAACTAGGAACACAATTTTTTGTTTCCTTAACTAACACATATAATACATCTAAGAAAAATTCTTTTCAGTTTAGTAATATATCTTTAAAAAAATGTTCACATCCCCAGTTAGAAATCCAAAATCAGATATAAACAATATATTATTATGTTCTCAAATGAAGTCCAGTAATAATGTTATTGCTAAATTCCAGACAAAACAGAAAATGTGTGGTTCTTACCTCTGACCTACTATTCTGATTAAGTTTCTTCTCGATATTCATAGCTAACATCTGGCTTCTAAATGAAAGACTTTTGGTCTTCTCAATCACTTGCTGATAGGGTGAGACTGCATTGTTACCCATAACCACATGACCCTAAAATGAGACAGAGGGAAATTAATCCTGTACTATCACAACTGAGTTTCCCAGGTAGGTCATGAGCATGATATCACAACACTACATGACTACTGCACACATTTTCATGCACTGCACAGAGATGACAATATTCATCCAGCAACAACAACAAAAAAAAGTGGCTGCTGTTGCCTTAATGCAAAGCAAAAATTCTCTTTTTTTTTTAAAGATTTTATTTATTTATTTGACAGAGAATGATATAGTGAGAGAGGGAACACAAGCAAGGGGAATGGGAGAGGGAGAAGCAGGCTCCCTCCTGGGAGCAGGGAGCCCAATGCGGGGCTTGATCCCAGGATCCTGGGATCATGACCCGAGCCGAAGGCAGATGCTTAACAACTGAGCCACCCAGGCGCCCCACAAAGCAAAGATTCTTAACAGAACAGAACAAAATGTCCTAATGAAAAATTCTCCAAAAAGTATAAAGTAGACCGCAATTTACAGATGTAGCATAACTAATTTAATACTCACTAATTTAGAATCAATCTTGGCATCCAGTCTTGCATTTCTAATCAAATTTACAATCCACCTTTCAGCTTCTTCTGGAGTCATGTTCAGTTTGTCTGCCAACATGCTAATGAGAAAAGTAAAAACAATGTTAACGGAGTCTAAAAACTTAGTTTCATGTACACAGTCTTTGAACCACACTCTATATAGAGACTTTCAGGTATTTATGGATCATCTTCTTTTAAATACTATGACTCAATAACACACTGTTCATGTTTGTGCTATTATGTTGTACTGTGTGTGACCTATCCCATTTCACCAACCAGACTGTAAGATCCTTGAGGAGAGGGGACCATATTCCACATTTACAGAAATCTTCTGGCTTCTAGAATAGTACCTTACATTTAGCAGGTGCTCAACTAATAACAATCTATGGGAGAAAAAGGTTTCATGATGCATAATGATTACACTAATTAAATCTACTACAAGGAACATCAGTGGTAAGTATAATATAATGAAATAACCAAACCTTAGGGCTAGTGTATATATTTGTGTTGTAAACTTTGAGGGCACTCTGGGAAATGCATGTTATATAACCTAAGTGGCCACTGAATTTCAGAGGAAAGAAAAAGACACATACACAGAATGAAAGAGAGGGAGAGAGGGAAAGGAGCAAGGGAGATGATCAGGTTGAAAAAGAGGCCATTAGAGGGCTTAATTTATCAGGATTAACAAAAGCACCCTTTGGTGGTAGGTAAATAAATCACCCAGCTGATGGAAGGTTAGGCATGTATAGTATTTAAGAGCATACAGTATACTTGTATGCATATATAGGTGTTTAAACATTAACTGTTCTCTTTTCACCTCTCTTCACTGAAGACATTATACACTTACCAGGCCCTCTAATGTTATGATGAAGAGAACTAGAATACCAACAAAATCTTTCCTTAGAATATTATAAACTAAAATTCCTGATCTGATAGCCTTCCTGATTTTAAAATATAGTCAAGACACTGGCAATCACATAATTATGTAATTCCAGAGCTTCCAACCCAAATAACCTAGCTAATAAAAAATACTCTTATAAGAATAATATCTGTGCTATTCCTATTTTATACATTTATTGAAAAAAAGTTAAAATAGAATTTCATTCAAAATGTAAAAATTAAGTTAGGCTATCAAGAAAATAATTACAAACTACATCTACAAAGATATAATCATTTAAAATTTATCCTTAAAATATGCTTTGAGTTAAAAACATCTTGATGATGAATATGAGCCAACTTAACCATAAAACTCCCTGGATTTCTGTGTTCAAAATTCTGTTCTAAGTACACATTCTCAGCAAAAATAAAGAACAATTAATCCATGACTATTATTTCAATTTCATGGATTTCATTTTATTCTCTTTATCATTGTTCTCTACTAGCCCTTTTATTTAAGCTACTAAAAATAGGGAATTGTGTCAATTTACTTGAACAAGAAGGCATTTTTTTGACTGGTAAAAATTCCCACAGCTGTGTTTCCTGCTGGTGCCTGACTTATTTTATAAATGTGTAAATTTCATTGTCTCTGCACTGCTATGTTAGCAAACACCTGATACTCTTACCTAAAGCTCAACTCTAAAGGTAAAGAACAGATTTTCCAAAATATACTCATTATTTTATCATGTTCTATAGCAATTTATCTTTTGTGTCTCCTGCATCCCCCAAAACACAACTCTTTAAAGTAAGGCCAAAAGCATTTTACTCTGAAAAGCACAAAAGAAACTGGACTAGATATATTAAAACTCCAATGTTTAAGATCACTATGTTTTGTTTTAAAGAGCAGAAAAAGTATTCCCAGTAAGCTACAAATTATGTGGAGTTGGTATTAAAAACATGTTTTTAAATTATAATATAAAACCTGTTTATGAGGGCTGTTAAGGAACTAAAATTTTAATGAAACATTGTCTTAAAGCCTAGGTTATCTGTTGGATTCCTCTTCTTGCTGCCATATACAACTGAGAAGACAGAATTCTCTCTTTAAGCCACTACTCTTACAAGGAGGGCTCCTCTCCACCAGCCATACTAAACCTCTCTGTTCATTAAACATGCCAGCTTTTTAATCACTTTGGGGCCTTTGCATATACTTTGTCTTCTGCTTAAAAGGCTCATTCACCTTCTTTTTCATTTAGCTAGCTGTTACATGAGTCTCAGCTAAATCAGTATCTTCATAAGTTTTCCAAGACACTTCTACAAACTGTAACATATCTATTTGATACCTTCACAGCCCCTCTATTTTCTTTGGAGCAGTCATAAAAGCTGTAGTTTTTTTCTGTTGAGTGTCTGCTTTCATGATCCACTTTATATATAATCGAAGAGCATGCACCATAGCTTCTTTGTTCACTGCTATCTAGCCAGCAATTAGCACGATGCCCAGTTTACAGGAGGCTTTTAATAAATATTTACTGTATGATTCCTAAATTGGTCACTCCCCTAGTCCAGACTCTGTTACTATGTCCCAGTTTTTAAACTAATCTACCTCTCTAGTCTCTCCTTAATCTATTTTACATAATTGCGAACTAACCAGTTTATGCCCAAATTCCTTTCAAAACTTTAAGAAAGTCCTTCTACCAAAACAATAAAATCCAAACTTCTAAATTTCTCATTCATGGTTCTCTACAATTTAGCTACAACCTCACTTTCCAACCTCTCATTATTCTCTCCCATGAGTACCACATGCCAGCCAAACCAAACCAATTATCTTTCTTCCTTGCCATTCATTGAACAAAATATGAACTGTTAGATGCTAATGACAAAATATAGTCTATTCTCCACTTTTATAAAGTTTAAGCTGGGGGACAGGGAATAGAGGACAAACACTTCGTCCCCAAAATACATAAACTATTCTAAGTGTAAAGATGAAAAAGTACAAAGAGCTATGTGAGATGCCTAAGAGCTTACTAGAGGCTTGGGGACATATTATTTAAGGAAATATTTAAGGTCAGATTTTAACATAAAAGAGAGAAAAGTCTAATAACTCTAATAACTCTAATAAGAAAAGTGCATAATAACTCCACATAGAATTCTTCATCCTTCCTTTCTTTACATCCATACTCTGTCTCATATTCCAACATGGCTGGGGCAATATGGCAACATGCATCAAGACCCATAAATATTTATCTGCAAGCTCTGACCCATAATCCTACTTTGGGGATTTACTGCTTTACATTATACTTGTTGATCCTTTATATATTAAATCAGGTCAAAGCAAAACCTGAAATAAGGTCCAAGAAGTATTAGTAAATTATTGATGGCATCTCAGGTTATCTAGGCTACCAATCATTCTGAGAGTGAATTAAACAATGTGGCAACAGTCCAGTTTCTTTTAAATAACAGGAAAATACACAGAATAAAAAATTAAATGATAGAAATCCTCAAAATTAACAATTATCTTACAGTCTACTGATTTTATGCAAAAATAGTAAAGATTTAAAAATGAAAATATAAATCCTATTAAAGCTTAAAAAGCAAAAAGTTGGCTTAAGCTATCCTATACAATGCTTGTATTTAAAATAATTCAGTTTACCAATAAACTAAAAGACAAAATGTATCAAAATGCAGAAAAACACCTAATTTGATCAAGAGCTTAAACACAAAAATAATTTCCTGATTATTTAGATTGTATAGAAAATCTCAACTTTGTTTACAGGCAGCTTAAAGCAGACATTTAAATATTTTGTGTAAATATCCCTTAAACATATCTTTAAGTTGACGAGCACTCCTTTCTCAAGTGACACAACAACATATTGAATATGTTAAATAAGAAATATATATGGAACCACAAAAGACCCTAAACAACCAAAGCAATCTTGAGCAAGAAGAACAAAGGTGGAGGCATCATACATCCTGATTTTAAATTATATTTCAAAGCTATACTAATCAAAACAGTATGGTACTGATAAAAATAGACAAATGAACAGAATAAAAAGCCCAGAAATAAACCCATGCATATATGTTGAATTCGTTTACAACAAAGGCGCAAAGAATATACAATGGGGAACTGTATATTCTTTGATTATATATTCTCCAATAAATGGTGTTTGGGAAACTGACAGCCACATGCAAAAGACTGAAATTGGACCACTATCTTACACCATTAAACAAAATTAACTCAAAATGGATTAAAGACTTGACCATAAGACTTGAAACCATAAACATCTACAAGAACGCACAGGTGGTACGCTCCCTGACATCAGTCTTGGCAACGATTTTTTGGATTCAACACCAAAAGTAAAGATGACAAAAGCAAAAATAAACAAGTGGGACTACAAACTACAAGAGTCTGCATAGCAAAAGAACCCATCCACAAAATGAAAGGGCAAGCTACCACCAAATGGGAGAAGATACTGCAAATGATAGAGCTAAGAGGTTAATACCCAAAATATACAAGGAACTCTTATAACTGAATAGCAAAAAAACCCTAAGTAACTCGACTAAAATATGGGCAGAGGATCTGAACAGACATTTTTTCAAAGAAGACATACAGACAGCCAACAGGTACATGAAAAGATGCTCAACATCACTAATCACTAGGGAAATACAAATCAAAACTACAATGAGATATCATCTCACACATATTAGAATGGCTATTATCAAAAAGACAAGAAATAGGGACATCTGGGTGGCTCAGTGAGTTAAGCGTCTGCCTTCGGCTCAGGTCATGATCCCAGGGTCCTGGGATGGAGTCCCACATTGGACCTCTTGCCCAGCAGAGAGCTTGCTTCTCCTTCTGCCTGCCACTCCCCCTGCTTGTGCTCTCTCTCTCTCTTTGACGAATAAATAAAATCTTTAAAAATAAAGAAAGAAATAAAATGTGATGTGGGTAGTAGCATTTCAAATTAATGGGGGAAAAGATAATTTTTCAAGTGAATACATGAATGATAAGAAGCCAATAGTCTTACTGCTAATAGGGAGAAATATTCAGTAGTCTGGAAAAAAGACTACTAGGCACAACATTCCCTAAAGCCAAAACCTAATCCAAAGCAAGCTCCTAACTCTTATCAATTCTATGAAGGCTGAGAGAGGTAAGAAAGTGACAGAAGAAAAGTCTAGAGCTAGCAGAGGTTAGTTCATGAAGTTTAAGGAAGGAAGTTATTTCTATAACATAAAAGTACCCAAGATGAAGCTGCTAATATAGAAGCTGCAATGAGTTATCCAGAAGATTACACCAAACAACAGAGTTTTAAGGTAGAGTAAATAGCCTTATATTGGAAGATGCCACCTAGGACTTTCATAGCTGGAAAGGAGAAGTCAATGCCTGGATTCAAAGCCTCAAAGGACAGACCGACTCTCTTATTAGGGGCTAATGCGGCTGAAGACTTTAAATTGAAACCAATGTTCATTCACCATTCCAAAAATCCTAGGGCCCTTAAGAATTACACCAAATCTACTCAGCTTGTGCTCTATAAATGGAACAACAAAGCCTGTATGATAGCACATCTGTTTACAAAATAGTTTACTGAATATTTTAATCCCACTGCTGAGATCTGCTCAGGAAAAACAGATTCCTTTCAAAATATTACTGCTCATTAACAATACACCTGGTCACCCAAGAACTCTAATGGAGATGTACAATGAGATTAATGTTGTTTTTGTCACTGCTAATAAATCATTCATTCTGCAGCCCATGGATCAAGGAGTAATTTCTAGTCTTATTACTTAAGAAATACATTTCCTAGGGCTATAGCTGCCATAGATAAGATTCTTCTGATGGATCTGGGCAAAGTAAACCGAAAACCTTCGAGGAAGGATTCTCCACTAAGATGCCATTAACATTTGTGATTCATGGGAAGAGGTCAAAATAGCAATATTAACAGGAATTTGGAAGAAGTTAATTCCAAGCCTTATAGATGACTTTAAAAGGTTCAAGACTTCAGTGGAGGTGGAAATAGGAAGAGAACTAAGATGAGAAGTGGAGCCTGAAGATGGGACTGAATTGCTGCAATCTCGTGGTAAAACTAACAAATGAGGAACTACTTGTTATGGATAAGCAAAGAAAGCAGTTTCTCGAGATGGAATATACTCTTGGGAAAGATTATTGGGAACAACAACAAAGGATTTAGAATATTACCTGAACTTAGTTGATAAAGCAGTGGCCAGTGAGAGAACGGACTCCCAATTTTTAAAGAAGTTCTTTCTACTGTGTAAAATGCTATCAAAGAGTATCACATGCTACAGAGAAATCATTTGTGAAAGGAAGAACCAACAGATGTGGAAAACTTCACTGTTGTCCTAAGAATCTGTCACAGCAACCCCAATCTTCAGCAACCGCCACCGTGATCAGTCAGTAGCCATTAAAATCAAAGCAAGATCTTCCACCAGCAAAAAGATTATGACTCACTGAAAGCTCAGATAATGATTACCATTTTTTAGTACTAAAATATTTTTAATTAAGGTAGGTACATTGTTTTTTTTAGACCTAATGCTACACTGCATACTTAAAAGACTACACTATAAACACAACTTTTTTATGCACTAGGAAACCAAAAAGTTCATTTGACTAGTTTTATTGTAATATTCACTTTATTGCAGTTGCCTGGAACCAAACCCACAACATCTCTGAGGTGTGCCACATATTACTTTATAGTTAACACGGAAATACAAAAAGACTTTTAAAACTATTTTATCTCCATCTGGAAATGTACCTTTCTATATTTCTCTTTAATATCAGGAAGTATAATTATGAATATAAATTGCTACGTAGTAATAAGAACTTTAAGAAAAATAGGAAGATATAAAATGTTACTTAATAAAATAAGCAAAAAGTAGAATGACTGCATAACTTAAAGAAATGGAAGAGTAGCTGGCAAGTACATTCTTTTGTGAAAAGCCGAACTCTCTAAAGAAAAATTACATAAATGTATGCTCCAACATGTTTATCACACACATTCAAAGTATTACTTCCATACTTTGTTTTTATCTACAATTGAAAACTGGTCCAAGAATTATTCTAGAACAGCTTTTAAATTTCAGACACACACCATATCTGATAAACTATTCAGCTATACTAAATTAAATCCCACCACAGTAATCTTTTTTGACAGATGTTGCATACTTTATGGTAAACAGATTGGTAACTTATCCTACAAATCTATAAGGTTGTATATAAACTGATAAAAACATTCTTAATATGCATTTTTATAAAGATATGACTATCATATGTGCTTACAGCCATTAGCCAAGAAACCTATCAACTGAGAATGTTCCGAATCACAAATAGAGTTGTTTAATAAACAACCATTGGTTTTATAAAACGTACTATTCTCTTCAGCATTTAAAATGTGTCCACTGTCGGACAGAAAGGAGGACAGAGATAAATCCTTCCCCCTTTGCCCCCAAAAAAGACAGAATATCAAATAATTTTAGATTAATTAGAGGCAAAGATAGGTCAGCGCAAACTAATGAATGGAATAATTTGTCATACTTAGTATACAGTGGAAAAAAGTCTACTATGCAGCTGAAAAATATTCCATTCAATGGGTTATCAGGGTTCACTGAAGCTTCAATCTAAATTACTTCTCTGGATTTCCAACACACAAATCATGTCCATGTCATTCTAATTACTCTATATTATTCTTCAAAATACCTACCATAATTTGTAATTTTATCTTTATTTAGTATGTTTCTTCCTCTGGATTTAAAGCTCTGAGGGTGTACTCCCTACCTTCTAACCAGTGCTTGGCCAGAAGAGCCACTCATTTACATTTGTAATATTTCCTTCTTTGAACACCTGTACCTGTTATACTGCTATTACTAATTACATCATAATCATGATAGATAGTGTATTTATCCTCTCTGGAAAGTTGAACATTACCTTTTAAAAAAGTTTCTGCATATTCTTAAAATGGCAAAATTATAGAAATGGTTAAGAGATGAGAATGTCAATGTCAACATGCTGGTTATGATATTTTACTACAGTTTGCAAGATGTTATTCCAAGATGTTATACTGGAAATGTGAACTGTGTAAATGGGAAACTGTGTGAAAAACAAAGGGGATCTCTTTATTATTTCTTAAAACTGCATGTGAATCTATAACCATCTCAAAATAAAAGGTAAAGGTATAATTAATAAAAGAGGTTTTACATTAGAATTATTTAGAGGAATTTAAAAAAAAAAAGAGATGCCAAGATTTCCTCCCAGAGAATGTTTCACATTTTTAGGGGTTGGGCTCAGTCATCCTTTATTCTTTATTCTTTATTTACTTATTTTTAAGATTTTATTTATTTGAGAAGGGCACATAGGAGCGTGTGGGGGGGGGCACGGTGGCAGCACTCGAGGAGGGAGAGAAAATCTAAAGCAGACTCGGAGCAGACTCTGCCATGCAGAGCCCAACACAGGGCTCAATCCCATGACCAGGAGATCATGACCTGAGCTGAGACCAAGAGTCTGCTGCTTAACTCACTGAGCCATTCTGGCACCCCTCAGTCATCTCTTATTTTTGTTTATTTGTGTTTAAAAGCTTCCCACTTGATGCTAATGTGCTCTGAGGACTACAAATCACTAATTTAGAGCAGTATTTCTACACAAGACTGACTGTACCTGGGAGTCTCAAGCCTTGATTCCAGAGATTCTGATTCAGAAGGTCTGCGGTGAGGCCCGAAAATCTATTGTTTTTAAGTTGCTGTTGTTTTAAGTTCTGTACAGCTAGCTTAAAAACCTGGATTACAGAACAATGACTTTTTTTTTCTGTGTACTGTTTAAAGGTAAACATTAAGCTCGACTGGTCATTTTCATAGATTTGAAATCCTTGGAGTCTGAATTAAGACATTCTCTGTATTTATAAATGCCCAACTTAAATGCCTAACATTATATTAAGCCATATTCCTAACCCATTACAACAGCTTTAAAAAATGAAAAACTGGGGCTCCTGGGTGGCATAAGTTGGGTATCCAACTCTTGGTTTTGGCTCGGTTCATGAGATTGAGTCCTGTGTTAGGGTACTCTGTACTCAGCACAGAATCTGCTTAAGATTGTTTCTCTCTCTCCTCTGCCTCCCCTCTGCTTGCAAGCTCTCTCTCAAACAAACGAAAACAACAAATCTAAACCTTGGACTAAGTCCTACTAGACTCCGCCAATGAACCTTACAGAGATCTCGTTGTTGCTCTAAGATGAATATTTCTTTCTTTTTTCACCTGAAGCTATATATTCTGCTTTGCTCCTATCTTCTTAATTCTTTATATACTAAAAATATTAAATCACTGATTTTTCTTTCCATTACTTTAACTGGCTGGAAATGTGTGCCTAAAACTTGGCAATCTGATGCAGGTTCTTAAATCCCAGATATGCTTTGGAATAACCACTCTGAAGGTAGAGTACAGTAACTCTGTTACACATCACAGCAGAGCATGCTCAGAAAATTTGACCTAAAAAGTCTGAGGTGGCTTCAGGGAATCTGTATTTGTAAAACAAAACTCTATAATGATTCTGAGACACGAAGTTAAACAATGACTTATGGTTTCCACTTTTATCCTCTGGCTTTTAGTGAAAAGACTAATGACAAATTAGTCTAAATCTGATATTTCTAAAAATATCAATTGTGCACAATGAAAAAGAAAAGAATTTATAGTGAGGTACAATACAATGAATGTCAGAGACCCATTAGTCCAGGCTCTGTCATTAAATAAGACCTAAGCAGCTTAGTGTCTCTGAAACTTAAGTTTCCCAGCTATAAATAATGAGCTACAAAACCACTAGAAAACAAAGAAGTTGTACTTGATTTTTTTTTTTCCCCCTGAAAATGGTTTCCAGAGGTTTTGGGTTCCACAGAAGTGCTTCAGCAGCCAGGAGGAAAGCTGAATAGAGATATAGGCTAAATAGCATGAAGGTGCTCTGATTTGACTTACACAGCTGCACATACATACATATAATGCCACATCTGAAAACAAGTTGTAACATATACACACATGGTTCTAGAACTTGAAACCTGACCCACATGTAAATGCTCAAAAGTTACAAATGACTACTGGCTACTACACTGAACGATGTAAACATAAAAACATTTTCATCACTGCGGAAAAAAGTCCTATTGTTGATGATTCAGTAACTGTGTACTGTTCGATCAGAAACTCTCTAAAATTTCTTTCAACTCTAAAATTCTTTCTTAATATTTGAAGAAAATCCATTAATATATGTATTCAAAATCACCTGAGTTAGAGAACATTCCAAAGGTAGCCAAAAATATTTAAACAACTAAAATAAAAAGGAAACTATCGTTGGAAAAGAGAAAAGATTTCTGGACTTTAGAAAGCCACTAGAACTTTAGTCTGAAAATGCTTTAGACTTTGTCCAAAACTTTAAAAAACTACAGGAATCAAAGAACTACAGCAATAAAAAAAAAAAACATAAAAACTACACTGATATCAGCTTTAAAAAATTCTTAGGTAATGATAAAGTCACATAAAAGCTTCTGGAAGCATATCCACTGTATTATTTCCTTTGAGCTGTACTCTCTTGAGTACACAGGACAAATACTTATTTTACTGTTAAACATGGTAAACTGAATCTCGTAAACATAAAATAATGAATACAAAGTCCCAGAGTTAAGACAGGAAACAAGTCAGAACTGGAACAAACCTTCTTACTCATGAAGCAAACACCAAAGTGAAAAAGCATTATCATGGACAAAAATACAAATTCACTAATACAAAGAAAATAAATTTATTTCATTTAACAAATATTTACTGAACACCTATACTGTACAGAGTCAGTATACTAGATGCTAAAGATATAAAAAGAAGAATTTGCTTTCAAAAGTGTCATTAACAGGGGTAATTAAATAAGTTCTACACAAAACAAAACACCCAAGTGATCATATTGTAATAAGAAATGGGGGGGAAGTCCACAAGGAAAAACCAAAATATTAGCACCCCTCTTTCATAAGGCTGAATTACAAATCTTTAAAAAAAAAAAAAGGCAGTGCATGAATTCAGTTATCTATTGTCCACTAGCATCCCACACATGATTCATCTCTTTATTTCACAACCAATGACATTAGGAATTTGCATGTATTCTTTAAGAAAAATCAGATTTTTTAAATTGCATGTTTGCTAGCTATAATACAGTACTAATAAAACTGGTCAAGGCTTTAATTCCCATAGGAAAAGCCCCATGATTACACTATACTTCTAACTCTGAAAAACCACTTCAATAACAACCCAGTAAAATTAGGCAAACAAGTACGGATGCCTCAGCAAAAACAAATGGCACTAAAGAAAAACTCTGGTCTATACACAATTCCAAAGAGGCAAACATTAAAGTAATTTTTCCAACATTTATGGAGCATATTTACTGTTTGACTTCATCTGTGGCCAAAAGGGCGCTAGTTATTTTTCAAATTCTAATATGTAAAATTAGTTTCTAATAGGTTATGTAAGTTTCACAATTTTTCTGCCAATTTTCTCACACAACAAAGAAAATTTCAACTGAAATTCACCATACTTTCCATGTTTCAACATTTTAGGATGTCACAGGAGTTTACTATATGAGAATTCAAATATATAATTAAATAAAACAAACTCAATTAACTGAAATGATTACCAAATGTGGTCTTTCAACAGTATTTCCGATTCACTAAGGGCTAACTTCTTCCTTATTTGAACTCCTGTTGAAAGCATTCTAAATCTATTTCTCTTTTCTCCCTACATAGGGCATTAACAGTACTCTTTAAAAAGGTTAACTGACAATCATAATACTGCCTTGAAGTTACCATTTTCAAAAATCATGCCATGCCACACACACAGAAGCTAAAGAAGGTATTTCTGAGTCTGTAGCATCCCCAAATAAAAACAGAAGTTAGGATTTTTAATAAATCACTATCAGATTGTTTCTTTTTCTTCTAAAGCAAAGGGAAATAAAATAAAAATCCAATTAACTGGAATCCTATTAAGTGTAATTTTACAGTTAATGGAAATTTCCATGAATTTAAAAGTAGAAAAATACAAATCAAATCAGGGTGTTCTTACTTAATGCTGATACACTGGTGGATGCGACAAAAAGTCTCAAATATGAAGAGACGTGCATTTTCAATGAAATCCTCAAGACAAGCCACCAAGAAGAAGTCGTTCACAAGTACCTATGTATGTAAAATATAACAAAAAAATTAATAGCATTGACAAGCAATTTTCAAAAATGTGACCCAAGATATTTCCTGTGTGCTTTACTCATTGTTCCAGTTACTACAATTCTCTCACCTAATATCCCAAGTTCTATACACCACAGCACTTTCTAGAACACTATGTTCAAGCCTCTAACAATTTAAAGAAATGAATGCTACAAGAAAAAACCTGAAGCACCGCCATGTTTTCTTGTTCTATTGATGACTTGAGCAACCTTGTGACAAAGTAGCTTTGTCCTGTCCGTTAACCTACACGAATTCTTTGTAGATAACATATCTTTTCTAGCTTCTTAAAATAGTTATAACAGACTAAAAATAAGCATATTTCTTTGAAGTAAGCAGACTTGGGAATAAACAAAGGAAAACAAATTCAAGGGGCAGCTCCTACTCCACAGACGGTACCATAATTAAGAGAATATTTTAACTTCATTAGTGTATATGTAAAAAATATACACCAATACATACAAACACTGCATATAACTATATGAACACAAATTATCACATTGGAGTCTATTTTATATTTTGTCCAATGTGTGAAAATCACCTCTGAAGTTATACTTACATGATAATTTTCTTTTCCTTAGAGAAATAAAATCTTAGTCCTTCAACAAACTCTTTATATTTTGTGTTAACATTTGGGTTCAAAAATGAAACTGACAACTAATAACTTATGGATTTGGTAAATGTATTTAAAGGTAAGTTTTTAATTTCTTAAAACTCTGCAAACTAACGTAATAAAACCCCAGAAATCTAACTCTTTCAGTTGCTCAAGATACTTTAGTTTCTACCAATCAACAGAAGACATTATTATTAAAAAATTCACGCCCTTTATAACTTTACTGGTTTATAGCAAATGTGAAGTACAATCGTGTGAAAAATTCTAAAGATAGGCCCACTTATGAAACAAATTGAGAATCACAGGATGTGCAATTCCATACAATCTTATAAATACATATGAAGTACTTCACATATTTACTCATATAGGATAAGACAGGGAATTATGGGCATATGCGTGAATATATAATGCTGCCAATGTTTCAACAAACTACTAACAAAAAGGATACACATATGGCAATAACATTAAAAATGTCTTTACCCCAGCACCTTTCTAAACAATCATTTTAAGATTGTTTCTGATATAATTACTTTAATAAAACACTTCAAGTTAACTCTTACAATATCCAAACATTAAAGAATGTTATTAATTTATAAGTAAAAATTCATACTTACTGATTCACATTCCCTCAGCTTTTTCTGAGCCCCATCAAAGTCAAAGTTAACATATAAGCATTCAACAAATTCTGTAATTGGGTCTTTATATGTGTAAGACTCCTGTAAAATTAAGTCAAAGGTCAATTTGGATCAGATTCAACACTGTTTGGTAGACTGCCCCTAGACTATCTCAATCTTCCTGTTTTCTCCTCCCTTATCATTAATTTCTAGCAAATTACCTAGTGTCATCTTCTTGAAACAATTGGTCATATCCTGATTCCACGCCACACCTTAAGCTTATAATGCCTTCCAGACTGAGTTTTCTAAATTCTCATCCTAGAACCATTTCAAAGGCTTTCAAGTTCCTCTATTGCCAAGAGTCTCCCTTAGTCAATAAACAGTGATGAACATCACTTAAGTATAAGGGTATTCATACACTGCTGAATTTGTCTTTTTGTATTTAATTCATTCTTCGATCAAATAAGTAAGTTCTTTTATTAACCCATAGTTATTGCTGAGAAGCTTACTAAAAATCAAACAGTAGGGCTGCAGCTTTTGTACAACTTGGGGACTACTATTATTGTATCTAAGTAAAGATCACTACTCTGGAATTATGTAGGTAAGCCATCTCCCAACAAATAGTGCCAGGCTCCAAATCTCCTTCACTCCTTGCAATAAAGACAACACTAATATACAATGTATATTAAGTATCCACCTAGCAGAGAGCAGTATTCATTCATACCACATCTAAGGTAAGTATATCTTAGAATTAAAGAGAGTAAATGCCCATCTGAGTACCCTGGGGTCCTCTTTCTCTATGTATACTGCATGTATCCTTTCTCCTATTTTTAAAACATGTTTACCTTAAGAATTATGAGTCCTACTCTAGAAACAGATATTAGATCTAGTTTGGACACATTTTAAAAACCAATAAAGATTTTAGTTTTTACCTGTTGAATAACTTTAACAAGATCTTTTAGCACCTGTCGGCGTTTCCGAACATCTTTGTTTGTTATGACGGCTGTAGTCAAATAGCGCAGAATATGTGGACACATTGTCTGAATTGCATTAAGATACCTAAGGTAAAAAATAAATTTAATATTTTTTAAATTTAATATTAATAATTTACCCAGTTTCTCTAAATCTGTAATTAACCACGTGTGATTTAAAGAAACACTTGAACAGCCCATTACACTGTGCTGCTTCAGTAACATATGACTGCAAACACTTAAAAATGATTATGGTAAGGACCATCTCTTCCAAGGAAATGAAAAAACAGAAGTCTGCAGAAAATGCCAGCTTGTATTCCCCAGTATGAAGTGAATTGGAAGACTCATTTCAGAGGTAAATAATCCTATTATTATTGTTGAGTGGAAGGATTTTGGAAGGCCCCTTTATATGCTGTCAGTCTGTTCCAAAAGGCTGCTAAGCTATGGCTTTCGGTCATTCACCTTTAGGAAAAAATGTGTAAAAACCTTCTATGTGCAAATCAGTCATCATCATCAGAAAATGAAGCACTTAAATACAAATTTAGAGGATGAAAGACTGAAAAATACAGGAAGAAGGAAACTGTTACAGTATTATAAGGCTTTGGTTAAATTGGTAGCACTGGGAATTAGAAAGGAAGGATTATATGTCAGATAAATGTCAGCAGGGCCGTTGCTAATATTTAACAAATCCTGCTATTCTGATGATCAGCAGCTGGCCACCCTCTGTCATTTGGTGTTTATCTTGTGTTCCTCCTGCTCAACTCCTTAAATAGCTTCCTAATTTTTATTCAAGAAGGACCTCTGAGTGTCAAGCACTATGCCACCCTTGGAAATATATGTCAATAAAGTCCATTCCTCTTGGCTGAATATATAAACCCCAAAGTACCACCCAGCTTCATCTCCCACCAGACCATCATTGACTGCTTCTCGTTTTTCTCCCTTGTTTAATCTCACTCCACATGGATTGCTCTCCCAAACACATCCCTCTGAAAGCCTAAACTCTAGCCATCCTTCAAGATCCAGTTTAGATATCGTATCTTCCAGATTCTCCTAAGTTATGATATTAATAAATCTTTGTATTTCATCACATTGTAGACTCCCCATAAAATGTTGTCTGAATCCTTAGAGGACACTAGAATCTGATAGTAATCTAATAATTCATAGTATTTAGTCCCTCCTTAAATTCCCTCTGAACAAGGCAGGGAATAAAAAGAATCAGCACCCACTCAAGAATAAACCAATTTCTAGGAAAAAAATAACTAAATAAATCAGCTAAAAGTTTCATTATCTGAAATATTAAACCTGGCTCTCAGGCAGAAAATTTTAAATTGCGATCTTCATTCAGAGTAATTCTTTGTCTCAACACTCTCTTGACAGACACCTCATGCACAAGCACTGGAAAGGATGACTGGTTTTCTCAATACTGATTTTGAAGTAAGTAATTTTAGTAAGCATTTCTGGAACTTATAAACTTATCCATATGGTTTAAAAAAACTAAGTTTATTGTATAAAATGTTAAACATATTTTACTTATCCTAGCTTTAGATCATTGCATCACACGTGTCTTGTTTTTAATGGAGGATAACTTCTTGGGAAATCATATCCCACTCTTTTTGAGAGTATATCGTAGGGGTCAGCAAAACTTTTGTAAAAGACCGGACAATAAATATTTTAGGTTTTGCAGGCCAGGAAGCACAATTGAGAATACTGTACAAGTACTCATATGAAAAGAAAACATATTTCCAAAATATTTTATTGATAAAACTCAAAATATTAATAGTAGAGTATGATTTTTTATAATTTACCTACTAATGAGAAGAACAGCATTTATCTATTGGGGATAATTTTGCTTAATTGCATTCAAAGTTAGAGATTCTAACATTAAAATTTATTGCAAATGTTTATCTTTTAATGCTGTTCTGTAATGAAAATTTACATACTGTCTTTGTAAATGTTTTTCATGAACCTAGTACTACAAAAAACTGATATCCACTGATAGAAATATGATTTTAATTTATCATATCACCTGGAAGGCATTACAGAACTCTGTAAAATTCTTCTTTTCATATTGTCCTTTAGGGTATCATTACACAGCAGATAAATCACTTCCAATTTAATAGCACAGTTAAGTGAATTTTGAAATATAGAAATTTCCCTTGTATTTACAATGAGGTCTAAAACTTTCTGAAATTATAATTTGAGCTTGAAAAATACATCTGCTGCAAACCTGTGTGGGAATGAAGGTCTCCTTTCTTGTTCTACCACGTGAAAGAACAGAAAACATATAAAGCAGCTGGACATTTCTTGTTATTTATGCTATGTTAATTGTCATCAAAGTGATTACTGCAATATAGTTTTCCATGTAAGTACTATTTGTTTTGTAATTTTAGGGTGAATTAAGAAACATTAACAAGTTACAGCAAAAGTTAATTTCCAGAGCCACCCAAAGCTTGATAATAATGTTTCAGGGCAATTTTTCTCATTCAGAAAAAATTCAATCTTGCCCTGAGCTCAAAAAAGTCACACTAAAACTGCCATTGCTAAGCCACCCACCTGTTAAGTAGAGAAAGCCAAGATATTCTATTTCTGACAAAAATTCATGGACTGACAATAATTAAGTCCACAGGACCAAAAGCAGCTCACTGTTGACAAAAATGGCTCAAAAATATACCACATGGGGTACCTGGATGGCTCAGGCAGTTAAGTGTCCAACTCTTTATTTAGGTTCAATCTCAGGGTGATGAGATTAAGACATGGCTGGGCTGGCTCCATGCTGGGTGTGGGGCCTGCTTAAGATTCTCCTTCTTCTCCCTCTGACCTTCCCCCCTGCTCGCTCACTCTCTTCAAAGAAAGAAAGAAAGACAGACTGATTGAAATAATACACCCAGATTCAAGTATTTTCCACAAAGTACCTGATGAATAATGTAATGAATAACTGTAGGCTTTGAACAACCTTTTTTTTTCCTCCACACATATTTGCCACCAGGTTTTAAGACATCTTAGTAGATTCTACTTCAGGTTGTATTAAATTAGTGTTTTATCAACTTTGAAATTATTTTCACCTATAGCTCTTTCACACAATTTATTCATAAAGGCATACTCTTTAGTCACTTCAAATCCAATACTGATTCCTCAAATCAACAACTAAGCCACATTAGTAACATCTGCTGACTCCTCAAAAGCCAAGGAAAATCACAAAAATCATGTGCCTTGTTTTTTAATTGATTGATGTTGCTCCAGATAACTTCAACTCTGAGTACCTGTCCTCACCAAAAAGCTAATATTTTTAAACAAGTTTATTTTTTCTGGACATTTTTTCTTTGGCTGCTGCAACTGAACATGGTTTAGAATCACCATTGGTAAATGGCTTTCCCTACCTGGCTAAACAAGAGCCACTTAGGAACTTATCTGCTTGAAGCCTCATTTTCATTCATTTTTGTGAGGAAAGTCTGCTATGATGAAATATTCTGTTTTAAATTTCTAATTTTTCTGATAGTTGCTTTGCTGTCAGTTGGAATATTATAATGAGTGCTTACAAGCTTGCAATGTAATTAAACTGTATTCTTTTAGCATACCTATAGTGTTAATCCAATGCTTTGCTTTGTAATTCAAACAAAATAATCCCCACTCCACTTTGCCTTAAAAGCACATCTGAAGTCCACTTTTCTTGTTCTGACATGATGAGTATGCACTAGTAATAAAGTGTTGCACTAATGGCAATACACAGGGCCCTTGAAACATCGGCCAGGGTGTAACTGCGGCGTGGAATCACTGGGATTCATAGTGCAGAGTAGCAGTGTGAAGCAACAAGAGTGCAATATTGTATGATCTCTGTCACAACAACTCAACTCTGCCCTTACAGTTAAAAGCAGCCAAAGACACTATATAGATCAATGAAGCTGGCTGTGTTCCAATAAAAATTTATGGACACTAAAACTGTAGTCTCATATTTCACATGTCACAAAATATTTTTTTTAAACCATTTTTTTTTAAAGATTCTATTTATTTGAGAGAGAGTGAGAGATTGAGAGTACAAGGCGGGGGAGGGGGTGGCGGGGAGAGAGAGGGGGAGAAGCAGGCTTCCCACTGAGCAGGGAGGCTGAAGTAGAGCTCAATCCTGGGACCCTGGGATCATGACCTAAGCCGAAGGCAGACACAACCGACTGAGCCACCCAGGTGCCCCTTTTTTAACTATTCAAAATGTAAAAGCCATTCTTAGATCACAGGCCTTAAGAAAAAAGGCAGTGAGCCAGATTCAGCCCACGGTCCATATCCCTAATATAAGGCATTACCATGGCTCTGACTTCCAAGCATAGCAGGGACTCCTTCCCTTCTAGAACAGAAGTGATCCTTCCTATGTATGTATCTACATAGCTCAATACATAAGGAAGGGGAGTAGGGATTAATTAGGAAGTTATCTTTGTTCACAATCTTGTAGGATCAGTGATGACATATTTTATTTTAGTTCAAATACAAGCAAAACCACAGATGTGGTTTAACAGTCCACACATGTCTATTGTGCTCTTTTGTTCTGTTTCTTTTTTACCATCTCCTTTCCTGTCAACTGAAATTTAAGGGTCAATTTTCATCTTTACTGGACTCTTCTAACTTTTCCCGATCTTACTGGTAGTTCTTATACCCACTGTGTGTTTATAATGCACAATACATCAGTACTTAGTTAAATATGTTCTTAGGCTATTTCTTGTATTAAATATGTATATACATAATAATTGTATACATATTGTATATGTATTATCTGGATTATGAACTATTTCAGAACAGTGGCTGTAACTCCCCTATTTTTGAAATCTAACTTTTTTTTTCTTTTTCTTTTTTTTTTTAAGTAGGCGCCGCACCCAGTGTGGAGCCCAACATGGGGCTTGAACTCACAACCCTGAACCCTGAGATTAAGACCTGAGCTGAGATCAAGAGTTAGACACTTAACCAACTGAGCCACCCACGCACCCCTATTAATTTTTAAGGGGGTGGGGGCTAAGAGTATCCATATTTACTGTGTTCTGAAGTATAATTTCATGATAGGTCATTAAAAATGTTTTAGTATATTTTTCTCTAGTACAACCCCGCTCCAATTGTATGGTTTTATGGAACTTTTTTACAGGGTTTTCTAATTACAAGTCAGATCATTTAGTAATCAAAAGATAAGACAAAATATCCCAAAATAAAAAAATATTTAAGTATCTATCATGTGCCAGATGCTACAAGAACATAGAGAATAAAAATTATGCCCTCAAATATGCTTATACTCTAGTAGGAAAAATAAAGCAATTATAAATTGTTTATTTTAAAGACATTAAATAATTAAATATTGAATATAAAGTAGGCAAAATATACAGGACTTCATGAAGGATGAAGTTAACCTGAGCTAGATCTTCAAAAACAGGCAAGCTTGGATAGGTTCAAAAAAAGAGAAGGGCAATTTCTTGAAAGACAGGCTTAAAAAAAAACGAAAAGTAAAACAAAAACAAAAATCAATGCAGGACACTTAATTGAGCTTCAGAGAATAAATTTTTATTTTATTTTTTAGATAGAAACCTTAAAGGTCATCATCCTGAGCTAGAATAGGTAAAATACCTGCATGAAAAAGCATTTTCTCATTAGGAACAATGAGAAAATAGGAAAAATAAAGATGGAAAGGTCAGTCAGGACAACTTCTGACTACCATCCAATTGACTATTAACTGTAAAACTTGAAATTTCTTAGGGTGTTTATGTTATTTTTATTCAGAAAACACTCAAAGGAATGTTTAATTCAAACTGAACTTTGAATCTCTCTTTTTACAACTGCAGAGTAATAACTAGCGCATTCTATCACAAATGCATTCTTTTCTCTAGTAGCATCTACATTTGGTGGCAAAGCCTCATCTCTTAATAGTCTATGAGCACTTCTCTTACACTTGATACCTTATCTTATATATATCGTTACATTTAAAAGTTCAACATTTTTCAAATATGTAAATCATCTCCATTTTGGATTCAGAATAAGTTACGGCAGAAATGGTAATACATATGATGTAAGAGACTTTATTTAACCTGCACTGGCACCTAAACTTTCCCTTCAAGGACAAAAGTATAAATTATCAACAAAGTACTTTTTTATTTTACAAAAAATCCTAAAGTCCACAATCTACATAAACTATCAATTTAACACAATTTTATCAATATACTCAATGAACTACATTTAATTGTATTACTATGCTATTAGAAATTGAAAGCAGGAAGAATATAACTTCACCAATTTTTACTATTTATCGAAGATAACTTTAAAGCACATACTAACTGTAGACATACAAATGGAAATTACTCACTCCTTACTAGTAGCTACTCCACTTGAAGAATATACAATCTAGAAAAATGGTTGAAACAATGATCTGTCAAGCCAACTGGGTATATTCTCATATGAAAAAAGTTAGAATCAAGCAAAACTCAAAACAAGCCATGAAGACATTACTATTGAGGAAGACTACTGATGGTAACCTGACCTTATAGAGTGAAGAGTAAGCACAATATTTTAGTGAAAAATGAAAGCTGTAATCCTACTGGAGTAGTTTATTTTCCACATTGTGCTAAAAGGCTGTTTCTGCTAAAAAAAAAAGTTCCACCGCTATGAAGGTTCTTATTGGGCAGTTGAAAGTGTTCAAAAACTGATTTATGGTGATGGTGCCAACACCTGGTAAAGTTACTAAAATTCACTGAATTGTAAACAAACAAATAAATGACATTTTGAGTACCTTAGCACAAATAAGAATATGGCATCATTCTATGCTAGTAGTAAATATTTTTTAATACCACACTCTTGCAGTTTAAAAACAAAGCAAATTTCAACTACACCCTTGATTAGGCAGTACAGATTGTTAATTAAAAAAAAAATTTCAACCTCTGCATACTAATCTTTTTAATATTCTGTATAACTTAATGGGATAATGTATAATGCTCTTCTGCTATATACTTCAGTGTCATAGTTATCCTAACGGAAAGCACTTGTACAACTGAGTTGTAAGCTTAACTGTTTTTCTCACAGAACACTATTTTTACTTGAAACAATGAATCACAGATAGACCAAAGCTATTCAGAATTGGGTATATGGCAGACATTTTCTAGAAAATAAAGTGAGCCTAATCTTAACGAAAAACAAATGATAAAATTAGACCTTTCCCAAAAAAGTAGAATTTTGGAAAATATGTCATCAAGAGCTTGAATACTTTCGAATACGTTAAGCGTTTTCTCATGGGTTTACTGGGTTTAGTATAATGGGTGATTTTTTTGGTGTTGTACGTATGTCAACATATTTGGAATACCTGCATACTTCATGGATCTAAGATTTCCCAAATAACCAATGAATAATATTATATAGGCAGGGGCACAAGATCCATAAAGGTGCAAGACTGACCACCATAGTTTAGACTACCGGTATCGTTTAGATCCAAAAAACCGAATAAGGTTTCAGATTCCACTTATAATGATCTTTAAAGTACTACTACTTATTGAGTTTTGTTGATTACCAAAAAAGAATATTCACAACTATCTGAAAAGGCTACTAAAACAGCTCTTTTGTAACTACATGTATGTGTAAGGCTAGTTTTTCTTCATATCCTTCAGACAAAATAACATCAGGTATGAAAATCTAGTTTATGCCAGAAATTGAAGTCTGCAAAAATGTAAAACAATGTCACTGCTCACTAAATTTTTGTTTTTAAATTATTCTTTAAAAAAAAATCAGTCAGCTATAATCAATTTACTACTTGTCAATTATCAAATATATTTTCAATTTGCCAGTTTTAATTTCTAATACAGTATAGATCAATAAATTTAGCCAACACAAAACAAAATTACACTCAACAATTCTTCATAGTACGAAACGGCTCTAAGACTAAAAAGTTTAAGGACATTCACTTGTAACAATAACATTCCAAAGATAAGTTTAATGTCAACTTTCTTTTTTAATAAACATCCAATAGCTTCTCTGTATTATATTTCTATGACCATGAACCTATCTTACCTTAGAATTTTTTTAAAAATCTACTTTTTAGGAGGAGTTCTGGGGAAGACAGCAGAGTAGGAAGACCCTAAGCTCACTTCATTCTATGGACACTACTAAATAACACCCACAACAGTATAAATCACCCATAATACAACCTGAGGACTAACAGAACAGACTCTCCACAACACAATGTAAAAAAGAGGCTGCACTGAAGTGGGTAGGAAGGGCAGAGATGTGGGTGGGAACTAAAAAGACAGAAGGGACTGTTCCTAAAACAGAGGGATGCCTTGGGCGTGAAGTGGGGAAAGAGCCAAGCACCCTAGGGACAGGCGTGTAAACAAAGAAGACAAATCCCTGTAACATCTGGCTTTGAAAACCATTAGTGTGGAATTTCATGAGTTGTTACATCAGTGCTTAGCACGTGGAACTTTAAAATCAGTAAGTATGGCTCTGGGAGAGCCAGAAGGGAGGGGAAACTGAGTCGGCGCCCTTTAAAGAGCACAACAAACAGCCTCTACGAGATATAGCATAAAAGCAGCAGTTTGAAAAAAATACCTGGGGTATGCAGGAGGGAGATTTGTTTAATGATCGCAAAGCTTATGCTGGAGGGGCAGGGATTGTTGGAAGACTTCTCCAAGAACAAAAGAGGTGGCAGGTGCCATTTCCTTCTGTTGTCTCTCAGATATCTGGGTCCTGCAAGAAACCAGTGCAGCCAATACTCTCCACCTAGCTTGCTAACACGGCATCAAACCCCCACATTCTCCTGTGGACACACCCTCTCCAGCCAGGAGCTGGCTTCAGGTCTCCTCCCACAGCAGACAACGCACAAACCTTACTGACACTACTCATCCTCACTGGCCACCTCCTCCCCTTCACAAAACCCACTTCTTCCAACCCTACCAGCCTCCCTCCCAAGAAGCTCCAGATCTCCTCCCACAACAGACCAGCTAGGACCAAGCTGCCACTGTATACCCATCCCCTCCAGCCCTGCACCAGGAGTTTTCTCAAGTGGCTCCAGGCTCCCATCACAAGAGACCCACTCAAACCTTACCAACTACCAACGCTGAAATTCAATCAGTAATCAAGACTCCCAGCAAACAAAAGTCGAGCTCCAGAAGGCTGTACAGGTGAATTCTACCAAAATTTAAACCTATTTTTCTCAAATTATTCATAAAAAATACAAGTGGAAAGAAAGCGTCCAAATATATCCTATGTGTCCAGTATTACCCTGATACCAACACCAGATAAAGGCACTACTAACAAAGAGAACTACGAGCCAACCTCTTTGATGAAAAGAGATGCAAAAATCCTCAACAAAATATTAGCAGACCAATTCTAACAATACAAAAAAAATCATTCACCACAATCAAGTGGGATTGATTCCTAGGATGCAAGGATGGTTCAATATTTATAAGTCAATCAACATGATCACACCAATATGAGAAAGGATAAAAACCACATGATTACTTAAATAGATACCAGGAAGGCTTTAATTAAGTACAACATCCACTCATGTTAAAAAACCTTCAACAAAATAGGTCTAGAGGAAACACACCTCAACACTAATAAAGACCATATATGAAAAATTCAGAGGTTACATCCCACTCAATGGTGAAAAATTTAGAGCTTTCCTCCTAAGGTCAGGAACTAGATAAGGATGTCGACTCTCAACATTTTTTATTTTTTATTCAACATTGTCCTGGAAGTCCTAGTCAGAGCAATCAGACAAGAAAGAGAAATAAAAGGCATCCAAATTGGTAAAGAAGAAGTAAAACTTTCACTATTTGCAGATGACATGATACTACATATAACAAGCCCGGAAGATTTCACTCCAAAACTACTAGAACTGATAAATGAATTCAGAAAGGTCTCAGGATAAAAAAGCAATTTACAGAAATCCATTGCATTTCTATACACTATTAATAAACAAATAAAAATAAAGAAAATATCAGTTACGATTGCACCAAGAACAGTAAAATACCTAGGAATAAACATCCGTACTCTGCAAACTACAAAACACTAATGAAAGAAATTGAAGACAACACAAATGAAAGATATTCCATGCTCATGGACTGGGAGAACAAATACTGTTAAAATGTACTTACTATCCGAAGCAATCTGCAGATTTAACACAATCGCTATAAAAATACCAATAGCCTTTTACACAGAATTAGAACAAATACTCCTAAAATTTATCTGGAACCACAAAAGACCCCAAATAGCCAAGGCAATTTTGAAAAAGAAGACATAACTGGAGGTGTCACAATCCTAGCTATCAAGATACACTACAAAGCTGCTGTAATCAAAACAGTGTGGTACTGGCACAAAAATAGACACAGAGATCAATGGAACAGAACAGAGAGCCCAGAAATAAACACACATTTATAAGGTTAATCAATCTTTGACTAAGGAGGCAAGGATATACAATGGGAAAAATATGGTCTCGCCAACAAATGATATTGGGAAAACTGGACAGCCACATGTAAAAGAAAAACTGAACCACTTTCTTTTACCATATACAAAATAAACTCAAAATCCATTAAGGACCTAAATATGAAATCTGAAGCCATAAAAATCCTAGGAGAGCACAGACAGTAATTTCTCTAACACTGTCTATAGCAAAATTTTTCTAGATATGTCTCCTGAGGCAAGGAAACAACAGCAAAAGCAAGCTACCAGTACTACATCAAAAAAGCTTCTGCCCAGCAAAGAAAGCAATTAGCAAAACTGAAAGACAGTGAATGGGAGAACAATTTGCAAAGGATGTATCTGATAAAGGGTTAGTATCCAAAACACATAAGGAAAAACTCAACACCAAAACAACAACAACAACAACAAACCCAACAACAAACAGTGTAACACTGGGCAGAAGACATGAACAGACATTTCTAAGACATACAGATGGCAAACAGAACATGAAATGTTTAACATCATTCATCAGAGAAATGCAAATAAAAATCAAAATGAGATATCACCTCACACCTGTCAGAATGGCTAAAATCAAAAACACAAGAAACAACTGCGGGCAAAGATGTGGAGAAAAAAGAACCCTCATGCACTGTTGGTGGGAATACAAACTGGTGTAGCCACTCTGGAAAACAGTATAATGGTTCCTCAAAAAATTAAAAATAGAATTACAATATGATCCAATAATTCCACTACTGGGTATTTACCCAAAGAATATGAAAAAACTAATTTGAAAAGATATACACCTTCCTTGTTTATTGCAGCATTATTAACAATACCCAAATTCTGGAAGTAGCCAAAGTTGTCCATCGATAGATGAATGGATAAAGAAGATATACATAATGGAATATTCCTCAGCCATAAAAAAAGAATGACATCTTGCTATTTTCAACAACATATATGGATCTAGAGAATATAATGCTAAGTGAAGTCATTCAGAGAAAGAAAATACCATATGACTTCATTCACCCAAGCACATAATCTACTTTTTTGCATCATTACCTTTTGCAAAATTCATTGTATTTATTTTTTTACGTTTTAAAACTGACTTCTAAAGTTTCTTTTTTTTTAATTTATTTTATTTTTAAATATTTCATCTATTTCAGCGGTGCTTGGGTGGCTCAGTCATTAAGCATCTGCCTTCGGCTCAGGTCATGATCCCAGGGTCCTGGGATTGAGCCCTGCAATGGGTTCCCTGCTTGGTGGGAAGCCTGCTTCTCCCTTTCCCACTCCCCCTGCTTCTGGTCCCTCTCTTGCTGTGTCTCTGTCAAATAAATAAATAAAATCTTAAAAAAAAAAAGATTTTATTTATTTCAGAGAAAGAGAGCATGACCAAGAGCACGAGTGGGGGGAGGGGCAGAGGGAGAAGCAGATACCCTGCCGAGCAGGGACCTGAGATCATGACCTGAGCGAAAGGCAGACACTTAACCCACTGAGCCACCCAGGAGCCCCAATTTAATTTTTATCTTAACACTTTCTGTAATCTCAACTGAACTACCTTTGTATTTCTAGTATCCATAACAAGTAGTTCTACTAATTAATTAAACATATTCTATATGCCTTTTAAATTTCATATAAACCATAAGGTCGTCAGGAATTGACCCATATTATTTCCCTCTTGTATTATAGAATTTTCACAATGGATTTGAATACTTTTATTTTTCTTCTTCACATGCTTCATTACTTGAAAATATTCAAAGAGCCTCTTAAATTTAATGCTCCTTTCTAAATACATATGTAACTGCAAAAAACACAGAAGAGTGGGCCTCCTAGTAAGTAGTACCATGGAAAGCCAATTCCTAATGGTTCCTAATGCTTACTTCGAGAAGAGCTGTCCTTATCCTTAACCCATCTCCTAAGTATGAGGATTACAGCCAGGTGTTACAGGCCAATGCCTCGGTCAAATCTGCTCATTCAAAATAGGCTCTTCCTCCCACACCGGATTTTGGGGATATCAATCAACTCCTAAGACAATCTAACATAATTTATTAATTAGGACACAGACAAAATACTAACGTTAGTGTTATTTTTAATCTCTTTTCATTTGAATGCATGTTTGGTTAATCTCCATAAATACTGAGAAATATATCCTTAATTCTTTTTTAATATTCTCAAAAAACATCTTTTTTATAAGATGCATAGATAGTTTAACATTGAAGACAGGTATGTAGCTATTTTACTAACCAACGTTCCCAAATTTCTTGCGATGATTTATAAGTCATTTTCCTGGATACTCCAGATTCAGCCAATATTGGTATGTCTCAACTATTGCATGAGATTGTAATTGTCAGTATCACAAATAAAAAAGCCTCTTCTAAAATGTAATGATTGCCTAAAAGTACTTCTCAGAAGGGTACCGCTCAAGAATCACTGCCTTGAGAAGATTAAATTAAAAAATGCACCACAGCATAAAGAGATTAATCAATTTAATCTCTGATAAGGAAGACTTAAGAACGTGATAAAAGATATTAACATATTTAAATTAGAATGGGGGATGGGGGTAGGAACACAGTGAGAAGTATTGATCTGAAATGGAATCATGAAAAGAGAAGTGAAGAAGTGAATCTCAGAAATGCCCATTCAAATGTTTAGGGTGACAAGTCAAAAAAATGTTCATTATCAGGTCTAGTGAAAGAATAGTCCTACTGTGAAGATAGATATGTTAGGCCAGCTTAATCTGATGGTGCCATTAACAGTACAGTCCAAATTAACTTTCCATTCTGATTCCAAGTAATTTTTTTTTTACTTTTAAAAAAAAATTTATTTTTTCAGTGTTCCAAGAGTCATCGTTCATGCACCACACCCAGTGCTCCATGTAATACATGCCCTCCTCAATACCCACCACCAGGCTCACCCAACCCCCCCACCGCCCTCCCCTCCAAAACGCTCAGTTTGTTTCTCAGAGTCCACTTTTTTTTCCCCAATTACTTTTATTTTATTTTTTCAGTGTTCCAAGATTCATTTCATTGTTCATGATTCCAAGTACTCTTAAAGCAACCTTCCTTCTCTTTATTGCATGGCTTCCTATGTGTGAAACTTACAGGGTCAGAACTCTTACCACTTACACTTCTCATTATGAATTACTGATGGCATTCCGGTTTATAAATCAGTCTTTCTGAAGCTGGTTCAGCTTTGTTCTTCGTAAATCCACCTTTAAGATACTGCCAAGTAAAGCTGCTGAGTTTACTATGCTAAAGTCCAGAACCAAGTATTACACCCTTGTAGGATCTTATTTTAGTGTACAATTGTTTCTGGTTTTTAAAATTTTTCCCACTAGCCTTTTACTTAATTCAACATACAGACTATGATTTATATACCTTTTCAGATTATAAACAACTTATCATGGTATTCAGCAAACAGCAAAATATATAAATAAATACAATTTGAAAACCATATATATACAATTTTAACAGTGAATTTCCCACAAATAGGATTTAAGGAATAAAAGTTCAGAATGAGGCTATTATGTACACATTAGTGAAAAATGTGAATCTAGAAGGCATACTTAAGTACTATAAAATATCTCTAATAAAAAAATACAATGCTATGTAAATTATAAAATTTTACCTCATCATCTATACTTAAAATGTGATGCGAAGATCATGTATTATCTTTTCTCTTACCTAATGCTGTGTATTTGTTTTTTATTTTTCTTTCTTTTTTTCGAGGAAAGAAAAACATAATTTCCTGTTAAAAAAACTCCTCTGCCTATGTTTGATTTTAATATACTGGGTCATCATGTCATTAAAATACTGACTATTAATACTGAACTTACATTGCAATGTTAACAGTAAAATTAAAACAGACTATTTCTGTTTAAGACTGCTTTTTTTTTTTTTTACCAGACTCATGGGAATATTTAGCATTTAATGTAGAGAACAGAATATATACCATTTAAAAATGGTTTCCTGATACTCCATAAAAAAAATTACTGGCATTTCTCAGTTGGGTGGGTACTTTTCATCTGTATTACCACTAATAATAACTTAATTTCTCTTAAGTTATTTCTCAAACTGCTATTGATTATGTTAACTTCACTGAAGAGATCGAATATTTTAGTCTTAAAAAATCTTACTAAAATGAACATTTAAAGTACATTTATTAAAGTACATTTATTAATTAAAGTCACATTTATTTACGTGACTCAGTGTAGAATATCCCTTCAACTTATCCAAAAATATTGCCATAGTTATTATTTTCAAGACTTCGGAAACTACAAAACTTAAAAACAGGTTATTCAATCTTCACTGATGTTTAATTCAGAAGGTTATTACACCATTTATTTCTAAGCTATTCCTTTATAAATTAAAATATATATGCATTTTAGAGAAAAACATTAAAATCATAATTTGACAGAAAATAATAAGCAGAAATCAAGTGAAATATAACAACTATATCTTCGTTTAGGTTGACATATAACAAAAGCATGGCTCAAGAATGTTTATATGAAGTTTAGCTAACAATATAGTCAATATAAGCCATACCATGAAGCAAATGCTAGTTATTCCAATCTTGAACTATGTTTATATGAGCACACATACAGGTCAAGAAGCTAATATTGCCCCTATAATCTATGAAACTCAAGTTTAACAATCCTAGAATTTTAAAGATCTGTATTTTAAAATGATTATGGATAAACTGGCGGTTATTTAAAAAGGGCAACCAAAATACTAAAAGAGTCTGAAAAATTACACACTTGATAAAACCATAGATATTTAGCCTGACGGAAGAGACAAAGAAAAATTATCTTCAAATATCTGTTTCTACCAAGCAGTTTTGTTTTCTGTTGTTCTAACCAAATAAGAAATGAGAAGATTCAAAGGCACTTGAGCTCAAATGGAAAAATAAATTTTTAAAAATTATTTGTAGCTAAAAATAGAATAGTCTAGTTCATAAAGTAGTGAATTTCTTAGCACCAAAAGTTGGATAATTGAGCAATGATATAAAGGATTCTGGGATGTATAGATTTCTTCCATGTAATTTGGCCTAGAGCCCTAATTCTAAAGCTTTAGTTAATATTTTAATTACCTGGGATCTTGTTAAGATGCAGATTCTGATTTAGTTCTTCTAGGGTAAGGTGGAATCATGAGATTCTACATGATACCTATTCTGCTGGCACAGGAAACACACTAAATAGCACTTCAACAGGCCTAAAGTACACTTTTTTCAAATAATTTACTTGAGGTACATGTAAGCTTTTTTTTTTTTAAGATTTTATTTATTTGCGAGAGAGAGAGAGAGAGAGAGACAGGGAGCACAAGCATGGGGAGTGGGAGAGGGAGAGGAAGAAGCAGGCTCCCCACTGAGCAGCTAGCCCCATGTGGGGCTTGATCCCAGGACTCTGGTATCATAACCTGAGCCAAAGGAAGACACTTAACTGACTGAGCCGCCACCCAGGCGCCCCATGAAAGCTTTTTTTTTTTTCTATGTAAGCTTTTTCAATTGACAAGCAAATCTACCACGTGCAGGGGAAAAAGAAAAGGTTGACAACAAATTCAAATGTTAGAGAGAAGAACATTTTTAAGTTTAAAAAAAAATCCATGTAATTTCATATAACGAAAGCCAGAATTATGCAGTGAAATAACTTACTGTGGCTGGTAAAGGAAGAGATCAATTATGTTATCACGCCCTTTGGGGTGGTTGAAGAAAACGAACAGAGACCAGTGGATGAGCCATGTACGCTGCTGAAGAGACTGAAGTGGAGAACTCACAGACTAGATGGTTAAAAAATACATACATAGGAAATATTAATATATAAGAAAGAGGCAGGAGAATTAAACATCACTGATCTCCGAATTTTAGTTAAAAATGAGAACCTTCTGAGGCATGCTCTATGGCCATTCTGATCTAAGTCCTATCCCCTAGACCTTCTGCACGAACCTCTACATTAGAAATTACCTCCCTGCTCTAAGAAATAGACTCAATAACATCTGCTAAGTCATTTTTACAGAAGCCATAAATTCTACTCATTTCAGAAAATATTTTAAAAGCAAGGACTGAACTAAATACTCCATAAGTTGTTTTATTAGACATAATTGTAGGTATGTAGGTCATCTTCTACACAGGACTTTACTGAGGACCTATCACTGAGCTGGCACTGATAGTATTATGTCATTTTCACTGCACAAATAAAAAAGATGCAGTAGCTATAAGAGAAATGAAAACTTGAGTTCTTTTCTCTAAGAGCCAAAAAAAGTTTGACAGCTTCTTTCAAGCAGATTCAGTGAAACTAGTCAACCCACTAACCCACTATGATTTTTATGTCAAGTCAACAAAAGGTAATCTAAATATTTTTGTTTCCCTTCCTCCCCTCTTTCATTCTTCTTCTTTCCTTCCATTCCTCCCTCCCGAACATCCCCTTTAAAAAAAAAAAAAAAAGTACACAGTGTTTTCCTCATCAGAAAGTATGAAGGATACACAAACATTTCAGAGAATCACCCTGGAAAAATGTAACTCACATTATTATCTATGGTCTCTTTTAATCGTGTAAGGTCTTCCATTGCTGCATCCCAATTCTGCATTAAGATTTCAGAGGCCAGTTTTCCCCAGAGTGAACTCAAAGCATTTCTATCTGTTGCTGGAACCTGTTTAAGCAATCATAATTAATTAAATTCAGAACATTCTAGGAAAAAAAGACTGTATATTTTATACCTTACATAGCCACCTAGCCTACTAAAAGACCTGTAGCTTTCTACCCCAAACAGTAATTATCTAAGTCCTTATTGGATCACACTGGTTAAACTGATTCAGTTTCCATTTAACTTAATTTACTAAAAATATCAGCTCAGAGTGTCTGGGTAGCTTAGTCGGTTAAGCATCTGCCTTTGGCTCAAATCATGATCCCAGGGTCCTGGGACTGAGCCCCGCATCATGCTCCTTGCTCAGCACAGAGCCTGCTTCTCCCTATTTTTCTGCCTGGTGCTCCCCATGCTTGCTATCTCTGTCAAATAAATAAAATCTTTTAAAAAAAAATTTAAAAAGGATTTTATTTATTTATTTGACAGAGACAGCAAGAGAAAAAGCACAAGGAGGCAGAGTGGCAGACAGAGGGAGAGGGAGACGCAGGCTCCCTGGGGAGCCTGATGCAGGGCTCGATCCCAGAACCCTGGGATCGACAGACCTAAGCCAAAGGCAAACAGCTAACTGAGCCACCCAGACACCCCTAGAAGTTTTTTTTATTCATGTTTCTAAAACCACAACCAATTCAAGACACATCCCAGTTTGGTATTAAAATGTGATAAATTATGCATCTGAAAATTATCTGAAAATCAATATGAAACAGACATCTTTTACACCAACGTTATTTTTTTTTTTTAAAGATTTTATTTATTTACTTGACAGAGAGAGAGAGAGAGATCACAAGTAGGCAGAGAGAGAGGGGGAAGCAGGCTCCCCGCTGAGCGGAGAGCCCGATGTGGGGCTCGATCCCAGGACCCTGGGATCATGACCTGAGCCGAAGGCAGAGGCTTTAACCCACTGAGCCACCCAGGCGCCCCTACACCAACGTTATTAAACAGGGCACATCAGACCCAAAACTTCCAAAAGTCAGCATTACTTAAGCTCTCTTGAGTCAAGGAAAAGTACTTTCAAATCAAATGGCATGTACTTACAGGAGATAAATTTTAAATTCTGAGTGAAAACAATAAAAAAATCACACTACTAAAGTATGATCACCAACAGTTCTAGCATCTTAAAATCACTTTTATTTCAAATACCTGCTGGATGAGGGGAGAGTTATATTTTCAAGTTAGACCAAAAGGACAGAGAAGGTAGATTTTAACAAAATAATTAAAACACAGTTTTAATCCCTTTTATTTATTTTTGTAGTAACTTTTAAAACAAAAATGTTCAAAAATTCCAACCAACTCTGCTCCACCATTTCATTCCAAATTAATGCATTTCTTAGAATACAGTCAAATAGGATGCATGTAAATATTCCTTGATGTATTCTAAAAGCCATCAAATTTTTAAAAAATAAAGGTAGATTCTGGGGTCACACAGCTTTAATTTACACAACACTCACCTACAATAGGTCACCTGGAGAGTCAAATTCTAATCTCAGATCATAGTTACAATGGTTCTTTCATAGCTTATGTTTCCCTAACTATAGATTTAAAAGAATAACCAACCACCAGACAAGAATCTAGAAATGAAAAAAAATGCTATTACAAAAAAACAGAAGTAAATAACTAATATGTAAAACACTGACATTTTTCATCCCAAATCCAATCCAGGATTTTTAATCTTTGCTATTAACAAGACTTTGAACAAATACATAGATTTTATAGTAGTGCCTACCTAAACAAAAGAAAAAGAGAAGTAAAATTATCCCTTGTTTTAAACTTAGTTTGGTTAGCCCCTATCAATATGCCACTCCCAGCTACTCAAATGTTTTGTCACACAGATGGGACATAAATTTAAAATAAATTTCACATAATTTCTAAGCACTATTCAATCACATATTTTGGCTACTCTTATTGTAAGACATTGATTTTGGTGTTCAAATCATGGTAATCAACCACCTAACCAAATGCCATTTGAATTCCAACACAAGACCTGTTAGGCAATGCAAAAGTTTAAAACTGAGAATTTTTTTTAAGTTAGGGAACAAACTAGGATCTTCATATTTAAAAAAAAAAGGAAACATAAAAACTTCACAAACCTTTAAGTATATATACCTATCATTTGTAGAAATTTCCAGACTAATTATAAAACTATATACTACATAAATGTAATATACTGTTAAAACTAGAATATGTTATATTTTTTATTAGGATAAAAGCTTTTTGTAGCAGCATAGCAAGTTTTTTAATCCCCCAAAGTTTCATGCGTACTACTCTGGCTCAAGTCCATGTCATTACAGTTGGCTCTTCATACCAACCTGCTTTCAAGGGTGGATATGCTAGAAGAGTTTCAATATCTGGATTTCCAGCAGTTACCTTAAGTTTCCATGTCTTAGCAAAATGGCACATTCACTCACTGACCAGCAACAATAAATTTACTGTGCTAGAACTCTAACATGACACTAAATCTTCATTCTCAAAATTCACTCCCAGCATTAACAAATGATATGAATAACCAACTCTTTTCATGTACTTGTAATCATATCAGGCTTCTGATTTTACAATCCTGGTTTAAGCTGTTTACATTTCCAAAGTAATCAACTTTTGCTCTCCTAAATCCTTCATAATATTCAAAGTAAAACTGATGGAATTTTCTGATAAACCACTACACGTTTAGCATCACTGATTACCTTCAATGCACTTGCAAGCTAACCACGGCTAATCTGCAAATTAAGAATATTCACAAATGCAAGAGAAAATAAATTTTTTTTCAAATCAAACTTCGAAATAAACTGAAACTCTTTATTTCCTTTTGAAGGAAGGATGGTAGCTTTAAAAAAACGAAGCTAAGTACTTTTTAAGTGTAGGAATTAGCTATATTAATAAAACACCAATCTCTTCCCCTTCCCTGTTCCCCCCAAAAGGATAATTTAATTTCCTAGAAAACAACGAAAGATAGAAGCTATAAGTCTTTTCTTTGTGGCAGGTATATTGGGCTAAAAGAATAAGGCACCAGAAAGTAGAGAGAGAAGAAATAGACTCTTCCAAGGTTAGAAAACAATAAGTCCCTGTCTTAAGAGGTCATTTCCCAACATCTAGGATTAACTAGAGAAATCAGAGACTTAGGTACTTGCTGACTAAACTAAAGTAACAAATTATAATTTCTCAAATGAGAAGCTAGTTAAAACAAGGGCATTTTGATAACTCCAGAAGGCATTGATACAATTACCTACACAGAAGGCAGAATGAGAAAAAAATCTTTTCATTTGAAAGCCTGATTTTTTCCTTTGGCTTCATGTAATTTTCCTTTTTCCCAAACAAAAGCGCTGAATCTAGGAACTTGCCAAACAGGCAAATGAAAATAACAAACAGGGTTCTTTATGGCTAGAAATTTGCTCTAATAGTACAATTTAAACTCACCTTCCTCTTACATTATTAAAAAAAATCATTGAGTTTTATTTTCTAATAGCTAAGGGTGGAAGTAAATGGAAAAAAGCTAATTACTAAGGCATAATTTTTTTCAGATATTAGAATTCCATAGTTATTTGAAACAAACTCAAAGGATATATATAGTATAAGATATTTAATTAAAATTAGGAATAATGGATTTATTCGATATTTATAAAGCATCCACAATGTGCTGCTCACTGTGCTACACAGTATTTGAACAAACTGATCACGATAGAATTTTGCTAATGCTAATCATACAATTAACATAAAATAAATTAGCAGCTCCTACTTTTGGATTTCAAGGACAAGTTAAACCTCCCTCCAAATTTTGAAGTCCTGATATAAGCTTTATTTCTATTTGCTCTTTGTTGAGGAAAGTTTTTCTCCTTTCACCAAGGATTCTTGAAAATTTATGTACAGACTCAAATCTATAAACATGTTTTGACAAAACGAGAATCCTACAAAATCTAAGAAAAAAAATTTACTTACCAACACTCTAAAGAAGTAAAGATATTCTGCAGCACCAGAGTAATTCCCACATTCATATTGGAATTTCGCATACCTGTAGAGTGTATCTAAATATTCTTGCCTAAACTAAAAAAAAAAAAAAAGCATCAGTTCTATTTTTAACTTTGAGTTTTAAAATTCAAACCATTTACTCCTTTAAATGTCCCCAGACGTCAATTCTCTCTCAGTGTATCCCAAGTGTCACAAAAAAACCAAAATAAAACAAAAACCATGACCAGAAACACATGACTCTTAAAATATACATTACCAATTGATGGATTTATCATTCATAATTCTGGTCTCAAAGAGTTATGAACTGTAACAATATCTAATTTGTTGCAATGAGAATTTGAATTGCAGGGAAAGGTCTGAGGTGTGATGCTCTCAGTGACTGAGCTTAGACCACTACCAAGTGCATGAAACCCTATAAGGTTTGTGATTCTGTACAAATAACATGTACAGTAAATTTCAGTTCTCTGTGAAAACTAGCCCCCAAATTACAGCAACATTTAAAGTTAGCAATGCAAGCAAAGTGAAAGTAATGTAAGAGAAGGGCTATGAACTAGAACACTGTCAAATATATCGAACATTATATTTGGAAACCAGAAAGAATAATTTGCACAGTAGTCAGCATACCTCTTGTTACAGTAATTGTTAAATGAGAGATAAAACTTGAATGCTAGTAAAGAATTAATTATATGCAAATCTTCACACTTTGAGTTAATACAAGGAAAAGGAGACTGGGAAGTGACGAGGGAAGCCTATAATAAAATTCCTTTATTGGGGATTTATGAAGACCTTGATAACGTCAAGAACCACTATATTCCACAAGGCAGCCAAAGTATTACTTAATTCTACTGCTCAAAACATTTCTAATTCAAATTTAGTTATATGTTTCTTAGTTAATCCATAAGAAATATAAAATGGCACCTATTACTTGATTATTCCAGAAAAAATAAAAAGTTTTGAAAATTTCTATGATCTAATAGTATAAGCACCTCATTTTCCCATCAGCATCAACTTTTAAAAACTGAAGTTTCAAAAACATACCAGGACTTATATTTAATAAATTCATCTAGAAATAATACTTTTTCAAGCCTTGAACCTATCTATGCAGCACCATTCTTTAATTAGCTTTATTAAAAAAGCACAACTAAAGAAAAATTTTAAAATACCACTTACACCATGCTTGTCCGCCAGGTAATCAAACAGCATCCGACCATCTCTTAATTAGAAACAAAAATTATTGTATTTTATAGGTCACAGAAAACAAAATAAGCATATCCGGTTTATTCTACTACCTGCATAAAGCCATTTAAATATCTTAATACTTAAACACTAGAAATAAGACTTCCAGAATAAAATAAAGAGACACTACAAAATTAATCAATTATGCTTCACTTATGTATCTATGCCACATGCCCAATGTAATTATTATCTGTATCAGTGTCAACCCAATTGAACTTTTCTTAAATTGGCTTTGCATAACTAAGATGTTGCCAGGCAAGCTGGTGAAAGACAAAATGATAACAAAGACACCAAGGAACAAGTGATAGATGGGCACAGTGGCCCACTTACTGGGCATTTTCAAAAAAGAAAACATTTCCTTATGCATATTACAGAGGGAATGATATGGTGTGTTTTTCCAGAGCATAATTTTATCTGAAGATTTAGTAGGGAGGGAATATATCATCACCAAAATTAACATGGGTATATTATAATACTGAATATGAAATATGCATGAAATTTTAACATAAGATTTAAAAAAATTTTTAACACTTGTGGATCACAGTGAATAACTCTGTGTTACATTCCTTGTACCTTGCAGGTACATAATCACTCTCCTTTGGTTGACTGGGTATTTCTGGGAAAGTATAAGAGGTAAAACGTTGTATGTTCAATGAAATTTAAAAACAGGAATTGGCAGGAAGAGGTTATTCTTTTGCAAGTTTTTAAAACACGATTCCATCCTTTCATTTATCTCAATGCCATGCCTATTAAACTGCAAAGAGTCTTCTCTAATAATTGGTGAATAAATCTATATTCATCTTGATTCATACCCTAATCACATTAGTTTCTAGTATCTAAGTGACTAGACTAAATTTAGAATTTAAATTGATGTACCCTAACAGCCGGATTATTTCACCTGTTTCTTTGTGTGCACTTACAAGTGACCTGAAGGTTTAAGTCATTCTATGCTAAGAGTAGTAAGTAGTATAGCGCACATACACGTAGCTGTATATGATTGCTTTGTAAGATACAGCTATCTGTGTATATATGTACATATCTACCTGTACGGATAGATAAAACATGGTGTAGTTAGTAATGTAGCAAATTACATTTTGATATGGTATAGTATTCATGCAGTATTTGCTGTTTTGCTTAAAATTATCTGGTAACACTTCCCCAAATCACAAACGAAAACTTGGAGCTAACCTCTCTCAAAATTTGTTTTGGTCACATATTGTATGAACTAAGGACACAACATGGGAAAATCTTCAGCAATTTCTCTAGTAAATACATTGGCAGCTAAGATTTACCACAATGGCGATATTCAATTTTAGTAGGTTTTGTTTTAAAGAATTTCTAATAACCCAAAGGGCTTCAATTAATGATAAACATAAAGTCAGAATGAGGCAACATGCATTCTTTGGAAACCAAGCAATAAGTTTATTTCTAGTTAAGAAGTTAAGAATAAAATAACCTTATCAGCTCTACACTACCCTCCCTTCTTGGGCTGGGCATTGAGGTTGGAAAGATACTAGAGAATGCAGCCAAGTGATAAAGTAAGCTCAGGTTTCCCTCCTGGTACTGCCTAGGCACAGGTACGTCAACCTCAGTACTACTGACACTTCTGAGTTGGATAATTCTTTGTTGGGGGTTAGGGTACTGTCTTATGCATTGCAGGATGGTTAGCAGCATCCCTGGCCTCTCCTTGCTAGGTGCTAGTAGTACCCTTTCAATTGGGATAACTAAAAATGTCACCAGACATTGCCAATATCCCCTGGGAAGAGAGGAAGAAGGCAAAACTGCTCCAGCATAATCAGATTTAGGTAACTGGTAAAGAAGTTAAAAATAAAATTAGTATTACTATTTATTAAGGAATTCCTGGTCCCTACACCATAAGGATAAATGAAAATAAACAGATAAAGTAATCAATTAAGCCATGAACTTTTATGATGGGATATTAGATAAAATTCAAGTTAACATTTGTCTTAATCCAGAAAAAAGAATTTTCAGAATTCAAATTAAGGGAGGTTACCTGGTTGACTGCATCTGCCTTGTAGTTTCTGGATCTTCAAACATCTTCACAATTGGTTCTGTTTCTGCCTGAAGCTGTTTCAGTTGTGCAACAACTGTGGTTCTTTTTTCTCTCAAAGCTAATTAAAAATGCAAAGGAGTACTCTAATGTTAAACTATACTGCTCACCATGAGGATGTCTCTGGAAATTTTTCAAGTTATTTAAATTATGCATAAATCTATTTACCCTCAATTTATTCATTTGCCAGCAACATCAACTCAGCAAGTTTCCCAGATCCATTTTTTTTCTTTCTAGCAGTGCAAAGGCACATAAAGAAGGAATCTTCTTCTTACTCTTAAAAAAAACTGGGGAATATACAGATACAGCCTGGGGGAGAAGTGGCTGCTAAGAAACAATTATCTAATTTCACATTTCAGAGGCTTCTTGTTTTTATATTTATTCTCATTGAATTTTCTCAGGTGAATATTATCCCAGAGTTTCTGAACAGAGACTCAGAGGGCTTACATATTACTATGGATTTTCAATTAGGTTGAAGGAATTTAAATCCAGCCAGTAATCTCTTTTCACTATAAATCTAATTCTGTAATTTCTCAAACCCAGTTCTAGTTTCTTTTTACTGCATTATGAAGAGGCACAGAAAACTTGCAGATAACCTACCCTGCAGGCATATTTTAAACTTTCACTAAGAAATAGTTACGTTTTCATCACAAACTAAAATTTAAAGAGCTACTGTCATTTACTATAATTGAAAAAGGTGAGTATATTTAGTGTAATGATTTATTTATATATTAAAAAGTATTACTACAACAGTGTTTCTCAAACATAAAAGGGTATCTGTGATCAAATTTTGGAAAATGTCAATTTAAACAAAGTAAATTGTATTTCTCTATTGAAAGTATTCTTAGAATTTTTTAAAATACCAGGTTCATAAGAGAAATAATACAGTTTTCAAACTTACGGGAAAACTTTTTTCATTTTTCTTTTTTTTAAGGAACATCTATTACTACAGAAAACAAGAATGTAGAAAACACCATACCAGAGTAGTTCTCCAATTTAAGTGCTGGGCCTCAGCCAACAGTTTCTGATTAAGTAGATCTGGGGTATGACCCCAAAATTTGCATTTCTAACAAGCTCTCCCAGGTGAACTGATGATGCTGGTACTGGGGACAATACTTTTGAGAACCATGGCTATACCCACATGCTTCAAGATGAAAAGAAGTCTAAGGCACACAGATGCTAACTGAAAAAGTTAGCAGACCAGAAACAGCAACATTCTCAAATCATTCTAAGGAGACAATCTGACTCATAAGCCCAGTTTTGATGATACATACTACGAACTGAACATATCTGAAAATCATATTTTAAAGAAGTTTCACACCTTTTGTGGTGAGAAAATAATATACTTTAGATGACATGTAACCTTCACATTACCTTTCATTCAGAGAACTTTTAAACCATTCAAATAGTTATTAAAAACTTTTGACTAAAAAAAAAAAAACAAAACTTTTGACTAAAGCTCTTTGGTAAATCACAAAACTTTAACACACATCCTCAGTTCATGAGGGAAGCTGACAAAACTTACCATGTGGAATATCATCAGAATAAAGGTTTTTGTATACATCCATAGCAAAGTCTACCATGTTGGTATCACTAAGGAGATCCAACTTCCCTTGTAATAATTCTTTTTCATTATATATCTGCAAGAGAAAATTACTTCCTAATGAGTATGTTGATGTTCCCCCAAATAAACTGATAAACAACCACATCAACTCTACTGACAAGCACATATAGTTGTTCCCTTGCCACACCACGTAATTAGGAATCAACTAAAATTTCTTATCATCTCACTATTTCACATCCACATGATACCTAGTCGTCTCTCCTTGAGGTGGCCTTTTGTCTACCCCCACCTATTTTTTTCACTAAATCATTTGAATCCTTTATAATCCTTCACCACCCACACCACTAAAACAGAACTAGCACCCATTCTCTAAGTCAACCATGTCATATCAGGTTTTTGTAAGGACTTCAAGAAACAATTTAACCCACAGGACAAGGACCAAATAGATACACCAGCAAACTCACATAAACGTGAAGTTTAGAGCAATGAACAATATGTAAGCATCCTATACAATAGTATTTAAGGATATAGTAACCAAAATTTAAAAAAAAAATTTTTAAACACGCAGTCATCAAGATAAAGCTTCAGCAAAAGATTTGCGTACTAAATTTACTTTTGTCAAGGAAAAGAAAAATGCGGGAAGATTCCACATTTCAAGCCTGTGAGAAGATGAAAGTGATCAAATGGTACAGCCATGAGATCAAAACTGAATCTTCCAAACTCTTATAAAGAACTCCTACAAAATAGTAAGAAAAGAGAGAATTGAAAATGGCTATAAAAATTTAATAGCCACTTTACAAGATTATAACCAAATGGCCAACAAACACCAAATATCTCAACTTCATTAATTGTACAGAAAATGCAAATTAAAGCCACATTAAAAAAACAAACCAAAAAAATGGCAATACCAGAGTTGGTGTAGATTTAGAGTAACTGAACATTTATTCTTCTGGCAGAAGTACAACTGCTTTGGAAAATTGTTTTCATCTCCTAAAATCAAAAACACTTTTTGAGCCAGTAATTCTGCTCCTTGATACCCAAAAGAAATGGGTACATATATTCAAAGGACATTTCCAAGAATGTTCATAGTAGTACTACTTGTAATAGCCAAGTTTATCAACATTAGAATGGATAAACTGTAATACACTCATATAACAGATTAACATTCAGCATTCGAATCAAAGAACTACAATTATCCTACCAACTTGGATGACTCACAATGTTGAATAAAATAAGTCATACAAAGCAGTACAATGCTTAATTTCATACATGTAAAATCAAAACCAGGCAAAACTATTCTAGAACAGACTAGTGCTTACCTTTGGGAGATGTGAAGCAGTGACTAAGAGGAGTCAGAGGAAGGTTTTTAGGATATTTGTAATGTTTCATTTATTGATCTGGATGGTGCTCACACAAGTGGGTTCACTTTGAAAAAAGGTGCTTATATTTGGCACTTTTCTGTATGAATGTTATATTTGATAAAAAGTTTACTTAAAAAAAATCGAGGCTTCCTTTCAGTGTACCCTATAGAAACCTAACCTTGTGAAAACATCTTTCCCTAGCATGCCAACCTCTTCTTGCCACCCCATTAATAGCTTTTAATTTGTATTGTCTCTATCTATTGCAGATTTAAAGCACTGCTCCTCAGCCATCAGATCTTACTGGCCTTTTTAATCTGTATCTGCTTTTATCACCTTCCCTAAATTCTGCCTTATACCCACACTTACTCTGTAAAGGGCAGATAATAAATATTCTAGACTTTTGAGCCAAGAAGCAAAAATCTAGGAAACTAGGGACGCCTGGGTGGTCAGTTGAGCAGGGTCCTGAAATAGAGCCCCACATGGGGCTCTATCACTCAACAGGGAGTCTGTTTGAGATTTTCTCTCTCTCTCTCTCTTCCCCTCTGCTCCCCCCCACCCCCAGCACGTGTGCTCGCTTGCAAGCTAAGTCTTAAAAAAAAAACAAAACTAGGATAGTATTTGTAAGTACTATAAGAGTTTTCACAATTTCTTTTCTTTTTGAAGCAAAAAATAATGGACTAAACTTTTTTGTAAAAGAGATCTAATCACAAGAAGAATGAAATTTTGGGGTGGTGGGAACTATTTCACTTAATTGGGGTACAAAGTTAGTGTTCTGTAATTGAAAATGTTTGCAAATGTTCATCAGTTAAAAATTATTTTCAGGGGCGCCTGGGTGGCTCATCGGTTAAGCGCCTGCCTTCGGCTCAGGTCATGATCCCAGTGTCCTGGGATCAAGCCCCAGGTCGGGCTCTCTGCTCAGCAGGGAGCCTGCTTCTCCTTCTCCCTCTGCCTGCTGCTCTGCCTACTTGTGTTCTTTCTCTGTCAAATAAATAAATAAAATCTTTGAAAATTAAAAAAAAAAAGAAAATATTCTCTCGACATCTCTTCCTGCTGTCATCCACCACAAATCCAACATCCATACTGATGATTCTTAAGAAACTCAAGTCTTAAAATTTCCGACAACTTTCCACAACTTTCATTTAGAACTTCATCGCTAAGGTTTCAACTTAAATTCATCATCTCTTTCGGCCATTACCTTTAAAATGCTTCATTATACCCTCTGTTCTTTTTAATTTTTATATCACCCTTTTTGGTTGTCACTTACCACAGTAAATACCATTTTTAGCTATTTCAAAGATTTTTTCCTTAGTAGTATCATTGATTCCAACTATTTTCTCCAACCGAACACAATTCAATGTCAATCTTTATTTCTGGAAAAAAGTCATCTGTCTACTATGTTCTGGCTAAGGACGACTATAAAATGTTTCAAAAACAGGCAATAATGCTATTCGATTACACCTGTGCTTTTCTCTGCTGATCAGCAATCATCTCTAAATGACATATATCTATAAGCCTACCTCCAAACATTTCACACTACTTAAATAACCTTCCACTGCTCCTCTCACTTCAAGAGTGACTGTCATCGGCTCTTACAAATGTATGATTTTCAATCTTAGTTGGGCCATCGCACTTACCAATCCTAATACTTTGGTCAGTTTTCTCAGTCCCCATTTCCATTTCTTACCTTACTCTTCTCTCATACAGGATGGCCTAACCTCCTGATGGAAAATATTCAGGAATACTCACTTTGTCCCAGAAGGCTAAGTACTTTATACGCATTATCTCATGTAATTTTTCTAACCCCCTAAGATTTGTGGCAGTATCAACACTTTACGCATGAGACAGGCTTACTTAAGATGAGAAAGAAACAGCTCTGAAGTGCAGAGATATTAAATAATCATTAAAAACCTTTATGCCAGACTATTTTACAGCTAAGGACACAACAGAGAACAAAACAAAGTTCCTGCTCTCATAGAGCTTACATTATCCAACATATTACAAATACATAAAATTGTTATTCTTATGAATCATGATCACTGCCTCCATCCTAACCATCTAAAACTCAACTTAAAACCTATCCTCTAAGTCCTTTTGCCCACTGAATAGAATCTCTTCAATTTTGACAGCACTCTGCCCGTACTTCTCTGACATTTGTTCCTTCTTGCCTCATATATAATTATAGACCTTTATCTTCTCTAAAGAATAGGTAAGTTTTTTAGCAGTGAGATGTCTACGTTTTATCCTGGATTTAACACAATTCCATGACGGCCCTATACTTAGTAACTGCTAAGTAAATATTCCAGCACCTGTATTCCTCTTGGTGTATTCCAGCCATCTTACCAACATTCTCTACAAAGAGGCAAGTACTGAGCAGTCATCTTCCACTGACTCTCAGCTGCCCTTCATAGTTTAGGTTTTACCCTATGAAAAACTAATTTACACTCACATATTCCTTCCTTTTATCTATCTGCCTTGTAAAACAAAAGTGTAAAGAACGCATTACAAGAATATGAACTTTGGCTGATTTAGAAGCATTTCTACAAGTAGCTGATAAAGGATTTCGAATATGGCATTTCCTATTCTTTGATCTTCGGTGACTTATCCTCACGCATCCAGAAAAGGAAAAAAGGCAGAATGTACTGTTTTATACAAGCTCTAAAATATAGGTGTAAGTACATCCTACGTAAGGAAAAATCAAGAAAAAAAACACATCCTCTCATGACAAAGCTTTATATTGCTTTATTTCTACATTCCTGAAATTTACTGAAAATAAACTTTGCTGTTCACTAACATCATAACTTTAGAATCCGGTTACGTGTTTAGAAAAGGATCAGATAAATTTGAGGATTATACCTGTCTAATGAACAGTAACTACCAGGAAGATATGACGTTATCAGGACAATTTAATGTTTATTTGCAGAGCTTTTCTGTTTTATTGTTGTTGAGCCACAAATCTACTCCCCAAATCTAGAGTTCCCTAAGTAGACTTATGTTGTAATCTGCTTTCAGATAGAGAATTCATTTACTTTTCTGGCCAATAATTGAATCCCTTCATCATAGTAACATTATTATAATTACTAAAATGTATCAATTTCCCAACAAACTCAAGGTATAATTAAGCCCAATATTTCAAAACTTTCAGGATTGAGACGTTTTTAAATGAGGTTTCAGAAGCACAAGCTAATTCGAGGTATCCTGAGTAACTAAATGAATGTTAACGTTCAAATTACTCGAAGTCTGTATATACCGGAAAACCACTTTTAAGTAAAAAAATTGTCCAGGTTTTTTTTGGCAGGGGGGAGAGGAAGCGTCCCCATCCGACAAATATGCCACGCTTTTAGGAAGTGGCTACTTAACCGACAAACCAGGAAAACTCTATGCGAAGAATTCACAACTTTATGTAAATTAAAGTACTAGGTATTTAAGTGTAAGAAAATTATTCCAAAGATCCGGCAAACAAAAACAAAGCCAAGTACACTCTTCCCACAGTTCCCGAAAGAAAACACAAGATCTGTAACACTTCAATTTGCTTTTAGAAGCAAACGTTACTACAGGGAAATTGGCGAATGGTTGATCAACTTCCGAGAGGAACTGACGCGGAAGTCCCTCTGGCACTGTCACCTCCACTAGTGAAGAGACCTCTTTCTCTAAGTTGCCAGCTGTCACCTCACTTCTCCTCACAACCGAATTCTGTGGTGCTAATTAACTGGAACGACGCTAAATTACCAGCCGATCCTTACTTCCGAACGCAGGACCAAACTCGCGTCCGCCTCACACGTGTGTCAGGCCTAGGGCTATCGCCACCGCCTCTCGGCCTCGCCCCGCGCCTCACGCGCTCCCACGCCTTCCTCGGTGTCAAAGTCCCCCTCACCTCCTTCACGGAGAGAAACTCGAGCAATGGAAAGACAAGATGCCGATCCAAAAAGTGCGCGATGCGAGTAGTCAAGTCGTACTCCGCCATCTTGCCAAGTAAAAAGGGAGTCTGTACCCACTAAAACTTTATTGACAGCGCCGACAAACGAACAGATAGGTCCGTGTTGCGCAGGCGCAGTGGTTAAACAAGCCAAGGGTAAGAGGAGAGGTTAAGCCCGGAGCGCTCAGAGAACAATAGCGCATGCGTGCGGGTCCTCCTTTCCTTTAGACAACTCTGGCACTGGGCGGAGCCGCGGGCGCGAATTCTTGTTTTCGAGTTTGCCGGTATCCTACAATCCGTTCGGCTAATAAATTTTGAAAACTGAAAATGGACTGCTGAGGGATTGTCGGATGCTGCAGAGGACAAGATAATGAAGCTCTTGCTCTCCGGGAAGTTGCGTAGGAGAAGGAATTCCTGAGGTTTTATTTGGCATATAGTGATCGTTTTTTAATCATTTGTTAAATTAAGGTGGGACGGGTTTCTAGGCGGGAAACAGTGAAACAATTTTAGATTATATTAAGAGCCGTAATTTGGTGGGGGTCGTCGGGATGGGCCTATTTAATTAGGGGGGTTAGAGAAAAAACTCAGAGTAACAATTTAACTGAGAGTTGTAATGACAGAAAGAAGCGACTAAAATTGGAGCCAGGGTAAAACCACGCCTGGTGGATGGCTTAGCAAACAAAAAGGCCACGAGACAGGAAGGGACTTGGTATATTCCAAAAGCTAAAAATCCTGTGTAACTAGCCAGTGAGGTGAAAGACGTTGAGAAGAGCCAGGTCATGATTAAGGTCAGGCACGTGGATTTTATTCTAAGTGCTCTGAAGTCTCCTTTGCTAGTCGGTTTTCATCTTTCAGGCCTCTTCATTTTGGATTGCCTCAGGGTCTTGGACCTCTTCTCAGTGTAAGTCAATACCCTAGTTGATATCATTCAACCTAGGGGCTTTAAGTGTAAGTCTATACATTGACAACTCCCAAATTATATGCCAACACAGAATATTAACTGTAGATGCACATATATCTAGCCGGCTACTCAATATCTCAATATTAACATGTCCAAAACCAAACTCCCCCATGAAGCTCATCAAAACCTGCTCGTTTTGTACTCTTCTCGATCTCAGTGAATGCTAGTTCCATCTGTCCAATTGCTCATACCCAAAACCTTGGAGTCATCTTTGACTTTTCTCTTTCTGTTACGCTGTGCACTGAATTCACCAATAAATTCTTTGGCTTTAACATTTGAAGCATATCTGAATATGCTTCAGATTTGAAGCATACTTGGATCCAATCCATTCACATACCTCCAAAGTCAAATCCCTAGTCCAAACCACCATCATATCTTGCTTTGATTTTTGGAGTAGCTTCTTCACTAATTACCTTGCTTCCCCCTTTTCCACCTGTGATTTATTCTCACACAGCAGCCAGAGTGACTTTTAAAACTTAAATATGCTTAAAACTATCCAGGCCTTGTTATCTCGCACTGACCTCATCTTCATCTCTTCTTGTTCACTCTACCCTAGCCCTAAGCAACACTATTTTCTGTCTGTATAGATTTCCCTATTTACGACTTTCATATGAATGGAATAATATAATATGTGGCCTTTTCTGTTAGACTTTTTTCACTTTGCATAATATTTTCAAAATTCATCCAAGTTGTAGCACTTCATTTCTCTTCATGGCCAAGTAACATTCTATTATGTGGCTATACCACCCTTTCATCCACTAATGGACATTTGGGTTGTTCTCTACCTTTTGGTTACTATGAATAATGCTGCTGTAAACATCTGTGTACAAATTTTTTGTGGACATATGTTTTCAGTTTTCATGGTTATTATATATCCAGAGATGGAATTGGTGGGATATATGGCAACTATGTTTAATCACTTCAGGAACTGCCAGACTGTACTATAATTTTGCAAGATGTTAACACTGGGGGAAATTGCATAAAGGATACACAGGATCTTACAAGTGCCTGTGCATCTACTATCTGAGAATAAAGTTTCAATTAAAAAAAAATGATTCCTAGACTTTGGGCATAAGAAACTGGGTTCCCACTGGTAACTAGTAGATGAGGGGAGAATGGTAAAGGAATAGGTATGTGTGCTAAAATCAGGAATTCTGTTTCAGACAGAATAAGATCCCTATTAGATATCCAAGTGGTGAAAAAAAAAAAGATATCCAAGTGGTGATGTGTAGTATGCAAATTGAGATACTATTCTTGATCAGTTGATATAGTTGTTACCACTTACCATGCATGTAACCTTGTACAGTAGACCCCCCCTTATCCATAGCAGGTACATTCCAACACCCCTAGTGGATGCCTGAAACCATGGACAGTACAGAACCCTATATATATTATGCTTATCCCCATATATATATACTTACAATAAAATTTAAATTATAAATTAGGTACAAAGTTTCCTGGAAGCCCAGAAACTAAAGTTGTAATAGAATATAGACAGGAAAAGAGGAAGTTAAAGAAATAGCAGCTAAGGCTTCCAGCAGAAGTGAGCTGGGGCAGAGGAAGAAAGCAAGCAGGTAGCAGTATGGAAACTTGCCAAAAAAGGAACAGAGGGCATTTTTGAGAAGCAGAGAAAAATAAGATGCAATTCGGTTTGATTAACATTTTGAAATTTTACCATATGGAAGGTACTAAGCTAAGTATTAATAGGAATATATAATCAGTAAAAACTATATAGAAAGGCTATATAAGAACTTTTAATCTAATAGGTGGCAATTATTTATTCATTCTGTATAAATCAAATACTTACAATGTTCTAGGTCCTGGGAATATAACAACAGACTACCTTCTCTAAAGAAGTTTATATTCAAGGGGGAGGAGATGGATAAAGACAGATAAATACATACTTTATCCATGTTGATGAATGCTATGAAGAACTATATGCAAGGTAGAAGTTAGAGAATTGTGGGGAAAGATTCTGATTTATATACTGTGATCAGGGAAGGCCTCTCTGGTAAAGTAGAATGTGAAAAGATACCTGCTAATGGATTAGATGAGAAAAAGAAGGGTCAAAGATGACTCCAAGGTCTAGAAGAACTGAGAGGCCATTTACTAAAATGAGGAAGGGTGTGATAGATGCATATTTTAGAGGAGAGAAGTCAAGAGTTTAGTTTTGGACATACTACGTTTTGGATGCCTATTATACATCTAAATACAACTGATTAGGCAGCGGTGTATATGAATCTGGAATTTAGGAGATAGGTAAAAGCTGGAGACAGAAAACTAGATCTTGTCAACCTATCGATGAAATTTATCAACGTGACTGGACGAGATCAGAGTATGGGTGTGTTTGAAAAAGATACAAAGAAGGCTAAATCTTAGGCACTTCAACTTATAAAGGTTGGAACAACTTAAATCAAGTAAAAAAACTAGAGAAGGATGGGCCAGTAGGTGGTGGAGAGAAGAGGAGAAGCAAGAGAAAGTGGTGTCCCAGGCACCAAAGGAAGAGAGTGGTTCAAGCAGCAAAGAGCAAAGAACTATGTCAATTGGTGCTGTTAGTTCAAGAAGACAACTGAGTATTGTCCTCTGGCTTTCAAAAATATGCAGGTTATTGTTGATCTTGATAAAAGCAGTTTCAGTGAGTAGATGAAAGCCTATTTTGTGCGAGCTCAAAAGATGGGAGAAAAAGTGAAACAATATATATAAACATATCTTTTGAGGAATTTTACTAGAAAGGGAGGCAGTGAAATAGAGCTATAGATGTGCAGTCTATGGAGGGTCTTTTAAAAGATGTGTGTATACTGACTGACATGATATAATAGTTCTGTAGAACTGTAATGGAAGGATAAAGTATTAGCAGAAACTGTAGGGAATATGAGAAGAGCATGGGTCCCAGTCAGGCTGATATCAGAGACTGATTCTCAACGGGAGTAGAGAAAATGGAGAAATTTTGGTGGATTGGATGTCTTTTGTATTTGGACTGCTGACTTTTTACAACAGCTACGGAAGAGCGCATTGCAGGTGGTTCAGGAACAATTTGAACATTGTAGAGATACAAACACAGGAAAATAGAAGAAATATTTGAGAAAGACAGCTTGGGAAGTTAGCTGAAGATCGAAGACTAGGGGAGGATATACCAGAAAATAAAAGATGGAGGTCAAATAGTAGAAAGCTTATGTGAGGAATTTGAAATTTACCTGAGGTCATGAGGAATCTTAAAGTATTTTTGAGTATGAAAGTGAATAATTCTATCTGTGTTTCAGGAAGATAATTCTGACAGTTGTGTGGACCGTGGATTAGATAGGTGATATGCAGCCAGACTGTAGAAGGTCTTCAAAACCAGACTGGGAAACTTGGATTTGATCAGATAGGCAATGGGAGCCACTCATTAAGTTCTTAAATAAAAAAAAAAAGACATGAAGACAGTGGTGTTTTGTCCTTTAAAATTAAACTAGAAGTGATTTACAAGTTGGATTAAAGTGGTGACAGATTGGAAACTCTGTTGATTTGCCTGGCTTTTCCCCTGGAATTTTCCTTGCTGGTTTATGAAAATATCTTGTTTCTTTTTATAAGAGATTTTGCCCCAAATATGGAAAATCTGAGTTTCTTGCTTTAGTCTCTTCCTAGTGTTTTAGTTAAAAAGAGATATTATAGAAGGACAGGCAAGACCTCACCTGGTACTCAGTAGTATTTGATTCTCATTCATTTACTAGATATTGATTAAATACTTTCCATTGGCTATCACCAAGTCAGGCTCTAGGGAAACAAAGAAAGGAAACCAATCTCAGCTCACAGGGAGCTTATAGTTAATCAGTGGTAGCAGGTGTGAAAAATGTAAAATAATCGCGGCATAGTGTGAGAGAGTCCATGCACAGAGGACTCTTGGGGGTCCAAGGGAAGGAATGATTTGCTGCCAGAGGAAGTTGGAGCTTCATGGGGAAGGTAACGTTTGACTACCTCTACATGAATAGATGTTCATCTAGCTAAGAAAAGGGGAAAGAATGTTTCAGACAGAGATGAGCAGGCACACAGGCTTGGCCTTGAGAAAAAACTTAGTGTGATCAAAGATCACATTGAGAAGGTCTTTATGCCTAGAGGGTGCCATGTGTGATGTTGAGTGGCAGAACATGAGTCTGCATTGAGGGATCATGGCAAAAATGTCAAGGGCACTGAGGATTTTGCTGATGAGTTTGAATTCTAGCTGCAGGCCAGTCTTCCTGATAACTCTTTTAACATCTCCCTTCAACACATTCTCTTCCTCTGTCTTTCTAGTTCAGGCTCTGATCATCTCTCATACAGACTACTGGAATAGTCATTCAGAGGTTCTCACTGTCCCTGGTCCTGCACTTATCTAACCTGTCCTCCCCTCTGCTGTCTGGATGACTTAAATATACATCTAACTTTGCTATGAACTGAATTGTGCCCCCAACTATCAAAATCATATGTTGAAGTCCTCACTCATAGCAACTTAGAATGTAACTGTATTTGGAGATAGGGTCTTTAAAGGGGATAATTAGGGCACCTGGGTGTCTCAATCGGTTAAGCATCTTCCTTTGGCTCAGGTCATGATCCCAGGGTCCTGGAGTTGAGTGTCTGGCTCCCTGCTCAGTGGGGAGTCTGCTTCTCCCTCTGCCCCTCCCCCTGCTCATGAGCACTCTCTCTCTCTTTCTCTAATAAATAAATAAATAATTTTTAAAATAATTTAAAAAATAAAAAAAATAAAGGGGATAATTAAGTTAAAATTAGGTCATTAGCTGAACCCTAGTCAAATATGACTGGTGTCCACATAAGACGAGCAGATTAAGATACATACATGTACAGAGGAAAGACCATGTGAAGACACGGGGAGAAGATGGCCATCTATAAGCCAAGGAGAGGGGCCTTTAGAGGAAAGAACTCTGCCAACACCTTCTAGCCTGTTATTAAGCCACCCAATCTGTGGTACTTTGTTTTGGCAGCCCTAACACACAAATACACTTTGCACTTCCTATTTCATATAGTAAAAGTCAAAACTTCTTAGCATACTATATCAAGTTCTTTAGAAACTTATCTCTCCAGAACCTTATGCCTTTCCATGCTAAGCTCTGCTCAAACCACCAAGTTTATTGTTTTTCTACATTAAGAAGCAAGAAAGATCCCAAATAAACAGTGTAACCCTACACCTAAAGGAGCTAAAAAAAGAAAAAGCCCAAAGTTAGTATAAGAAAGAAAATAATAAAGAATAGAACAGAAATAAGTGAAGTCAAGAACAAACATTTAAAAAAAGATTAACCAAATGAAGAGTTCTTTGAAAAGATAAACAAAATTGATAGCTCTTTAGCTAGCCTAACCAAGGAACAAAAACAGGATGCAGATCAACAAAATTACAAATGAAAAAGACATTACAACTGATACAACAGAAATACTAAGGATCATAAGAGGCTCTTAGAACAACCAAACACCAACAAACTAGACAACATACAGGAAATGGAAAACAAATTCTTAGAAACATACAACTTATCAAGACTCAATCAGGAAGAAACAAAATCTGAATAGACCAATTACTTGTAAGGAGATTGAATCAGTAATAAAAAATCTCCCAACAAAGGGAAGCCCAGGACCAAATGGTTTCACTGGTGGTTTTTGCTATTTAAAAAAGAATTAGCACCAACTCTTCCAAAATATCAAAGAGGAAGGAACACTCCCAAATTCATTTTATGAGGCCAGCGTTATCCTGATAACAAAACCAGAAAAGGATATGACTAGAAAAGAAAACTACAGGCCAATATCCCAGGTAAATATAGATGTAAAAACTCCCAATAAAATTCTAGCAAACTGAATTCAGCAGCACATTAAAAGGATCATTCACTATAATTAGTGGGATTTATCCCTGGGATGCAAGGATGGTTCAATATATGCAAGTCAAAGAGTGTGATACAGCACACTAATAGAATGAAAAAAGAATCATATCATCATCTCAATAGACAAAGTGTGTCTATTACACATCCACATCTATGTGTTTTTTAAGTCTTTTTTCCCCCAAAATAATTATTTGACAAAATCCAACAACCTTTTATGGTAAAAGCTCTTAATAAGTTTGGTATAGAAGGAGCACATCTCAACATAATAAAGGACATGTATGACAAGCTGAGAACTAATGTCATAGTGGTGAAAGGCTGAAAGCTTTTCCTCTAAGATCAGGAACAAGACATGTATCCACTCTCACCACTCCTACTCAACATAGTCCTAGAAATCCCACCTAGAGCAATCAAGCAAAGAAAAGAAAGAATAGGTATCAGAATTGGAAAGGAAGAAGTAAAATTGTCTCTATTTGCAGATGACATGATTTTATATGGAGAAAATCCCAAAGACTCAACCCAAAACTGTTAGGTCTAATCAATGAATTGAGTAAAGTTTTGGGATACAAAATTAACATATAAAAATCAGTAGTGTTTCTATACACTAACAACAAATTTTCTGGAAAAGAAAGAAATCAATTGAATTTACAATAACATCAAAAATAAAATACTCAGGAATAAATTTAATCAGCAAGGTGAAAAATCACTACTCTAAAACCTGCAAGACATTGATGAAAGAAATCAAAGAAGACACAAATAAATGGAAATGTGCCTCATGTTGACAGAATAAAAGAATTAATATTGGGGCATCTACATGGCTCAGTCAGTTAAGCTTCTGACTTTTGATTTCGACTCAGGTCATGATCTCAGACTCTTGAGATCAAGCCCCATGTTGGGCTCACACAGAATGTGGAGCCTGCATAAGATTCTTTTCCTCTCCTCTGGCCTTCTGCCCCTCAAAAAAGAATTAATATTGTTAAAATATCAATACTGCCAAAGCCATCTATAGATTAATGCAATCCCAATCAAGATCCCAATGGAATCTTCTACTTTCTACATAAGTAAGGAAAAAACCTTCTAAAATGTATGCGGAACCAGGCATTTTATTGTTTCATTACTTTCTCTCCAGCAGGTTATTCGAACTAAAATAAGATAACTGCTGCCTCCCACCCCATTGACCACCTTTTCACTTTTTAAGTCTCAAATGAAGCATCGCCTTTCCCATTCTGTGTTTCCCACTAGGGGGGCATATTGAGGTAATCAGTCTCTCTACACCCTCTCTACTGGCAAGAAACTTTTATCTCAGCCTGTAACAATCCAGCTCACTTTTGTTTTACATGTTTTTTTTTCTTCCTCCTATACGAAAGACTATGTGTGTATAAGGACTTGAGTAAAAGGACTATGAATATCTGTCTTTATAGTCCGCATTCCTGTCTTAGTAGCTGGCACATAACAAGTACTCAGTAGATGCCATGGAAATGAATAAATGTGTGTAGAGTCTGGATATCCAGACCTACATGTTCTTGAAAGAAATTCAGCCATATTTTGGAATAGTTTAATAAATACCTATCACTACTATAGGGGACACTTTTTTAAGACGCTTGCGTAGTTTAATAGCTCTTATTTAATAGCTCTCTTAGATATTTATAAATAACACTAAATGACATTATTTATAATCCAATTAGCCCTTTTATATACTGCATGCAGATGCCTATTGCATTTTTTAAAAGATTTTATTTATTTGAGAGAGTGAGAGAGAGAGAGAGAGAACGAGCAGTGGGGAGGGGAAGAGGGAGAGAGGGAGAGAAGCAGACTCCCTGCTAAGCAGGAAGCCTGATGTGGGGCTCCATCCCAGGACCCCGAGATCATGACCTGAGCCCAAGGCAGATGCTTAGCCAACTGGGTGGTTGGCGGCCCGCCTATTGCATTTTACTGTCTGCCTTCTTTAGTTATATTTCCAGTTCATTTATTCAAAACACATTTGTTCCGATTTTGTGCCAGACACAGTGCTAGATTCTGTGGGTAAAAAAATGACTAAAATGCTGTTTCTATCTAAAGGAACTCATAGTTAGGTAGAAGGGACAGATACATAAACCAGTAGTTATACTTTAGTGTGGTAAGTTCAATGATAGAAATGTACATGAGGAATTAATGGAGTAGTTTAATTAGATTGAAAGCACAGACATATCTTACATTTAAGTGTTAAGTCTTCCCCCCCCCCAAAATAATTATTGCTTCTTATGTGTATCTTCAGAAGATGACTTTTTCCTGACCTTATTCTCTTGCACTGGAGGAAACTTCTTGTAACTCCTTATGTACTAATTCCACCCAATGCCTGTGTGAGAATTTCCAGAAGCCTCCATCCTGCTGTCATCCTCATTTAAGTATCACAGAGAGAGAAGGCGCCTTTGGAGGACTTGAATCCCCTTCTTTCTTCACTTACCACCTCATATAAAGCTAGGATTGACAGCTAATTCTATTCTACTCTGAGACCTTGTAATAAGAACAGTGAAGGATATTGGGCAAAGGGAACCATCACTGCTCTTATCTGTCTCCAACACCAGGACCTGGAATGTGGCTACCCCATTTTTGAGGAAAGTAGCAATTACCAGTAGTTGGGAGTATCTCAGAGGAATCTGAAAGAATTGTGATGAATCTAAAAGAGTTGACAAGCTAATATAAACCACTAGCCACTTCAAAACATAATTAAAATACCTGTGTATCTGTTCAAATACTTCTAATTCTGTGTGTCTTTTATAGAATATTCTGTATTCTGGGTTGGTATTATCTGTCTTTAAAAATTCCTGCAGTCCAAATAATGCTTACTGCCTGATTACCAAACCGATGTGATTGGTTAACATATTAACCGATAGAAATATGTACTGAAATGCAGTACAGGCTTCTGATAATGACATTTGTCATTTGAACACATTCTCTTATATGATAATAGCCAGCTCCAATTAGCTGGCTAAAAATCCTATTTAGCATTTATTTGGAAATTTTGATGTGGTCTCTTTAAGAAAGTAATTTTTAAATAAAGTTTCCATGTTACTTTAAGTTATGTATCTCAAGCCAATGCTAGGATCTACTTGCTCTGAAGGAACTAAGCTAGTATTGCATGCAAGTCCAGTTACTGCTGATCTAGCCAAAAAATAAAGAGTAAATATTGGGATGCTATAGGGAGCCAGGCAGAATTTTCAGCCTGGAACCCAAACAAGAAAACACAGTTTTCCAGGGACTCCAGCTCCCCAAGCAGAAGAGTTAAGTAGAAGAACAGTAACACTGTTCATACTTGTGGTATGCCCTTTGTCATATTGTATTTACTTCATCTGTTTACATGTCTGTCCCTTCCACTGAACTATGAGTTCTACAAGGTCAGGAATGAGGCATATTTATGTCTATACCCATGTACCCTTTGAAGGAAATAAAAGAGGGGGGAAAAAGTCCTGTAGGTAGCCCTAAAGGAGGATAACAAGAGGGATTCCTTGGAAGGCATTTAAATATTTTAATATTATCAAACTAACCGGATGATAAAGAGACTGTGGATATGGTTAGTGAAGGCTTCCCTGACTTTCTCATTTTGTACAGCTTTCTCCAACATTTCAACACCTTGTTTATTTCCCTACCAGTGCTTATCTCTATCTGTAATGACCTTGTTTATTTATTTACTGGTTTAAATCTTTCTTACCTCAAGGTAATTTCATGAAAGCAGGAACCTAATCTGTGGTCTTGTTCATTACTGTATTATAACTATTTTTTAAAGATTTTATTTATTTATTTGACAGAGAGAGAGCACAAGAAGGCAGAGAGGCAGGCAGAGAGAGAGGGGGAAGAAGGCTCCCTGTTGAACAGAGAGCCTGATGGTGGGCTCGATCCCAGGACCCTGAGATCATGACCTGAGCCGAAGGCAGAGGTTTAACCCACTGAGCCGCCCAGGCTCCCATAACTGTTTGTTGCTTAATAACTTTGCTGAATGGATCTCTCAATGAATTAATATGTGTTATTTAGGCAGAATGTGTTTGTGTCCTAAAAATTTCTTACATGATACAAAAGGCTTATACACCAGGATACAATGGGCACAAGGAGAGGTAGAACTATTGAAAAAAAAGAATGTGAAAATGCCTTGATTCCTGGTATTCGATCTCTGAAAGAGAAATCTCCTTTTTATTCTCCTACATGACAATGGAAAATGAACTCAATGCTGTGGAGGAAGGGAGCTGGGTTAGTGATGCTCTTATCTTTGGAGGTTTCTTTGAGTCCTAGAGATCAGGAAAGAGGGAGTTGTTACAGGCAGTAAGCTCCATTTATTTAACAAAAGTATTCTATACCTGTTTTGTGACAAGAGTTGAGTGGGGCCACAGTATACAAAGATGGCTAAGAGGAAGGTTGTAAAGCAGCAACAGGTAAAAACCAGAGCTCCCAGTCTGTAGCTGCTGGAGAAGATCTGTGTCCTAGCTTGGCGGCGTTTTTTTTTTTAATAATCTTTCTTCATTTCTTTTTGATTTTTAAAATAATTTGGTTTTTAAAATTAGAAATTTTCCTTTTTCACTTTTTAAGGCATTAACATATTTCTTTTTAATTTACGGATTAATCATCTAATTATTAATTATTAATTCTTTTCTAAGTTTTGTCATCTCAATGCTGAGCTTTTCTAATTCTGATTGATGATGTTCTCTCACATCTTGAATCACTTTCTTAATGTCTTTTAGGCTTGTTTTGAAATGTTGGGTTACAGTTTGGAGCTGTTTTGTGGGCACATCTTCCTGGCCTGCTTTCCTTGTCTGTAGGAATGTTAGTTTGCTCCTTATTCCTTTTTCTTATATTTTTATATGGGATTTTCCCTCGATACTCTCCTCGTGCTCATTTCTATGGGAAATTAATTTTTTTCTGAACATTTACAGTGAGGCTGGAGGAGAAAAACTTTTCTGACTTCGGCATGCTCCCTCTTCTGTTGTTCTTGTGTAGTGGTCAAATCTTGGTGGCTTGCTGTCTGGAATTCTCTGACCAAGTTCCCTCCCCCCTGGGCCTTTTCTGTCCTTTGTCCCAGTTGTCCAGCTGTTGCCAAGATTTATTCTACACGCAGCAGCTTCTCCTCAATGTGGAGCCAGGCGCCAGATCAGAGCCCTGGAGAGTCGCAGGTTTTGGAGTCGCAGGGAGCTCTCCTGCTCTGGCCCTTGCAGTTCCGCGGGCTGGAGCGCCGCCCCGGCGGGAACCGACAAAGCGCTGGTTCCCAGGCGAGCTGCGCGCTGCCGGCTGCTGAACCTGGAGCTGCCGCGCCTTCGCAGCGGCGGTGACTGAGCGCACCTGCCGGCACCTGCCTGCACCTGAGCTCACCTATCCCAGAGCTTTGGCCTCTTCGCAGCTGCCGCCTGCTGGCTTCCTTCTTCCTCCTGCCCTGACCCTGAGAAACTAATGGGGATTTGGCTCCATCGGCTTTTATTTGGGGTGCCCTAGCTTTGTCGTAAATTTTGCCCAGGCGTTTTGGCTTTGCCACCTAGTTGCTGTGTTTTTGTAGTTGTTTCCTCGCTTTTTTTTTTTTTTTTGTATTGTAGGAATTTAAAGATTTAAAACTTGGGGTTCCACCATCTCCCCGAAATCCCAGTCAACTGCATCTAAAGCTGAAAGAAACCTGACACTAAGTAGATACGACTTCCATACTAGTTCTTTGAATTAAAGAGCGGTGCTAAATGTATGCTTCCTCTTTTCCGTATCATCACTCCCTATACATACAACAGGTTATTTCTTATTCCTACAGATTAAATCCCCAACTCCTTGGCAAGGCATGCAAGACTCTCCATAATTGGGGCCTTTCTCTCTTGTCTGACAACCTTCAAACTCTGTGTTTATACCACTGGCCTGCTTGCAATCACACACATACAACATTGTTTCAAGCCTCAGTGCTCCTGTGCATCTTATTCCTTCTGCTTGGAATGCCTTACCCAACTTTCTTCTTCTAGCTAATTCTTATTCGACTTTCCAGATTTCATTGCTCTCCTCTTGGATCTTACAGAATCTTGTGCTTCTTGTCATTTACCAGGTAAGATGTATATGGTCTGCTAAAGTGTCTGTCCTGTCCACTTGGCAGTAAACTAGGGACCATATCTTACCTATGTGTGTCCTACATCACATACAATGCCTTGCACATAGATAAGTTTAATAGTTTCACTGCTTCTTGCTTCTACCTGTCCTTTCTGAGTCATTTTACCTGCTACTTAGTAGTAGCTATGCCCTATTTCATTTATTGCAACGGTATGTTAAAGGAAAAAAAATCTAATTTCTCTCTGGCTCAGGTACCTCTTCTGAGCTTCAGATCGTTTATTTATTCACTGCTTGGGTAGCATTTGCACTTGTATGTCTCCCAGGAATCCAAAATCAAGATCCAGATCTCCACTACTGTTCCCTTTCTTCATCAATGGCACCTTATTGATCATGCTAGGAAATAGGAGTCATGCTAAATCACTGTTTTCTCAACTCTCCAGTCATCAAGTCCTATTGATTTCACCTTCCAAGCCTATTTCAGCTCCAATTCTTTTCTAATCCACTGTCACTGCACCACTCGAAGCCATATAATCTGTCACCCAAAACCATTTAAAATAGATTCCTAACTATATTCCTGTATCTACTCTTAACTTTCTCTCATCTATTTTACATATGACAGACAAAATTAACTCTTTATGAAAATCTGATCAGTTTGTCCTCTGCTTAAAACCACTCAATGGCTTGTCATTGTTTTTAGCGTGAGGTCTGAAAATCCTTAAAATGACCTCTAAATTCCTGTTCCTTTTGCTCTCTGATTTTCTTTAAATTTCTCAAATTCAGCCAACTCCTTTCTATCGCTCCGTCAAGCTATTTCCTCTGCCTGGATCATCCTCCCCACCCTTCTTCTCCCCCTTACCAGGCCAAACTCATCCTTTGGCTTTAATATGGTAATACTTTCCTGCTCTTTATGGTTATATTCACTTACAAATGTATCCCTAAAAATAGTTTGCATTTGCTTGTTTTAGAACTTTACGTGAAATCAAATTCTATAAATCTTTTTATGACTTGTATTTTATATTCAACATTATGTTTGAAGGATCCATCCATGTTACTTAATGTATAATTTGCTCATTTTTGTTGCTCTATAATATTCTACATTTTCTTAAAATCTGTTCTAAAATCAATGAACTTTGGGGTTGTTTTCAGTCTGGGGTTGTAATGAATTATGAATAATGCTGCTATGATCTTTCTTATAAATGCATTCTCATCTATCAGTGCACCCATTTCTTCATGGTATATACTTATGGCCTTTGACAATTAATGCCAGATTATTTTCTAGAGTGGACATTCAAGATTATACTCATACCAGGAATATCTGAGAGTTACTACTGCTATACATCCTTGCTAACACTTTTTAATTCATGCCACTCTGATAGAGGAGTGTTTTGCTTACACTTTTTATAATAAATTGGTACTTTATAAAGTAATATGGCAATATGTGGTCACTTGTTTCTATAGCTGGCCACAACAATGCCTCCAATCCTACATGCCCTTCTGCAATGTGATTTTGTAGTATCTTCACTAAAAAATGGAGTCTATTTCTCTTCCCCCTAAACCTGAGCTGGTGCCATGACTTGTTTTGACTTCTAGATCTAGGTCTTATGAAGCCTGGTAATATTCACTTTGACTTTCATGGAATCCAGCTGCCATATAAGTTCAGGCTAGATTAATGAATGATGAGAGACTACATAGAAAGAGAGAGACCAACCCTGCCCCTAGCTATTCCAAGTACCCTAGCTAAGGTGTCAGACACATGAGTGAAGTCATCTCAGATATTCCCACCTCAACTGAGCTTTCAGCTGAATTCAACTAGATGAGTGAACCCAGCCAATATTATGTACAGAAATAATAAATGTTATTTTAAACCACTTGGCTTGGATATTTTGTTATACAGCAATAGCTAGTTGAATGGCAATAGATATCAAAAGTATTAAAAATGCTTATACCCTCCATGTCAATTTCTTTCTTTTAACAATCTATCTTAAAGAAATATTTTAAAACGAAGGTTTAAAATAGGTACAAAATGTTAATCATAGTGATATTTGCATTTTTTTAAAGTGGAAACAACCTCTATGTTTAAAATTTAAAATGCGGAGTAATTAAATTATGATGCTTTCATAAGGTAGAACACTCTACAGGCAAAACTTCATTGAAGGGATTTTTAATGACTTTGGTAAATGCTGAAGAAAAATATCAGGTGGTGGTAAAGGCAAGATCATTATATATTTATACATATATTCTTGTTTAAAAATTGTACATTGAAAAACATTGGAAAAAACAAATCAATATATTAACAAAAGTTTGGTGGGTTTTTCCCCATCATTGAAAGTTTTCTACAGAGAAGATATATTACTTATCTAATGAGAGAAAAGATGCTAATGCCATCAAAAAAATTTGACATGCTCTGGTAGAGAAAATTCCCCTACTTTGAAAGTTGCACAGGCTGTGGCACTCTGCTTCCCCTGGTGGCAATCAGTTCAAATTTCAGGAGCAGATGTGAAGGCTTGGTAGCCCAAAATTTTGAAATTGGTAGACAGAGTTTCTAACTCTTTATTTTTCTAAATTAAAAGTGAACTCTACTATTTATTTTACTGTTAGAATTATTCCATAAAAGAAATGACATTTCAAAGTCCTCAATGTAAGAAGAATGTAGTCGCAAAATAAAAGACAACATTTTAAACATATTTAACTTCATGGAAAACTCACTAGGAACTTTGAAATTTTCATTTTGCCATGGAGTGGTGGAGACTTCATTTGGGAAAAGGGCTCAAAGAAAGAAAGAAAAAAAAACCCCACTGAACTTAAGACAACACAGGGATATCCAAAGTCCTATATATTCTTACCCAGTTGAAAATGACCTAGATTTCCTAATAAAATTATCTTCCAAGGTGAGAGGGATGAAACTTCTAGAGTCAGGAGGCAAGTTTGGCTTTCTTCAAGGGCAGAGTTTGTCTAAGTGGAGGTGCTTATTCAATATTCAGCTTCAAGAGAGCTCTCCCAGACCTATTGATAATGAATCTCTGGGAGTGTGGCCTAGGAACCTACATTTTTAACAGCATCCACAGGGGAGATTTATACACCTAACATTGAGGGAGACATTGTCTTTTAAGGGTTCTCTATCTTGATGTCGTTGGTGGATCATGACTATAACATGTAAAAATTCATCAAGGTGTACACTTAAATTTTATACTTCATGGAAGTTACACCTCGGTAAAAAGTAAAAAGAAACAAAAAACACGAGTTACATAATTGCCTTAGCAAAATAAATTTAATTTTAATTCATACTAGCAGTCATAATTTATATATTTCTGTTGCTCTGAAGCAGACTGTTTTGCATTTTGTTGGCAAATTTAGGCACTGGTTATTTTAGAAACAATTTTTAAAGAGCTTTAGTTAAAATAGTCTATTTTTTAATGGAAAAATAATTCTAGTGTATAGTCAAATTTATTTGAAAAACAAGCCATTAATTTGTTTTCTTTCATATAGATAACGTTCATTATTATAGATTGTTAAAAGTTTGTATTTCTTTAGAAAGTTGATGTTTCAAGTAAACGGCACATTTAAACCCCTATGCTTTTCATTTCGTGAATATGTAGAAATGAAAACTGTAAAAAGAAAGAAAGAGAGGAAGAGAGGGAGGGAGGAAAGAAGAGAAAGGAAAAGCAAAGAAAGAAAATGGAACAAACAGTACCCTAAGGACAAAATATTTCTGCCCATCCACTCAAAATAAATCCTCTCATAAGCTTAAGACATTTCACATGTTTTGATTGTTAGTCTTATCTTAACTATTCTCTGATTCCCACTTAGAACAGCTTCTTAACACATAATACCTTATCGTAACACTTTATGTTTGAACATATTTTGTAGTTGTTTCTACTGAAGTGTATTTACAAGCTTTGTTATTATTATTTAAAATATAAGACCATTTCTGTGTTTGAAAGAGAGGAGCAGAGACTCACTAAGGGGCAGAGCACCTTAAAGAATTTGTGGGTTCTCATTCTGATGCCTGATTATCACACACCTTCACAATGTTAATTGAGTCAAGAGGAGGCCTGTTTTCTCTTGGAATGCTACATTCTTTGGGGAATGAAGTGTTCAGAATCTTTAACACTGTATTGGAGTGTCCCCTGAGTATTTAGCATCTGGATATGGCCACCATCACAGTAATGAAAGATAGAGCAGGCCAGAACTGACTCTGTCCAGAGGAAAAGCAGGATCAACACAAAGTCTACCAAGGCTTTTCCCAGTGTTGCAAAAATAATGGGTTATGGCATCTATATAAAATACTTCTGCAGTCTTGCATTTAATTTATGTTATTGTCACCCAGCCTATATACGATTAGGAATAATAGTTAATGATATTACTAAAAAATTTAGGAGATTATAAGCAATAATTTTTATAATAACAATTACAGGCTATTAGTGTTAACTCTTTTACTCATACACATATAATAGTGTCTTTCCCTTTTTTTTCAATAATAAATAGTGCTAAAAATTTCAGAAGGATTTCTGAAATATAATAAATAACCCACATTTGTTCAGAAATTATTTCCTTAGTATTACCAGGAGAGAGAAACTTCTAAACTAGATGGCTCATCTGACTTATTTTGTATTTATTTAAAAAAATATATTGTTTAATATAAAAATTATATATATGTAATAAAAAGATTTAAAAATTCAGAAAAGTTGAGAAGAAAATAATTAAAATCTCCAATAGAACAACCACTTAGAAATAATCCCTGTTAATATTTGTATGGAGGACTACATCAAGAGTAAGAATTTTAGGTCACCACATTTATTTAGCACATTTACTAGACCTTGCTTTACGAATATTAGTTCATCCGATCCAAAGAACAATTCTGTAAGGTGATCCTATTATCAACTCTATTTTACAGAAGAGAAAGCTACAGAATAGAGTTATTAAATGACTTGCCCAAGGTCAATCCACTGTTAGGTGGCAAAGTTGGGATTTAGGGCCAGGCAGCCTGACTTTGGAATGTATATTTTTAGTCATTTGCTAAACTTACACTTACCAATATATTTTTAAAATAGCTTTATTGAGGTATAATTGACATGCAGCAAACTACAAATATTTAACATATACAATTTGATAATTTTAACCATCTTCATTGTTTTAAGTCTACGGGTTAGTAGTGTTCGATATATTCACACTGTGTGTAGTCAATCTCCAGGACTTTCCATCTTGCAGAACTGAGACTCTCTAACCACTACACAACATCTCCACCATTATTTCCCCCACCCCCGAGCCTTTGGCAACCACCATCCCATTTTCTGTTTTATCAATTTGACTACTTTAGGTATCTTATAGGAATGGAATCACACGGTATTTTTTTTTTTTTTTTGTGACTAGCTTATTTCACTTAGCTATAAGTCAAACTTATATATATAGAAGTTATATATCAAACTTATATATATAGAAGTTATATATCAAACTTCTGGAAGTTTGATCCATGCTATAGCATATGACAAGATTTCCTTCCTTCTTTACTTTTTAAGGCTGAATAATATTCCTGTGTGTCTGTGTGTATGTACCACATTTTGTTTATCCACTCATCTGTCAATACCATGTGGCTTGTTTTCACCTCTTGGCTATTGTGAATAATCTGCTATGAACATGCCGTGCAAATATCTCTTTGAGATTCTACTTTCATTTCTTTTGGTTATAAACCCAGAAGTAGGATTGCTGAATCATATGGTAATTCTATTCTTAATTTTTTGAGGAAGTATTATACTGTTTTCCATGGCAGCTGCACCATTTTACATTCCCACCAACAGTGCACAAAAATTCTAACTTGTCCATGTCCTTGCTAACACTTACCATTTTCCGTTTTCTTTTTCTATAGTAGATATTCTAGTGGGTGTGAGATGGTTTCTCTTGGTGCTTTTGATTTTCACTTCTCTAATAATCAGTAATGTGAGAATCTTTTCATATTTTTTGGACACTTGTATACCATCTTTGGAGAAATATCTAGTCTAGTCCTTTGTCCATTCTTAAATTGAGTTGTTTTTTTTTCTTGATGAAGGAGATCTTTATATATTCTGGATATTAATACCCAACATTTTTTTCTTTTTTTTAATTTAATTTAATTTTTTCAGTGTTGCAAGATTCATTGTTCATGCACCACACCCAGTACTCCATGCAATACATGCCCTCCTCAATACCTGCCACCAGGCTCACCTAACCCCCCAACCTTCTCCCCTCCAAAATATACCCAACATGTTTTTTAAGTAAACATGGAATAGTATTTCTACTTTGCAGGCTGTTTTGCAAAGTGCTTTTTCATTTTATATACTTTGAATATATTACCTAATATTACTTTGCTATAAAATCTATATTTTGGCATATGTTTATAGTATAATTTTTAATGATCCTTTTATTACAAACATGCTATTTTCATTTTTTGTCATAGTAAATTAAACTACACTGATCATATTTATTGATTTTATGATAGTTTCTATATTAGTTTCTGGAGTCCCTTGTTACAACTTACCACAAACTTTGTGGATATAAACAATAGAAGTTATTCTCATAGTTCTAGGGGCTAAAAATCTGAAACCTGGCAGGATCACACTGACCCTAGGATTCTATGGGATAATGTTCCATTCATTTTCTGGCTTCTGATGGCTGTTGGCATTCTTCGACTTTTGGCTGCATCAGTTCCAATATCTGCCTCTGCGATCACATTGCCTCCTCCTCATCTCTATGTAATCTCCCTCTGCCTTAATCTTCCAATAATGCTTGTCATTGGATTTAGGGGCGACCCAGATAATACAGAATGATCTTATCCATCTCAAGATCCTTAACTAAATGAAAACTGCAAAGACTCATTTTCCATGTAAGTTCTGGGGATTAGGACCTGGTCACACTGGGTGGAGGGAGAACTATTCAACCCACTACAGTTTCATTAAGATAAATTTCTAAAATTAGAATGGTTAGGGGCGCCTGGGTGGCTCAGTGGGTTAAAGCCTCTGCCTTCGGCTCAGGTCATGATCTTAGGGTCCTGGGATCGAGCCCTGCATCGGGCTCTCTGCTCAGTGGGTAGCCTGCTTCCCCCTCTCTCTCTGTCTGCCTCTCTGCCTACTTGTGATCTCTCTCTCTCTCTGTCAAGTAAATTATTTACTTTTATTACTTTAAAAATAATAAAATGAAATACAATTAGAATGGTTAGTTCAGGGTATGATGGTTTTAGACAAATATTTTCAAATTGTTCTAGAATGACTTTGAGTCGCATTTTTAATGTTCTTAAACATGTGTGTTGTGTGTGTACTTACATACACACTGTGGAAAAATATATGTGCACTTCATAAAAATTAAAAAAAGAAAGAAAAGAGAAGAGAAAATTGGAGGTGGGGAGAAAATGAAAAAAGAATACTGGGATTTGTCAGAGCTGTCCTCTTTAATAATTTAAATTCTGTTGATAGTTGTATCAGTAAAACATACCTTACTACTCTGGGCCTAAAGAGGTGGGTAAACTCATGTAGATTTAATGTATTTATTTGGTTATCTCTGTTTTGTTTCTGTTTAGAAATATATTTTGTTTTCAAATCTTTGCATTTTATTTAAATCTTTAATTATGATATTTTCTATTAAAAAGAAATGTTTTTCCTATTTTCTTCAACTGCCATATAATCTTTACAATGTAGAGTATAAATTTTTGGACTTTTAAAATCATTTGATGAATAAACTAAGAAAAGCTTTGTATGTATGTATGTATGTATGTATGTATTTTGTTGGGAGACAGAAAATCATCAGGAATCTTTTCTGAAACCTAGTTGAAAAGTTCGCCAAAAAGAAACTGTGTCTCAGGATAAAAGTCATTTTTAAGAGCATTTGGGTAATAAATCATGTAGAATTGTATTTTCGATACTTTATCACGAATAGTGATGAATAGGTCCTGATAGAGGGTCTTTTGTAACCAACTTTGTGTGAGTTCTTTAAAGTCATAAGCAATGTACTTTTTCCAGGGATGTGACAGTTGCTCAAAATTAGGTTTTGAACTTCTCTCTCAAAACTTTTTTTTTTTAAAGATTTTATTTATTTATTTGAGTGAGATAGCAAGAGAGAGCACAAATGGGGAGGAGAGGGAGAAGCGGGCTCCCTCCTGAGGGAGACCTATGTGGGGCTCGATCCCAGCACCCTGGAATCATAACCTGAGCCAAAGACAGACACTTAACCGACAGAGCCACCGAGGTGCCCCGAAACTAACTGGTTTTAACTTGTGGCTTCAGATTCTCAAAAATAAGCCAGTTTTGGGCGCCTGGGTGGCTCAGTTGGTTGAGCGACTGCCTTCAGCTCAGGTCATGATCCTGGAGTCCCGGGATCGAGTGCCGCATCAGGCTCCCTGCTCAGCAGGGGGTCTGCTTCTCCCTCTGACCTTCCTCCTCTCATGCTCTCTCTCTCTCATTCTCTCTTTCTCAAATAAATAAAACCTTAAAAAAATAAGCCAGTTTCATTTATTCGCTAAGCCCATTTCATATTTTGTCCAGAATTTTGATTTATTTTTCAGTTTGACCATCCACTGGACTTGGCTCTAAATAATTTTTGTCTAGTTCCAAAAAAAAAAATAAAATCCATATTCACACACAAAAAAATAATTTGCCACCAGAGAAGTTACTCAGTATGACATTTACCAAAAATGATTTAAGCAACATTATCATTAAAATAAGTAAATGGCATCCTGAGGAACATACTTTGAGACAGGGCACTTAGAAGTGTTATTTGCGGTATGTTTTCATTAACATCCTGACACATTGTTACAGAAGTAACACAATAGAGTTGTTGGATACTAGATTTTATGGGACAAAGATAACTCTCAAGATTTTCTAGTCCAACTTCCTAATTTTACAACAAAGGAACAGTGAGATTCAGGTAACTTAAATTTCAGAAAGCTAGCTATATCCTTAGTTGGCAATGGAGTTTAGCGAAGTCCAAAGTTTTTAATTTGATTTAAGGGCTTTAAAAAAAACTATATATGGTATAGCTGATGTTGTGAATTGACAAGTGGTTAGCAAAGTTCAACCTGCAGATATGTTTATATTGGCTAGAAATGTTTAAGTAGGTTAAGGAGGGTGGGGCAGTAACTCTCCACTTCAGATTAGCAACAGGTTTTAGTTATGTATGAAATATATGACCTTAGGTAATGTCAGATTTAACAAATAAAATTTTGAATTTCAGATAAATAATGCTTAATTTTTTAATTATAAGTATGTCCCAAATATTGCATGGGATATACTCATACTAAAAATATTCATTGATTTGGAATTATTTGGAAATTTAACTAGGTGTCGTATATTTTATCTAGCAAATCTAGCTTTAGAGCATATGAGGCCTACACATTACCATTTCAAACCCAGCCTACCAGCCAGTATGGCAGAACTATTTACAATTCACTAAAAAGAGTCACGTTCTCTCACATTTTGCAGCTTTCTTAAAATTAGGCAGAGCCACATGACTTGTTCTGGCCAATGTGCTGTGGTTTGAAGTGATGTGTGTCAGTTGACTGATGTTCTTAAAAGCCAACGTGCAACCAATCCCTGTCCCACACCCCCACCACCACCCCCATCACACTGTCCCTGCTGCGGTGAACTAGAACCAGAAGCCATGTGTTCAAGACGCCATAGATTCAAGATGCAATACTCTTGTATCCCTGAAGAAAAGTTGAAATTGAAGTACCCCGGAGAACCACTGGACCCACGACATACTTTGCGTGTATAAGAAATAAACCTTTATTTGTTAAACCACTGAAATTTTAGGGTTTGTTTGTTACTGCAGCTTGGCATAATCTACCCTGATAAGCCTACTGTGTATCATTAGATAAATTAAATAAATTCTGTGAGTTTGCTGCTTTTTTTTTTTTAAGTAATCTCTGCACCCAACATGGGGCTTGAACTCACAACCCAGAGCCGCATGCTCTACCAACCAACAGGAACCCCTGCTATTGTTTTTTAATCTTTATGGAGTTGCCAAAAATTTTGCCGTTTTGTTTGAAGGACTGAATGAGAAATATAGGTGAAAAGCTTTAGTACTCTGTAGACTGCAACAAATAAGAATAATATTTAATGATAGCATGCCCATTATGATTATTGCTTTAATTCTTAGAATGATCTTATGAAATTGGGGTTATTATCACTTTCATTTCATAACTAAGGGAAATGAAGCTTGAAGTGGCTGAGCAATTTGCCCAAGGCCATTGTACAAAGCTCTTATTAAGTATAGATCTAGGTCTCTATTCCAGTATAGTCTGACTCCAAAATCAGTATTTTCAAATCTATATTACATAAACATTTACCCGTGACATACAGAAGCCTGTCTCTGTCTGTCGTTTGTTCATTTTAAAAAGATTTACTGATTGCCCCTCATATCAGATGCCCGTATTAGCATTAGAATACAGATAAAAGACCAGATAAATCTTTCCCTTAGGAAGTCTCAGTCTTGTCCAGGCATGTAAATACCTAATTACAAATTGGTACAATAAGTTATGGGATAGACAGAAGCACATGTTTCCAAAGAAACACATGTTGGAAATGGAGTACAGTTAGATGAGGCTTCAAGGAGGTGGTAAAAACTGCACTGAGTCTTGGAGGATGAATGTGGGTTGGTCTGACAAAAACAGCCTGGGATTCTAGGCAGAGAGAACATGTACTAAGCAGGCACAAACCCATTTGGTATGTTCAGGAATTGTATTTGGCTGTATGCCTGGGTTGCAATCATCTAGCGAGTTCAGGAATTAGGTATAACCAGCAGGAGCTAGAAACATGGCAGAGGCTGCCCAGTAGGAGTGAGACTGTAGAAATGGGGTGGTCCAAAAAGACAAAGAAAATGTAAGTACCACCAGGGATTTAGAGAGAGGGGTAGAAATAGCCTTCTTCCTTCCGCTATGCAATCTCCCACCACTGCCTCCCATCAAGCAAACCTAAATAGAAGCCAGTTGGCAAGGGAGCCAAGGAAATGTAGTTTCAGGAGCCAGCTTTCTGCCATACTGAAAAGAATAGGGGAAGACTGAGAAATGGATCCTAGAATAAATAGCAGAAGAATATCAATTCCATCCCTTGCTCTGAGAGGAGAGTGTTCATATTCTTCAGGCAACAATATTAACATATCCTATTGTCTCCAGGTGGGTTTCCTCAGCAGCAGACCTAGAAATGGAGATTAGAGTATAGGAAGTTTATTGAGAAGTGCTTTCAAGATCAACACTTGTGGAAGAGGTTGATCTTACTTCATTGACAGAGTAACATTGGACAGAGGTAGAAATTGAGCTGCAGTGCAGTCCCAACAAAGCCTCAGCTGACCCCATGTGTAGCTGTGCAGTCAGAACAGCCTTTCGAAGTTGTCTCCAGTTGGGTATCAGCATGAACCTTTATACTCCCATGCTAATTGGTCATTGGATACCAGCTATTCTAGGAATGAGGCATGACCTTGGGCCTGAGGAAATCCCTATGGAAGGCTGACAGCGGAGGACCACCTTCCAGCAGCATTCCCAGAAGCTAGGCACATCTACCACAATCCATCCCTTGTGCCCCTCAATCTCTGCATAGTTCCCACAAGGAGGTCCCCATGAGCCTTTCTTCCTGGGGGAAGTTTGGAAAGGGAAGGTGAATGAGACAAGCTAGAGTTCTCTCTGCTGTAGCTGGTTACAGTCCAAAACTAACACTGGTCATCTCCCTCCTCTACTCTGCATTCTACCTCCCCACCTCCCTCAGATGTCAGCTCTAGTCATCTCAATGCTTTACCTGGTGGCATGACCTAGACCCTTTTCTCTGAGGTATCTAAAGCACTGATTACCATGCCCTCCTCTGGCCAGAGTTACTGCATTTGTCAATTTACCATCAGAACCCGGAAAGGGAATACCCAGGGTCATGCAAGTGGGTCGCTTGGGCTCCACGCATATTCCAACAAGCCCTACCTCCTCTTGAACCGCTTGGCAATTCTATCTTGCTGACTGGTCACAAGACACAAGGAGCCAGAAGCGCCTGGGCAATAGCTCAGTTGGACTCTTGATCAGTTGGAATCTTACTATGTCCCCTGGAAGAAATGTTCTCTCTTTGGGAATCAGGATCTCTATACCCACAGAGCCCATAGTTCTATGTAAACAGTAATAAAGAAACCTTAAACTTTCAGTGAAGAGCAACCTTTGGGAATCTTAAAAATTTAGAGGCCAAGAAGAGTAGGACAGCTAGGGAAAAGGAAGTGGCCATGGAAGGAAGGAAGGAAAACAGGTGTCTATTTATGAAGCCAAAAGAAGAAAGTTTTCAAGAAATTGGTTTGATCAATTATTGTCAAATGCTGGGAAGGGTACAATACGATGAAGACCGAGGATAGATTCCTGGATTTGCAAGAATTAGTGACCTTGAAGAGTATTTTTTCAGTGCACTGGAGGAATGAAAGCCTGATTAGAGGGGTTTAAAAATAGGAATAGGAGACAAGAAAGTGAAGATGGTGAGTATAGATGCTTTTAAGATGTTTTCTACAAAAAGAAGTAGAGGAAAAGAAGGTAGCTTGAGGGAAAAGGCACAAATGATTTTTTGAAGGAGGCAAGACACTATAGCATGTTGATGGAAATGACCCAATGGACAGTGAATGATTGAGAGGCCTAGTTAGTCTTTGCCATAGATGTCTGACAAGAAGTGCTCAGTGAATGCTAGCTACTCAGATCTTGATAATTATATGATCATCTGCCTACTTTCTTGAGATTTTGGTTGAATTTTTTATTTCTAGCAAGTTTCCAGGTAATGCCAGCAATATACCTAAATGTTAAGGTCCATGAATGCTGCTGTGAAAAATAATAAATGAGAAGTTTACCATTCCTTATAAACATGTGAAAATAAAATTATATTAGTTGTGTTAAGGGAGGGGCTTATGTAAGTTCATCCATGCATCTGAATATAAACCTGTTATTTCCACAAAATACTTTAGAATTTTGATAAGGTTTATTATTTGAGTAGACTTTTTTTTTTTTTTTTGAGTAGACTTTTGTCAACAGTCAATAACAGAGTATGTGGTGGATGTGTAGGGCCACAAAAACAAAGAAATAGGAACAACAAATGACAATACACAGAAGAAAGAATAAGGTCAGTGAAATGGTTGCAAAGCATTAAGCAAAATCTGAGTGTTCAGATAAAAACTCTCCCTTTTTTAACAGTAACTATAGTGACCGGGAAACTAATCAGGGTGCCTGGGATTAGACCTAGTATTTTAGTGGATCTAGGACAGAGACAAAAGGGAGGATATTATGTATGGTTTTGTTATTTTGAACAAAAGAAAAAGAATAAACCTCTTTATTTGTGGAATCTTTAAATTCGTGTGTGAGGAAAAGCCATGACTATAGCCAATCAGAGTCTTCATCCAAATAAAAGATTACACAGAATTATTGTCAGATGCTGGATTTTTCCTTCCAGAGAAATGGCAACCCTATACCTTGAAAATTTCAAGAACAGTCTTCCAAAACCTCTATAAAATATTAAACTAATATACTTGCAATTTTAGTACAAATCAGGAAATGCAGAAATTACAGTACTCATAGTTATATTAACTAAGTTCACAGGGCACACATGTAAGACTTTTTATTCCAAAGCAGCCCAATTTGAAGAGTTAATATTTCTTTGGGGACTGAATACTTGTATTTTCCATCTTCTTTGAATTAAGATTAGAAAATGAAAATAAGTGTTTGCATACTTCATTTAATGTATAATTTCTTAGCTTTGCCAAGATGTTTGGCTGACCTCCGATTTTGTATCAATATTTAAGGGAAGATATTAAATGGGAAATCATCTTGAAGCAAATTCAAAGACCAGTCATGTACTAGGGCTTTTATACTTTTTATGTTTATAACACAGTAATTTTATTTTGTGACTAGTTTCCATAATATGTTTCCATCAATTAAAAAGAGAAAAATACTTAATTTCTAAGGGCAAATCTCCAGTTTTTCACTTCTTTACTCCTAAAACATTGACTAGGAGAGAATCATTCAGACAGTATAACATTTGATTTACTTATTTTTCTCATGCAGTGTTTATTTTTTTATTGTCCAAATATTTTTTGAATGGTTTAAATATTCTGGAAAATTAATTTGGAGGCTGATAAAATACTTCTGAAAGTCATGATGGCAAGTCTACTTGCCAATGTAAAAATGGACATAACTAAAATATCCCTAGTCCTACACTTTTCAATTGAGAAAAAAAATACATTCCATTTAAGAGATATGCCAAATCAACCAATGTGATTTTATCTTATGGGGAAAGTCTGAGGATCTGTGCAGAGCATACCTCAGAATGGTCCACTCAAGGGAATGGAAGAAGGGACTATTTCTCTACTGATTCCTGTCCTGCATTGTATTAATACCCTCACACTTCCAACTTTGTGTGTGAGTCAAAATCTAGCTCGACAGGTTCCCTCAGGTACTACAGCAAGAAGTCCATGATGCAGAAAGCAAGAAACTATAGTAGAGGCAAGGTGCTGTCTCATTATACTTGTGTACACCAGATTGTCATAATAACACATGGGCTAGAAGTATGTTGAGATAACATGAGGTGGGACACAAGAGGTGTCTAAACACCCTTTCATGATTAATTCTGGAAAAATTACATGATATAACCATCAATAGATGTGGTTATTTGCAAATGGATATTTAAGGTGATACAAGAATACTCAAGATTTATCAAGATGACTGTAAGAATGTCTAAGTCTAATTACTCATGTTGTGTTTTAGTAAAGAAAAGATAGGCTATAGCTATAGAATATAACCCATGTTTTCAAGTCTACATGGAGCCTATTAAGAGGAAGACAAAACAAACTTTAGAAGCTTTGTGTGCCTTCAATATAGTTACAAAGCAGTGTCTCCTATAAACTAGCTAAGCACCAGTCTATTTAGTAGCACGGTCCTTAGTGAAGAGGAGCATCAAGCAATCATAGCTTAAAGACATTAACTAGGAATATCATCTAATTAACTTTGTTCATTCTGCTTCTATGTTCACCAAATGACCTCTGATTCTCCTGAGGCTTTCTCATAAATTGGTCTACAGTGATAAAATGGACTCATTTTCAACATGAGTAATTGTGTTCCCTTCATAATCACATTTATCACCATAAATTTAAAATCTGAGCCATGATTTATATATCAATCTTCTGTGAATTTGGGTAGTGTGAGATGAAGAATACTAAGCATGGTTGGGATATTGTTTAAAAAATATGTCAAACAAGGGAGCACCTAGTGGCTTAGTCAGTTAAGCATCTGCCTTCTCCTCAGGTCATGATCCTGGGATCCTGGGATCGAGTTCCAAGTTGGGCTCCCTGCTCAGCAGGAAGTCTGCTTCTCCCTCTCCCTCTGTACCTCCGCCCTCACCACTCATGCTCTCTCTCTCACTCTCTCAAATAAATAAATGCAATCTTTTAAAAATACGTATCAAGCATGGATGTGACAAGGAAACCAAGATAATATGACAAGAAGAGAATTATATAAAGTTCTACTAGGAAAAGCAGTTGAGTAAAAATTGGAACAGTAAAATGGGTTGGAAGAGTAAAAGATGCAAAGAGTGTGCTGACTCATCTTCTTGGCTCTGTGGGCAAAATGAAGGAGGTCTGGGAGATATTACAATTTTCAATTAATGGAAGACAGAATGAAAAAAGTTTCAAGACTATAGCTTGGCTACTTTAATAGTAGAGGACCTCTACAAAATATTGTAGACCCAATTATCCTAAGTTTTCAATTGGAGTGTGGTATAAGGGAGCCTTCGACCTCAGCAAAATCGCTTCTCCAAATTGGTGGTTTGGCTTGATCCTTTATCAAAAGTCTTGGGAAATGGGAAATAAAGGTGATTGCAAAGCATTTGGTAAACATAAATAAAATTCAAAACTCAACATTAGCAACTTTCTAGCAAATTTCTCTGAAATAAGTGGTGTATTTTGTGAAAATTTTCAGAGTGGTTTCTTGATACATTAAAATGTTTTTCTCGTATTAGTGATGCTTTCATAGTTGGCTTGATTCACTTGATATCGATGATCTACACTATAATAAAATTTAAGCAGAGAAACTTAATACAGTCTGAATTGGGAACCACAGCTTCATTGGGACTTAATGTATCATGTTGCAACATAACATTCTAATATACATAATTTCCTAAATCGTGCATTGACTTCAGGGAGTACTTAAATATTCAGCTCAATTCTCTCTTAAGTGTTCAGAATATAGTTAACAATATAATGTCCTGCATGCAGAAGGTAGAAAAGCTTCCCTTCCCCACCCAGATCCACCAGCAGAGCCAGAAAACAAGACAATAGTTGTTTGAAAAAGCTCCCTGGCAAAGTTCTTTTCAGCACATTTTGATAGGACACAAAAGGAAGAAGAATCAGTATTTCCTGAATGCCCATGTGCCAGTCCTTTTACTAGTATTTTAACACACTTTAGCCATTAAAACAAATCTGCAAGTCTAGGTCTTCATTATTTCTATTCCATTTTTAAGAAAACTAACCTGAGAGGTACTGTTGTAATTAACACAGCTGTGGTGGAACTGAAACTGGAATATAGTCTTGTCTTCATTCTGTTCATACACATGGCCAAGGATCTATGTACAAATCTATGAATGCAAGAGAGTTCTGCCCAAGCATCCCATCATGGGTATTGAAGCATCATTCCCTCTTCGGATAATCTTTTCAGTGCTGCCAAACTAGGCATCCATTTATGAAAAGAATGTCTCTGTTCCTTCCTTAAAGGCAAGAAGGGGGTTATCAGACCAGTTTTTGCTTTCTTAGTGACAATGGGTATGGTTTCAGGATCCAAGCTCTAACATGTTCACCAACTATAAACTCCTGCGTGACAGAGGCCATGACTTTGCCAATTTCTGATTTACATGTGGCTTAAAAGAAACTTGCCAGAATCAAGCCATGGCAGCTTATATTTTAGTTGTTTGATTCTTGCTTCCTCTAAACTCAGAAGACTCAAGCCCTGAATTATTTCAATTATTTATGAAACAAACCACTGTTCACATTAATACATTTCTTTATTTGTTTGGTATAAGTAGATAAAGAACATGTTTAGCAAATGCTCACTTTTACAGCGAATTGGGTTTGGCTTGTTGACTGAGTGGCGAAGGATTTGGATATGAATATTTTCATTGGCAGTAAGGAGGAGAAAGAATTCTCTATTTGCTTCTTGACATTGTGAGTTTAAGGAATGCTTTGTGCTGTTATCCCAGCAGACTTACAAATCAAAATAAACAAGAAATGGTAACCTACAGCAGTTAGTGGAAAACAATATCAGGGGAAAACACAAGTATATTTTCATGCTTGAAAGGGTGTAATCTGTCAGTAGGAGGAAAGGGAACTCTTATTTTGAAGCTAAAGTATGAAATATTAACTTCATATAGCTTTGCAGACAAATGCATTAAAATTCACCTTAACTCCATGAGGAAATTAATAAATATAGAAGAAAATGGAGGTAACTACCTCAGATGAAGAACTGAGAAGTCACCTTATAAAAAAGAGTATAGTGTGCAGCCTCTAGAACAATCCCCAATGGTCCCTACCTCTTGGTATTCCCATCTTTATATAATCTCTTTCCATGAAGTATGGGCTAGACTTAGTGACTTGTTTTCAATGAGCAGAATAAGGTGGCACTAACAATGTATGTCATAAAAGACAGCATAGTCTCTCTCTCTCTCTCTAAGATCATTCTCTCTGGGGGAAGCCATAAGCAGCCCTATGGTCTCTCATGGTTCATCTCCCCCTCTGATTTCCCCCAATTCACCCTTACTTTCCTTCTCACAATGTCCTCCGTGTTTTTCCTTATGCTCCACACTAAGTGAGACCATAGGATAGTTGACTCTCTGCTTGACTTATTTCACTCAGCATAATCTCTTCCAGTCCCGTCCATGTTGATACAAAAGTTGGGTATTCATCCTTTCTGATGGAGGCATACTATTCCATTGTATGTATGAACCATATCTTCTTTATCAATTCCTCTGTTGAAGGGCATCTTGGCTCTTTCCACAGTTTGGCAATTGTGGCCATTGCTGCTATGAACATTGGGGTACATGTG
>CM052900.1:23008114-23033646 GCA_028534135.1 Potos flavus | reverse complement strand
GTTTTGTTGACTGTTTCCTTTGCTGTGCAGAAGCTTTTTATCTTGATGAACTGGAAAATTAACAACAAATTAAGCCAACCCCATGCACAAGAAGGGAAATAATCAAGATTAGAGCAGAGATCAATGAGTTAGAAACTAGAGAAACAGTAGAACTCATCAATGAATCCAGAAATTGGTTTTTTGAAAGAATCAATAAGATCGAAAAGCCACTGGCCAAACTAATCCAAAAGAAAAGAGAGAGGACCCAAATTAACAAAATTATGAATGAAAGGGGAGATATCACAACTAATCCAAAGGAAATAGAAACAATCATCAGAAACTATTACCAACAGCTATATGCCAATAAGTTAAACAACCTAGAAGAAATGGATGCATTCCTGGAAACCTATAAACTTCCAAGACTGAATCAGGAAGAAATTGACAACCTGAATAGACCAGTATCTAGTAACAAGATTGAAGCAGTGATCAAAAACCTCCCAAAAAACAAGAGTCCAGGACCTGACGGATTCCCTGTACATTGTTTTAAGCCACTAAATTTTGAGGTAATTTGTTGTGCAACAACAGATAACTAGTGCAAGGAGGTGGGAGTGATTAACAGACACTCTATCTTGGAAAGGATAGGGCCAGGAATTCACTTCAGCAAGAGGACTAGACAGATATATCATGTTTAAGTAGGTCAGTTAATAGAAGAAAATATAGGCCACAGGTCTTGAAAGTCAGCTCGTCAAGGCTGAAGGACTGGAAGGCCAGCAAAATTGGCACACTTTGGAAAAGTTAGTACATAAGAGTTTGACCCCAAAAGTTAGTAGAGGATGCAGGTGAATGGCCTTATTGGGGACAGCTATAGAGAAGCTAGAATTACCTCAGAAGTTGGGAGACTGTATGACATTTTATGTGGAAGTTGTCCTAGTTATCAGAATTCAGGCAGTTAAATAGGCATGGTTGCTACCCTTTAGGAACTTATATTTCTAAAGGGACAGATTGACATGGGCAAGCATATAAAAGGGTATGACTCTAAATTCCAAAAGAATATTCTTCCTCCTCACCATTCTCTCTGCCTCCATCAAACTCAGACTCTCTCCACCTCATGCCTAGCACTTAATTGCTACCAGGTTGTTTCTTGTTCTTGAGACTTGTCCCCTCAGCTAGACTGTAGGTTGCTTAAGGAAAGGATCATGTCTTGTTCAATAATCCTCCTCTCACCACAAGTTCTTATTTGAAATGTGAGTACATGTGGACATATTTCTGTGTACCTTCTCTGAAGCCACAAGAATTTTGGATCATTTTACATGAATCATTTCAAATGCCACCATCTTGTCTGAGATTCAAAGCCCTCTGGGTTATTTTGTTCTACCCTCTTCTGCCTCTCTATACTATTGGTTATATTCTCTCCAATTTTTGCAAAGGTGCATTATCCATTTTCTTTATATTATGGCCATTATGATGTGGTGCAAGAAATGGTGCTAGGTGTTGGGAGGACATGCGCCATAGATAAGATAGACATGGACCCTGCCTTTCTGTCATTTCCTACCCATGTAGTCTGTATAATATTAGGAAAAAAGTAATTAAACAACAATACACATAAGCAGTGGCAGCTCCCAGGAATGCTTAAATATAGTACCCATGATGTGTCAACCTATTTCCCAGTGGCGAATACATTTTTTGATCTGACACTATGCTATAAGTGACATTTCATACAAAAGAAAGCTTCATAAGATCTTCCAACACAGAATACTCTTTAGAACAGAAAGATGTGTTCATGGGGCACCTGGATGGCTCAGTTGGTTAAGCAACTCACTCTTGATTTCAGCTCAGGTCATGATCTCAGTGTTGTGAGATGGATCCCCAGGTCACGCTTTGCGCTGGGCATGGAGCCTCTCACTCTCTCTCTCTCTAAAAAAAAAAAAAAAAAAAAAAGAGTTGTACTCACATAAAAGGACATAGATAAAGAACATGAATGTTGGAGACACAAAAATGGAGTATCTTAAAAGCAGGAAGCTAGCGGTTGTCAGAGCATATTAAAGGGTGGTAAGACCCTAAAAAATAACTTCTTAAACCTTGATATATAAAAATTTTCATTTAAGCAAGTAGCGTAAAGTGTATTTTTAAAAGACCTTCACATATATATTAAATGATTCATTACAATTCTATAAAATGACTAACTCCTGATCTGTTAGGTGTCCATTTAAAGTTGTCTCTTCCCAGAGTCCATCCCATATAGTCCAACAGCCCTTGTACTCTAGCATAATTTAAAGTAATTTAATATTTAATTGTCCATTTCCATCCAATAAATCATGTGCTTTTAATGAGAGCAGAGATCTGTCTTTCTTGATTAATTTTGTATCACTAGTCCCCAGCACAGTGCCTCACACATGGAAAATGTGATGAATAAAGGAATAAATATATAGGAAGTAAAAAGGTGTCTTCACAAAAACAAAAACAAACAAAAAAGCCTGTTATCATATGCATGCTTTCTCTAAAAAGATAGAGAAAACATTGGAAAGAAATAAAATCACTCCATAGGACTGTTCAAACATATCTGGTGATAAATAATTCTGCTAGGAGCACAAGATCCATTAATTACTTTTCATTCATTTCTTCCTTTATTTATTACCTTCCTACTGCATGCTCAGCAATGTTTTTACCTATCTGTTTGGCCTTTGAAGCCTTTCTGGGGGCTGCTTTCTAGATTTGGCCCTAGCAGAGAGATCTGACATTTCTAGAACTCACTCGCCATCTTTTGCCTTGATGGGCCTTATATTGAACAGTCCCAGCTTGCTCATTCATAACAGGCTGAAATATCTGAGCCAAATTATGCTAGAAACAGCAGCCACTAAAGGAGTGTGAACAAAGAATCAACATTGTAAAGCAGGGTTCAGGAAGATTCCTCTTTGATAGCGATTAGAATTGATTTTTTTCTCTGGAAAGTCTGATGTTGAAGAGCTGTAGCTTTTAAGGAGAGGAAGGCCATGCAATGTTAAAGGATGAAGAGCAATGCAATATGTTGTATTTGGTTCCAAATGGGCGACCCTGGTAGGAGTTCAGTGAAGGAGCAGATGATGTGGGATGGCAGGGTCAAGGGGCCCTCACCGATGAAGGGGACCATAAGTTAGCTTTGAAGGATTGAAAGGTTTTAGATAAGTAATAATGCATATGACATTTTACAGGAAAACAAATAGAGAATGGTTTGGTTGTGGTAGTGGTTCTTGGTCTCTCTGGATTCACTTGAGAAGCGCAATAAAATGAGAATTCACATGATCTGTCAATACCCTCCAGTCAAAGACCACCAAGAACACATCTGCAGTTGAAGGAGGCTGCGTTTATTGATCATTGCGAAGAGAGAGACCCATATGGTATCTTAGTAAGAGGTTGTTAGGAAAGACTTACTGTAGGTGTGTCTGGGTAGCTCAGTCAGTTAAGCGGTGGACTCTTGATTTGGGCTCGGGTCATGATCTCAGGGTCCTAGGAATGAGCCCGGAGTCGCTGGGTCTGACTCTGTGCTCAGCAGGGAATCTGCTTGAGGATTTCTCTCCTTCTCTCTCTGCCCCTACTCTTGCTTGCTCTCTCCCTCTAAAATAGATGAATAAATCTTAAAAAAAAAAAAGACTATAATATTTGGACTTTTGCTAGTAATTTGGGGGAGGGTCCAAGGAAACAGGGCTTTGGTCTACATTAGATGCTGTCAAGAAGTAGGGGTAATTCTATGATTGGGTATCTTAATAACTCTTACCTAGAAGATGGAAGAAACCAAGTAATACTATAAATGTAATTAGTAAAGTAGCAGCAATCAATCATACCATTCAGGACAAGGAGTATTTGGCCACTTTTGTGGTTTGGGTACAGTTCCTGTATTTGTCTGTGCTGACACTTGACAGATTGGTTATCATGGGCACCAAGTGGCCTTGTCTGAGGCTGGTGTTCTGTGAAATTGCTTGGGCTCAACAGGAGAATACCATGGCCTACCTGCAAATACCAGGACAGCTGTTGGATGTTGGGGATTGCTTTTCAATTTTCAATGTTTTTAGATGCAGTGCATGAAACTGATTCACTGGTGGACAAGAAACCTAAAAAAAAATTTTTTTATTTATTTATTTGAGAGAGAGAGAAGATGAGAGAGAGCAAGCATGAGAGAGGGAAGGTCAGAGGGAGAAGCAGACCCCATGCTGAGCAGGGAGCCTGATGTGGGACTCGATCCAAGGACTCCAGGATCATAACCTGAGCTGAAGCAGTCGCTCAACCAACTCAGCCACCCAGGCGTCCAAGAAATCTATATTTCTAATAAGATGTCTATGTGATTCTGACTGAGGGAATCTGAGGATCAAGTTTTCCTATGATGGTAAATGAGGCTGAACAAGACGAGAGGAGGATTATAGAGATCATTGAAAAACAGGCTAATAGGTTTAAACATGATTCTGCCAGCAAATAGCTATCAAAGACATAGGAGCATAGAAGCAGAATTGCAAGGCAAGGTTCAGAAAGATTCTTCCATTGGTAGTGAATAGAGCAGTTAGAGCATAAGGGGTGGGAGCTCAGGCTGGGGGTAAGCAGGGAGAATAGAAGCAGACAGACAGCAGCTAGGAAACTCAGACAAGGGTTTGATCCTGACAAGATGGTAAATTGGATTAAAATATTGGCAGTGGGAATGGAAAGAAATTGTTGGATGTGAAAGACATTAAATAAAAATTTGAAATCCATTCACTGTGAGCCTAGAGGACAGGGACTTATCTTGATATTCTTTGCTCCTAGGCCTATGTCTGGGGCAGATTTTACCTCAACGGGCACAGATACATTCTGGAACTATTTAAGGACTGAATCAATTAAACACTGAATAGGATTATATAACTGACAGGATGTGGGGGAAGAGGAAGAAGGAAAAAATCAGGAGAGATTTTAGGACAGTTTGGAAGGGAAAATTATTTCAGTAAAAGAAGCATTCGGTTTGGTCATACTGAGTCTCTGTCATGTCAGAAATTAGCACTATGGGTTTGGAATTTGAATTCAAGAGATAGGTTAAAGTAGGGGTTGCAGGATGAATAAATGGGAGGACCGAAGTCTTTGGAGTACATGGAATTTCTAAGAGTGGTAGATGAAAGAATAGAAGTCAGAGTCAAGCTCCTCTTCATTTGGCAAGGCAATGCTTGTTTTCTACCCTGGAGGTTGAGTTCCCATTCAGGGATACACACATACACACTCAGGAATACAGTGTAGATTTTATGAGCACGTTTTTGGAGTCAGCAGACAGGGTTTCCAGAACATCCTTTTTCCAATCAAGGTGTGACTTTTCATGTATTTAACTTACCTAAAGTTAGAATTTCATGACCTATGAAAAGAAAATAGTAAATGTAAGGTCAAGCTCTTAAAGATGGGTCTAGAAAGAAAATGAAAATACAAATCTTATGTGGGAAGGTAAGAGTGACAGTGTGCAGTAAATGTGAAGCTTCAGTTTGCTGTTTAGGATAGTTCCGTCTTCTCAAAGCATGACTTCTTAAGGAAGAGTGGCTATCTTCAGTGATTCTTCCCTTTAATATCGTAGGACAAAGATTGAAAATTTAAGTGTACCCAGTTGCTGCCAAAACGGTGGAATTTAGAGCACTGTCTAGAAACTAAGTAAATCCAAAATAAGAGGGAAAATCCTTTGACTTGCAATTTTTTAAAAAGTCTTAAATTATTTATTTGAGAGAGAGAGAGCATGAGCAGGAGAGAGGGGCAGAGAGACAGAGGGAGAGGGAGAAACAGACTCCCTGCTGAGCAGGGAGTCCCACATGGGGCTCCATCCCATGTCATGACCTGAGCCAAAGGCAGACGCTTAACTGACTGAGCCACCTAGGCGTCCCTGACTTACCTATATTTCATCCAACCATTAATGGAGTTGTTAAATAAAAGTAAATATATTTGAGATAGCTCTTGCCTAGCCCACTCTGAGTTTTTTAAAAAACATATTGCCAGACAGCTCACTGAAAACAGCCCTTTCTTGTTAAAATTTAACCAAAAGGTGGCGGTGTTCTATACAAATGCTCACTTGTCCTTTATTATTACTGATAGATTTTGTAAAATAAATGTTTCAACATTATACATTATGAGAATCAAGTTATTAAGAATCAGGAAAAATACGAGGCTTCATTGAGAAAATTTGAAACGTACAAGAAAACGTCTTTAAAGAGCAATGAGGAACACCACACAGTGCATTAAAGTACTTGTGTTCCCACCAAGATTCTTACGACACACCCAGTGTTGGAGATACAAAAACCTGAAGCATCATTTCCATACTTGATTTGCACATACTGTCTACCTAAACATGCTGAAACTGATTAATGTTTCTTTTTTTCTTATACAAGCCTTTATTCCCCAGCCTTCTCTATAGGGGGAGGGGCTCCAGCTTATTGCAGCAATTTGTGTAACCTATGGGAAAAGAACACTGGCCTACATTTTCAGATATCCAGCTTTTAATTCAGATTCTATCCTAATCATAAAAATGGAAGAAACAAACATTAATTAAACATCTACAACACACCAAACCAAGATATAAGTAATCTTGCGTGGCTGGTAAAGGAGACCCAGTAAGGTAATTATCATTAGTCTCACTTTATCAATAGAGAAAACGGACGCTCAGAAAAGATAAATAATTTATCCAAGGTCATTGGCTAGGAACTAGGATGTAAATATTTAAACCGACTTTGAAGCCCCCAGTTCTTTCGTTATATTAACTCCTGTGACTACAAACCATTCATGTTTTTTGGTTGTTATTTGATACTATAGTTAGGGAAAAGCTACTATAGGTTAAGAACTTTTTTCAGGATATTGGGAAATATTTTTGTAGAAATCATTTTATTAGTTCACAGCATGAGTTAGATGTGAAGTATAAAGATCTGGAAGTGTGCGATCTCAGTGAGTACATTTTAATAATATTGGAATAAATCAATTAGCTACATTATGACATTTTACAATGTTATACTTAAAGCTTAATGTGGGGGAAAGAAAGACTGAATTACAACATATGATCGGTATCCTTATTTTTATGCATTAGCCTCCATTATTTTTCCTAGGGGCTGCATTTCCAATGCTCTTTAAGAAATTTAGATTTCCCAGTATTGTGTTTTCCCAGACCAAATCTTTGACAATCTCAGTCAAAATTCAACTGATTTTGTGGGCTGATTTTTTCTGCCTTTTTATTGAAACGGTCTATTTTTCTGGAATAGTTTAAGGCTGTTCTTACCATTTCCTGCTGGGTGGGACTTTTTTTTTTTCTTTTTTGGCTATGCTGTTTGCTTAAACTATGAAGCCATTTCAAGTAGACGTGTTTTATCATCCTTTTTCCCCTTTAGAGGAACCTCCCTGTAATTTAAGGTTGTTAATAACCTCACCAAAGTGACATTTCTAATATTTACTTATTTTTCTCGTTAAGACACACAGAATGAAGGACAGTGGTTTTTCACAGTACTTCTAATTCCAACCTACAATGAGCAGTTAATAGTATATTCATTCAGTAAAGTTGTGTGTCATAAAAAGGGTATTTATTTATTTTTTTAAGATTTTATTTATTGAGAAAGAGAGAGAGAGCACAAATAGGGGGAGAGGCAGGGGGAAAGGGAAAAGCAGACTCCCCACTGAGCAGGGAGCCTGATGCCAGGCTCGATCCCATGACCCCGGGATCATGACCTGAGCCAAAGGCAGAAGCTTAACCGACTGAGCCACATAGGCACCCCCAAAATAGGCATTTTAAACATAAATGTAAATAAGGCTAACAATTTTAAAAATATGTGAGAGAAATATTAAATATTAAATAAAGTTAACAATGTCTTAAAATATAGGTCATCCCTTTAAGGAGTTGAAAAACCAAACACATTTCCTGAGTTGTTTCTGGAAAGCAAAAGGCATTGGAATTAAATCAATTAATTGAGTATTTAGGACATGTATGTTCTTATCTTCTTCATCACTGTTATTATGAAGGCCTTTTAAACACAATTAGAATGTGGCTTGTGTACCCATTTATACTTCATCATTAATTAAAGCAAGTGGCATGTTCCTCGGGAACTTATTAGTTCATAGAGTTCCTTGGGGACTCTATGATGCCAATAAATACACTGGATCATTGAAGATAAAGGAAAGAATGGACATCCTTTTCCTTTCACAGATGCAAACCTGAATGCTGCTTTAGAAAAATATTCCAGTATTTCCTGCTTCATTAGTGAGGAGTTTCTTATTTTGAAATTCCCCTGCAAGGATAGCCTGACTTATTCCTAGTAAGTTACCATTATAGTCCCCCCACCCCCCAACCCACCTGTGGTTTTGCTTTCCACTGTTTCAGTTATCCACTGTCAGCTGGTGGCAGATGATCCTCCTCTGACTTACCATCAGAAGATCAATAGTAGCCTAATGCTATGTCACAAACCCTGTATCATTCACCTTGGTTCATCTTATTAATGTAGGCATTTTATCATCTCACATTATCACAAAAGAAAAGGTGAGGGCAGTACGAGATATGTGGAGATAGACCACATTCACATTACTTTTATGACAGTACACTGTTATAATTGTTCTGTTTTATTATTATTGTTGTTAATCTCTTACTGTGCTTAATTTATAAATTAAACGTTATCATAGGTGTGTCTGTTTAAGAAAGAACATAGCATATATAGGATTCCATACTATCTGTGGTTTCAGGTAACCACTGGGGTCCTGGAACTTATTCCCCTCAGAAAAGAGGGACTACTGTAGTTGCATTCCTGCATGAAAGCAGATTAAACAGTCTTCCATACCTTTTGATCTAACCAGCTGTCCTTAAAATGTGTTTTAATGTTCTAGACCTACTGGGTCAAAGAGTGTGAAAGCATCAGGCACCCTGGAAAAACACTCACAACACAGGTTATACTGAAGTGAGAGAGTGCTGTCTTCTCACACCATGTAACATGTAATCACCCCTTATTTTTGGAAACTGTAGGAAAAGTACTGAACTGATAGTCATTAAGGTTCTAGTTCTCAGTGCATTTCTAACTGAAAAGGCCACCCTTGGAAGTCACTTAGCCTCCCTTGGTCTTAGTTCCCAACCAGTAAAACGAAGGACTTTTAGAGTGTATTATCTCTAAGACGTCTTCCAGATGTAAGGCTTTAACAAAACCCATAAAATCTGTATTTAATGCCAGAATCCAATTGAAAAACCTTTAAATTTACTAAGTATATACTGAGCAATGGGGGGTCTACACCCACCTGCTGAGTGACATTTTGAAACTCTCTAAACCATTGACCTTTTCCAAAAATCAGGGCATTATACACTTTTCTTTATCCTACTAGCATAGAAGCCATGAGAGTGAGTAAAATTCTAGTTACAAAACTGCTTAGAATTTGGAAACCATGGAATGACTAAATATACATCCTAAACTAACATGCTAAGAGAGCTACTACTTTGAAAGAAGAAAGAAAGTCAAGGAAAAACCATTTTTGATGGATGTTAACTAGACTTAACGATCATTTCACAATATATACAAATATCAAATTATTATGTTGTGCACCGGAAACATAATGTTATATGTCAATGATATCTTAATTTTAAAAAGGGCAGGAAAGTGTAAAACCATTTTATTTTCTTTTAGACAAGCCCCAAATATTTTTCTCATCTATTTTTAAAATTAAGAACAGGGAATATTGCCTAATAGTCAATAAATTTAAAAATTAGGAAGGAGAGGCAGAGATTTGAAAGGAAATGAAAGATGAAAATGGAGGGAAAAAATGAGAAAGAGAAAGAAAAAGATTCACAGATGGAGAGAGAAATAGACAAACCAGGAAAGATAAGAAAAAACATCAGAGGGAATTTCATAGAAGTTAAGTGGACAGGCAAAGACAGACAGACACTCAACAAATGGAACACTAGTCATATATAAGAAAGGTTTTCATGGGGAAATAGCTTAATCAACGGTTTTTAATGAAACAGATTTCATACGCATAGTAGTTTTAAGCAATCAGAGGCATATGGGGAAAGATAACCTCTTGGCACCGATTTCTGGGCCAACTGAAGAGGAACTGAAGACTGAATCAGAGATTTCCCAATGTTATTTCAATTAAAATGAACTTCTTCGATGGGTATTCTCTACACTATTGTAAAATGATAGTAAGTGACTAAAAATTGGTGCCTCATCTAGAAAGAGGGTGAAAAAATTTAGGACAGAATAAAAAAATTTTTTTTAAAGTATTTTGTTCTCCATGGGAACAATAAATCATTTATAATTTTTCATGGAAGTCATTTATTTACAAGTCTTTTAAGTAATGTATACAACTATTAACATCATTCCTTTTCATATTATTAACTCAAAATAGAATATTTCTGAAATCAAGGAATTGATTGCTTTTCTTCAAGTGTTATAGAGAAGAGCCTAATTGTTATTTTTAAAATATCCTTATCAGATTTTTAAAAATCCTTATATTTAAAATATCCTATATCGCAGATACAGTAGATGTATATGAGTGAAATGACATGATTTCCTTTAATATAATCTGTCAAAAACATGTGAGTATTTATAGATAAAACAAGTATCAGAATGTTGCTAATAACTGAATCAGGGAGATGTGTACATAGAGGTTCACTTATTTTCTATTTTTGTGTATATTTGAGATTTCTTATAACAAAAAAATAAAGCATCTTTTTTGAAATTGAGTCAACTATTTCACTGCATTTGGAAGAAGTAGTTAAATGAATCTGTGATATCTCACTTTCAGGACATCATGAAAGATTCAAAGATTTTTTGTTACTGAAGTTTTCTTTGGTTTCTACTTCTTTTTCAGTGACTTCTACAACTTTATTTTTCATCATCATCTGAGTTTTATTTTCAGAACAGCTGAACTGTATTTTTATAAAATTCCACTTCAGAAACACAGGAAGTCTTAAGAAATGGATGAGAACCAGGTACTTAGTGTACGGTTTTCCATTGTGTTTTATTTAACCTAAGTCCCAAATTCTAAAAGCAGAAATGGAAGTATCTTTCTGCCTTGGGTAAAGATGTCTCAATTGTTCCATGAGAAAGCTGGAGAAGGAGTTGCGTTTGGAAGCCTTGCCCTGGCTATCACCTGAGACTGGTATCCTAGAAGTGCAGTGTGCTCAGTCTCTTGGAGGAGAGGAATGCCTGCTTCTTACTCACACACTGCTTTATTTGCAAGTTAAAGTCTCAGAGGAGACTGCCTGTCTACCCAGCTGCAGAATGTGTATGTGATGATTGCATCTGTTGCCATGGAAACTGAAATATAACTGATAAACTACACACCCCAAACAGATTAAAATTGACTTAGAAAAGCTATGTAGGGTTATTACAAAATGTATGGTCAAACATCTCTTTACTGTACCTCCCTCTTTAAAATGACAGCTTATGAAGTAGAATTTTCATAGAAGTCCTTCTCCCCAACAGAGCTTGTGGTGGTAGCAAGGTTATTGCTGAATAAATCCTTAAAGTAGTACATGACAGCAGATGGATGAATGATTTAAATGCATATATGCCTGGATATATATAAGGGTAATGATATTATTATGAAATACTACGAGTCCCAGAAATCCAGGCCCAAATATGTTTGAACATGATAAAAATATAACTGATTTTATTTTAACGTGATTTACTGTTTCAAAGATGTATATGTTTTCTTGTTGTTGAACTTACATTCACCTAAACTTAATAAGAGCTACCACTTATTCAGCATTTACTCATAATGATAACAATCATAGATGTGGAGAATTAATAATTGAAACTGTTGTAGAACATTCATTGGTTGAAGTGGAGTTTTTTTGGGGGGGGGGAATGCGTCTATCATACCTAAAGAGCTAAGATTGGTCATTTGGGGAAATGGAAAAATTATGGAATGATAATTATTTAGATGTCATACAATTAGCAAACCTTATTTTGGGGGTGTCAAGGGTACTAAGATCATTTGATAGTAGCAATAAATTAAAAATTATTTTTCCTAGCAAAAGTTATCAATGGTAGTATATACTAAGGAAAAGAGAAAACACTGGAATTGCACTTGACCACTTTTGGATTTTCATTGTGTAATGAATTTGTTCTGCATTAGGACTTTACAAAACAACTTTACAAGTTACACAGAGCTAGAGGACAAGCTATGGAGGATATGCATATCTCCCAGAACATGCGAAGTTTTATTTTGTCATCTTTTAAGTCAAAGGAAGACTGGAAGGTCTGTTTCCCCATTTGTTGCTCTGAATGTTTATAGGAAGGGGAAGGTTCTTTTGGAGACAGCTGAAACAAAGTTCCAATGTTCTAAATTCTGTTTTTGGAAATGACTCAGTGCTTCTAACATAGGACCTTCTAATGTTCTGTATGTGGATGTATGGAACGTTCAATGGCCTAGGAATGGTGATAGCTGGATCTTAGTCTATTCTCTGTCCCGCCGTTACTTGGCTGTGGATCTCAGACATTTCTGGGCCATCTTTCTCATCTGTCGGATCTCAGTAAGAGGTGCCAAATAATCGGTAACATTCCTCTCAGTTCCAATTAGAATCAAACCTTATGTGAATGTTTCTGTCTGACTCAACCCCAATCCATAATTCCTTTCTCCCTAATTATTTTCTGGTATTGGTCCAGGGATTAAACATGTGTCCAGTTCTAACCAATGAAGTGTTAATGGCCGAGATTCCAGAAAATATTTTTAAAAGGAATAGATTGGGCCAGAATGATCCTTTGGGCCTTTTGAATCTGTCCCCTTCTTGCCTGCAAAAAATGTAATGCATGGGTGTAGTGGTCATCTTTCTTTTTTTTTTTTTAAGATTATTTTATTTGTTTATTAGAGAGAGAGAGAACAGAGTGAGCGAGAGAGAGCACAAGTAGGGGGGAGGGGCAGAGGGAGAGGGAGAAGCAGACTCCACGCTGAACAGGAAGTCTTACCCTGGGCTGGATCCCAGGACCCTGAGATCATGACCTGAGCCTAAGGCAGATGTGCCCCTGTTGCAGCCATCTTAACGTCGATGAGTGAGAAGCTAAACAGTAAGGATGGCAGAAGCAGAGAAATGAAAAGAATGTGTATCTCTAATGGCTTCTTTGAGAAGCCGTGCCAGCCTTGGACTGCCTCTATCTGGATTTCTTGCTATAGGAGAAAAATAAACCCATCGTTTAAGCCATTGTGGTATGATTGACCGTTATTGGCAGTAGAATTTATGCCTAAATGATATAGTTAATACAACAAATAAAACTAAAACACCCTAATTGTAGAAGGTTCCTTGTGAAGAGTACAAAGATCAATACCATGATTATTCTCTCAAGGAGCTTCTAAGTAGAAGACAAAAGACGAACACTAAATGAGCTACAATACCAATCAGAATGCATTAAGAAATGTACCAACAACATTTTAAGGAAGATGAAGTCATAATTGATCTAACAATGTGGGGAAATTAGGCATAGAGCCATTTTTAAAAAAAGATTTTATTTATTTACTTAGAGAGAGAGGACGAAAAAACAGAGGGAGCGGCAGAAGCAAGCTCCCCAGTGAACATGGAGCCCAAGATGGGACTCGATCCCAGGACCCTCAGATCATGACCTAAGCCGAAGGCAGACACTTAACTGACCAAGCCACCCAGATGCCCCAGGTATAGAGCCTTAAAGAGTTATATTTTAATACTTTTACAAGTTCATGCTGCCTGTTAAGCTTGACTCTCAATTTAACATTTTAGCAAAATATCGTTTTTATAAAGTATCATTTTAAAAGAATTCTACACTTGAAGGATTAAAAACAGTCATGGTAACCCATTTCCTTTTACTTGATCAGCTACTGGTTTATGCAACTATTCCCAGTGCCCTAATAATTTGCTGTTTGAAAAAATATGGATTAAAGTCAATGCCTGTCCTCCCTCTTTTTATAAGCTTTTTTTTTCTACTGCCCTGATGCCACCCTGACCCTGCTCTACTGTCCAAGTATTTTTCCAGACTGTGTAATCTGATAAGTGATTCAACACAGTTGAGTTAACCAAAAAATGGCTTAGTATGCTACCAGCGTTCCCTCGTGTTTGTGCTTTTATAGCACCTAGCCCGTGATAATTCCTGATCACATTTTAGAATCATCAGGGAACTTTTAAAAATATTAAGTGCCTCCCATCCAAGCCAATTTGCATCTAATTGATCTGTAGTCGGATGCAGGAATTGGTCGGTTTAAAAGCATCTCAGGTGTTTTAATGTACAGCTAAAGTTGAGAACCAGCCATCTAACCTACATTCAAGACATGTATCCACCAGGTGCCTGACGTGGCAAGTTTCTCTAGAAAGCTACTCTCGGCCTCGTGGGATTAGATGACTAAAGCACAACTCATTTTGTCCCTGAGCTAAAAAATAGTTTGTTGAAAGAATCCTGCATTTTCTCAGCAACACCACGGGGAATGGGGTCTCTTCAGGGCCTGCACCCAGGATCGGGAAAGCTGACAGGAACCAGGCACTGGTTCCCTCTGCCCCCTCCTCCCTTGCTGGCTCATGCTCTAATTCTCATAAACTGCTGTTTCTCTGCTTCTCTGCAGATTTTTGGTTTATTCTTTCCCCTCCGCCTTCACCCCCAGATATCTGTCTATTCTACTCTTTCTGCAACCCAGCTCTCTCTCCTCCACAGATACGGAGGAAAATACTGTGGCTACTCAAGGTCACTGTGTGTATTTGTACCCCGCACTTGAAGTTGCATCTACCTAGATGGCTGCCCTTTTCTTATATAAACAAAATGGTCCCTCTGAAGGGACACGGCCTCAAGATACAGCACTGGTGTGTGTACTGGTGGCACCAGCTTCTCCCTGTAGGAGACAGATCCAAGCTCAGAGGATCCTTTCTTACAAGTACGTAGCCTCTGAGAAGCTCTGGCCCAGGATAGTTAAGGGTCCATTCTGATCTATTCGCCTATGCTCTGAGATGCAGGGTAATATGGCAGAAACACATTGCAGAAGACTCCCCTACATGGGGAAGGGGGCACTTATTTAAAAAGGGAATCATTTACGAGGTGGGAAGTTAACTAAAAAGGTCTACTTGATCCCTCAAAGAGCTAGCTTTTGAATCTGGGAGTTGTCTAAAATATAAAATGTCTCTCAGAAGCCCTCTGTCAGTGTAATGAATGTGTAGGAAAAACCAGAGGTCTTTCCTGACTGGTGTGTTCCAGGAAAGCATTATGGAAGGGATATAATTTTTATAGATAATGTAGGGAAAGAGGCAACTCAGACAGGCAGAGAAGGCATAATGAACAAAGGCATGGGGTGAGGATGGCAACTATTTCAGATCGATTGGACCACAGGATTTAAAAGGTAATGTGCACGATCAAGTTGGAGCCAGATTGTAGACTGTTGAAAGTCAGGCAAAACAACCCCTTCTAGAAAATGTAAGATTTTTGAGCAAGGGAAATGTATAATCAGATGAGTATTTTAGGAAGGTCGACTTCTTCCAAAGTGACTATAGTAACTAAAGAGGAGAAGATATGAAAGTAGATGAGTAGATCAAATAAGAGGCAAGACAGGGTCCAATCTAGGTTGGTGGCAGTAAGAATAAAAAAATAAATACAGAGCATTCTTGAGAACCATAGGGATTTCAGGCAGCATGCCAGGGGCAAGGAGAGAGATATTTGGATTAGGAATCATATTCCAGGGCTCTGGCCACATACATGTATGGGAAGCCAGTTCCAATAAACTACTTTTTAAGGCACCCTATTGTATTTGTTTATTTCATTTGACTCATTCCATCATTCACTCACTCAACAAACATTTACTTCGTTTTCTGAGCACCTGATTTCATCAGGCATTATGTGAGGAGGTGGTTTCGATAAGACGAATGAGACTGGTCTCTTCCAGTGAGGATGTGGACATGAAAACAATGAATGAGAAGACAGTGTGAAAAGTGCCACATGACCTCATAGGGCTGCTGGGCAGATTAGATGAGATCACGTCTGTAAAATGCTTAGTTAGGCACAGTGCCTGGTACCTAGTAAGCGCTCAAGAAATAGTAACTATTATTCCATATAAAAGCCCCAGAGAGGGAAAAAAAAGGAGTGATGAACTGCCTCAGGATATTGAGGACAGCTTCAGACAGGAAGTGAGATCATTGACCAGGCAGAGGCAAAGATGGGCATTCTAGATGGAAGGGCCCACGTGAGCAAAAGCATGGTACGTTCTGAGAAGACAGAGAAGGGTGGCCACAATAGAGTAAGGGATGTGTATTTAGTAGTGGCAGGTAGGCTGGGCCTACTTTTAGGTGGCCTTGATGCCCAGCAAAGTCTAGATTTCATATTTTAGGCAATCAGAAGCAATGACTGGATTTCAAGCAGACAGAGGGTAAGCAGATTTTTTTTTTTTTTTTTTTTTTAGGCTAAGCAGATTTCTTATTAGAAAGATCACTATAGGGACACTGAGGGGGATGGACTAGGGGTGGGAAGTGAGAATAGGTCAGAGCTAAGAAATTAGTAGGCTGCTTAATTGTTCAGGCAAGTCACTTGAGGTAAGAGCGTGAGTTGAGATGGTTGCAGTAGAAATGGAGCAGCAGGGGAAAAAAATGGGGATTTTTGTTTTTACTTTTACAATTTTGTTTTGATAAAGCATTTTATGAAACATTTTCAACAACCTATACACTTCTAAAAGTTTGTGAGGTTACATTTGAAAATGTATCAAATTCAAAATGTATTACATTTTTACCAGCTTACTCTTATAATGTTAATCTCTTCTAAAAATGTAGGAAAGACCATGCTTTAGGGAAAACAAAATAAAACAAAGTTTCACAATTATAACATCCATTATAACATCATAGGGTGGATTACTTGCAAAGATACTGTACAAAAATAACCTCATACAAATATTTTAATGTCGTGCTCCAATTTTATGTATTCTTGCTTATATATTTCAAGATTGTGAAATACATACTCACAGGCAAAATTTAAATATTCTGATGTGCTGATGAGAACATCCTTTTCTTATTGCATTACATGAGAACCAGTCAGGTGGCCAAGACCCAGGTCGTGCATGGAGGCCAACAGCTTTGTGGGTTGGTAAGTTGCTTACGGCTTATCTTCCTGAAACCTGGAAAAGGTTGCAGAACTCTCAGAAGTCTTATTACTGAAATTCTGTGTATAGTCAATGCCTATTCATCGAAAATTGAATTAACTAAAAATTTCAAATAATGAGTTGTTTTTTTCTCTTCTTTATATGTGGTAACTCATCTTTATAATAAAAACCACTGAGAATTGTAAAATTCTGTATTTCATTTTAAAACAAAACAGAGCAATTATATTCCATTCGCTATTATTTTACTGTCTTTTAAAACTAAACTTGTAATTTTGAGATAATTGTAGATTCATATGCACTTGTGAGAAATAAAATTTAGAGAAATCCCTTGTATACTTTCCCAGTTCCACCCAGTGTCAACATCTTGCAAAACTATCACATAATATGAAAACCAGGATATTGACATTGATAGAGTGTAGGTCTCTTCCTGGATTCTCTTCTTTTTCATTGATCTATCCATCTTTTCCTCCACCAATACCCTATTGCCTTGATTACTGTCACTACATAAATGACCCTAATATCAGGAAGAGTGATGCCTCCTACTTTATTCCTCTTTTTTAAGATTGTTTTAGGTATTCTAGGGCCTCATTTTCATGTATTTCATTATAACACATTTCTTCTATAAATTGGAAATCCAGGTATACTACATAGAGCAACTCCTACTAACCCGTACATGAAGTTAGTTATTAATATGTCATTCATTAAAATTCTGAATAAGCAAGAATTTACTTTTAGTCCTGGCTTGAAGGTAAAGTTACCACAGAATAGATTATAAAAGTAAAGTTGTGGAATCTTCTCTATAGGCATTTAAAAGCCATCTATTTGGGGCACCTGGGTAACTCACTTAGTTGAGCATTGGACCCTTGGTTTCAGCTCAGGTCATGATTTCAGGGTTGTGAGATGATGCTCCACCCTCAGTGGGGAGTCTGCTTGAGATTCTCTCCCACTCCCTCTCCCCCTCTCTGGCTTACACGTGCGCTCTCTCTCTCAAAATAAATAAATCTTCAAAAACAAAACGAAACATCTACTATTCCAGGGTGCCTGGCTGGCTCAGTCAGTAGAGTATGTGACTCTTTCTTCTTTTTTATCCTTTGGAGCTGGGAGAGGGACAGAAAGAATCTTAAGCAGGCTCCATGCCCAGTGTATGTCTACCAGGGCCTCAGTCTCACAACCCTGAGATCATGACCTGAGCCAAAATCAAGGGTCAAGAGTCAAATCCTTAACTGAGTGAGCCACCCAGGCACCCCTGAGCATGCAACTCTTGATCTCAGGGTTGTAAGTTCAAGCCCCACTTTGGTTGTAGAGATTGCTTTAAAAAATAAATAAATAAAATCTAAAAAAAAGTATTTTAAAAATGAATAAATAAAAACTATCTATTCCTATCTATATGGATATGTAATGAATATTTCAGTTGTAATAATTCTAATATATTCATTCTTGAAAATAATTTTAAATGCTGGAAGTTCTAATGTGTTAGGCAAATGGTGTGTTTTGTAAAATATTCTGTTTCATCGACCTTTAGTTATATTTACCTACCTATAACCTTTATAAAGCAATAAATAACTGCAAGCACAGGACATGAACAAATCCCAAAACCAGCTTGTTGAAATGCAACTTTGTCTCTAAAGATTCTGTTGTGCCATTTACCTTTGGAGAAGAAAGGAGAAAAAGACAAACGAAAGCTTCGGCAAATTGACCCTCAGAAATTAAATGTATTTAAGTGTGGCAGATATATTTTTAGTTACCAGAACAAATACTCTCACCAGCAGTGTGCTCTCATAATTGCCTCTTAACAGATGGATCAGGATACATGAGACAAACCTGCAAACTACTGAATTTCAAAAGCAATCATACTGTAAAATTTTATACAACTTTCTCTAATCCATGATACTCCTAATTTCTTTTTAAGGTAGAAGGAGTTTTTATTTTTGTCTAGACAATTAATTAAGATATTTGTGCTGTCTTTAAACAATAAAACAGGATTTTAAAAAAGGCAATCTTATTACTGAAAAATAAAGCCCAACCCTATCAGAAATCACTGCAGCATGTAAGCAAAAGAAACAATTATAAAATAAAAACATCACAATCATATGTAATGCTTTTCTATTTAGCTAATGAAGTCTTTAAACAAGAGCTTTTTATTGTTATTTTTTAAAGATTTAGAAAGTGCACAAGCAGGGATAGCAGCAGAGGGAGAGGGAGGGGCAGGCTCTCCACTGACAAGGAGCCTGATGCGGGGCTCGATCTCAGGACTCTGGGATCATGACCTGAGCAGAAGGCAGACACTTACCCGACTGAGCCATCCAGGCACCCCAAGAGAAGAGCTTTTTAAAAAAATTGTATATTCAATAGATTTATTGAGATATAATTGATACAAAAACTATACATATTTAAAGTGTATTAAAACATGTCCGAGTTTTGAAACATGCATACCCTTTTGAAACCACACCATGATTAAGGTAGTAAACATATTTATTATGCCCCCAAATTTCCTTGTGTCTTTTTAAATCTCTCCTACCTCCCCTACCCTAGTCTATGTAACCACTAGTTTGCTTTTTGTCACTATATATTAGTTTGCATTTTCTACAATTTTATATAAATGGAATCATACAGCATGTATTTGGTTTTGCCTTGGCTGCTTTTACTCAGCATAATTATTCTGATATCTATCCATGCTGCATGTTGGATGTTGCATGGATATACCATAATTTGCTTATCCAATCACCCATTGAAGGACATTTGGTTGTTTCCAATTTGGGGCTATTGTAGATAAAACTTCTATGAATATTTGTATTCAAATCTTTTTATGGATGTCTATTTTCATTTCTCTTGGGTAAATACCTAGGAGTGGAATGGCTAAATCATGCAGTAGGTGTGTATTTAATTTTTTAAGATGCCGTCCAGCTTTTTTTCGAAAGGGCTGAAACACTCCTATTTCTACCTGCAGTGAAGGAGAATTCTGGTTGTTCCACATCCTTGTTAATACTTGATATGGTCAGTTATTTTAATTTCAGCCTTCCTGTTAGGTGTGTAGTGGTATCTCACTGTGGATTTAATTTGCATTTACCTAATGATGAATGACACTGAGCATCCTTTCACATGTGTGTTTTTTCTTCTTTCTTTTTGTTCCCCAAAACTGAGATTGTAAATATGCCATACCTCAACTCGGTTGGGAAAGTTATGGATAGGAAATTTGTTTGGCGCTAGATAGCATTACAACTGAGGGCTTGGCTTTGGATTCAGGCAAACTGGGTTTAAATACTGATTCTGCTTTGTAATAATTACATGGCCTTGATTATAGTAGCAAATATCTCTAAACCCCAGTTTATCATCTGGAAATTGGGGACTATATAGTGTTTGCCTCTTAGGATTATTACAAATATTAAGTTAGATAATGTTCTTAAAACACTTAGGCCAAATGCACCTTATGCCAGTGTTGCTATGCCCTAGGTCAGTGGTTTCCAAACCTGTTTGTATATTAGGGTCATCTAGAGACCTTTAAACCATTAAACCATTAACTGACCCATTAAACCACAGTCCTTTGGGATGGAACACAGGAACCAGTAGGTCTTTTTGTAGCTCCCCAGGAAAATCCAATGTGCATACAACTTGGGAACCACTGCATTAGTGATTTATACAAAGTATCATATTTAATTTTACAACAACACTCTGAGTTGTGCTTCCATTTCTTTTTTATAGATAAGAAAACTGAGGTTCACAATGACTATGTCGATGAAGGTTATCTAGCAAATTGAGCTTGAAGGATTCAGACCCAGATCTGTCTGACTTCAAAATCCCTACTTTTTGGGACGCCTGGGTGGCTCAGTGGGTTAAGCCTCTGCCTTCGGCTCAGATCATGATCTCAGGGTCCTGGGATTGAGCCCCGCATCAGGCTCTCTGCTCAGCAGGGAAGCCTGCTTCCTTCTCTCTCTCTGCCTGCCTCTCTGCCTGCTTGTGATCTTTCTCTCTCTGTCAAATAAATAAATAAAATCTTTAAAAAAAAAAATCCCTACTTTTAACTATTTCATTATATTTATGCAAGCAAGGTTCTTAGAGAATCCTAAATTTAACTAAGGAAGAAAATGCGCACACACAGCATTAGTTGATTGCAAATATCTGGCCCAGACTTAGGAATAAAGCAATAGGGGAATTGGGAACATTTCATTGCCATTTGTGAAGGAGTCTACCATAAACCATTAATATAATCTTACAAAATCAGTAAGGATTCCTGATCAAGGTTTCACCATCATGTATCATGGAATTAACTTGGTAGATTACACACTGGAGCTTCATATGTGCTTTACTTTTTTCCAGTCTTGGCAGTAGTCAAACAAGTCCAAGCCACTAGTTAGAGCTTCTACCCAATGTTTTCCTGAGAATAATTCCCAGATGTACTGAATTTACAATGGCCAAGATACCTGATGACTAGTTTCTGGAACAACACTCTGCTAGCTATAAAATGCATTCTTATAGGCATTTTTTTTCTCTACACACCTAATTTAGGATATAGATGAACCAACATTATAGTTCTAGTGGGAACACTAGTATCTAAGTGGCAGATGGCTCTGGCCATCACCATTCGCTATTGCTCTTCTAGGCTTATAAACAAGTTAGAAAAACTGAGCAAAAATGACACTTCTGCATACATGATGACATAATTATGGGTGTAGACTTCATCTTAGAGAAGAATCCCAAAAGAGTTTATGTCAGTACAAGCGGTAAAGACACTACCATAAGGGTATTTTTAGGATTTCTTTACTCCCACAATAATTGCAAAGAACTTAGTGACATTTGACAGTAATTTCATTATTGTGAGAGCTTTCTGCTCAACCATAGAGAAATATTCTGCAGTCCTATGTGGCACTTTGAGGTGAAGGACGCTCCAGAATTCATCAACTGAAATAACAGTAGTTTGTATCCAGTGTAATATAGTGATCCAAACCAAGAAGTTAATAGTACTTTGACATTCTGAAGTGTCTTCCCACCAGAAAGTTACAGATGTTATTTTCTGGTAGGCAATAAAGTACTTCAATTAATTTGAAGTAATTCACTTCATTTTTTAAAATTTTTTTCTGGTTCTTCAAAGGGAAACCAGCTTTATTTTCATGTTAAAATCATAAAAATATTGTTGGCCATACAGACAGGTGTAATGAAAAAAGAAATCGTCGAAACTTCATTATGCAGGATAACCTCTAGGTATGTAGGTTTCTCTCCCTCCCTTTTTTCCCATTATCTATTAATCTCTCTATCTAAAAACAATGCAATAAATGCACTGTATGGAAAAAATTAAATATTAGAGAATGAACATAAAATGAAAAGCAGAATCCCCTCATCCCCTCCTCCATCTCTAAATCAGTTTTCTCCAGGTTAAATGTTTATGTTTCACTGCTAGTTTTTGACTTATCAACTTTGGATATTATCTACTATTTCCCAACTATAAAAGGTGAGTATTTAGTCTACTCATGTTACTTGATACTTGTTTTAATAATCCTACCATTAATCCTAGGATTTAATAATTCTATTGTTATTTTGATTTGTACTGGTTACTGACTGACTTTAAATATTATACTGAAATCGCTATTGCCTGTTCCATCTGACTATGAAGTTTTTCTCTTTACTTTCATGTTAGTAAGATGCTACTAACATCACTATCCAAACTTTCATTTCTGCTGCCCATTTTTTAAGCTTCAACTTCTGTACTTTTGCAGTGTCAAAATTTATGATATTTCTATTTCTCCAGAACGAAATAGGAATAACATCAAAAGACCTGTGTTAAAATCATATTTCCATTGCATGCAAGCTGTATGGTACAACTTCACTTAGCCTTGATAGTGAATATGTGATTTACCTTTTCCATTTTCTTAAGAGTATCTTTTGATGAACAGAAGTTTCTAATCTTGATAAAGTCCAATGTATCTTTTTTTTCTTAAGGTTACTGCTTTTTATATACCAAAAAAAACTTGCCTACTGCATTATCGCAAAGATATTTTTTATGCTTCCTTCGAAGGATCTTATAGTTTTGGTTTTTATTTTCAGGTTTACAATCCACCTCAGGTTATTTTTTTATATGTTGTGATGTACCGGTCAAGATACACAAATATTCGGGGCGCCTGGGTGGCTCAGTGAGTTAAAGCCTCTGCCTTCGGCTCAGGTCATGATCTCAGGATCCTGGAATTGAGCCCCGCAAGGGGCTCTCTGCTCAGCAGGGAGCCTGCTTCCCCCTCTCTCTCTGCCTGCCTCTCGCCTACTTGTGATCTCTCTCTCTGTGTCAAATAAATAAATAAAATCTTAAAAAAACAGATATACAAATATCCAGTTGTTTTAACATCATTTGTTGAAATATTTTCTTTTACCCCCTTGAATTTCTGGTATTTGTCAATTGGCTAAATATATATGGGCGGAGGGGGGGATGTCTATTTCTAGATTCTCTATTCTTTTCAATCCATCTATTTGTCTTTTCTTATGCCAATAAAACATTATCTTAATTACTATAGCTTTATAATAAGTCTTAGAGTCAGGTCGTCTAAGTCCTCCAGCTTGTCTTTTCTTTTCTCAGGATTATTTTAGTTATTTTGGACCTTTGTATTTCCATATAACAGTCAATGTTAGACTACCAATTTCCATAAAAAAACGGCATTCTGAGTTGGAATTATACTGATTCTATAGATCATTTTTAGGTGGAATGATATCTTTACAATATCCTGCAACAACGTACATGGTGTGTTTCTTTACTTTTTAGGCCTTTCTTCCTGCAGACTTGTAGTTTTCAAAGAAGAGATCTTTTATACCTTTTCAAAAATTTATTCTTAGATATTTAATGTTGACACTATTATAAAGAATATTTATTTTTAAATGTTATTTCCACTTGATTGTTGAAATAGTGTAAGAATACTGACTTTTTATCCTATAAACTTGCTGAGTTCATTTATTGGAAGTAATAGATTTTTGGAGAATCATGTAGAATCATGTTGTCTGTGAATAAGGGAAGTTTCTTTTCTGCTTTTCTAATCTTTATTCCCCATGACCCATTTCTTTATATGTTATATCCATCTTTTCTTGTAGACGTTTAAACATATTTATCACAGTTATTTTAAAGTCCTTCTCTGGCAACTCTAACACCTAGGTCCTTTGTTGGTCTCTTTCTATTGACTCTAAGTCACATTTTCCCATTTCTAGTAATTTTTTATTGTCATGCTGTCACTAATACATTGCAGAGTCTCTGGATCTTCCTCTGAAAAGTATTGAGTTTTGTTCTAGCAGGCAGTTAAATTACAGACAGATCACCTTTAACTTGGGGAAGCTTGGTTTTCACTTTTTTTTAGGACAGGTTTATGTTTTAGTTTTGGTGATGCGGTCTTTATTCCTAACTTCACGAAAAGCTCATGGTGTTTACCAAGGTCACCCAACTCGGTTGGATTTTGGCTCCAAAGCGTGTCTTACTTGTGGTGGGCAGCAGCTAAAATCTCTGCTTAGCTCTTAGAGCCTTCTCCAGTTGTTACCTTCTGCTAGGTTCCTTGGATTGTCATTGGCATATGTACAGGGAGTCAGACAATACTTTGAGGGGAATTTACATGCAAATTTCCAGGCTTCTCACTCAGTAACTCCTTCCATTAGGGGATTTCACCTTAGATTTTAGCTGCTCAGACAGACCCAAACTCAGTTCTCTAAATTCTTAGGCCAGTAAGACTGGCTTTCTTCCAGAGTTCCATCTTTCCGTGTTGTACAGACTGAAGAGTGAGAAAGGCTATTTTTATAGATTCGCTATTTAGGGTTAAGTAGAAGTATAGGAAATCTGATTGGGACATACTGCCAATCTACAGCCTTACCCAAATTTCCCCATTTTCCTTAATAAATCTCCTCTGTCCCAACTCTGATTGAATAATTTGTAAAAGTCCTTTTCCTCCTGCTATTGTCATTGAAGAATAAATTATGCTTTTAAAATTTTTTCATATAAATTCATAATGACCAAAAATTCTATTTATTTTACAACTGATGATATAGAAGTAGAATGGGACTGAGGATCAGGAGACCATTTTAACTGCTTTTCCACCAATCAGCTGTGTCATATTTGCATTAGGGAACCTCTAAACCATTCTGTTCTTCAATTTCCTGTTTGGACAAAGACGGAGAATGGACTAAATAATGTCCAAGGACAATTCTAATTAGATCCTGTATACATACATTCATACACACACATATATAGGCAAATTATATAAGATTCTGAGCTTAACACGCCCTGTGCCCCGCGCAAGGGGGAGAGAACCGGAGGCGCCCTCCGCCCAGAGGCCGGAGAGAACGCGGCCACTTGGGGCAGGAATCTGAGCGCACCCGGCGTGGACCGGGAGCCCGGACAGCAGTCGCGGCGCGGGCAGCCACCAGAAACCAGTTTCCTAGACCTCGCGGCTTTGGTCGCGCGAGGGTGCAGAGGCTACTGAGGGCCTCTCGGGGTCACTGGGACGGTGGCTGGGGTGCGCACCGCCTGTGGCGGGCTGCGGTGAGAGCGGTGCTCGAAGAGGGGAGCAGACCGAGGCTTT
>CM052900.1:22911695-23007614 GCA_028534135.1 Potos flavus | reverse complement strand
TGTTCATAGAAGCAATGACCACAATCGCCAAACTGTGGAAAGAGTCAAGATGCCCTTCAACAGACGAATGGCTAAAGTAGATATGGTCCATATATACAATGGAATATTATGCCTCCATCAGAAAGGATGAATACCCGACTTTTGTATCAACATGGACGGGACTGGAAGAGATTATGCTGAGTGAAATAAGTCAAGCAGAGAGAGTCAGTTATCATATGGTTTCACTTACGTGTGGAGCATAAGGAAAAACATGGAGGACATTGTCAGAAGGAAAGGAAGGGTGAATTAGGGGAAATCGGAGGACCCATGAGAGACTGTGGACTCTGAGAAACAAACTGAGGGTTTCAGAGGGGAGGGGGGTAGGGGGTTGGGTGAGCCTGGTGGTGGGTATTGAGGAGGGCATGTATTGCATGGAGCACTGGGTGTGGTGCATGAACAATGAATCTTGGAACACTGAAAAAATAAAATTAAATTAAAAAAACAAAACTAGATACTTGAAAAAAAAATAAAATAAAATCCACAATTGGCTAAGTTAAAAAAAAAAAGCCACTTAACTGACTAAGCCACCCAAGCGCCTCTAGAAATTTCACACTTGAAATCATTTTATAGGGAAATGTGCTTTATTTTATGCTCATTCTTTTCTCTGTGTTTATCTCCACTTCTTACTTCCCACTTCCTCATCATCACGATCTTTCTTGTGGCCTTTAGGTGTCCATAATCTCAAGTCTCTCTCCATGGGACCCTGAGAATGGAATGGAAAGAACTCTGGATTTCATGCCGGGAGATTTCAGTATAAATCCTGATTCTGTTCACCACGCAACTGACAGGCTTGGGGGAGGCATCCACCTCTCAGAGCTGTCTCTTTCCTGTGCGGAATGGACATTCCAAGTCGGCCTCCTTCACTAGGCTGCTGGGACATTCAAAAGTTAACACACAAGAAAGGGCTTGGTAAATTGTTAATTTTAAAATTACATGTTGCCAAAATGGACAGCTGTTTGGGGTCTTGCACAAGGGCCCCAAAGAATGTTCTTTGGGTCATCTCTTCTTCTTTAGTTTCTCCCCTTTTCCTTAGCTCACGTCAGAACATTGTTTATTAGTTTTACCATTTAAATTTAACTTTACTGATACAATAAGTCTAATATTAACCACTTCCCTTAACTCGTTTGATTGGTAACTTGAATCAGGTGAATCAGGTGAATCATTCCAGTGATGCTGATTCATTGTAATGAGATTGTTTCTCAATCTCTACTACCTCACAATTTAGATTTTAATTGTTTAGGTTGGATATAGCAATTATATTTTGACAGGGCTGAATAAAAATTCTGTAATGTATAACTGCTGAAGAAATATTTGCAGTATTGTACTGTTAAAAATGTACTAGTTGCAAAAAAAGGAATTTAAACAACACTGATGACAGTGTTAACTCTCACAGTGTATAACTCTCATAATTGCAAAACCATTTAAAAAGATGAATGAGGGGAAAAAAAGATGAGTAAGGGAATTAGTCAGCTCTGTAGTCAGATGACAGACCTTCCTAAGTAAGGCCATTTAGATAACTTCATTCTGTATGTGGAGCTTCTAATTAACTTTCTTTTTTCAAGTTTTTAATTTAAATGCCAGATAGTTAACACACAGTGTAATATTAGTTTCAGGAGTAGAATTTAGTGATTCATCACTTACATACAACACCCAGTGCTCATCACAAGCGCCCTCCTTAATACCCATCACCCATTTAAGCCATCCCTCTCCCCACCTCCCCTCCAGCAGCCCCTAGTTTGTTCTCTAGAGTTAAGAGTCTGTTTTATGGTTTGCCTCTCTCTCTTTTCCTCCCTTATGTTCATCTGTTTTGTTTCTTAAATTCCACCTATGAGTGAAATCATATGGTATGTCTTTCCCCAACTGATTTAATTTTGCTTACCATAATATACTTCAGCTCCGTCCATGTCTTTGCAAATGGTAAGATTTCATTCTTTCTATGGCTGAGTAATATTCCATTGTGCATTTTGTGCACACACAACTTCTTTATCTATTCATCAGTCAATGGATATTTCGGCTCTTTCCATAATTGGCTATTGTTGATAATGCTGCTGTAAACATCAGGGTGGATGTGTCTCTTCAAATCAGTATTTTTGTATCCTTTGGGTAAATAAATAGTAGTGCAATTGCTGGATATAAGGTAGTTCTGTTTTTAACTTTTTGAGGAATCTCCATATTGTTCTTCTAATTAACTTTTGAACTCATAATTCCCTGAGGTTTTGTCACATTTATTGATTCAATCCTTCTCTCAGTGACACATGGATGCCATTCAAAACATATTTTTAAGTAAAAGTCTTTTGTCTTTTTTTCCCAGTTAATAAGTAATCTTTACTACAGAATGAAGAAAATTCAAAGAACAAGTAATATATAATCAAGTTACATTCCAGGTCCAGATTTTTATTACTCAAATAGGCGTACATATATAACATTAAACAATCAATGTCCCAAACATTCAACTTTGGCATTCTCTTTTTTAAATCTGCAGGGCTCTTCTTTAAGTATCCAGATTCTTGGAAATGTTGACTCATCTTCTAATATATACTGGAATTTCTTTTAGAATTTTGGGTCTATAGATACTTCTTGATTTTTTTTTGAAAGAAATGTTAGAGATTTGAAAAGCCTATTAAAATCCCCTTTATGCCATTGAATCTAGGGTCACTTCTTTTGACTTAGGTTAAAACTACTGTCCAAGTAGCCCAATAACCAAGCAACTCAACTAGTATCTGTAAGTTCCACCTACAAATAATTTTTATTGAGATATTGTTTAGTTATGTATATTCAGACACTTACTTGGTTTTTGTATATAAACTAAGCATTTTTATGGACAATACGATTCTTCCTTCTTTATTTTCAACAACTATTCATTCAACAACACATGTGCTCAAGTTCATGAGGGTGATGGTTCTGCCGGAGTTAGCTGAGCTTGGTAAAGCTAGATCTTGCCTCCATGAAATATGTATTTTCATTCCTTGGCCAGGCTGAGGGAGTAAGCCACTACCTTGGATACACTATTCTCATTTTGGAGGGAAAAATCAAGAAGCTAGACACCAAGCCATGCAAAATATGCAAGAACATTTAAAACTTCTACTGAGATATTTTCTTAGCCAAAGAAAGTAATATGACCTAGGCTAAAGTCTGTGGGCAAGAAAGTAGACTGTATTCACAAAGAAGCATGGGGAGGATATGGAGGGAATGAATATTTGTAAAATAATGCAATCTACCACACCTGCCATTGTTTACAAATGTTCACTTCCTTCCTAAACATAGTCACCCCATTCTAACAATATTCTAAGGTCTCATTCAATCAAAACATCTAGATTGAAATCCAGGCTCTTAGATATCATGCTCAAACATAGCTCCTCTTAGATATCATGCTCAAACATAGCTCCTCTTGACTTGTTATTTGCATCCCACACAGCCATCATAAAATAGTGGAACCCATAATAAACACTCTTATCTAGCAAGGGGAAGAAAGGGAGAACCCAGCAATCACTTATCCACAGCAATTCTGAAATCCCAATGAGGAATTATTATAAGGTCTACTAACCTGAGTTACTGTAGAAAACCTAATCAATCTTCAGTTTTGTTTCCTGGAAGTAGATTCATAGTCTATGGTTCTTCTTGACTCTTCACATCATCTTCCAGGAGGTCATTCCTTTTCCAATATCCTCTTTGTGAAAAATTGCCCTTTGTAGCTACTGAACAGCTTCCTCAGCCTGCCTATAGAAAGTTGAGGGCTTAAGAATAGTTTTATTGTTCAAACAATCTAACTCCTTTTAATTCAGGCCAGTGTCAGTTTGGGCATTATGACTCTTTCAAAAATATTATTGATTTCTTTGATACCGTTGTTTCCTGTTAATGCCTCCTGCCTATAACCAGATCCATAATTAGAATACATTCTTCTATGCTTAATTACAGATAATTTGAACTCCTTACACTTTCAGTGGGCCAAATCTATGGTCTCTTTATGCTGAACCATTTTGTATAAGTGAAATGATTTACCAGGGATCACTTTAAAGGACTCAAGGGTCTGAAGAAATACTGTTGTGATAACAGTCTTGATTTGGTCTTTGCTCTCAAGTTTGAGTCTTATTAGTAATAAGTAGTAGTAGTAATAGTTTTAATTAGATGTACTTTTACTTAATAGGATGAAAATAATAGCTCTTCATATTATGAAGGATGACAAAAACATTTTATAGGCACTTTATAATATTAATTTTGCATAACTGTTCATGTCTTCTAATCTTTATAATGGGCTTCTAAAAGAGAAGAGATAATATAAATTGCTTTTCTTCCATTTATTCACTTTAAAGTTTCTTTGAAATTATCCTTAAAATTGCTTACATATTACAATGGTATTTTTATATTCAGAATATGCTCAAGTTGCTAAATTTCTGATATGCTTCAATTTACTAAAAATAATTCAAATTATACCATGTAAGAAAATGCACACACAACTAGAAAATGACTTTCGTGCCCTTGAGCCGGTCTTTGCACTGAGGTTTTGTCTTAATTTGTAAATAGTTTACTGGCTGGAGATGAGAAACTCTGTCTTTTAACTCTGTCTCTGGATTTCCGGATTCTCCTTTTCTCTTCCATACTTAGTTGAAAAAAAAGGCCAATTATTTTCTCAACTCACCTCTTTCTTATAATGACCAACAAGCAATTCTGGGCCACCATCATTCTGTTTCAAAAAGTCTTTGCCAAACTCACAAGTTCATAGGTATATTTTCTGCCTTTCAAATGATCTCAGGTGACAGTTTTACCAAAATTTTCACCATTATATAGTATAAATTGGCATTTTTCCAGCCTCCTTTAACATTAGGGCTCCCATAGTAGGCATGGTGCAAATACTACATATTTTAGTTTTTTCGTTGTTACAGTAGTGCCTTGCTTCTAGGTATCAATTTCTTTATTAATCAACTTTTATTGTGATGACAAGCAATCTTCAAATCTCAGCAATTTACAACAGTCATTTGTCGTTCAAATGACTGGGCTCTACTGGACTCTTTTGGGCTCGGTTTGTATCATGTCTTCTCTCTTTGAACCAAGTCTGAGATTTAAAAAAAAAACCCATAGACCCAAAATAGTATTGCTTAGGCTGAGTCTCCAAACTAGGGCTTAATCCCTAATCTAATTGCAATTTCAATCTCCCCCTCAGATGTAGTTTTAACTGTCAGTTTCGAATTCTCTGATTGGCACCAATGAAATAATCGGCCAATTGGGCCCTCTCCATCTTTCAAAGGAAGATAAGGCAATCTGCAGGATAAGACCTTCTGCTTCTGACCTTGCCTGAAACAATTCTTTTCTTTTGCTAATAACTTTTTTGCCTCCACCTTTCTCCCTATAAAAACCTTCCATTTTGTACAATTCCTTGGAGCTCCCCTCTACTTAGTACATGGGATGCTGTCTGACACATGAATCCCTTAACAAAGATCTTCAAATTTACTAGGTTGAATTTTGTTTTTTGACAGAAGAGTGGCCACTATTTGAAAGATGCTTTGCTAACTGTGGAAGGCAGGAAGAAGAGGAATGTCAAACCATGCAAGTGCTTTTAACGTTTCTACCAAGATGTGCTGTATGTCATATCTGCTCACATCTCATTGCTCACATCTATAAAGCAAACCACACAGCCATATAAAGTTAACCAAAGTTAATTGAAAGGAGAAAATGCTTACCATAGCACAGGAAAAAACAAACAAACCCCCAAAACCCCCAAAACATAACTATGAACAAAAAGTGAAATATACTACAACAAATATTTACTGAAAAAGATACTATGACAAATATTTCCTCCCAGCTGCTAAAGGTATTCTGTGAACAAAACGGTGTCTCTGATCTCAGAAAATTCAGTCTAGTGGGGAATTCCACTAAGTAAAGAAGCAATTGAAATGTAATGTGAGGAGTGCACATGACTGCATGCCACTTAATTCAGAATTAAGACTTTAGGGAAGGCTTCCTGAAGGAAGTAATAACTGAACTGGTACCTGGATGGTGAACAGGGGTTAGACTTGCGAAAGGAGTCAATGAGCAGTGGACTGGGTTCTCAGCAGCTCAGCATGAGCAAGGCCTGAGGGCAAGAGGGAGCCTGGGGAACCAAAAATAATTCAGTATGGTATCATGGCAGAGACCAACCCTGCCAGATGTACAAAACCATATTTGAATATTTCATATTCAAGAGATAAGTATTAGGTTTAAAATTGTGGAGTCGCTGGTCCCATAAACAATTGCACCATAATATATTGCTATACACTAAAACTGAAAAAGAAAAACAAACTTGTGCCTTACACAGGTGGAATAGACCAGAGAGCATGGGCATTTACACTTACACAGGGTGAAGGCAGAAGTGATTTTATTAAACTGCCTTGTGGCCTGGCACTTTATTCAGCGTGCTTTGTGGGAGAAATCTTCAGTGTTGAAATTGAGTGAATGCTGTTAATACGGTAATTACTTTGCCATCAAGGACAACCATTGGCAAGAGAAAAATTGCCTGGAGGTTTATAGTTTATATAGCTGATTAGAAAATGCAGTTGCTTCTATCAATTAACTACATTAGCCAGATTTGGGGGAAAAAAACAAATTGAAATGGAACTTTACTCTATCACTGCTCAAGGGTGTGGCTTTGAGGTTTTTCTAACCAGTGTGAAAGAATCTGAAGAACAGGGCGGTGGGGGGCGGAGCGTAGTGCAGCGCCTGGGTGGCTCAGTTGGCTGAGAATCCAACTCTTGGTTTCAGCTCAGGTCATGATCTCCAGGTCGTAGGATCTAGCCCTGCATCAGGCTTTACATTGGGCATGGAGCCTGCTTAAGATTCTCTTTCTTCCACCATCTCTCCCCCTCCCCCTGCTCTCAAGCTCTCTTTCTCTCTACAATGAATAAATAAATAAAATCTAAAAAACAAAGCACAACAAAAGAAATAACAAGTGTTGGCAAAGATGTGGAGAAAAAGGAATCTTTGTGCACTGTTGGTGGGAATGCAAACTAGTGTAGTCATTATGGAAAACAGTATGGGGTTTCCTCAAAAATATTAAAAATGGAATTACCATATGACCCCACAATTCCACTCCTGGGAATTTACCCAAAGAATATAAAAACACTAATTCGGAAAGATACATGTATCTCTATGTTTACTGCAGCATTACAATAGCCAAGATATGGAAGCAATCCAAGTGTCCATTGATGGATGAATGGATAAAGAAGATGTATATACATACAATGGAATACTACTCAGCCACAGAAAAGAACAAAATCTTTCCATCTGCAATCACGGATTGATCTAGAGGATACAATGCTAAGTGAAATACGTCAGTCAGAGAAAGATAAATACCATATGATTTCACTCATAGGTGTAATTTAAGAAAAAATAGGATGAAGGAACAAAGAAAAAAGAGAAGAAAAAAACAGAGTCAAATATAGAGAACAAACTGGTGATTGCCAGGGGGAGGTGAGTAAAGGAATGGGTGAAATAGTGAAAGGGATTAAGAGTACACTTACAGTTGAAAATAGAGCTACCCTACAGCCCAGCAATTGCACTATTGGGTATTTACCCTAAAGATACAAATGTAGTGATCCAAAGGGGCATGTGCACCCAAATGTTTATAGCAGCAATGTCCACAATAGCCAAACTATGGAAAGAACCTAGATGTCCATCGACAGATGAATGGATAAAGAAGATGTGGTATATATATACAATGGAATACTATGCAGCCATCAAAGAAAACAAAATCCTGCCATTTGCAACAACGTGGATGGAACTAGAGGGTATTATCTAAGCGAAATAAGTCAATCAGAGAAAGACAATTATCATATGATCTCTGTGATATGAGGAATTTGAGAGGCAGGGTGGGGAGTCCTGGGGGGTAGGGAGGGAAAAAATAAAACAAGATGGGATCAGGAGGGAGACAAACCATAAGAGACTCTTAATCTCATGAAACAAACTGAGGGTTGCTGGAGGGTGGTGGGGTAGGGATAGGGTAGCTGGATTATGGACATTGGGGAGGGTATGTGCTACGGTGAGTGCTGTGAAATGTGTAAGCCTGATGATTCACAGACCTGTACCCCTGGGGCAAATAATACATTATATGTTAATTAAAAAAAAGTATACTTACAGTGATGAGCATTGAGCAATGTATAGAATTGTTGCATCATCATATTGGACACCTGAAACTAATATAACACTGCTTATTAATTATACTTGAAAAAAAAAGATATGGTAAAATATGGCTTTGCAAAGTAGGCCAGGATACAGAATTTTAAAATATTCACCTTTGTTTAAGACACTTTTCTCACTTCCCTTAATCACCCATGTGGCCTATCTCTGTAAGAACTAGTCATAAGAAGAGAAGTTATAGTCAGCAAAAACAAAAATCTTGAGAGAATCATGGAAGAGATCACATGCTGATGCAACATTAATGCACTGTATGTGATCTTTTTATCACTGAAAACATTGGACACATGATGATATATTGGCACTTCAACTCCGCCCTGATCGTCACACTGTCATCTTAGGCAGAAGTACTGAAAAGGCAAAGTATGCCTTTGCTTTCTTACATTCACCCAGGATCTCATTGTTTTTGCTACAAAATTACCACTTTTTCTCAATCCTAATATTAATAGTTACCATTTACTGGTTGCTTCACCAGGCTCTGGACACTGTGATAATCAATGTGTGTACATAACATAACATAACAATAGCATATGAACTTGTCAGTGAGGCAACTGAGACACCTTAAATAATTTTCTCAAGCACATAAAGCTAGTCAAGAGGTAGAGGCAAGATTCAAATCAGATCTTTCTGACTGTAAGAAAATGCACAGTTCTGACGAGTCCACAATACTGCCATCTGCACTGGACGTCTCTTGCACACTGTAAGGTGGCTAGACAGAACTAAGTATTAGTTTAAACTAAAGCTAAGGCATAAAGGATTCTAACCCCTCCCCCTCCCCCAATACCTTTTATCTTTTCATTTTGAAAAATGAACTTGCTCATTCAAATGAATCTCTAATTGGATCGATTTCATGTAAGGTGACAGAAAGAAATGAAATATTTTAGATGAATTGAGGAAGTATTTGGAAAGAGGAGCAGGAGTCATTCAGTTGCCATTTGAATCATTCCACAGAGTTGGTAGTGTAATCTCATCTGGCTGATGCTTTCTAATATTACACACCCACACAAGTCAACATGGCTCACCTCTTCTCTCAAGAGTGTTTAGCAAAATTTTAACTAAAAAGAAAACACTGAAGAAAACCAGTGAGGTGTATTAATAGCACATATGAATTTAAAGTCTCTAATACCAAGGCAAACTTTCCATTTGTCTTCACTGATAATTTATTTACTAAGCAATTTCAGCTTATCCTTTGCTTTTTACCTACATCTAATGTGAACTATTTCTCCATATACTTACCCACCTTCATTTACTCATAGAGTTAATCTCATTTGTGTTTCTAAAGCACTTACTATCTTTCTCTATTATGACAGCTTTTACACATTACATTTTATTATTATTTTTTTTTTTTTACAATCAAGCTTTTTTCATTTTAACAATCTCCTAGGGTTACATTGACTTATAGATTTTTAATGAGAGCATTTAACAGTGTTTGGCACCAATTAACTGCTGAGTAAGTATACTTACAGTTTCTATACCTGTATTTCCTATTTGAAAAATGCCAGCCACAGGGGCAATTGTAACCTAACATATGCATGCAAAACTGATTTCTCGAATTCATTTCTTTCTCTGTTTTCTTTGCTCACTCCTCTTTCTCTTGCAACTCGTGCTTTCCCTTTTGCCTTTTTGCTTTTATGGTTCTCCTTCTCTACTCTCTCTGACTCTTACTGCCTTTCATCACCATCTCTGATTAGCTTCATTCTGCAATGAACTCTTTGTGTCAGGGAAGATGGCCACTAGTATCAGGTTCAAATTTTCCAAGTTTAATAATCTTAGCAGAAAGAGAACTTATTTTCCATAGCATTAAGAATGTTATCATCCTGTCTTGATATATCTTATCTTGCTTTTTGCTGGTAATATTCTAATATGGGGGTAAGTCAGGAGGATATACCTCAAATATCTGGAACCTGATCTTATCTCTCATGCTGTATTACTTAGGTTTTTATTGGGATAATGCTATGTGATAAACAACCTCCAAACTCTTAGCTCCAGTCTCAAAAGAATCTTTCTGGTTGTTCCAAACTTGGTGCCAGCAGCTCTCAGGCTGCATGCTTCCTCTTCAATGTACTCGATGTGTCCTGTTCCCTCAACCTTGATTTAAAGTCTCAGGCTTCATTCTAGTTGCACTAAATAATTAGGATATGCTACTGTCTCTCTGAACTAGTCATGGACCAAGCTAACGCTAATTAGTTTAGGCCTGAGCCACATGTGCTATTCATGGAGCTACTTCTCTGAAACACATTAGCTGTTTAGCAGGGTGATGGGTGATTACGTGAAACACAAGCCGGGTACTAGAACCAAAAGAAGGTGGTAAAAGATTGCCAGAATCAACAAATACCCAACAAAGAATATGATGCTTGCATTTAAGTTCAAGTCTGTGGTTAAGCTTACTCTGCTCTTAGGAAGAAGGATTGGGCAACAGCCTTGATGTGAACTGGCTATTAGTAGATGCCCCCTACAAGATGGAACTGAGAAAATTTGCAGAATAAAGAAGGAAAGATGAAGAAGAGGTACTTTGTAACAGCCATATTTTTCTTCCACCTCCTGATCTAGTGATAAAGAGCAGCTACTTAAATTTAAACTTTTTCTTTCGCTGGAAAGAATATAAGACATTCCGAATTAGAAACATCTGCTGGTACATTAGTCATTGTTCTAGTTCTGGGGGGAAAAATAGTAAAATGTTGATATTGACAGTGGAGGAAGAGTTACCCAGGAAAATTTTTTCTTGATCAAAAAAATCAAAATATATATGTAAGAAATAGAGAAAGAACATATGTTAAATAATACAGGAATTCTGGAAAAAAAAATCCAGTACATCTGAAACTTCTGGTGCACAATAAATACTTAAGGATGGTTAACAAACGGGGCGCCTGGGTGGCTCAGTGGGTTAAAGCCTCTGCCTTTGGCTCAGGTCATGATCTCAGGGTCCTGGGATCGAGCCCCGCATCGGGCTCTCTGCTCAGCGGGGAGCCTGCTTCCCCCTCTCTCTCTGCCTGCCTCTCTGCCTCCTTGTGATCTCTCTCTGTCAAATAAATAAATAAAATCTTTAAAAAAAAAAGGATGGTTAACAAACAATTTTAGTGATGCTGACAAGATTATTGCTACTTCCATGTCATACTGTTGAGTGTCGCAGACTCTGTGTTTATTCAAAGGACTGTTATGATATATCAGTGAAGGATTTCCTATATAGAATTCACTGTGCTTGGGCATCTGGGTGGCTCAGTTGACTAAGTGTCTGCCTTCAGCTCAGGTCACGATCTCGGGGTCCTGGGATAGAGCCCTGTGTCGGGTTCCGTGTTCAGCGGGGAGTCCGCTTCTCCCTCTTCCTCTGCCCCTCTCCCCAACCTGTGCACACATGCACACACACATGATATCTCTCTCAAATAAATAAATAAATACATTACTGTGTTTATAAAGCTCCTACCTTAACCTTTAAAAATATTTGTCTGTAAGGTGGTTTTGAACTGCTCTGAAGATTTTGGGTGCTGTTCATAACTCTACTTGAAGCCATTCCTCTAAGGATGGCCCGCAATTGTTTGCTTGTTTACATTCTAGAGATGAAACAATATGTGAGATGTGATTGAAATAGTCTTGAGTACATGGAAAGCACTCAGTAAACTGTAGGACCCAGTTATCTTTCTTATTACTGCTCTTCTTTTGCCCCATAGAATTTGAATCATTTTTCTGTAAGAGCAAATTCTGTGTGCAAATTGCTGGTCTAAGGATTTGGTGGCAGGAAAGTCCACCAACACCTTTGTCTGATCTCAAAGGATGAATAAAGGAGGCAGCTGGTTTCTAACATCTTTGCTTTGACAGCTCTCAGAGCCACCAGAGCCTCACATACAGTTGGAGCTATTGGTAGGTCCTGGAGAAAGAATGCTTGAACATCCTCAGAATGCTGATGTTTTTTCAGGGAATAGTATCCATGTGTCTCAAAGCGAAAATTAAATCCAAACTTCCTTCATCATCAAACACTTGCTGTTCCTCTTTGAAAACTTGGTGAATCTGGTGCTCATGAAAACATGGGTTAGTGAAGATCAGTGTGAAAGGCTAAATAACACATGTCTTCTTCCTCCTCTTTGGTTCTTCCTTTTCATGGTCCTAATACTTCTCCAAGAGAAGAAAAGCAATGAAACAAAAAAGATATAGAAATGATGGTACAAAGGATCACCCCTCAGTTAATGATAGAATGGTAGTTTAATGCAATACAGCTTGTACAGATAATTAAATACTGATCAGCAAATGATCATTTAGAAGTTTGCAATTACTACATTTTTATGCTATGATTTATTTGAGTAAGAATTTTGTGATATGTTTTAATTGCATTACTTACAAAGAGCAGAGGCTATGACACAAAATAATTGTCTTCATTTTGAGGTTTTTATTTTAAAATATCTGTAGAGAATTTTTTAAAGATTATGCTCAAAATACAAAATGGAAACTAGAAAGAGTAGTCATAGATATTTTAATACTTATTTATATTTACAGAAATGCTAATCAAAATGAGATTTGATTTTTAATGTTTCAGGCTAGACCAGATGAAATAGCAATGGATGCGGAAATAGAGATTTTGAAGGGAGTGCCATCAAGATCTGTGGTTGAATTGGATCTGGCATGGGAAAGAAAAAAGAGGAGTCAAGATAACTCAGCTGTTTTTACTCTGAGCACCTGGAACGATGACTCAAATAGGAATGCCATGAACCAAGCAGGAATGAGGTAGGAGTCAGAGAAGAGGAGTTCCTTTTGGGGCATGACAAGTTTGAAGTTTGATTCTATTCTCATAAGCAGTATATTTTCCCACAGGCTCATTTTGATTAAATCTGTTAATTTCCAGGGTATAATATTCCTCAACTCAAACCCAAGGAAGAGATTTTGCTCTTCATAATTTGGCTTTTTACAGGTTCCTATAGTGCAACAAATTTTCTGAGATTATCGACTTTGAAAAACAAAAGTGTAAACATAAACACAATGTGCCATAACAATTAATTATTGATATCATGATGTGTTGAGCACTGTGCTAACTGCTTTACAAATGTTAACTTTTCTCCTATATTTGGATAAGAAAAACTGAGGATTTAAAAGGGCCTTGGGACATAGTTAACACAGCAAATGAGACCATTTTGACTCTAAAGGCCATGCTTAAAGGCACTAAAATATATTTTATGTGTTCACTTTTTTTTTAAAAAATGGTAATACTGACTTTTATGCATATATTCTAAACATTTCTAACATTATCTTTTACCTTTTATAAGCATATTTTTATTCGGTTTCATACTAAATAGAAGCAAATATTCAAATTAATTAATCATAAACTATATGTAGCATGATTTATTATACCTGGTTTCAATTTAAGAATTGATATGGCATCAGGGCAATCATACTGAATTGTTATCAGAATGAGTAGTCATAAAAATAAATGCCTATGATATTGTTAAGTGAGCTGAAAAATATGTCAATGATATACACTACATAACTTTATTTTTGAAAATCAGGAATTAGGCCAGCAATATTTTTTTAGAAGTTGAAAGTGTGTATCATTCTAAACGATGAGCTTAACAAATTACAGTTTTTGCAAATATGATTATCAAGATGATAAACCTAGTGAACAGGTACTGGATCTAAATATTAAAATATTAATATGGGCACATTAGTCCAAGAGGAAACTTCTTAGTGATGAGGAGCAATTGCCCAACTGAAGGAAAGGAGATTAATCAATTACTGATTAGTCTTGAAGAAAATCCAATCACTGGATTTTCCACAGAAAAAAAACAGGCTCCTCTGGGCTGCACACAAAGTAAGACCAGAAGAGGAATCTAGTGGTGCCAAAAGCAAATCTGGATTAATCATTAGTGGCTGGTCCTTTGAAAAGTGTGGTTTCCTGCCTGGGATGTCATACTTCTGTATTGAGTTTTGACTGCTTCATGGCCAGAGACCATCATCCCTTCATCATAGCATCACTGGTGGCATTGAAGGTGAAATGAAGTGACAAAAGGGCAGACTGGTGCTTGTGGGGAAGAAAAGTCTGTCTTGTCCTAGTGATAGCGGGAGTTATAAACTGACTCTGTAGATAGAATCTCTACTACAGAAAGTCTTTAGATCTTTAAAATACAAGCAATAGGGGCACCTGGGTGGCTTGGATGGTTGGGAGTCTGCCTTCGGCTCAGGTCATGATCGCCAGGTCTGCGATCGAGCCCCTGTCAGGCTCCCAGCTCAGTGGGGAGCCTGCTTTTCTCTCTGCCTCTGCCTCTCCCTTTGGTTGTGTTCTCTCTCTCTCTCTCTCTCTCTCTCAAATGAATAAATAAAATCTTTTAAAGAAATACAAGCAATAAGAGTTTCCTTTTTTCCTATTTCCCCAGGGTATCTCTAATAGCCAGTAGCCAACCCACAGAAATATGGAAAGCTACCTCAAAGAGAGAATACAGAAGAGCTAGGATAGTTACCAATATTCAGTATGGCCAGGTGAATGAGCAGAGGCTGACAGGCTGGATTTGTATTTTCACCTTCAACTCATATACTGTCTCTGTGCCTATGTGGCAGAATGGGCATAACCAGCAAGGCATCCCAGCTCTTTGAGTGCTTCATCCTTGTTACCACGTCTTTCATAAGAAAAAGCCTTTAACTAAAATCCACCATTGCATTCTCCCCTTGGTAGCCCTTCTCATTCTGACTGGATTGGCTCAGCCAGAGAAGTTCCAAGGTGAGCCAAGAAAGGATGACTGCCCCCTCCCCATCACACTTCCAACTTGTCAAAATGGGGTAAAATTATCCTGTTATACATTTTGAAAGATTATTTGTTGAAAAGTAAAAAAATGATTATATTTTCAACTCATTCCTATGTATCAATAATCAGAGAATTAGAGAAGTGTCTAAAGCAGACCACACATTCCCTGGTTCCAATTAGCATTAATCAAGAAACGTTCCTCAAGGGGCACCTGGGTGGCTCAGTGGGTTAAGCCTCTGCCTTTGGCTCAGGTCATGGTCTCATGGTCTCATGGTCTCATGGTCTCAGTGTCCTGGGATCAAGCCCCGCATCAGGCTCTCTGCTCAGTAGGGAGCCTGCTTCCCCCCTCTCTCTGCCTGCCTCTCTGCCTACTTGTGATCTCTGTCTCTACCAAATAAATAAATAAAATCTTTTTAAAAAAAAAAAAAAAGAAAGAAAGAAACCTTCCTTACCTCTTAGGTTCGTGTGCCTGACTCACAAAAGACCTAATATGATTAAACACATTTCATATATTTTCAGATGGACTGAATCAATATTGAAATCACACTCCTTCCCCCCGCCCAAATTAGTAACATTTGAAGTCAACCATATTCTTTCTTTTCTGTAATCAATGGAACTGCTTCCTTCCTCCCTCCATCTCTTGTTGATATTAGCTGGTCTCCTGGTCAGCTATTACTTGGCACTCTGATGCCTTTCTTTGCTAGCTACCAGCTGTTTTAAAGCTTCACTTTTTCTTTTCTTCTTCTACTTTTTTTTTTTTTTTGAAAACTAAATGCCTTTGCAGAAACACTTTTTCCTTAATGGTGAATTTATTCAAGAAACTTAACGTAGAATGAGATTCTGGCAATTGTAGGCTTAAAAAACGAAAAACAAATAGTAGGCCTTATTTAAAAACAGATTTAAGGAGAAATAGTGAGGAAAATGAAGAATCTCTCAGAAAAAAAAAGCTTTAGAAATTGTTAATAACCTTAGTCAGTCCTAACTAGTAGGTTAATAAGGTCCTTTTCGTAAATTAACATTCTTTTCTTTTGGTGTCTCATTGAATGTTACTGTTCTTTACTTTATTCATTTAAAAAAAAAAAAGCCTGCTCATTTAATGCATAGAATGCTGATTTCCCCTTGGAGATCTTAGACTCTGGTTTATTTCCAGTCTTTATAATTTTCTACCTAGATAAATGACTATATTTTCCTATTCTTAATTTAAAAACAGGTCATGAGAAAAAAGTTACACCAATGCGACTAATCTTTAGATCGCCAGTGCCAGGAAAGCAACATTCATAATATTGTCCTCACTGGCTTTCCTTTTGGAATTGTGGTGCCAGGGAAAATGATTTACTGCCAGCCTGGACTGAGACTTGGGCTTTGTAGAAAAGATTTATTGGCATCAACTTTGCATAAGGCCATAATCAGTCCTGAAAAGACATTTGTCACTATAAACTCTTATTTTCAGGTGCCTGACACTTTCCATAAAACTATACTTCAAGTGGAAAAGTCATTTGGCTTTTCAGATCCTTTATTCCAATATTTCCTGATCATTTAAAAAGTCTATCATTTCTTGAACTTTCTGGATACATGAGCGCAGCGTTTCTGGGACCTATCCCTAGCTTTCCATGAGGCAGGGAGGGGTGGGAACCATAAATGTCCATTTCAAGCAAGTGCCTGAGGAGCTTCTGCAGCAAGTAGAAAATGAGAAACAGTCTCAGGACAGCAGGTATAGAGTCCTGTGCATAAGCTCTGGCTCTGTTTGTATAACCTTGACTAACCGATGTGGCCTCTTGGTCTCATTTGTTTCCTTGTATTTTCCTTAAATATGTTTTAATTAGGCAAGTATACTTTCTGTCTCTAAATCGTAAAGTTTAAACAAAATAAAGTAAGGGAGTACCTACCTTACAGGAAGTACATATAGGAAGCAGATGATGCATCTTAGTTCTATTCTTTTCTCTACCATCCATAATGACAAACACAAACACACAAACAAAATTACACGTGTATGTGCACCCATGCATACTCTGCACTCAGTCGGGGGTGGAGCAGCTTTAGGAAGGGTGAGTCAATCTCTCGATCAGAATCAACAACTTGTAGGAAGCAGCAATTAAGGCAAGACTAGAGCCTGCAAACAGTTGAGGTTAGGGGACATAAAACAAGAGCCAAAGTTTACTGCAAGATGGAAAATCAAAGAGGCCCTGTCTTGAAACAGGGCCTTAGTCTCAAGGATGACTAAGAAGCTGAAAACATTCAAGCACCAATGACAGACACTCAGATTTAAACAAAGAGTTTAAAGTGCTTAACACACTTAAGGTAGCCTGAAATAGCCAACTATTTACTGTATTCGTTAACTCACCAAGAAACTGTGCACAAATTAATTAGTCCATCGTTTACTCTTATCTGTGCCATAAATCAAAGGGGTTCAAAAGTCAACCTAAAAGCTCTTGTGCATTTCAATTGATTCCAAATGTAAAGTCATTATAGCAATTGCTTTTTATAAAATAATTTATAGCGATCATCCTCTATAATGTGAATCTGTGAGCTCTATCTGAGCTCTTAACTTACCTGTTAAGTTCTGAATTTTATATGATTGTTGCATCCTACATCCTCTTAGAAAAACCTGCCTTTAGTCAGTTTTGGAGAAAATACAGTAAGTCATGAAATCAGCCAAAAGAAAGAAACCACCAAGCAGTAGTACATTTTATCATGTAGCTGTTATTTCCAGAATTATCCATTTTGGTGTAGTTTAAAACATAGTGGTTGAATTGTTTATTTTTAAATGAAATATACATTCAAAGAAGGGTTTTGCCTTAGTCACTTTTTCATAAATAACCAAAGAATATTTTGTGAGGTGTTACAAGGAAAAATAAAAATCTGGTAAATTTGTGCTTTTAATATCCAAGTCTGATTTAACCTAATGGATTTATTACTGGGACAGATACAAATACATCTATTAATTCAAAATAAAATTTTACATTGACTTAGATATCTACATCCTCAACATTGTTTAAATGTTTTAATACCAGACTAACATTTATTCTGATTACTAAAAATGGATTATAGATCATTAGAAAAGAAATATTCAAATACTAGAGATGAAAACTTCATGGAATATTTTAAATGCTTGTTGATTATAAAAACATAAAACATGAGCTTGTCTCTTCAAACAATCAATAATCAACTAAACAACTAATATTGATTGGATTAACTATCTTAGATACACCAAGACAGTACAAAAGAACTCTTGCATGAAGCCCCAGGGAAACCACATTGCTCAGCCCCAGTGGGTGTTCATATTGTGCACTGAGGGTGGTGCCACTGGAATTAAGCTGGGCAATCCCAGTCTGCAGGGCTGGATGCAGCAGCCCTTCATGCCTCCTGTCCTCAACTAGCTTACGATCCATCTGAGCAAGGGGAGGAAGCAGGAAAATTGGAGGTAAGATTAATACACATGAAATAATAGTAGCAAGAAAGTATATATAACAGTAAAATGAAAAAGAAGGGAGAAAAAATAAAATGAAGATGGCATATGCCACGGACAGGGGAATGTGGTTTGTTTCTTTTTCCCTCATTGGGTGCTAATGAGCAGATTCTAAAATAACTTGGGTAGCTGAGCATGCAGCTCTGTGTAACAGCGCTGCCTGTGGGCACTGAGAAGCCCAGAAATTAATGACTACAACTGAGGCCCTACTAAGAATTTTAAAAATGATCTGAGAAGAAACTATAACCTATAGTCATTTGATGAGATTGGGTTTTAGCCATAAGAGAAATTTCAGTTTCAACGTGAAATTACTGACTTGATAGGTGACATTTTATTTCTGTATTTTAATCACATTGCGAATTCATAATTCCATGGTGAAAGCACCTATCTTTTATTTAAAATGTCCCAGGAAAGCTGGGTGGGGGTGGGAGTGGGTTTTGTTTAGGGAAGGAATTGTGCATGTGGTGTTATGGATAAGGAACAGGTTCACAAAGACCAATTCCATGAAAAACATTTCTCGTAAGCTTATGACAGAATGCTGTTACACATAAAGCTGAGCATGCAACTGAAGAGTGGTATGGACAGTTGAATGCTGTATGTGTTTTGTTCATACTTCAGGCTTTGGCTTAGGAATCATTTCTTCCAGGAAGCCTCCCTGATCTCTCAGGTTAGGTCATGTGTCCCTCCTGTGGCTTTGCATCCTGTGCTCAACTATCAATACACTTATTATTTGGTTGCAATTGCCTGTTTACTGTTCTGTCTCACATAACAGAACAGCAAAAACAAGCACTCATTAAATATTTTGCTTAATAAATCATCTTTCTTAAAGGTTTAAGTAATTATCTCCTTTAATAAGAAGAACGGGGGCCCCTGGATGGCTCAGTTGGATAAGTGTCTGCTTTCAGCTCTTGAGCCTGGGGTCCTGGGATGGAGCCCCAATTCTGGGTTCCCTGCTCAGCAGGAAGTCTGCTTGTCCCTCTTCCTCTGCCCAACCCCCTACCCCCAGCTCATGCTCATTCCATCTCTCAAATAAATAAATAAAATGTTTAAAAATAATAAGAAGAATCATCTAGTGAGGTAGGTATTATTATTAGGTTATTTTACAAGTGAGGAAATAGAACTGTAAAGAGGTTAAGAAAATGCCCAAGGTCAAAGAGCTAGAACATTGCATAGTAAGAATTCAAATCCAAACAGTCTGACTACAAAGCAGGGAAAGTGTATTTTACACCTGCTGTTGGCACCATGTTGGGCACTTCGCATCCAAATATTCATTGTACGAGTAACTAATGTCAGACGAGAGGCAGACATGCAGATTGGAACTATAAAAGAAAGCTTGCTAGGGAGAGGGTGGGATTTGAGCTAAGCCTTGAAGAGTGGGCAAGATTTGGATGAATTTACAGAAAAGTGGAGAGCATTAGGCCTGGAGAACTTGAGCCGAGCAATGAGAATGTGTACATAGTTTGTTTTGGGGACAATCAGGAGGCTGGGGACATGGAGACTGGGTAGGCATATTGAAGTCAAATTTTAGAACATCTTAGAAATGCAGGCAAAGTAACTGAGTAGAGATCAGAAAGCCACTAAGAGACTGTGTGTATAAGAATGACATGACAAGAGCAGTTTTTAAGTAAAAGCATTATGTAAAAAAAGCAACCATCTAGGCACATTTTAAAGAATGCCTATTTTACTAATAAACTGATTTCAAGCAGGGTAGTTTTCATTTTATTGTGTCTACTCATTCAACTGAGTACCTGTTCTTTGTTATATATACACTGTAAAGGATGCGATAATTTGCAAAGGTGGTTTAATATAATTTCTTTTAGATGTATTAATGTTCAATTTTGAAGTAGGTTTTATTTTCTTCTAAAATCCTAGGAGGCTCTCATGTCCCTTAAATATAACATATCTTAATGCCTTCAATTATATCTAATATGTCTTTTGTCAAATTGATTAATCTCCTAGCTGGTATTCAATATAGTCACCATTTAAGATGATTAGGTCAGTCCAAAAATGATCAATTATAATTATCAATTATAATTATAATAATTATAATTATAATATAATTATAATATAATTATCAATTTCTTAATAAATGTTGCATGCAATTGCCAAAGAACTGTATGGTTATGCCCTTGGCTCTTATTTGGTATACAGCTGTATGGCTTGGAGAAGGTAAGCTCACCAAATTTATAGATGACACTAAGGTGAAAAGAAAACTACCTGATGTCACAATCTAGAAAAGTTGGAGCAAGGGTCAAATCTAGCAAGATGGAACAACTGGGACAGATTATGTTTCTAGGTCCTATGACCAGCAAAAGACCAAGAAGAAGATGATGCTTAGCTATAATACGTGGGCTAAATATCCCAGGATGTCCCCCCTAGCGAGTTGATGGTACAGTTGATGGTGACGACTCTGAAACTTAACAGAGAATACTATCATACCTAATTTGTGCTACCCTGGGAAGATGCAATCCCATTCTACATTGGTAATGGGTTTTAAGTAAACATACACATCATATGTTTTTGTTTTTTTTTTTAAATCCATCACTCTCTCAACTTGGAAAGCACTATAATTAGAAACAAAGAAGCCCAATTACTTCCTAAGCTTTTCAAAGTATCAAATCCATCACTTTTGTTGGTCAAAAACATACCTGGGACAATAGTGGTTCTGTCTTACAGTGGCCAAAGAACTTTATGAGCCTGGTGTCATGTACTACAGATTCCTCCTGCAAGTAGTTTAATGAACTCTGGTAGAGCAGCTCTATACCCACACAAAATCTTTTAACAAAGCACAAATTCACCAGAATCACAGATAATCCATCTCTTAATACTTTTTAGGCTTATATATTATCTCTCACTCTTTCTCTTCGGCCAGATCTAAGAAAGATGAGAAAGTGCGAGCTACTGAATTTTATTTCCAAAATTATCAATCAGTTACCAGAATAAAAGGAAGAATTTGTTTTCAATCCACATTCTGTTTACTTCTGGATGTTCTTAAACTGTTAGACCCAATTTTTCTTCTAAGTTGTCATACGATTGATAGACTGAATTTTAGTCCCAATTTACCAGATGGGTCCTTGAAAGATAGTCTTAATTTTGTTAAATTCAAATTATCTTAAAAACTCTAGTGTGCAAACCTTCCAAATTAAACAATCCCTTCCTGTCCCTTCTGCCACACATATACATACACATTCACATAGGTAAAGATGGATTTTTTGTGTGTTTTTCTGGATTTCTAGACATTAATAAAACTCACATACACAAGGGCTTCTAGTTCAACAAAATACATATCAAAAAACCAAAATACATATCAAGAACTATATCTAAAAACTACTGAGTTTAACCATTCTTTTATTCTTTAATCTGCCTGTTTATTTATCCAACAAAATGTTTATTTGAATATAATGGAGTGGTTAAAAGTTCAAGCTGTAGAGCCAGATTTCCTGGGTGTGAGTCCTAAGTATTCCAGTTATGGGTTGTTGGACCTTGGTTGGGATTGTCACATTGCTAAATTGGGGATAACACTAATACCAGTCTTATAGGATTATTATAAGAACTGACTTAATTAACACATGTAAAATGCTGAGGGCAGCACGTGACACATGTAAATGCTATATTTGTGTTGTTGTTATTATTATCGTCTCTATGCTTGATCAATTTCAATCTTTTTCTAAAGGCAGATACTAATTCTTTTGACAAATATACTCACCCTTAAAGATCTCCTAAAATGAGTTTTAGCTCTGAAATTATGGAGAATACACCTTACTGTAGGTGATTCTTTGTTCCAAAGAAGAACCTTGGTGAAGTGGGAGGTGAATGTTATTAAACTATTTATTCACTGAAAGAATCCTCTCCAGAAAAACCATGTTCTGCAGCTTAGTGTCATGACACAGGTAAAATTTATATCAGAGGCTGAGCTAAAACAGTTAACTGTCTGGGCAAAAGTAGAAAAAAAGAGCAAAATAAAAAATTACAGGGAAAAGTAGGGACTGATGTTCTCTTGCCAGCTTAATTCTGTTGACCATGATAGCCTTGACCCAAAATAGGGTGGGAAAGGAATATGTGTGGTGACATGGCACATAGATAAATGAGTACTTCCCACCTGCACAAGATCTGCTTTTGGTCCATAGAAGAAGATAAAGATACAGTTATCCTACCTTCTTTGGGGCTCTCGTTCTTTTTTGTTCCTTTTTTTCTAGTCATCTTTTCATTCTTATATCTGCATTTTCCCCAATCTCAACACTCATTTCATTAAGATGATGACTGAGTCACAATCTATTCTTTGATTTTTTTTCTTTCGGAGGTTCCTCTCTCTTATTTCTTACCGATTTCATACTAGTAGCATTTTGAGAAAAAAAAAACAGAAATTAGAAAGGGAAGGGTTCTGCAATGCCCCGAGTGCCAACTGACTGAATGGATTGGTGTGGGTTGAGAGGTGGGGAGAGTCCAGAGGATAGTGTCTGGATCTGGGCAATATAAATCCCAGAGAACTGCAGCTCATTGGTAGTATATTTCTCTCTGTGTAGTATATTTCTCTCTGTGTCTGGAAATCTAAAAATCCCATTTAAAATGCATAATTTGATTCCACACCTAGGGATCTCTAGCACTACAACTTTATAAATGATACTTTGAAATTATCTAGATGGGCATTCTGGTGGTTCTGGGGATAATGATATGCTCGTAAGGTTAAACGTGGCTGAAGTTTTATGTAGTGCCACCGTTTAGACTTCTCTAGGGACTCTGTTACTTCCTGAAGTTAGATCCCAATTCAGCTTTTTCCACCAATCATAGCAGGTTATGGACAGATTTACTCCTTCTATGGGGTTGAGTCAATTGTTGCTGGATCTAATCAGGTTTTCTCCAGTGGATCATTCTAGCATGACAACAAAGGAAGCAAGCACTCCTCTGAGCAAAATTACTTTTATTGCACTTCTAAAATCACCAATTTTCATGAAAATAGGAAGAATAGAAGTAACTTGGATAATTTCTAGCTCTCAGGAACTGACAATATGATGGGTTAACTGTGGTTTAAAGTTTCATGGTGACATTTTATTTCCTAGTTTTGGGGAGGATAGGCTCTTTCAGTTATTTTTATAAGCCACTTTAAGTCTGGTCAAGTTTTCTGCTTCCACTACACCAAAACCTTTGAAAGATTAAGAGATAAATTTTTGGGTATTGGTCATTTTCCAGTATAAACCTAAATGTCACTGGAGGAACAAAGAAAAACCATCATTATGAAGACCAATGTACTGGTGTAGACCAAGGATATGGCTGCTCCCTCTGATTCACCTGTTCTTCTGTCTAAGCTTTGATCCCTCTGCAGAAACCTAGAAGTACTAATAATCCTTCCTAAACATGGAGAACCTCTGAAGTAATAGGGCAAAATGAAATTAAAATTAAATGGGGGGATCAAATTTGTTTTAAGAGAACGACATGGTGGAATAAACAAGATGAAGCAAGAAGTAAGGTTAGGAGTCAAAATGCATTTTAGAGGTTGAGCACATCTCTCTGGCCCCACACTTTCCCAATTTATAACCAAAAAAAAGGCTTTATTACCTATCTGTCCCAAACCCAACCCATTCAGAGAAAGACTGCAATTTGGATGACCTCCCTTATATTCTTCTTGGTTTATCATTAAACTGTTGTTGCTTAATTTGTTGAAAAATATTTAGAGTGCCTATTATGTGTTAGGCACTGTATTAAGTGCTGAAGATACAGTAGTGAACAAAATAGACACAGTTGTCCTGCTTTGACGGTGTAAGGGAGGAGGAAAGCAGTTGCAGAAGGCAAACTGTGAGTTTAGGAGGCAATATGGGAACAGGTAGTATAGAGCCTTGTAGGAGGTATGAGGGACTGTGACTTCGACCCTGGGCAAGATGTATAGCTATTGGAAGGTTTTGAGCAGAATGACATGATCTTGTTAAAAGAGAATCAATCTAAAAAAAAAAAAAAAAAAAAAAAGAGAATCAATCTGGGGCAAGGACAAAAACTAGAAGACCAGTTCAATGAAATAATCCAAGACAGATTAAAAATCAGAAAGAGCAATTCCAAGTTTCTTTTTCCTAGATCACTATGCCATACTTATCCTCTCTACTACAACTTCTAACATCTCTCCTTCCACGCCCTTGGCTGATGCTTATTTTCTATTTCACAGAGAAACCATCAACTCTTTGCCTTCTTACCACCACTTCTATGCCTCAGCTTATATCCATGCCATTTACTCTGCCTTGCCCCTGGCCACAACTGAAGAACTGTCTGTACTCCCTTTACTAACCCGCTAGTCTCATCTCCTCTCAACTACTCCCGGACATCACTCCAGAATTTGTCTCTTCTTTCTATTGCATCCTCATTTCTCTCTCTCTCTCTCTTTTTTTATTTTTTTGCATCTTTCCCATAAGCACATAAATATGCTAATACTCTTCCAATATTAAGAAAATCCTCTCTTGACCCCATTCTACCACCCAAGTACAGCCTTGTTTCTCTACTCCCCTTTATAGCAAAAATCATATAAAGAATAATTATTTCCTCTCCTTTGTCCTCTCTTAAAAATGATCTAGTTGGGCTTTCACCCATAACACTCCACCAAAACTGCTGTTGAGAAATCAGCAATGACTTTCATGTTGATAAATCTAATGATCAAATCTCAGTTCTCAACCTAGTTGGTCTGTCAGCAGGAGGGGACACATATAAAATAATTATTTAAAATTTATTTATTTGAGAGAGAGTGAGAGATAGCATGAACAGGGCAGGGGGAGAGGAAGAAGCAGACTCTCCACTGAGCAGGTAGCTTGATTTGGGACTCGATTTTGGGGCCTCAGGATCATGACCTGAGACAGTCTTAACCGACTGAGCCACCAAGGTGCCCCAGCAGGGAACACATTTTGACTTCTGGCACAGTCACTGTCTTGGTTTTCCTATTCTATTTGTTCTCTTTGCTGGTTTCTCCTTATCTCCCATTAAAAATGGGGCTCAGTCCATGGACCTTTTTACTTCTCTGATTATACTATTTTGGTGACCGCTTCTAGTCTCGAGGCTTTAAATTATCTCTTTGATAAAAATTCCAAAATTTATACTCTAGTTCTAAACTATCATATTAATTCTAGACTTATCTATTTTCAGCTGGACATCTAACAGTCTTCTCAAACACATCAAGCCCAAAGCTGACCTGATCCTCCTGCATTCCTCCCCATCTTTGTAAACAGCAACTAAATTCTTTCAGTTTCTGATCCAAAACCTTGGCGTCTCTCACATACTCTGCCTGCAAGCCAATAGCAAATCCATTGTTTTTACTTTCAAAATGTCACCACCTTCTAAACATATTTAGAGTCTGGATATATTTTTAATTCTCTCTCTTCCACTGCTACCACCCTAGTTTAATCCTCCATCACATTTTAAATAGATTATTGCAACAGCCACTTAACTGGTCTAACTGTTCTATCCCTTTACTTCCTTATAGGTCCGTTCTCAACCCAATGGCCAGAATGATTCTTAGATCATTTTGTCCTTCTATCCAAAATCTTCCAGAGGTTTCTCATCTCATTTAAAGTAAAAGCCAAAGAATCCTCAATGGCTTAAAAGGTCTGACACAATTCAGCAACATTTGAAAGGTCCGACAATATTGAGTATTGGTGAAATTGTGGAACACCAAATGGTTTTATTTTATTGCTCTTTAAATATAATTTGATTTTTTAATTTGCTGATGAGAATATAATGGATATAAACACTTTGGAGAACAATGTGGCAATATTTAATGAAACTGAAAATGCACAATCTGACAGGAATTCTGCTTCTATGTTTATACCTAAAAAGTCCCACACATGTAAAGAGAGTGACATATACAATAATTTTTATATCAGCACCGCTTATAACATCAAAAAACTGAAAACAATCTAAACATCTATGTATAAAAAATGGATAAGTAAATCTTTGTATGTTTATACAATAGAACATTAGTAAGCAATAAAAATCAAGAAATGAAAGCTACATGAGCCAATATGGAGGGTCACATAGAAGCCTTCATTTGTATTAATGTTTTATTTCCTAAACAGGATAGTGGGGTCGCAGGTGTTTATTACATTAGTCCTTATAGCCTCTGTATGTCTGAAATATGTCATAGATTTTAAAGGAGGTAAATGGGAAATTTGTAGAATGTGGCAAGAGTTTAGAGAGAGAGCTTGCTGGGGGAGAGGCATGGATAGACACAGGGATGAACGTATATAGTCATGCCTTGGGGCTGGGGAATTTAATTTCTGTCCCTCCCTCTTCATCCTCTCCTTCTGCAGTTTTCTTGGTTCATATTACCATCTTTTCAATAGCCTTCTGTTTGTTCCTCCTCACCAGGTTTATTCCCCAGAATTCATTTTTTATAGTTCTGAGTGGTCTATATAAACCCTAATCTGATCATATCCATCTTTCTACATGTAAATCTTAAAAGACTCTTCATTACTTATAGTGAATATAGTAAATTTCTTAATATGATACAGAGGGCAATCTGTGATAGCATTCTTACCAATATCTGTTCCCAAATATTCCTGTTCACAGCTCTGTGTTCTTGCTCACAGCCTTCTCTAAGGAATCATCCTTTTCTCACATCTGGAAAACACCAACATGAGACACAGTTTATGTGATTTCTTTCTAGCTTCTCTGAAGGTAGCAAGTCCTTCCTTTTCCTGCATGTGTACAGAATTTTGTACATGCCTCTATTATAGCAGTCATATTGTGTAGGATTTTTATTAGATAGCTATATTTCTGTTTCCCTCAATATAAGCTACTAAAAGTCAGAGGCAGTGGTTTTTGTTGCTGTTTCATTTTGCTTGTTTGTTTTTAAATCTTTACACACTTAGTTCCTACCAAGATGCTTAATATGTAAGGGGTGCTAAATAATTATTTGTAGAATTGGTGAAAGAATGAGTAAAGGTTTTATTTAGCAATGTTGTGGGTGATAAGAACAGATCAGGTGAGATGTAAAGACAGTTTTCAAGTTCTTAGTTGTATGGTTGCCTCTTCTCATTAATTAAAATGCCATTTCAGCTTATACATATTGTCAGTGGCTTATTGACTAGTTTCAAGAAAGATAAAAAGTTGCAGGCATTATTTTGTTCATGTTAGCTAAGAGTAGTCAGGAGCTGAACTGGCCCCATTGCTAGGATAATTCAAAACTATCATACTAGTAGGACACCAACATATTTGAATTTATTTTTGAAAGTCTGGGTTAATGTAACATTAACTTTTATTCTGATAAAATGCACAATATAATATAACTCCCTCTTACATTCTCAAGATCTGAGCTGATAAGACAGAGATTTACGATATCACAGTAGGGTCACACTACAGTGAATGGGAACTATATCGGGACTATGACATCTGCACAGGAAAATCCGTTCTCTTTAGTTTTAAAATATCTAATACCAAATTATTTTACAATTTGGAGGAAAAAGCTACTGCTTCTCCATTGGTTCCCAAGAAAATTGAATGTGGTAACTCACATTTTTGAAAATATATCAGTTTGGTATTTACTCAAAACTGGATAAATTCCACATTTTTGAAATGACTAGCTATTATTGAAGCTCCAGTTTCCAAGTAGCTTGAATATTAAGACTGGTTTTAAAAACCAAACCCACAAAGTACTCTAGAAATCGTAAATCATTCTTCAATTGTCAACCACCAAGGCGCTTCAATTTAGAAAAGAATCAAGAGACTTGCCAGTTATTCAAGCCTAAGTGTCTTAACCCAGTTTCAGACTGAGGACAAAACACTGTAGAGACAAAAAAAAATGCAACAACACTCATTTTTTTTTTTTTTTAGGGAAGCTCTTTTATACATTCTCTAACAAGTATAAAACTAAGCTATTAGTCATGCCTGATAGAGGTGAGAGAGAAGTCGATGATGTGAACAGAACTGAAGGAAAGTTGTCTAGGTAATCAAAATACCAGACTTCCATTTAGACCCCTGAACAGTTTCCCAAAATTTTTTGAGGTGGTTAAGTCCATCTTCCGCATTATTTCTCAAATGCATTGGGATATTGTTACCATGTGTATTTTCGTTTTTGTTACTGTTTTTATAATTTGCCCTAATTGAATGAAAAATGAGGGTATGAAGCAAAGCATGAGGGTTCTCGATTCTTTTTCTATTTTAACCCCACACGTTAAGTACAGACTTGCCCCATGCTGACTTCTGTAACAACTTTGTAGGAGGCCCAATCCAGCAATCATTTCTTTCAACTTCCAGACAACCACCAGCCATACTCTTGGATGGGAAAAATGGAGGGGTTTTGAAAACTGCAAATCAAGTGTTTGGGCTGTATGATCTTCTAGTTCTGCCTATCAGAGTTCCAGCCAAAGAAATTCACCAAATCAGTAATCATCAAGCCTCCAGCATTTTTTTCATTATTTTCTGATTTTCCCCCCTTTATCCTTTTTAAAATTTCCTCAAAATATCACTTGAGTGTGGTGGGAATTGTATGATCTTCCTATAATTACCAGCTTTACAAATGACTATTACCTCATGGTGAATAGTATGGTTACTAAATGAAACTTGTGGTAAATTCCTATTTGAAAGACTGGCTTATAATATTAGGACCTTTTCGTAATAATTTCAAACTCATAGTTTTTGCTTCTAGATAAGTGAACTTGAGAAGGATGAAAGGAAAATGAGTTCTTCACTATAAATACATTCGTACTATTTGGATTTCTTGCCACATAGATGCTTGTTAGGATTTTATTATTTTATTAATTTTTTTCCAAACTGTATTAAGGACACTAATTGCAGAACACTTGCTCTCTTAACAAAGGGAGAAAGAATTAAAAGGCTTATCCAAATTTTCCAGACATGTTACAGTTGGGGAAAGAATCAAAAGCCAATATTCCAATGTTTCTCTATCCATTTGTTTCTCTTCCATACCACATTTAAAACTGGTTACAAATAAATTTCTATTTCCAATATCCATCTCAAGCCTTCCTTTGTATTTTTATTCCTAGATAGCTACCCAATATTTATTTTATTTGAAACATATTTTAACCACTCTTGATTATGTTTTTTCCAAAAATGATTTTCCCTGGTGACAACTGAAACTCAAGTGATGATAACAACAAAAGAGATTTTAAGAATTTTTCCAGAACCAGGGTCACTGGTGACATTTCCATAAATCACACACAATCTCAACACAGACCATCTTACAGAGACGACTTACTCTAATAAGCTTAATGTACAGAGGTTAAAATAGCCTCGTTGTATTTATCTTTCACTGTGCAGCTTACCAAAACCAAATTTCTGTCATCAACAATTATTAATCATCCATATGCCCTGCAGAGAATTTTAATAAAGCATATTATGAACCTGGGGTTGGGGTGATGTGGGAAGGACACAAATGTGATCCAAATTTATAAAAGGAGATGCGGTCCCTATTACTCCACATCTGTTTGCCATATGTTCATAAATCACACCAATGTTCTGAACATTTCTCCTAGCACCTTCTTGTCACTCTGGTTTTATAGTTCATAATTTTACCCCTCTTACCCACATACACAAAAAAATCTCATTATTATATTTCAGGGTTGAGAATAACATTTGACCAAGTATTGGGTCAAACAAACTGGAGCCAATGACTGTGGCTAGTGCCCAGCGACCTTCCAGTTTCTTGAGATTTGGTCATAGCAGGCAAAAGGGGGAGCAAAACTTGTTTATTCTAAAGAAGGAGAGAAATAATATGAAGACACCAAATACCACTGCCAAACCAAAAAGAAAGCTACGTTTTGAGTCTGAATCTATGAAATAGAGTTGCCAAGAAGAAAGTTTCCAACCTAGGAAAAGATGTTTTTCCTTGCAAATAGGACCCTCAGAAATAGGAGGCATGCTACTCTAAGTTTGTGTTTTCATTTTCCCGTGATGCTAATGCATATCTGCATGCAGTGCAGTGCTTATCCTCTAGGAGATTGACATCTCTGACAACCATGACATGTGAAGACAGAGCAAGAGCAACAGGATTCAAATTGCATTCTCTATTTCTTTCTTTCTTTCTTTCTTTGACAGAGAGAGAGAGAGACAGCGATAGAGGGAACACAAGCAGGGGGAGTGGAAAAGGGAGAAGCAGGCTTCCCATGGAGCAAGGAGCCCAATGTGGGGCTCTATCCCAAGACCCCAGGATCATGACCTGAGCCGAAGGCAGACGCTTAATGATTGAGCCACCCACACGCCCCTCAAATTGCATTTTCAAGACAGCGTATGTGACCTGTTGGTTTAATGTAAAAATGTAAGCAAATTAAAGGTATGGAGGAAGTCAAATTCTCTATGTGGTATCATATAGATGAAACTGAGGTCTCTGCCATTATGGCTGACTGGCCTCCCCTCCTCCTTGTTCCAGGTAATACTACTGAATAAAATGTAACAAACATAAAACCATGCATAGCCATATTGAAGCTTGAAAACAAAACACAAGAAACAAAAACACCCACCTGGTTCCAGAAATAAAGACAGGTAATCTGAAGCCAGAGCAATGAATGGATGCTAAAGCCAGATGGGCTATGAGGCCACTGGCCTTGGATGTTCTAAGTCACTGAGGTTTTAATTTGAGAATAGAGAGTTGGGAAAGATGACAAAAGTTGAGTTCGCTGACCTGGGGACATGGAAAGCCAAAGGTGCACTCTTGGCGTAAAACCAAGAACCTGGAAGGGACGAGAAAAGTTCTTTCCACCATACTGGGAATTTGGCAAGAAAAATAGGCTGCCTGTCCTAGGTCATGGTTGGAAATTAATCATCTGGGAGAAATCTAAACTGATACAATGTGGGGATAGGGGGTTGAATTCACATGTCACACTTGGTAAAAGGTCATGAAATTATTGTAAAAACTGGTTGAGAGACCCATGGGACTGGCAGAGGGAGACATAAAACCACTCACAATAATGACTTCACAAGCTTGAATCATGACACATCCTTTGAAAACAACTCAATCTGAAGATAGATTCTGACTAAAATTTGAAGCACTCAAGGAAACAGACCTCCATGTGACCCAGGATCTTAACAAACAGGAGAATTCACATGTTAAAACCAATAGAACATGGAACAATGTGAAAACAAATTTGCTTTAAATATTCAAAGATATAGATAAGGAAAAAATAAAAATTATAAGGGCAGTATCTCCTAAAAATGAAGCAATTTTTAAAAAGAATTAAGTGGAACTACTAGAAATTAAAAATATAATAATTGAAAGGAAAATCTCAGTATATGAACTATTCAGTGTATTGCATACAGATAAAGAGGAAATTAGCAAATTTGAAAACAGATCTGAAAATTCATCTAAATGCAGTGGGTTAGATTTACATACATATATAGATAAATATGGAGTTAAGTAACGTGATACCTATTCCTCAATTAACTAATTCTAACTCATTGACAAATAAATTGTATTACAAATAAAAAAAGACACAAGGAGTATGAAATGAGAATCTCTGACATACATTTAGTAAATCTAATAAATATTCTTTCCAAAATAAGAGATTGAGAGAGAAGCAGTCTGAAAAAGAAAGAAACCATGAATCTTCATATTCAAGGAGCAGATAGTTCTGAGTAGAGTAACCAAAAAAATCCATACTTAGACACACTATGGTGAAACTAGAACGTCAAACCTCGGAATTTTTAAATTAGGAAGAAAAGCATTTTAAGATGTACAAAGGCTGAGACAAGTTATATTTATGAAAATATTACCAAAAATGTACTTCAGCAAGAAGGAAACTGAATTTAGAAGGAAAGGGTGTGGTGAAAGAACCAATGATAAACAAAAAAATTCAAAACATATTGATAAATCTAGGTTTAGATGTTTAAAGTGTGTGGGGGGGCACTTGGCTGATCAGTCAGTAGAGCACATGATCTTGATCTCAGGACTGTGAGTTCAAGCCCCACATTGAGTTAAAGATTACTTAAAAAATAAAATAAAGTCTGTGTGTGTATGTGTGTGTAAATAAAGTGAAAATAACATAGGTGGGATGGGAAAAATATGTTAAGATCCTTGTCTTATTTCAAAAGAAGGATAGAATTATTGATTCACCTCAGAACTTATTAGGTTAAGTCTATATTACTATTTAAGAGTAATTGCTAGAAGAATAGAAATAGAATGTTTAACTCACAAACTTACCTAGGAATTAACAAAGTGAAAGAGCTAATAAATAATTGGCATTATCATCATTACGTTTAAACATTAAAAAGTTTAAACTTCCAAAGTTAATCAGGAGAAGAATCCTGAATCTTCTTTGATATGAATGTCCTACGTGCTTACAAATTAAAGTTTTTAAATTTCAGGTATTTGGCTATTTTTAGCAGAAGCCAGAAGGCCAAAACAACAAAACACTTCTGACATTTATTATATAGAAATGATAATGATAAACAGTGCAGTGAGAGAAAAGGGTAAATAAAAAGTCTTGCAACAGGGATTACAGATTCTTTGAAAGTTGGTTCCACTTTTCAGATAGTGGGGGAAAATTCAGCTTCGAGATTATGCTGGGAAAACATTAAACAGCTTTCACTTCCAAAAGTGCTCTCTTTATTCTTAGAAATCTTATAGAACTATTATATATAATTTCTATGAAATTTTTCATATTTGACTTTGTTTAATAATTTTTTATATTACAGGACTTATAATATATATAAGTCCTATATAAGTCCTAATATAGGACTTATATTTTTTTCTTCTGGATCATATGAATTTGAAGGCTTGAATAATGTCACTCATCATTGGCTTTCCCAAAAGAATTACCATGTACCTTATAAGTTAAAACTCATGAAAATTGGTTTGCAGATAAAAATAATTCTTCCAAAAATAACTGACATTTCTGAAGAGAGCCTGCTTAAATTCAGTAGCACGTTTCCCCCCCGTCATTGAAAAAGACAACCATTCTCTTTATTCTTCTTTTTACCCCACCAAATACAGCCTAGACGGGAACCAAGAATAAGATTTATCAAGGAATGTATGCTTCCAATTTTTAAAGTTAAAAGCCTTCAGATGCTTCAGGAGTAGATCTTTCTCACAGGAACATCAAATATCCTTAGTTTTGAAGGTATCAGACACATAAAGTCACAATACCCCATTACTCAGCCATGAAGCTGACTCCTTTGTTCTTCATTCAAGAAGTATGTTACATACAGTAGATACCAGAATCAAGAATTTTAATGGACTCAGTTTCTCTCCAATCACCTATTGTACATAAAAGATAAACCAACAGATGTAGAATATCCAGTGATGCATATTCTTAGGGAGTCACTTCCATCTTCTCTCTCCCATCCCCAGATCACTTCTGTACACCTCTCATTACCATGCAGCAGAGGACTGCACGACAAATCATTATCTAAATTATTATTATCCATGAAGTCAAAGACAGCTTTATTTTGAAGAGTGGTTAAAAACTGTACCTTACTATAGGCAGAGAACTCCTTAAGTGCCAGATGGTTTCATTTCAACATTAAGTTGCTGATCTTCCCATGACACTTGCCAGAAGAAAGTTTGGGACACCTCTTCACATGTTTCTTGAAGTAGCCTCTTGATACTAAGGAAGCCTCTCCAGATGTAACCCAGTAAAGATAATACCTTGCGAACCATAAATAAAATGGGCTCAACTCAACTCATATCAGGAGCCTGCCAGTCTGTAGAAAGGTCCCCCCCACCCCCAGCAAGACTCAGCAAATAAGACTGTGTGGAACTGAAAGTATAAGGTTTAGTTCTGACTCAGCTTGCACATTAGAATCATCCAAGCTCAACTGAATATCAATTTCTAAGGAAGGATGGTTAAGACATTGGTATTTTTTTGAAAAAGCTTCTTTGTTGCTTCTTTTATTTTTTTGAGAGAAAGAGAGAGAGAGCCCTTGCAGGGGTGGGGAGGAGCAGAGGGAGAAAGAGAATCTTAAGCAGGCTCCATGCTGAGCACAGAGACAGAGCCAGGTGAAGGGCTCAATCACAGGACCTTGAGATCATGACCCCGAGATCATGACCTGAGGTGAAATCAAGAGTCAGGCACTTAACTGACCAAGTCACCCTGGTACCCTTCCTTTGTTGCTTCTAATGAACAGCCAGGCTGATAACAAGTATTATGGCGCCTACTGGCAGGAGGATCATGCTTTCTCTTCAAAATGAAAAAGCTACATATGTTTATTGTTTTTACAAATATAGTTATAGATAAGCCAAAAAAATGAACAAAAAATCCACGTATAATCTTGATTTCTAGAGATAACAATTATTAAAACCTTGGTGCATTTTCTTCGAAATTTTTTACTTTGCATGCCTATATGAAAACATGCATGAATACATTAACATGTATTTGTTTTTGAGAACATTTGTTTTTGAGAAAGCTAATTTATGAAAGAGATTGAATGTGGAGAGTTTGAAGCCCTCATACACTGATGGCAGAAAACGTAAAATGGTACAGCTCTTTTGGAAAACAATTTGTCAGTTCTTTAAAAAGTTAAAGACAGAATTACCATATGATGTAGTGATTCCACTCTTAAGTATCTAACCCAAGAAAAATTAAATAAAGCATATGCCCCCACAAAAACATGCATAAAAATGTTCTAAGCAGCATTACTCATAATAGCCAAAAAGCTAAAATAACCCAAATGTCCAACAACTGGTGAAATAATAAATAAAATGTGATATTCCATAACATGCAATATTATTCATCAATAAAATGAAATTAAGTATCAGTACATGCCACAACATGGATGAGCCTTGAAAACGTTATGCTAGGTGAAGGAAATCAATCACCAAGGGACACAAAGATTCCATTCATATGAAATGTGCAGAATAGGCAAATTTATAGAGACAAAGTAAACTTGTGGTTGCTCAGAATGGGGCTGGTGTGTGGGGAATGAGGATGGACTGGTAATGAGTATGGGGTTTCTTGTAGTGGGGATGAAAATATTCTAAAGTTAGATTGTGGTGATGGTTGAACAATACTGTGAATATGCTAAAAAAATAAAAAAAACATTGCATTGTACATTTTAAACAAGTGAATTGTATGATATGTGGAGTCTTTAATAAAACTGTTTTAAAAAGATATAGACACAAGATGGGATAGGGAGGGAGACAAACCATAAGAGACTCTCAATCTCACAAAACAAACTGAGGGTTGCTGGGGGATAGGGGGTAGGGGTAGGGTGGCTGGGTTATGGACATTGGGGAGGGTATGTGCTATGGTGAGTGCTGTGAAATGTGTAAGCCTGATGATTCACAGACCTGTATCCCTGGGGCAAATAATACGTTATATGTTAATAAAAAAAAAAAAGACATAGGAACTCAGAGTCCTTATTTCACATCTAAATATTCTAACATTGATTATTTATTACCTCTGTTTAAAGGTATTTATCCCCATTAATTACTCTTCCTTTCCTCCTTCTTCCAATGGCTCTTTTATAAGTGAGCTGATGGGGAACTCTACCATCTATCTCCTCCAGGAAAAAAAAAAGAATTTTAAGACCTACTTAGTTCTCGTTGAAAAGAAGTTTGATATTACAAATCTCAATGTCACTAGAGGCTCAACTTCAAACCCATGGCAAAAGGGAGATTTGAGTGAAATCTATGTCATTAGGAGATGCTGTCAACATTCCTTCGATATTAAAATAATCTTCTTCAGGACCTTCATTCTTAAAACACAGCACTCACTTAGCCAAGTTTCTGGTTTGTCTTTTTAACTATCTGCTAAGAACATACCTTAAAATAACTCATGTATTCTGAAAAAAGTTCACATTGAAAAATCTGTTTTCATGACTTATCTTCTAAGAAATATAATTACATAATAATTTGGATTGCAGTGGGTTGAGAGGTACAAAAGAGGAAGTTTGGGGCTACTAAGAGTGCTGCAGGAAGTTAAAAAATTGAGTAGGAGTTTGTATTGATAAGGAGGGACATACTACAAATGCCTACCTCTCTGGCTGCACATTGTGGTTAACTAGATTAAAGACAGGGTTAGAGTCAGCTTGAGCTTCAGGGTTGCACTAAACTGGTCAAACTCAATTGTTACTTGAAATTGTACTTGGACACTTGAAAACAGCAATTTGGGGACTTTTTCCCTCCCCTTTTGCTTTCAAGTGGTACAAAATAATGTGAAATTTTCTGGCCAATCATAGACTGAGTGAGTACGTATAGTAAGAAGTCAACCACTAGCTAATCTGCCAGGGCAGACATCCCAGAACTGGTGGATACATTCCCTTAGAATTAAAGTACCAGTCAAAGGCCTCATAAAGGCAGGCATAGGGTGCATTAATCTTAAAACCCCAAAAACATTTCCCATAATTTTTACTTTTTTATTTTATTTTGAAAGATTTTATTTATTTATTTGTTTGTTTGTTTGTTTATTTGAAAGAGAGAGAGAGAGAGAGCATGAGAGACAGAGAGAGTACAAGTAGGGGGTAGGAGTAGAGGGAGAAGCAGACTCCCTGCTGAGCAGGGGGCCCCACGCGAGGATGTGGACTCGATCCCAGAACTCTGGGATCATGACCTGAGTCAAAGGGAGATGCTTAACCAACTGAGCCACCCAGGCATTCCCATCATTTTTAGATTTGAAGTGGTTTAAAAGAAACTGGGAAGAAAAGGTAACTTAAAAGAAGTTTTACAGTCTGCATTAAAATAGAGGAGCCCATATCAAAGTTCTATTTATGGTCCCTTTAAGAAGGATCTTCTGTATAAAAAATAAACTGTATATAAAATAAATGGTATATTTTACTATGACAGTCCTGTGACATAAACTATTGTCTCTCACAGAGGTTTATGTCCTTAACTCAGGCTGTGTCCTTTTTTTTTCTTTTTAAACAAAAGGTCCATAAATATACAGGTCCTTGTCAAAATGTAATGCTACAAGTTGGTAGTCCTCAAACTTTAATTGATTTTACTTTTTAGAACAATTTTTGGTTTACAGAAAACTGGAACAGAAAATCCAAGGAGTATCCATATACCTCTTCTCCCCAGCCCCTAGCCTGTATACAATTTCCCCTATTATAATTTGCTATAATTGATGAAGTAATATTGATACATTGTTATTAATAATTCACACGAGGGCTCATTCTGTTGTATAGTTCTATGGGTTTTGAAAAATGTATAATGGTATGTATCTACCATTGCAGTTTTTTTCATAATAGTTTTATTGGCCTAAAAGTCCTGTTTGCCACTTATTTATCCTTCTCTTTCTCCCTCCAAAGCCTGGCAACCACTGATCTTTCAATAGTCTCTAGAGTTTTGCCTTTACCAGAATATCTTATAGTTGAGATCACATAGTAAGTAACCTATTCAAATTGGCTTCTTTCACTCAGCAATGTGAATTTAAGATCATTTCCCTTCTTTTCATGACTTGATAGCTCATTTCTATTTATTGCTTCATAATATTCCCTTCAACATATGTACCACAGTTTGCTTGTCCATTCACCTATTGAAGGACATCTTGATTGCTTCTAAGTTTTGGCAATTATAAATTAAGCTGTTATTTATAATTCGTGTGCAGGTTTTTGTGTGGACATAAGTTTTCAGCTCATTTAGATAAATACCAAGAGGTTCAATTGTTAGATCCTATGGAAAGACTGTGTTTAGCTTTGCAAGAAACTGTCAAATTTCCAAAGTGGCTACCATTTTTCATTTTACCAGAAATGAATGAGACTTCCTATTGCTCCATATCCTTGCTAGTACTGGATTTTGTCAATGTTTTGGATTTTAATCATTCTAATAGTTGTACAGTGGTATCTCATTGCTTCAATTTGTAATTCCATAATGACATATGAGGTTGAATATCTTCTCATATGCTTATCTGCCATTCGTATATTTTCCTTAGTGAGTTGCCTATTAAGATCTTTTGCCCACTATCTAACTGGGTTGTTTGGTTTCTTATTGTTGAGTTCTAAGTATTCTTTATATATTTTGTGTATCAGTTCTTTAACAGATACAAATTTTGCAAAGATTTCCTTCCAGTCTGTGGCTTGTCTTTTCACTCTTATCTCAGTATATAGCACAGTAATAGGAACAAAGTAAAATCAGTAAATGTTAATTGTACAAGTGGAGGACTACCTGTTAACTGAATGAACAAATAAGGTAATTAGGCTCCACCTTCTTTAGGCATTCCTATTGCTGCTAAAAGTTTCTTCCAAACATAGGAAAACCTAATCATAGATTAATGGTTATTTTAAAAAATTTTCTCTTAAAATACACTGAGTTTCTTGAACAACTGAAAGTATGTGTTTGAGTATTATATTAGCTTCGAATCATCTCAACAGGAAACCTATGCCTTCTATTGGGATGTCCAGATGGTAACAACTCATTTGAGGAAAAAGAAGATGTGTATTTAAGAACTGTTTCACATGGGAATGAAAGCTGGGATAGCCACTCTGGAAAACAGTATGGAGTTTCTTCAAAAAGTTGAAAATAGAGCTATCTTATGATCCAGCAATTGCACTACCAGGTATTTACCCTGACAATACAAATGTAGTGATCCGAAGAGCCATCTGCACCCCAATGTTTATAGCAGCAATGTCCACAATAGTCAAACGATGGAAAGAGCTCAGATATCCATCGACAGATGAATGGATAAAGAAGATGTGGTGTATATATATGCAATGGAATATTATATAGCCATCAAAAAATGAAATCTTGCCATTTGCAATGACATGGATAGAACTAGAGGGTATTATACTAACGAAATAGGTCAATCAGAGAAAGACAATTATCATATGATCTCACTGATATGTGAAATTTAAGAAACAAGGCAGAGGATCCTAGGGGAAGAAAGGAAAAAATGAAACAAGATGAAACTGGACAGGTAGACAAACCATAAGAGACTCTTAATCATAGGAAACAAATTGAGGGTTGCTGGAGGGATGGGATAACTAATGATGGACATGGAGGAGGGTATGTGTTGTAATTGGCACTGGGTATTATATAAGTCTGATGAATCAGACACACAAAAAAACTGCTTCACAGAGAAAACTTTAAAGAGTTTGGAGTAATTCAATTTATCATTATAAAGCAGGCCACTTGAGAAGCCTTTTTTTTTCCTGCACCCTTTGTATGAAATTGAGTTTGATTTCATAATTTTTTTTTTACAAAATAATTCTTCATGAATCCAGTGTTTATGATAGATCATTATTCAAATCTACTTATGTAAGTTTGAAACCTGTTTTAACAGTTTGCTTATAAGACAAATAACAATAGGGAGAGGGGCTATTTCCCTACATAACCCGTTACTGCATTTTTGTAAAGGCTATAACTAATGTGCTGTAAGAGTCAAAGCGGTGTTTTCCCAAGGTGTACTACTTGATAGGTGAAAAGATGATTTCTTTTAAAATAAGTTCTCCAGTCAAATTAGTCATGGCACTCTTTATGCAGTAGCTCATTCCTGTCATAGAGATTATAATTAACATATTATAGTACCTTAAAGTCTTAAAAAATTATTCAATGAATAAAATATCCACCAATTTTAACCAGTTTGGCTATAGAACCTTCCCTGACTTATTAGTTTCCCATCTTAAAAGGATTACATTACATCTTGCTAAAATAAAAAAAATTATGTGTAATGTAACAGTTCAGTGACTTTTTTATGTTAATGTAACAGTCACTCTGAACTGGTTGTTCTTCAGAATGATCCCTTTAGAGAAGTAATCACTAATCTAAGATTAACAGCCCAAAGAAATGGAAGACACATTTAACATACCTCATAAAAGACAAGCCACACTTTGTAGTGCTTTAGGAGGTAGACAACTGATCTTAAGATGTTAATCAGCATGAAGGATGTTAAAATCAGAAAGCTGTCTTGAATGAGAAGGAATTAAAGCACTGTGTTTTTAAAAAGAAGTAAACTGGAAAAATACTGGCTCAAAGGGATACATGTACCCCCTGCATTTATAACAGCATTATCAACAATAGCCAAATTATGGAAAGGGCCCAGATGTCCATTGACTGATGCATGGATAAAGAAGATGTGGTGTTATTTACAATGGAATATTACTCAGCCATAAAAAGAATGAAATCTTGCCATTTGCAATGATGTGGAAGGAGCTAGAGACTACTACGCTAAGTGAAATAAGTCAGTCAGAGAAAGACAAATATCATATGATTTCACTCACATGTGGAATTTAAGAAACAAAACAGATGAACATGGGAGGTAAAAAAGAGAGGCAAACCAGAAAACAAACTCTTAACTACGAAGAACAAACCAAGGGATGGGTTACATAGGTGACGGGGATGAAGGGCACTGATTGTGATGAGGACTGGGTGTTGCATATAAGTGACAAATTGCTAAATTCTGTATCTGAAACTAATAGTACACTCTATGTTAACAAACTGGAATTTAAATAAAAACTTGAAAGAAAAAATAAAGAGAAGTAAACTGGGATGGAATAGAGTGACTGATGCATTAAAAATATATTGACTGATGTTTTGAAATATGTAAGAAATTTGAAATGACATTATTTATCCTGGTGTACATAGCACTTGATGGTTTGGATATAACAGAGACTCCTCATGTAACTAATAAAATTATTTTATTTATAATAACTTGGCATTATTTTCATAAGAATAAAAAGTGGTATTTTGGTGCTTATACTGTGAATCAGTGTAATACTTCAGAGAAAGTATTCAGAAAATAAATAAATAAATAAATAAATAAATAAATAAATATCAAGGTGAATTACTGGTACAGGTCAAGTGGTTGGACTAACTGAACTCTCAGGTCCCCTAAAATCTTAAAGTATTAACAGTTACAGTGTAATGTAAAGCACAAAAACTCTTGAATTAGATTGTGTTTGAATCTTACTTCTGGCACTTCCTTGTTCTTCTATGACTGAGCAATTTATTTAATTTATCTGAGTCTCAGTTTCCTAATCAACAAGATGGATCTTAATAAAATATTTCTCTTGAAAAGTTACTGAATAAATATGCAGTGCCTAGAAAAGATCCAAAAGTTTCCATTGAAAAAAATATCAGACAAAACAGGTCTCATCTAAGGATCAGGAAGTAGAATGATATTAGACTTCTCAGTAGCAACACTGGAAGCTAAAAGAGATCTCTGAATGCATGAGATCATTGAGAACCTCAACATCAAGAGATTTTGGATAGTTACTATAGAGCTACACTATTTTTGGAGCCCAGCTGTATTACATTTCTAGTCTTTCACTATTAATACGACCCAGCTATACTACATATGACTACTAATTTTCAGTTTCCCAATCTCTTTGATTTTAGAACATGTATTTTATGAAATCAAAATATATTTATATATACTCCACCTTGATCAGTCACAACCATCTTTATAATTGCATTGCACACATGCACACACATCTAAACACACATGCATACACTCATGCATACGCACTACTAAACACAAACTAAACACAAACTCAGTTTTAAAACTGGAAAAGTAGAACTAACAATATTTAGTATAACTTCAGAAATAGAGTAATTTTTGGCAGCAAAATTCCTCAAAGTCTCAGATTGGAAAGCATTTTGTCAAAATACAGGGTCAATCCAAGGTTCCTATGCAGGATTGTTAAATTTGATCTATTCTATAACCACTGATGCCATAACCACTAATCCCAGTCACCTTGACCCTTTGTATCATTAGTCACAGAGGGGACCCTGTTATAGTGTGAATGGATCAATGCAAATCCACCTCTATTACTGAAATACTATTTCAAACCGCATGCCCAATAGTGGGTAAGGGTTAACATCTTGATTTATAAGGAGTTAATTGTAACCACCATTGAAAGCAAGATCAAGAGCTAGAACTAAAACAAGCTAAAGACGATCTAAACATGTGGAAAGACTAAAGAGCAGAGCAGCTAGATGGGAAATGCTAGTGTAAAGAGGTAAAAAGGAAAGCCAGTGTGCCGATAGGGGATAAAAAGGATAGGAAAGTAGACAGAAGAGAAATAAAATATTATAGATGCACTTTACTTTGAAAAGTTGAGCTAACTTCATACTATAAACTGTTACATTAGGCCGTGTTTAAAAAGATAGTGATCTGGGAACCATTTTTTGAGGATTCCATTCTCTTTACCTCACAATTGTAAATGGCTCTCTTTAGACAGGGAGAGCACAGAGCTACACTGAATGACATAAAACACTACATCAAAAACTAATGATGTACTATATGTTGGCTAACTGAACATAACAAAAAAAACTCACTTCGAATGAGGGACTAGTATTTTCAAACTTATAGATCTGGAATCCTTGGTTTCTCAAGTGGTTCATGGATAGAATTCAGATCTGTAAATTTGGATGGGAAAAATTATATCTTTATTTTTATTAAGAGCTAACTAAAATTTAGCATTTCCTCCAATTATGAAATATAAACACCACAGTAGCATTAGTGGTATCTGTGACTATGTCATTAGTAGAAGTCATCTGTATTTCCATATCACATTGTAAATATTGTAGATATCCCAAACTATTATTTATGTTTACTTCTTTGAAATTCCATTAGTTATTAGACGTGCTCCTGGATATTGCTATCAAATACGTCAATAAGCAAAACACTTCTATTACGATATTACAAATTTTTTTCTTTTTAATATTTTGATAATTATATTCCAATATAGTTTCCCTTGTACTACTGTGTATTTTACTTTAGATGTCTAGAAACAGTATTGTGAGAAACACTTCACAGGCTTACCTAGACTGCAAGAGAGTCCATGGAAGAAATTTCAAGACTCCCAAATATGGGGACTCAAAATATCAGTGATATGGTAAATACCTTCATGTCAGTTAAAAAATATTTTTATCTTATAAGCAATACTGATGATTTTTGAAGAGAAAGAGAAAAAATAACAAATATTATAAAAGTATATAAGTAAAAAGTAGGAGTCTTCCAGAGTAAGAGTACATTTATGAGGGCGCCTGGGTGGCTCAGTTGGCTTAGGGACTGCCTTTGGCTCAGGTCATAATCCCGGGGTCCTGGGATAGAGTCCCACATCGGGCTCCCCCTGCTCTGTGGGGAGCCTGCTTCTCCCTCTCCCTTTGCCTGCCACTTCCCCTGCTTGTGTGCTTTCCCTCTCTCTCTCTCTCTCTGTCAAATAAATAAAATCTTTAAAAAAAAAGAGTACATTTATAATGAACACATAGTAATGTGTATAATTGTTGAATCACTGTTATTGTACACCTGAAACTAATATAACACTGTATGTTAACTTTAAGGAATTAAAAAAAAAAGTAGGAGTCTCCTGTCACCTCCATAGGCTCCCACTACCCAGAGTTCACTCTTCTGGTATGTATCCTTGCTGATACTTCCTATTCACACTAAAAATATCTCTTATTTATAGAGCCTTTTATAATGTATAAACAGAATCACAACATACATAGTGCTTTACAACATGGTTTTTAAATTTAACATATATTATGGATATTTCTCCATATCATTATATGTAAATTTATCTCATTATTGTTTTATGTGATAGTATTTCATGATGTTGCTATACCACTATACCACAAATTATGTAATTGATCTTTAATGGGTATTTAGATATTGTTAGACAAATTGCAGTGAACATCTTATTCACAGAGGCAATACTGAAAATATTTAAGAATCCTTATGTCAGAGGCACTAACAAAAATGGATCCCAACTTTAGTGCTGCAGGAAGATTTTAGTGGCCCCCTGCACTGGGCATTAGCCCTTTGTTGCTAGGTCACAAAGAAGCCCACTGCAGAGGGTAGGGGGACTGAGATATTGGGTGAGGAAATCAAGGACCTCAGTGGAGCACCATTTACAGAGGGTTTCCGTGTTTTAATAACCAGCATAGCTATAATTTTGCCTATCAGTTTTTGTATTTGTTTTTTGTATTTGCCAATACAAAGTCTGTACACAGATCTTTTAACATTTACGTTAGCACATCTGGTGCTTAATGGCTGAAGTGCAATTGCTAGATCGATGGAAATCTATATTTATATTTAGATAAATAATGTCAAATTGCCTTTTAAAGAAGTATACTTCTTCTAACAAAACTTCATTAACAATATCATTTTTTCATCTTTGTCTAAATGGACACAGAAATTGTAATACTTAATATCAAATTTTAATCTTTTTATTATACGTTTATAGAAATTTGTATTACTCTTTTATTTTGCATTTTTTAAAATTATGAGTGGGGTTGAGTGTCTTCTCATAGGTTTATATGATTAGTGTTACTTTCTCTGAGGCCAGTCACTTTGAGTCCTTTGTCCATTCTGCTATTGACTTTTCATTTGTTTTCTTATAGATATTTAAACTAAGAGTTTTTAAAATATGTATTAAAAATAAAAAATTAAAATTAAAAAAATAAAATATGTACTAAAGAAATTAGCCCATTGTCTGCCATAATTATCAGGTTCATTTTTTCCATTTTGTATCTTTTGGCTTTACTGATGGTTTTAAATATTGAGAAAACTTTCATTTCTATGTAGCCAAAATTGTCAGTCTTTTCCTTTTGAATTCTGGGTCTTGTATCACATTTTAAAAGCCTTTCCTATTCCAATTTTATTAGAAACAGTCATCTGAGTCTTTTTAAAACTACTTTTATGGTTTTAGTTTAAAATTTTTTGGATCCATCTGGAATTTATTTTAGTATAATGAGTGAGGTAGGCATCTAGCTTAATTATTTTCCAAATGGCTAGCCAGTTGTACCAACACAATTTATTGACTAATCAGTCTTTCCCCCCCAGATTATCCTAAATTCTCAAATGAACTTATACCCATTTTTAGATTTTCGGATCTGCTCCGTTGATTTTTATTCCTATCCTAGAATCACACTATTTTAATTAATTTAACTTTATGTTTTAATACTTAGCAGGGCTGTCTCACTTTGTTACTCTTTCAGATTTTTTTCAATAATCTGATGTATCCAATCATGTGTCACAAAAAATTTTGAATTATTTTTTCACATTTCAAAAAATCGGTTGTCTAATTGGATTCAGAGTGAAAGCATAGACTAAATTAGACATTTATATCATTACTATAGAGTCTTTCGATAAAAGAAAATGTTATATCTTCTTATACATTGACATCTTCAAAATTTTAATTTTTTCTGTTCTTAAAAAAGTTTACCTCTAGATTTTTTGACTGTTGATTAATATTATAAGTTGGATATTTTCTTTCTGTATAATTTACCAATTTGTTGTGTGTATGAGAAAGTTAACAATTTCTTTGCTTGTTTTTTTAACTAGTATGTTTACTGAATCATAATTGTTTCCCAATATTTTAACTTGCTTTTATTGGGTCTTCTAGATAAATTCCCATACCATTTGCAAATACTGCCTCCTCTCTTACAATAATTGTATTTTTTAATTTAATTTTATTGTCTAATTTCATCTTCAAAAATAGGAAAAACATCAAAGTAATAGGAAAGAGATGGGGGAATTTTTCCAGGGGCAAAACTATATAAAGATGCTTAGGTAAAATAAGATGCTAATAACTCTTCTTGTTCAGTGAAGTTACTTTTATATATAGTTGTTACTATATGAATCATTTTCGGTCACATTTTAAGCTCAGCATACACCTCCTGCCCTATAATTACCCTAATAATTTTAAAATAAAAACACTGATATCTGTGGACAGCTATAAATAACCAAAATAGAAGGTATTCACACCATGCTTTCAAAATGCACTTGTTTAGCTTTACTTTGCCAATAACTTAAACCATATGGAAAGGGCACGTTCTCCTGCACAACACATTCTACAAGTGGCATGAACAATAAATGATAGCATTTGACAAATTTTTGCCAGCTTATTTCTTTTCAGAGACAGAAAAGCCAGTTACAATCCGTGTAAAGTGAAAAAATATGCACCTTACCAATCCAGAAGATTTTTTTTTTCTGCCTGTGTTACACCATGTTTATACAACAGCAGCTCTGTTGGACAGGTTGCCATATATCCATTCCTTTTCCTTTGCTGTTCCAGAAGCTGAAGGGTCAGTGACATAGTGATGCCTATTAAATACCATTTGGTTATGAGGATGATAATTTTTAGGAGCTTGATTGAAGACAGTGATGGACTTCGAGATGTCCTGACTTACTTGAAGATGAACTTGAGAAACTGAAAGCTGAGTTTGATAGCACCTAAAAAGCCCACTAGGGATTCTCAGCTGAGATGCTATAGGGCAACTATAGAAACAAGACATGAATAGTTCTATATAGAGACTGATTACTTAAATCATTGACACCCCTTCCCCTTCTCCAATAGTGAGAAGAGTGAAAGTAAAGGAACCTAAGGACACCCAGATTTGAACAGAGAACAGTTTTTCTGCCTGAGATAAAAAGTAGCCCCTCTGGTACACTTATGTGTATCACGGTCCTTTTCCTATATATTGAACACTTGGGCCTGAAGCATGAGCAGAGAGAGACGAGAAGATGAAAGTAATGTGTGTCAGAGGTTAACTGAAGACAAGTTATGGTTGCTTGAAGATTAGGGAGTTCTCCAGCTGGTTAATTCTACTGTCTTTTCAGGTGAGCACATGTGGTTCTTATCTACACTCATTGTGAAACTATATTTACTCACCTGAGGGAAGAATTAAGTTGATGATTTGGTTATATTTTAGATTTTATTTTTATTTCTATTGAAGATTTAGTCCTCTTTAAGGTGGCTATTCTAAAAAAGTGACACAAATTTTTAAAGATTAAATTCGGTGAAATTGTAAATGATCAAGATCAAGGTTTAGGGGATTTTGTAACCAATTTATATAAATAGAGAGCTTTTCTTAAGAACTTGTAGCATAAGAGAAGAGACAGAGGTGAGAAAAGACATAGCTATATCCTGTATTTTGAGTGTTGAGATGGTAAAGATAAGGTAAGATAAGCAGTGGTGTAGTCTGTGATGGTGCCGCATAGGCGATTACACGTGCTGCAGCTATTAGGTTACATTTGAGGGCCAACTTCTAAAAAATTGGAAACAGAGCCTTCAAAGCAGCAAATTTTAATTTGTTCACTTGACCAAGCAGTCATAATCTTGGTACTCTGTCTTCCTATCCCAAAATAGTTACACATTTATGCCATTATAAAACTAGGAACAATTTCATTATCATAAACTAGAACTGTATTATTGACATAATAGTTTCTGAATCTCAAAAATAATAGTATATAGAATTTATATTAAAATTATATATTTTGAAGGACAGATACTATCTACCTGAGTTACCAATTTTAATATGAGTAATGAGACTTATCAGTTGAATAATCATTCTGAATTTAATAATTTCATGTCAAATTATTTGGACATCTGCTAGAAGATAAGGAAAAGTATGCACCAAAATTTTAAGGAAGAGTTCTAGAAAAATTTAACCTGGAGAAACCCCATTCACTAAATTAAATCCACTGGGATTTGAATAAGGGAAGAAAAGTTAAGATAGAAAGAGTTTTTCTTCATATGTGTTTCTAGATGTGCTCAGTAACTATTTTTTTCCAGGAGCAAAATATTGAAGTAGAAATAAAATGTCTCTATACTTACGTAGACAATTTAAAAATTCTATGCTTATTATATTGATGAAAATTACCTTCATGTTCTTACTACTGGGAAACTCTGTTCATCCTTAAGTAAATTAATCAGTACTCTTTCAATAGTAAGAAATAGAATCCTAAACTAAATTATTTTAGGGAAACAAATAATTATTTATTGATACATGTAATTAGAAAGGATACAAATATGTCATGAAATCAAGGAAGAACTGAACTGGAGTTGGAACTCATGGCCACCAGGACTCTTCATCTCTTAACTTGTCTATGCTTAATTGAATTTATTTTTTTAAACCTCCCATAACCAGAGTCTCCATTGTCTCATCTGTTTTGTACCACAGAAAATGGTCCATAAGAAGTAGAGAAGGTTGGCCAATGATTAAGTTGCCCTTTCTTTCCTTCCATTCAATAAGTATATAAGCCTTGAAGTATAAAAAGTTTAGATGTTAAGGATTAATCTTCTAAATATGGAGAGTCACAGAAATTATTCAATATGATGACTTGTGTAGGTTGCAATACCATGCGGGGGAACAAAATTTCTATCAAATATCCCAATTTAAGAGTTGAGGAAAAATCTCTATCTTGGGTGGATCTGGGAAGACTGGCAATCTCTAAGACCCAATGAAAGCTTTGCTTTACAACTTCCAGGCAAAAAATGGATGACTGAATATACATGTACCAAACTCCACCCCTCCCCCAACCTGACCAAGAAAAATCAGAAAATTGATTTTTTTTTAAAAGAAATGAACCCCCCCCAAAAAAAGAAATGAACCCAAGTGGATGGAGGAAAATAAAAAAGGAAAAATAGCACAGAATTTGGGGAGCTGGGAAGCAGATGGAAAAGTAGAACTGATGTAGCATACTTGAGAAAGTTAAATCCCAAACCAGCAGCAGAAACAGTAAAGAATGAACTTCGTTTATTCTGCAGGATCCTCTAAAATGTCAGGAACTGGTGACACACAGTTTATTCTATGCAACCCCTAGACCACCGCTGTCCAATAGAAGACCGGAGGTTTATTGGGTGGACAGGATAATACAACAAGGGCTCTGGAATGGCTGACACCGGACACTTGTTGAGTGAGGAGTACCTTACTGAAAGCAGAACACTGAGATGTCTAGTTCTGCTCATTTAGCTCCCAGAACACTGGAAGCCAGGCCTTTATCCTCTGGGAAGGAATTGGAAGAGTCTCTTCAGGGGAAAATGGTTGTACCCAAAAACATCTAAATATCTGAAGATTCTAAAATTGGGGACTGATCAACAAAATGTCCCAGCCAAATTATCCTACTGTTATGCCCATGTTCAATAATTATCCCTCATGCTCAGATCTTCCAAACAGTGTTTCAGTCCCCTATCCTTAAATATGAACTGATAATCAGGATTACTGAACATCTGAGGAAGGGCTTTAACATGGAACATAAAAAGAATGAAGAAGAAAGAAAAAGTAATACTTTGAAGGAAAAGGAGACTATGCAATAAGAAAACTGACAAATAATCATTAAATTATCAGTGAGTCAGAAGATAGTACAAACAAGAGACAAGAAAGAGCTCTTGGAAATTAAATATATGAAAGCAGGAAAAAATAATAGATGGAAGATACAGTTGAAGAAATCTCCTAGAGAGTGTGACAAAAAGACAAAGAAGTGGTAGGTAGGGAAAAAAAGAATGAACATTAGATTAACTGTCTAGGAGATTAAAAACAATTATATGGCACTTATGATGTGCACATAGGCATTCATATACTGTATCATTGACTAATCATAAGAGCCTAATGATGTAGGTACTTTTATTATTTCCATTATCCAAGTGGAAAAACTGAGGCACAAAAAAATTAAGTCACACTGTTAATAAGTAGAAGGCCTAGGATTCAATCCCAGGCAGTCTGACTTCAGAGCCTGGAGATTTCACCACTTAGCCTGCCCAGAGTTCAAGAAAGGGAGAGTAAGAAAACAGAGAAGGAAAAGAAAAAATCCTTCTTAGAAAAAAAGGCTCAGGTCATGATATCAGGGTCCTGAGATGGAGACCCAGGTTGGGCTTCCCGGTCAGCAGGGAGTCTGCTTGGGACTCTCTCCCACTCTGCTCCTCCCCCTGCTCACATGCTCCTTTCTCCTCTAAAATAAATAAACAAATCTTAAAATAAATAAATAAATAAAGCACCCAGCACAACAAATGAAAAGAGATCCACACCAAGGCTAATCTCAGTGAAATTCAGTATACTAGAGATAAAGAAACAGCCAACAAGCTCCAGAGACAAAAGAATAGGTCACAAACAAAAAAGCTGGAATCAGAAAGGCTTTCGAATTCTGGATATAAACACTGCGAGATAGACAATGGGGCAATGCCTACAAAATTCTGGGGCAAAATTACTTCAAATGGAGACATATATCATATAAACTATTAATACAATGTGAAAATGGAAGTAACACATTTTTATACGTGTAAAGTCTCAAAAAATGTTCTCCCATTTACCTTTGTTAGGAAGCTATTGGAGGCAAGTGAAATGGAAGTGAAGGAAACTGGAAACTTGGAAAGAGAAGAAGTAACGGAAATCAATTCCAGGGTTATAGCAACCTAGATGGCAGCAGGCCAGGAAGCTCCAGGTTCAGTCCCAGGGGTGTACGTGATCTGGATGACAACAGCCCAGAAGGTTCCAGGAATGATTTTTCCAAGAAGACAAAACTAATAGAATATCTGAGGTATCTAAACTCTTAAGTGGAGATTCATACAATTGGAAGAGAGTTTGAGGTTTGAATTTGAATTTATGATAAATATATTAAAAATGAAAATGAAGGAAAAAAGAAGAAATTATTAATTCTAGGATAAAGGTAAGGATAGTAAAAAGCCAAGTAACCATAGTCTTTTCAAAGGTATAGGTTTGAATAACACTTAAAAAGTTATACTACTATGAAAACTGAATAATGATGTAACTGAAATTGTACTTTATGGTAGAAGGATAAGGGATGGGAAGGAAGTGTTATATGATGGGATGGGGAGAGGAAAGAAAGCCACATCCTCAGTCCCAGTAGGATGCAGTAGATGATACCTAATAATGAAAAAAAAAAAAAGTAGCATCATAACCATACATTTCTAAAGATATAGAAGTAAATAACAAATATATTCTCTAAAAGTACTTTTTTATAACAAAGTTTCTATGGTCTTTGTAGAACAATTTAGCTCATTATGTGTATGAATTATAAAAAGAAAAAATCTTTCATTTTTGATTACTAGAATTTTCTTATGACTAAGATTACTTGGAGTGCAAATTAAAGTCCTTACACTGAGTTTAATTAAGAGCATTTACATGCAGAACAAGTAGAACACATACTATTATTACATGTCTTTTAATTCTGCATATTGTAAAATCCCATTAAATCATCTACAAAATCCCTTTAAAATAATCTCTTTCTTAATGTATTCTGTATGCTTATGAAGCTAGACATTTTCCCCAATTTAAAATGAAGTTTCAGAGAATGAGATTAATTTTTTAATTTGCCAAAGATCTGTTAGTAATTTGGGAGAGTAGTAAGATCAGAACATATCACTCCCAATTCTGTCATCAAGCCACAAATTCAGGTTGAATTTTCCCAAATATTTTAAATATAATAAACAAAAAAGACAATTTAAGAATGCCAAAAAGAAAGAAAAGTGACAATGTTGGCACAATTGTAAACTAATTTGACAAGGACTCATGAATTCCTGTAAGATACAAAAGTAAAGAAAAAGTCTATTTTCTCAGGGCGCCAGGGTGGCCCAGTGGGTTAAAGCCTCTGCCTTCGGCTCAGGTCATGATCTCAGGGTTGTGGGATCGAGCCCCGCATTGGGCTCTCTGCTCAGCAGGGGGCCTGCTTCCCCCTCTAAAAAAAAAAAAAAGAAGAAAAAAAAAGTCTATTTTCTCCAAAACTGTGACAATCCACAGCTAAATGAAAACTATCATGAATAAGGATAAATAGCAGAATAAGTGATGAGATCTAGTATATAATCAGTGGATAAATATGGTCCAAGGATAATTACAGTATATCTATGAGATCAATTAAAGGTAGAGAAAGCTACACACACACACACACACACACACACACACACACACACAATCACTTTATTCCAATTAATTTCCATCAGTGAAACTGATTATTTCTGTTTTTGATTGGATAGGACCTCATCTCACCCTTTTAGATCAGAATATTACTTAAATCTAGTTTATATAAAATCCTTGTTCTTTAAGAAAATATTAAGAACAGAAACAAGGGAATAGATATAGATTTGGCTTCAGGTTCCTCATCTCTAAAATTAGGGTAATAATTGTATCTGTAAAATTAGAGTAATAATTGTACTTTTCTCATAAAATTGTTGTGAAAGTTAACTAAAATAATGCATGGGAGCACTTGACATAGTGCTTCAAGCCATTTAAAAGGTAAACTCTAATTTCAATACTTCTGCTTAGCTCTCTATACTGTTCTCTCTCTCTCTCTCTTTTATGTTATGTTAGTCCCCACACAGTACATCATTAGTTTTTGATATAGTGTTCCATGATTCATTGTTTGCATATAACACCCAGTGTTCATTGCAATTCGTGCCCTCCTTAATATCCATCACAGGGCTAACCCATCCCCTCACCCCTCTCCCCTCTAAAACCCTCAGTTTTTTTCCCAGAGTCCATGGTCTCTCATGGTTCGTCTCACCCCTTTGATTCCCCCCTCTTTCTTCTACTAATGTCTTCCATGTACTTCTAATGTTCCACAAATAAGTGAAACCATATGATAATTGACTTTCTCTACTTGACTTATTTCACTTAGCATAATCTCCTCCAGTTCTGTCCATGTTGATGCAAAAGTTGGGTATTCATCCTTTCTGATGGCTGAGTAATATTCCATTGTATATATGGACCACATCTTTATCCATTCATCTGTTGAAGGGCATCGCAGCTCTTTCCACAGTTTGGCTATTGTGGACATTGCTGCTATGAACATGGGGTGCATGTGGCCCTTCTTTTCACTATATTTGTATCTTTGGGGTAAATACCCAGTAGTGCAATTGCTGGGTTAGAGGGTAACTCTATTTTTAACTTTTTGAGGAAACTCCACACTGTTTTCCAAAGTGGCTGTACCAGCTTGCATTCCCACCAACAGTGTAAGAGGGTTCCCCTTTCTCCACAACATCTCCAACATTTGTTGTTTCTTGCCTTGTCGATTTTTGCCATTCTAACTGGTGTAAGGTGGTATCTCGATGTGGTTTTGATTTGAATTTCCCTGATGGCTAATGATGATGAACATTTTTTCATGTGTCTGTTGGGCATTTGTATAAAAGGCTTCTGCACAGCAAAGGATACAGTCTATACTGTTATTAGAAAAATATCTTAATGAATATAATATATAAGTGATGACAGGGTCATCAGGCGTAGTCTGGAAGGAGAAAGTTGAAAGGGGGAAGAAAAAAGAAAAATTGTCTGCATAATGTAGACAGGAACTTTCAGTTGGTTGGGTGTGGGGGTATGAACTAGAGGTTTGGGAGTTCTGGCCAGGGACAAGAGGATTGTACTAGAAATGGAAAGACAGAGAAATATCCAAAGATGGGGAGACAGCACAGTTTAAAACAATTTCCTAATGAGTAATTTCACTTTTCCTTTTCTCTGTTGGGTATATTCCTCCTCCTCAACTGTTTTGTTTAATAAAACATTGTCTACTCACCCAACAGTTATTTGTTGGTAGAGCTCTGAAAAATGAATGTGGGTTAAGCATACAGATAATGAAAAGTCCCAGAGGCAAGGCTGTGAATGGACATTGGGACTGAATGGGAGAGAACCCATATCCCTTGAGCTTCTCCCATGCCCCCACTTTCCTAAGAAACACCTGGGAAACCGTGGAAGGAAATTCAGGAATTTCCTAGTGTCTACAGAACATGTAGCTGAGCAAATTTGTTCAATTACCCTAGAAGACTGGCAAATTTGGGCTTCTCAGGATTAACATCAGTTTTTCTTTCCTTTAGCTAAAATACCCCGAAACACAAACAACTATGACAGATGATAGCAAGCCACATTGGTTCCCTAAATAATAAGCAAGTTCTGATGACATAAGGGGAATGGATAAAGACATTTAAAATGTTTAATGTTATACAAAATCGTTTCAGAAGCATTATCTCAAGCAATTATCACAAAGACTGTGAGGCCATAGGATGCCTTTTTATTTTTAATGAGAAAAGTAGACTCTCATATGCTCGTGAACTTGCCCAAAGAATCACAGTGAGTGTAGGCTTCCACTACAGCACAAAAAAATCCAAACCTTATAGCTGGGGGGAAAGAAGACAAATTTGGCCTACTTCAAATTTTGCCTATATCCCTTCTGATAGAGAAATCAACTTGAAAATTGAGTATATACCTAGTACTATTGCAGCTGCCATTTCAAAAGATATTATTAATGAGTGTGGTTTGTTTTTGGTAATCTGGGATATTTTTTAAAATTTTGCCAAAAATTAATGTGCATTCTAAGAGAGGTTACTCTCCAACATGATTGTCTTAACAATATTTTTACCAGACCCATTCCCTTTAATCTTGCTTCTCCCTTGTTTTCCATGTATTTTAATGAAAGAAAGTGAATTATTTTAATAAGCTCAGTTCTATAAAGAGAAAATCTTTAAGCCAGAGTTAAATAGAAACTAGTTTGCAAATATATCATCTTATTATCAAAGTACTGATGGAAGTATGGGGTCTAAACACAAATGAAACAAGAATGTAATGCAATTTGAAAGCAAATACTCTAGGGAAGGTCAAAAGAAATTGAACTTAGGAAATGAATCATTAAGGAGAGGAGTTACTACCATTTTAAGATATATGTTCATGATAGAAATATATTGACTAATGCATTCAAAAGTCTACACATGAATAAGTGCACAGATGTGCTCTGTACCATATCTTTAAATTTTTTTTTTTTTTTTTTTTTTTACAATGACTCATTAGAAGCACATAGGAAACCAGTTTGGGTACAAATTCCTATTTCCCAAGTATGCATTTTCCCCCCATTGGTGATGGTTGCTATTTATACGCTTGGTGCTGAAAAAGCAAATTTTTCTTTGCTTCCTAGTTTCTATTATAAGCAAAATGAAAATCCATTTATTGAATACTGGTGATGGTAATTTTATTTTGGGTTTTGCTTGTTTTGTCAGCCTTCTCATTAAATTGTATTTGAGATAATCGTTATCATGTTGTTTAATTAACAGCATTTTGCTTACATTTCAGAGTTGTGAAAAGTTCCCTGTATCTGTGCTTTACTAAGATTTAGTGCTATTGAATACAAAGCACTGTATTCGCAACAATGCAGAACAAACACAGATTGCAGTGAACAATGACAGGAGAACCCAATATACTTTCATTAGATTTCATTACCTGAGAACATTCTTCTTTGACAGTTTCATCTATAATCATTTTGTTTGCCTGGGTTGGGGTATAGCAGTTAAGCACCTAATTCTATCACTTACCATTTGTACTGCTAACCTATTTATACCTCACCGTCTTTACTGATAAAGATAATGATAGTGTATACCTCATAGGATTGTTACTAAAGGCATAAGTGAGAATCTGAAGGTAAAAATAGGGCTTGGATATAGTGACTCGGTCCACATTCATTATTTATTTTTTCTGGTTTTCTTTTTAGCATAACTTTTCATGTAGACATACTTGTTAAATGCTTTTAGCTGGAAGTTTTAGGTCACTTTAGAGTCATCGAAACACAGAAATTAATTTTCTCACTTAACAAGAAATCTGGATATAGGCAGTTCCCTCAGAGGCTCAACAAGGCCAGGGTGTTAGTCAATATTTCTGGAATTCCTTTGGTTTCTGTACCCTAACCCCTATCCATGATCACAAAATGATTACAACTTTACAAGAGGGTATTCAGAGCAGGAAAGAGTGGGACAGGCAGAAAAGAGACTTTCTTTTCTCAAGGAGATTCTCCCTGTGTCTCATTTTCCTGAACTGGGTGTCATGCTCACCTGTAGGCCAATAAAGAATAAGATTCCTATGACTGATAGAGACTGGTAAGAAATTATCCCCTGAGCCTGCTGCTGGGGTATTGCTACCCAAACAAAACTGTGGTTTGCAAGGCAGATGAGTGGAAAGGCATTGGTAAGACAAACAACAGGGTGACTGAGTGTTTTGTTCCAAGGCTCCCCTGTGATAAAGCTTGACTAATCACATAGAACTGAATCATTGCTGGTCTGTTAGTTATTTCAATAAATAGCAAAAGGCCAGAACTTGTTTTTTGCTTCTAAACAACAAAACAAAGATCTACACAACTGTATAGGGAAATTTAGTGTGTATAATTGGCTCTTCTCCTCAGTGGTGGTTTGTTCATTTTCCCTGAATTATATCTAAGTAAATGTTTTCATTCCTAACATATATTCTATATGTGATTTATCCACACAGTCTGTCAACATAAGTACACAGAGATTTTTTGTTTATTTTATGTGTTTTTAGTCGATTTGAGGAGTAGTTCTTTACTTAAAAAGATTCAAGGAATTTGATAACTTTTCATTGTGAAGAATATCCAAATATGAGAAATTTCTATTCACAGACTTAAAAATCATGTTAGGTTCATCCTTAGACCTCATATTTATTTTATTTGTATTTTGTTTTCCACTAGGCAGGAGTTCTACATCGTATCCTTCATTCTGTTTTACCCACCGTTGCTTTTGGTATAATGCACACCAGAAGACTTCCAATTTGTTGTAAATGTCCCCTTACACCAACTGTTCCTAAGGAATCATGGCAGCTGGCAGTGACACAAATATTCGTGAGAATACCATATGATCATTAGTTCATTTATCCCTTTGCGGCTGTTCCAACCCCATGTAGCTAATACTATATTACAATATGTTACTCTACAAATCTGGTCCAAAGACACAAGAATGCTGTGATAAAGAATTGAAAAATATTTAAGATGTGTCAATACAGAAATGGAATCAAACTCCTTTAAAAGGGATTTATTTTCTGCTCTCAAATCTTGTAAATTAAAATGTATCATTTATCCCTACAAAAGGTTTCACAAATGATTTCTAGTATGTAAGGATCTTTTCAGCACTTTTGAGGAGGTTTTAATAACTGTAGTTTCTGTCCAAAGAATAAACTGACCCTACTCTCCAATGGACTTGGGTAACTTGCAAGAAAAAGCTATATAATTCCCTCACATGAGAACATGCTGATAAGAAAATGTATGGACTAGACATGTAGGCAATGGCTTCTTTTTTGGAGATATTCGGTTCAAAACACTCTGCTAAAAATTAACCCAAAACCCATGGATAAATAATCTCCAATCCAAAACTTCATTTCTGATGAGCAGAGAACAGAAAAAAACATCATGGCCAATAGCCCTGAGAGGTGTGGTGACTGTGTTCAGAGACTGTGATCTGTGGTCTCCTAGCTTTTTAATTGGCCTCCTGGGGTATGTAGAATGCTGTGTGTTTGTCACACTTGTAGAGATCTTGGCACAAACTATTTACAGCTGTTTGGACCCTTAGCATACAATAGAAAGGGCCTGCTGGGTCTGGCATTTGCTGACACAGCCTTGGAGTCAATGGAAAAGTCTGGCTTCTCTTTTGAGATCCTCACAGTGAAGGATTTGCAGACTGTAAAGCACACAAGACGCTAAGAATCATCCTTAGCACAGCCAAAGCCCTTCTCTGCAGGGCTCCAGGGAATCTGGTGAGTACACTTTTTCTGCAGAGCCCCGAAACATTTTTGCCTTCTTCACTTGAATAATGTCATCCTCCACAATAAAACACTTTACAATACTTTGCCTACATTTGCCACACAAAGATATTATGATAGAAGATCTCACAGCGGAGGTGGGGGGCAGACTAGGAACTAGTAGGCTCAATCCAACGCACAGGCATTATTTATTATTTTTTGGTTTGGATCCTCATAGTGTTTCATTATGCTTTGTTTAGTTAATTTGAATTTGTTGCCAACTTTGAAAAGTCAGAACATTTTACATTTTAACAGAAGTCCAGATTATTGATTTCTCTGGAAAAATCAGATCTAGCTACACAGTCTGAAATCCTGCTGGAACAGATAACTAGGGATGGGCAGCAGTTGCCCTCTTTGAGGGGACGTGGGTCTCAATTGCCAGAGCCCCTCTGGAAGGCCTCTTGCATTTACATACCCTGACAGGCACAACCAGGCACTTGAATTAGCAACCGCTATATATAGATCATGCCTTTAGAATACAGATTTTAGAAAAATAAAGAACAGTAAGGAGTAACATTAAACACAACATAATCACCTCTTACTTGCTCAAGTAACACTTTCCTGTTTTGCTTAAGTTTTTTTTTTTTAAGGAATAAAACATCATATATAAATTTAAGCTCTCTATTTATCCTTCCAAAATCTCAATCCTCTTTCTCCAACCATACAGATAACTGCTATTCTGACTTTGGTCTTTATCATTTTCACGCATGTTCTCTTACTAGATAGCTATATAACTATATATGTATTTTTTTTAATTGTGTTCTTTTGTAAATTTTTAAGTTTCTACATAAGTTTGCTTTTGTACCTTGCTCATTCATTCAAATTTACATTGTTGAGATTTATCCAGGCTAAAACATGTAGGCCTAGTTAATTCATTGAAACAGACCCATAATCTATTTAAATTTACTTCGTGATCTACTTTGCAAATATACTTCAGTTAATTTATCCATTTTTCTATTGCTGAAAACTTGTGACATTTGCAATCTTTCACTACTGAGACAATGTTGCTTGGAACATTCTAGTGCACAATGCCTTGTGTACATGTACCAGAGTTTTTTTAAGATATATCCAGCAAGGAATTGCTGGGCCTTAATTATCCTCAATTTTCTCAGATATTGCCAAATTTCTCTCCATTATTTGATATAATTTACTCTCCATCAACAGCATATTAGAGTTCCTGATACTTTTCTTCCTCACAAATACTTGTTACTTTTTCAACTTTTTGCCAATTTAATGGCAGTAAATATATTTCATTATTGTTTTTTAACTTATTTTATTCAAATTCAATTAGTTAACGTATATCATTAGTTTCTGATGTAGAGTTCAGGAATTCATCCACTGCATATAAGACCCAGTGCTCTTTACGTCACGTGCCCTTCTTAATTCCCATCACCCAGTTACCCAATCCCCCCAACCACCTTCCCTCCAGCAACCCTTAGTTTGTTTCTTATAGTTAAGAGTCTTTTACGGTTTCTTATAGTTAAGAGTCTTTTTCTCCCTTTCTGATTTCAACTTATTTTATTTTTCCCTCCCTTCCCCTATGATCCTGTTTTGTTCCTTAAAATTCACATATGAGTGAAACCATTTGATAATTGACTTACTCTGATTGATTTATTTCGCTTAGCATAATTCCCTTCAGTTTTAGACACGTCACAGTAAATGGTAAGATTTCATCATTTTTGATGGCCGACAAATATTCCATTATATACATACACCACATCTTCTTTATCCATTCATCTGTTGATGGACATCTAGGCTCTTTCCATAGTTTGGTTATTGTGGACACTGCTACTATAAACATTGGGGTGCAGGTGCTCCTTCAGATCACAACGTTTGTATCCTTTGGGTAACTACCTAGTACTGCAATTGCTGGGTCATAGGGTAGCTCTATTTTCAACTTCTTGAGGAGACTCCATACTGTTTTCCAGAGTGGCTGCACCAGCTTGCATCAGCACCAGCTTCTCATCAACAGTGTAAAAGGGTTCCTCCTTCTCTGTAACTTTGCCAAGATTTGTTGTTTCCTGACTTGTTAATTTAGCCATTGTGACTGGTGTGTAGTGGTATCTCTTGTGGTTTTGATTTGTATTTCCCTGATGTTGAGTGATGTTGAACATTTTTTCATGCGTCTGTTGGCCATTGTAAGTCTTCTTTGGAGAAATGTCATTATTGTTTTAATTTGCATTTTCTTGCTCACTAGTGAGATCAAACCTCTTTTCATAAATTTATTGGCTTTTCAGGTTACCTGAGATATAGTTGGTGGTCATCTTTGCTCATTTTTTTATTGTTGCGTTTTATTTTCCTCAGTCATTTGGAGGGATTCTTTACATATTCCAGATACCAAATCTCTTATTGATTATATGCGTTGAAAATAACCCAGGCTTTGGCTCATCTTTCATTTTTGGTGCCTTTTATTTACAGTAAACTTCCATTTTAATATAAAATTTGTCAGTACATCCCCCAGATTTGTGCTTTTTGAATCTTGCATAAGAAATCCTTATCTAAACCTAAGTTATAAAATATTCTTATGTACTTTCTTCTAAAAGTTTTACTTTTCATATTTAGGTTTATAGCCAAATTGAAATTTATCTTTGTGCATAAGAACCTAATCTTATTTTATTTTTCAATATGAATATCCATTTTTCCCAGCACAATTTGTTGAATAGTCCATTTTTCCCCTCAGTTTATAAGGCCATTGATGCATATATAGAGTTTGGGGGCTATCAGTTTTGTTCTACTGGTCTATTTGTCTGTTTCTATGTCAGTATCACGGTCTTAATTACTGTAACTTTAAAATAAATTTTGATTCTTTGTAGAGAAGTCTCTTTTTTCTTTCCTCCTACCACTCGTCCTTTAAAATTACCTATGGACTCTGGGAAACAAACTGAGGGTTTTAGAAGGGAAGGGGGTGGGGGTGTGGGAGGGTAGGTTAGCCTGGTGATGAGTATTAAGGAGGGCACAGATTGCATGGAGCACTGGGTGTTATATGCAAACAATGAATCATGGAACACTACATCAAAAACTAATGATGTACCGTATGGTGACTAACATAACACACACACACACACACACACACGCACACACACACACACAAATTATCTTATTCTTTACTTTTGCTCTTCTACATGAATTACCTTTTCAACTATTTGAAATGAACAAACAAGCAAATAACATAGCCCTGTTGGGATTTTGATCAGAATTATAATGGATTTTCAAGGTCTGTTTGGGGAGAATGGAGATGTTTACAAAAGACAGCCTTCTTATTCATGAACATAGTATAGTCTCCATTTGTATAGAAATTGTCAAAAAAGTTCTACAATTTCCTCTGTAAAATTTTACAAATTTTAAAAAACTGAATTCCTAGATTTTTTATAAAATTTAATATATATGAAATATATATTTTTAAAAATTACTATAACTTATTTCTACTCTTTTTTTGTAGACAACAGAATTCCCAACTAATTTTTATTAATTGATCTTGAATCCAGCCACTGTGCTGTTTTGTTTTGTTTTCATCTGTCATACAGTTTGTTTATAGGATTCTTGGACTTTCTATTAAGCAATCATATCATCTTTGTATAATGACAGTTTTATTTCTTCTTTTTCTATCCTTATACTTTTCGATCTTTTTTGTTTAATAGAACTAGCATTAGGAGGTATTATTACCTTTTTATCATACATACAATTTTGAAGTTTTACTTGAGCTAAAGCCTACCTCATTAAGACGAAGGAATAACCTTTTCTAGTATTTTCTAACAGCTCTCAATTATTTCCATTTAACTAATTAATTAACTTAAGACTCATTGGATACTCAGGCTACTGTGACAGCATCCTAACCATGTCTTTTTAAATATTTTATTTATTTATTTAAGAGAGAGCAAGTGCGGGGAGGGGCAGAGAGAGAGAGAGAATCTGGAGCAGACTCTGCAATGAGCACAGCGCTTGATCTCACGACCCTGAGATCACGACCTGAGCCAAAATCAAGAGTTGGATGCTTAACTGACTGAGCTACCCAGTAAAAGATAACCTTTTGCTTCTCCTTTTGTCCCTATATAAACTTTTTAAAAATGTAAATAATATCACAACCATCCCCTACCTAAAATTCTTCAATGATATTTTGCTGTGTTTTACAATAAAGTCCAAACTCCTTCTAATGCATAATCTTCGGTCTCAGTGCTTACCACTCTGCCCTAAGTCTTACCAAGGCTGGACCTTTTATCTCTATTAAGAATCTTCCTTGACCACTCTATGTAAAATAGTTCCTCCACACTGTGCTGCCTTCCTTCCCCAGTTTCTCTTTAAAATATCACCATTTTTCATTCTAGCACATATCACATTCTGAAACTGTTATTTGCTTACTTGTTCATTGTCTGCTTCTTCCACTAGAGTATAAGCTCTACAAAGGCAGTCTTGATCATGCTAGTATTCCCAGCACTTAGATTAATGCAGGGCACATAGTTGGTATTAATAAATGTTTTTTGAATGAATAAACTTAAAAAAAAAAACAACAGTTCTTTCTCCTCTTGTCCATAATTACCTCACATGTACACTCTGTATTTTCTGACTGCCTTGATTCTAAGGAAAAAATTATCAGATGTTGGAAAATTTATCAAGGATAACAATAAAGATCAAAGTTTTCTAGACTTTAATTTAATACATATTTAAAAATATGTATTTTTCTTCCCAAATGTTAGGAAGATAAGCAAATGTGTTCCTATTGGATGGGCAGACTTTCCAGGTGAGGTTCTAGTCTAACCTAGGTTTTCTGGGGGTTAGCATGGCTTCTTAGTGGTAGAACAATGCCCCTCACAGTAGTTCTACTGCTGTTCCATAGGTCCAGGCCTTTTTTTTTTTTTTTTTTGCTATGGATAATTGTAGGGGATGGGGCCCTGGTATCTAAATCCCAAGATTCCTGTTCTATGTCTTGTTGTCCTCTCCTCCTACTGTCCTCCCCCAAGAAATTCCTCCACCCTCTATAGGCTTTCTTCTGAAATATTTTAGTTTATTTCTCTGCTAGAAAAGACTTGTCCTCAAAAAGATCATGAGTCTAGAATCCCATTCCTTTGCAACCTAAAACTTGTACACCTTATCTTCAGAAAGTCTAGTCTTTAAAAACGTGGTGACATTTTACTTCCTCCCTGGAGACTTCATATCCTGCTCCAAATGTACACTTGTTTCTACAGGGCAAGGGTTGGAGCAAATAATGCTGAGACCTCTACTGTGCTAGTTAACATGGGAAGAAAAGAAGCCAGGATCATAGTGGAGGCTGGAACTAGAGAAAGTAACTCAACAGTGAGGTCTGAAAGCACTGTTCAATAAGCTCACTGTGATCCAGGAAGCCATTCTGTTTTATTATAACTCAACAAATGGGGAATTCTAAGAAACAATAAATACTTAAAGGCAGGCAAATATTTTTTTTTTGGCAAATATTTTTATTATACCTATTCATGTAGAAGATATTAAGTTTATTGCTAGAACAGGTAAACAACTGATAAGCCATCATATACCATCCATATTCAACCAGTTCAGCAAGTCAGCCTCAACCTCTTCCTCTCTATATGCCCCTCATTCAGTCAGTAAACTCAGCTTATTATTATTATTAAGTATTATTATTATTATAAACTTATTATTTTAGTTTTCAAGAAGTCCAGAGGTAGGCTGGCCCAAAGTTATGAATTCAGCAGCTCAAAGAACTTGCCAAGGACCTGAAATTATTTTCCTTCTTTCCTTTCTGCCATCCTCAATATGTTGGTTCTTGTTGTTGGGCTTTTTTTTTTTTTTTTGATCATGGCTGCAAGATGGCTGCTACAGCTTTAAGCCTATATCCTTACAAATCCACATTAAGCAGCAGAAAAGATGAATCCCTGCTTCTGTCCCCTTCTAAAGTTGAGAAAAAATTTCCCAGAAGGCTACTAGCAAACATGTCAATGCATCTTATTGGTCAGTGTTTCATGCTTAAAAAAGATCACTGACAAGAGAAATGGAATAATTATGACTAGCTTATACTGATCAATATTCACTCTCTGGAGCTGGAGAGGGGTCCATTGGTTATTATACTTTCAAATACCTGAACAAAATCTGAATTCTATTTACAAGGAATAAAAGTGAGAACAGCTGTCGAGTAGGCGGTTCTAGCGGACACTGTTGGTGCCTCAACCACACTCCACACACAGGTCTACTCTGAAGGACTCCTGCAGTTTCCTCATACACCCATGGCTTCCTATTTCACTCTGCTTAAGAGTATTCTCTGACTATGGAAGCTTGCTCTATCAGGAGAAATCTTCAACTAATGAAGACAGAAGGTGATGGGCAAATATGCCAGCTTCCCCTGGGGGAATGTTGATGGGACATTTTCAAGGCATATTCCACACAGTTTTCCAGAGAGTCACCAGTAAGACGGAGCCTCACTTGCTCGCAGTGGCAGTCCACTCATTCCTGCACCATTCGTTGACTTTCCTCCCTTCAGTTTCTTACTTCCTCACAGTGCTTCCTGGGATCACACCCAAATCATTGTCTTGTGTTCTGCTTTTGTGCAAACTCAATTAAGTGTCTGCCTGTTACAGCACAGGTGCTTCTCTTCTGTGATGTCTTCCCTGGTCCCCAATACATTTATTATTCTTTTGTGTGGTTGCTACCTTATATAACCCCCTAATATAGCACACATTGTTTTATGTGTGTTTATTTCCTATTACACTCTATGTTTCTTTTCTAGTCTTTGCTACACACCTATTGTTGAGCACCGTATCTGGCATGTAGTAGGTACTGACTGAAAGAAAATATTTTCAGAGCCAACTATGTGGTTTCTTTCTGGGGACTCCTATCAAAAAACCAAACGTCACAATCCTTTGAGTACCCCAGTCATGGCCCTCCCTTCTCCCTTTTGTTTGCATTACTTCCATTACTCTCTGTTTCGACTCCTGCCTTAGAGGATAAAACTCTGGATTTTGGGGCGCCTGGGTGGCTCACTGGGTTAAAGCCTCTGCCTTCAGCTCAGGTCATGATCTCGGGGTCCAGGGATCAAGCCCCACATAGGGCTCTCTGCTCAGCAGGGGGCCTGCTTCCCCTCTCTCTCTGCCTGCCTCTCTGCCTACTTGTGATCTCTCTCTCTCTCTGTCAAATAAATAAATAAAACCTTAAAAAGAAAAAAAAAAAAAAACCCTCTGGATTTTTCCAGACTAGGAAGGTATTCATATGGGATAAATATGCTTTCTGTAAGTGAATACCCCTCAAGACATTTATTTTTTTTTAACCTATGTTTCAGCATTCCCAATCTCTGAGACAGATCTTTTAACATAAACATTGCCTCACAGCTGGCAGATCATGTCCAGACCCACTGAACTCCAGCTCACTATGAAAGTCAATAATCCACTGGCCTAAAATATGGACAACAGGGCAGAGGGCTGCCCTGCTGCTGCTGCAAGGAAATTTTATTTGAGAAACTCTAATTCTTAGTGACATATTTAGTATATTCCCATTTTTTCCCTTAACTTTATTGCCTCATCAGTAAAACAAACTGCCTTCGAGTACAGAAACTGAGAAGCTGGGAAATAAAAGTCACATGAACACCGTAGTGATTGCTGAGCATTTGTCTTACCCTTGCTCTTTAAAAATTCAAAAAATAAACAGAAAAAATGGTTACTGTTGCCAATAAGATAGACATCAATTCATGATGTAGAATGACAGTTAAAGAAGAAAAATTGGAAAACTTGAGACTTGGACAAGAATAAGATTTTCAGGGCAATGTGAAGCTGGAGCAATGTAACATAACTACTGACCTCATTAGCTTGGTATCAGTGTTTTAACAGCTCTTGTGGTGAGGTTGGCTTCCTATACTGATAGCCAATTGGCATTTAGTTGAACACAATAAACAGGAGCAATGAGAGTGGGGAGAAAGGGTGAGACTACATCAAGGGTCAGACAGAATAATCTGTGAGATGAAATGTGGCTCAAATACTATGTCTTGCAAATGGTGGACCTAAGTGCAAAAAGAAACATGTTGCAATCGAGATTTCAGCCCCATTAACAGAGGCAGATTTATTGTGGAACTAAATGAAGCTTGGGTTTTAGACTCCCTTCACTCATACCGGTCCCTACCAAGGACCAGTGCCTAATTTGTATCTAGTGTTTTTCTTTCAACAAGTTCCCCCAAATTGTGTGAGCTTTAAGCTCTGAAAGACCTAAAATTCCCCTACCAGTTACATTTAATTTTTAAGAAGTTTGCAAAAGATATCAGCCAACATTATAATGAAATACTGTTTTAAAACAGTATGAAGGACTGCAATTCTGATAAACAAATAAATAAGCCATATCATTCAACGAGTATTTATAACCCCTGATTAAGAGGTTTAAGATACTACATTGTAATTGATACTACATTGTAATTGAGGAATCCTACATTGTAATTGAGGAATCAAGGCTTAGGCACATAAAGATACTACATTGTAATTGAGGAATCAAGGCTTAGGCACATAAAAGTAATTATTGTGATTAAAAGTGAAAAAATGGGATGTATTCATTCAACAAGAATTTATTAGTTATGAACTCTGGGCGAGGCACTATACCAGATACTGGGTATCCAATAGTTAATAAAACAGACATGATCAGCTTTCATGAAGTCTACAGTAGGAAAGAAGTTTTTAAAAAGTACATAAGTGAATAAATCGAATCATTAAAACTTATGAAAAGTTCTATAAAAGAAATTATCAGGTTGTCAAAACAGAGATTAAAGAAAAAAACCTCTTTCAGGTTGGGCAGTCAGTGAAGGTTTATTTGAGAAGATGACAAACCAAAAAGGAGAGAAGAACCAACCATGAAAAAAGATGAAAGGAAATATGTTCTGGGCAGGCATGTAAAGATCTGAGGAAGGAAGTATCTTGGGCCCTCTTGAGCAACAGAAAGGAAGCCAGTGTGGTTGGGTACAGTAAGCAGCCAGAGACATGAGATGAGGCAAAAGACCCATGGTGCTTGCAGATGGAGACTTCTGAGTATTTTCCATATTACATTTCCTTCTTAACTTGGGAAGTAATGACATTGGAAAACTGACTTTGCTTCTTAGAATACAGTAGTATAAGCAGCACAAAATCCAACCATTGTGTTCTAAGAGATAGTTTATAAAGTTATAATAGAGGAAGAAAAATTTAGTATGTGCTGTTTTATAAATTTCTTAAATTCTAATCTCTATTTTAAAAAAGTATAGGGACGCCTGGGTGGCTCAGTTGGTTAAGCGGCTGCCTTCGGCTCAGGTCGTGATCCCAGAGTCCTGGGATCGGGTCCCACATAGGGCTCCTTGCTCGGCAGGGAGCCTGCTTCTCCCTCTGCCTCTCTGCCTGCTTGTGCTCTCTCTCTGTGACAAATAAATAAATAAAATATTTAAAAAAAATAAAAAAATAAAAAAGTATATATCTTTGCTGATTTATGTTTTTATTAAGTTAGGAAATGGTGAAAGCCTACCTCCCAGTGTTGTACATAAGAAACACGGTAATTGGATACCAACCTCCAATTATCCAATTCTTGGATAATCCAATTATCCAAGAATGGATAACACTGTACTCCTCGCCACCTTTGGAAGAAATTACCTGACATGTTCACAGACTTTAACTTTGGATGAATTTGATTGTATCTGTGGTGGAGTGACATTAGGAACAGCAATTGCAACTGTCCTGACTTCTGAACTAAAGAAAGCTTACCAGCTAAGGTCTGAGGAACTATGTGGGTAAATTTTTATTACTCAGTATTAAGTTAGATAAAAATAACAAAAGGAATTTTGGTAAAAATCTTTTGGCTGATTTCTTTCTCTTGGAGTTCTGAATCCCCATTTCACCTCTCAATGAAAGAACTAATCAGTTAGGGCTTGACAAGGACAGAGGTGGACCGGGGCCTGATCAGACCTGGTCCTGATGCTAATGGCAGGGAGATTGGATTTTGATTTAAAGTCAGTGAAAAGCTGGGGCACCTAGGTGGCTCAGTTGGTTAAGTGTCTGACTCTTGATTTCCGCTCAGGTTATGATTTTAAGGTCTTGAGGTCAAGCCCTGCATCAGACTCTGCACTGGGTGTGGAGCCTACTTAAGATTCTCTCTCTCTTCCTCTGCCCCTCCTCATACCCACCCAAATAAATAAATAAAATAAAGTCAATGGAAAGCCATTGAAAATTCTTATCTTGGAAAATCATTTGGTCTAGTTCATGTTTTAGGAAGTTCTATGTTTTAAGAAGTAGCAAAGGCAATGAATTCTATATTGGGAGATTAGTGTGTGCTCATCATAGAGAAGGGGACTTCTGAGTGTAGATAAAATTGGGACTTTAAATGATGAGTGAAAATGGATAATAAGGGAAGAGAACAAGAAAGGCCATTCACAGTAAATTCAATGAAATGAGAAAAGCCTTTGAGGTTGGCTGGGGGGCGGGGGGGGAAGGTAGGGAATATCCCCATCTGACTGAGGTATATTAAGTTCTAATCAAATTGTAATGGACTCTGCTGATCAGACTAGGAACATTTAGGTCATAGGAGACTCCAAAAATGTCATATGCATGAAATAATGGAAGTTAAGCTTCAGAAACACAAATTTGGTGGAAATGTGAAGGGAGGATCCATTCAAAAGTAAAAAAGTAAGTACAAACAACTAAGTAAGAAAAACCTAAGCAAAAAAATAAAGTCTGAAGTGATATATACATTTCCTTTTTTACTTCTAGTTAAAAACTAGATAAGCTTGGCAATAGTTGTTTTATTTTTTAATTAGCAGGCCAGGGAGAAATAGAGAGCAAGACCAGGATAATGCAGATAGAGCTAGGGTTAGCTATAGGACAGGTCCCAAGGGAGGGTGACAAGAATAAAAACTCAGACTGAGCACGGCTTTGGGTATGATTCAGTGGTATTCAGTGAGTCTTATATGGAATGTGGGGGATGGTGGCTGGTGTCATGTATGTGTTGTTATAATCATTATTAGTGTTGTTACAGTCAGGTAAGTGATCCCAAGGGAGTGGGAAGAAAGGGGAGGAACAAGGAAGAAGACGGACTGGCAAGCTAGGTCATTTATTAAAATCCATGATGAAAGTTAAGAATTTACCACAAGTCAGTCATAATATAAGTATCCAAGTTTGCATTTGGGGTAGTCTCACTGTAAGTAGGTAAAATACTAATTAAATATCCGAACCATTAGGGAAAAGGGACACCTAACATTTGCAAGCCTTGGTTCCAGTGGTCTCAGGACCACTCAGAACAAATCTGTGACTGCTTAATGTAGGGAGGTAGTGTGGTATAATGTAAAAGAACCCAGGGACCTGGACTCACAGCCTGGCTTCTCTCTGCTACTTGCTAGGTGGGTCACAAGTTATAAATCTCTCTGAACCTCACTTTCTTTTTCCAAAATATGTGGATACAAATATATAAATGGCCTGGTTGCAATGACAATGTTTGTAAGAGTCCTTGATACAGAGAATGATTTGCTCAACGGCAGCTTTTTTTTTTTTTTTTTTTTTAATGATCTCCTTAGCAAAATAGTCTGGAACCTATATCAAATGTTACCTTGAAGGATAGTTATACAACCTGAAATACCTATTCATTTCCCCCTGAGATAATGAAGTCATAAGGATAAACATGAGTATTGTGTTTCTGCTTACTGGGACATAAATGGGAATATACTGATGATAAATAATAAGAAACATCATGATTTAGAATGCAGAGTGATTTCTTGGTGAGCATGATCTATATGTTCACCTCTGAAACTCTGGCATTTCATGGCATTTTAGGAAAGGCTGCTCAGAATCCAAGGAAAAACTGTTATAAGCACCAGCTCCTTATGACGACATTTGAAAAATGATACAGCATCAAATCACTTGGCAGATGGTGCAGAGGAAGAGGAAAAGTATTCCACATTAATGGATCTGCACACAGAAAAGCCTAGTATGCAAACTGAGATTCAGATATCAAAAATAAATAAATAAATAAATAAAAATTAGACTGCTGGGAAAAAAAAAAGAAGATATGGTCCATATATACAATGGAATATTATGCCTCCATCAGAAAGGATGAATACCCAACTTTCATTTTAACATGGACTGGACTGGAAGAGATTATGTTGAGTGAAATAAGTCAAGCGGAGAAAGTCAATTATCATATGGTCTCACTTACGTGTGGAGCATAAGGAAAAACATTGAGGACATTGTGAGAGGGAAGGGAGGGATGAATTGGAGGAAACGGAGGGGTGAAGAACCATGAGAGACTGTGAACTCAGAACAGGGGACTGAGAGTTTTGGAGGGGAGGGGGTGGGGGGATGGGCGAGCCTGGTGGTGGGTATTGAGGAGGGCACGTGTTGCATGGAGCACTGGGTGTGGTACATAAACAATGAATCTTGTAACACTGAAAAAATAAAATAAAAGTATTTGGGGAAAAAAAAAAGCCTAGTATGCTTACAGGTGAAGGGTCTTTAAAAAACTGACATGCTACTTTTGGGTATAACAAGAGTAAAATTTGTATAAAAGCAAAGTTACTATAGAAAAGAAATGGGTATTTAGCAAGTAGTGGAGCTACTGAAAGTTCCTGAAAAATAAGGCAGAATTACACAGGGGGAATATAATCCCACAGGAAAGAGAGGTGATTGTTCAAGGGCAAGTCTCTCCATGTGTTCTGCTAGTATCTGTGCTTCTGCCGTTGGAGCACTTACATCCTAGAATAAAATTAACCATCTGTCTATATTCTCCCTAAGTTCACAAGCTCCATAGCAAAAAGAAAGTCAGTCTAACCTGTTTATGATTCTTGGTACAATCCCCAGGGTCTAGAGCAGGGCTTGGCACATAGTAGCTGCTTAATAAAGACTTGATATTAAATTTTCAAGCTAGCATCATAGAAAATACCAAAGCAACCTGCACAGAAGGTAAGGTGAATAGAAGGAATTTTGCAGGGGGGAAAAAGAAAGAAAAGAGGCAGTGCAGCATATAGGCAGATACGTTTTTTAAAATGTCCTAATGTTTCATGTCTAAAAAATATGAAACCAATTTTTCTATCTGTGGCCCTGATGAATAAGAGATAAAGAAAAATTAACTCTAAGTTGCAGGCGAGTCTATATTAAACTTTAAATGGTGACCACAGTGGCTAGAAGTCAGATTCCAAGTCAACTTATGGTGAAAATAGTTGTCATTTTATTTAGCTTATGATTTAAAAAGGTAAATACTATTGGATATTTTACATACATGATCCGGTCTTGGAAAATTTTACACAAAAAGGAGAACTCCCAATATAAAATTAAAATGTAATCAGGAGCAGTAAAAACAATATGGTTGACACTTCAGCACTGAAGAAGATACAACTCCAGGTCCAAAAGCCTCAGCGAACTTTGACAAATGTGATCCATGAGAGATGTAGGATGACCTGGATGTGTTGGAATTGGATGTACGCATCTATTGCTCTGTGTTACAGCTGGATGATTTAAGAAACCCCAATGCTAATGAATATCACAAGGAACCAGAAACTCCCTTGACAGCCATGTATACATGTGTAAAATAACAAAGAATTTGAATGTAAGTGTTTGTACTTCATCACTCAGTCTGAAATTTTACCCTATCCATTCAGGTCCAGAGAAATGTGCAATTTTAGCAAAAATCAGTTCCCTCTCTTGAAACAAAATATTAATGTTACCACTAATGCACCCACTTTTCTAGGCATTCTTCATTTCAGATGTTCTTAATAGAATTCTGACACTGCATCTAATCAATCCATATTAAAGGGCCAGCAATAGGATTTGACATTTCTTCTGGAAAATTACATTGTGTTAATATAAAATCTGGGCATATGCCACAGAGATATTTTGTATTAAGTGAAAACTGCTGCTTAAGAAAACAAAAAAATTTTGCCTGAAGAAAATTTGGAACTTTTTATCCAGTCGAATTTGATACTAAAGTACAAAAATGAGACAGGATAAGTATGTTGCTTTTTCTATGATATTTATGTATCAAATGAAATTACTCTTGCTGTTTGTGTCCTTGTGTTTTCTATGGTACAGTTTACCGCACAGTAGGTCTAACTTTAAAACAACAAATGTTTTGAGAATAATAAAATTTAGCTTGAGGGAAAAAATGTCAGTTAAAGTTCATGTGGTCTGGGCTAATTGGACAATCAGATAGTATACAGCATCTTTCTAGAAAGCCTGTGGTTGAATTGTGAATGGTTTGCATCTTCTCTTAAGATACAAAATATTATTATATAATACCAAGTATAATTGAACTCTTATTAACTTCATCATGAGATAATGGATGCCTTTAATGTCAGAATCATCATTTTTAAGATTTGGAGATTTAAAAAGGCATTGAATATATGCTGTAGTCCTGGCTCTTTAATGATTACATTGCTTAATATGTACTGATTTGTACTGGCCAAAATTTGATTGCTAATACCATTAATTCAACTCAATCCAGATTTGCTCAGCTTTTTGTAACATAAAAACATAAACTAAAATTAAAATCTTATACTCACAGTCTCATTTCATGATAATAGACTGGATGAGCATGAAAGTTCAAAAGTTATATCAACACTTCATGCTTTGTAACAACAGAGTCTTGGCTAGCCAGACAGAGTCTAAATTTTGCTTGGACCTCTTGAGCCTCTCCTCTACTCATGCTCCTGAGTTTAGACAGCTTCAGGAACTGGTCCTGGATCGTCTTCTTTTCTCTGTGTAGGCTCTATCCTTAGACAATCTTACCCACTCCTAGGGCTCTACATAACATTTCCAGCACAGACCACTCACCTAAACTCCATCTTTTATATCTTCCACTTAGCTAGCACATGTCCATTTTAGAATATGTTCTCTACAGAGTTTTATTTATTTATTTGTATGTTCGTTTGTTTATTAAGTAGGCTCCATGCCCAATGTGGGGCTTGAACTCACAACCCTGAGATCAAGAATCACATGCTCTGCCAACTGAGCCAGCCAGTTGCCCCAGAGTTATATTTTTAAAATGTGAATGAGATTGTGCTTCTCTTCTGGTTAAATTTCTTCACTGGCTCGCATTTCTTTTAGAATAAAGTTCAAATTTCCTTACCATGGTCTAAAATGCCCTGTCTGATAATTTCTTTGTAATGCCTCATATCATCTCTCCATTGCTCTTAGCTATTGTGATCTTTTTTCCCTTCCTTGGAGAGTTTGCTCTTTTCGGACCTTTACACTTTTTCCTGGACTGCTCTGCTTTTCCTGCAGCTGTTCCCTTGGGCTTGCTTATCCTCAACCTTGGGTCAAGGAGCAAAGACCACTCTCTCAGAGGTTTTCCCTGGCCACCTTCCAAAAATTTCTTTTTCCATTTGCTCTCCTCCTCCTCACCCAGATTTTTTTCCATCTTAGTACTAATGATAATCTGAAACTTGATTTTTAAATATTTTGAATTCTATAAATATGCTTTTGCTTTCCCACCTTCCTATTTGTGCCCTACTCCCTGTTCAGCTAGAGGCCTCCATTGTCTTAGGGGAGGATTAGGGTTGCTATAGCATGAATGAGAGGAAAAGATGGAATCAGCGTTCCGCCTCTTTCAGTGACAGCAGTTATAAAACATGAAGCCTTTTGATTCATAAGAGCTTTTTAAAAGGTTTTTGAAAAGGGAAGTGTTTTTTCCCTAAACTTCTGACAGAGTTTTTGTTCATCCACACATGACAGTTTTAAAAGAAAATAGATTGAAAAGCATCAACTATCATAGAAAATTGAAGAATTGTGGAAAGTGTAAAAGAGGGGTGAAGTGAGGTAGAGGTGAGGAGCTTTAATTAATTTAACCATTCTCAACAGGATGGGCTTAAAGGGAGGGAGAAACTGAAGACCATCCCCCCTGCCTCCAATAGAGATACTCAGGATCAGACTTTCTCAGATTGACTTTTGGTTTCGCAGTCTCCTAGCTGAGAGTCTTTGAGCTAGATGCCTTAGTTGTCTTATCTGTAAAATGAAGATAATATTTCCCACCTCCTAGAATCCTGAGGATTAAAGTAGTTAACACATATATAGCATTTGGAACAGGTCTAATAACACAGGGAAGAGCTCAGTATTTACTAGTTTTTATGGCTATTTGCATAACAACCTCTCATTCATTGTTTAAAATTGTTTAGGCCTCATATCTCCTCTCTTAAGACTTTAAGGTTATCCCTTTTCTAATCCCTCCACGCTCAAAACACAAAAAGTATTTGCACCTTTGTTCTTGGTATCTACTTGAATTACTCAGTATTATGAAGAAATTTACTGCCAGTCCAAAACCGGTAAACTAGATAAAGGGTTAAATTTTTCTCAATTACTTCTAACTCCTTTTAAAGGATCAAAACTAATGGTAGTTTCTTAAAAATATATTTAAATAAAATTATGGAATTGTAGAATTTTCAATTACAAGTGAAGTTTATCTACCCAAAGAAATTTTAAGAGGCACACTGGTAACTTAATTTTTAAAAAAGAGCTTGGGAGGGGTTTATATGCTGTTCTCAAGCAATAAACTTTTATAAACGAAAAATTTCTCTAAGTGATTTATTATTGGGAGGGACAGTATACCCCTCTTATGTTCTGAATCAAATGTTAATGTCCTCATCTTATACTTACAGTATCATTATCATCAGAACACAAAATCATATTCCAATTATTCTCAATTGCATGTTGCTATGACTTTTTCCCTCTGAGAGATTGCTTACTTAAAAGTACATCACATGCACTTGCGGGAACTTCTAGAAATCACACTAATTAAGTGCACATGGAAAAATTACTTAGCATTCCAGGGTTGCCTCATAGGCTGTATTTAGATAATAGATTAGCACAAGTGGAACAAGAACAATAAAATAAACCATAAGTCAAAGGAATGATAAATTTTAAACCTGTGCCCTGAAAGGTAATGTATATCTTCTACCTTATAAGACTGCTACTAATCATTTATTGTATAGAGGCTTTTAAAAATACATGTTGAATCAATAACTACAGTTTCTGGAATGCTTTATAACTCGTCTAACAAATTGCTATTGATATGTGTCAGAAGACAACACTGGAGTTTAAGTTTCTAATCCTCAATGAGAGTGAATCAGCTGTAATGTAAGTCTCCAAAACACAATTCTATTTTGGTAAAGCACTGAATTTCGTCTTTGGTCTTAGGAGTTAACATATCAATGATCTAAATAATTTCATTGATATAATTTGGATCTTTTGCCTTTCTTCATGAAAAATTTCTTTCCCTTAATCATCTTGGTGTTATAGTTGGAAACATAGATTATTTACATAAACATTCATTTCCTTTTCAAATGACCATGTTTCAAACCCAAATGTATAAAGCATACTTTTTTTTTATAAAGATTTTATGTTTAAGTAATCTGTGCCAAACGTGAGATCAAGAATCACATGCTCTACCAACTGTGCCAGTCAGTGCTGCCGACAGATAGATAGATGCTGCCTAAACAAGCCAGGTGCCGCCTATAAAGCATACCTTTTAATCTCTATTCTTGGAATGTTCTCCCTCTTCATACCTTACTTCCTACCAAATATACTTTTCTTTCTGCATCAAAGCTCCCCCAATCTCACCTTCTCCCCAAAACTTTGCAAACTAAATGTCAATAAATCTATTATGCTTTAAGCCTAAATCTCACAAAATGGGCTAGTTTTATGTAATAAAAACATTAATTTGGGGTTGTCGGTTAAGCATTTGCCTTTGGCTCAGGTCATGATCCTGGGGTCCTGGGATGAAGCCCTGCATCAGGCTCCATGCTCCGTGGGGAGTCTTCTTATCCCTCTACCCCTCCCCTTGCTTGTGCTCTCTCTCTCTCTCTCTCAAATAAAATCTTAAAAAAAAAAACCCACACATTGTCTTTTTTAATCCAGTCCTCACTTTCCCTACTCCCAATAACCCCACTCCTACTATAGAGCTCTGTCCTTTATGGCCCTTAGCCTCTATTTCTATAACCTATACCTGTCTTGCATTCCATTTCTTCAGGGCTTTCAAGTGATGATTAGATCAGTTGATAAACTAATTTGAACTAATGTAGTGAATTGAAGTTAGTACTGTCTATGGTCACGTGATAGGATGGGTATAAAACACAAAATCTGATAATGTATGAGCTCAAAGAGCAGAGATCATCAGTCACCAGACGACGGAACTGGAACCAGTCAGTCAGATTCTACCACAATTAGGAAAAAGCTTTGTTTCTGGTCTATTTCATAGCTTATGGTATATATTTTAAGTTTTGGTGCTTTAAGTAAAATAAATTTAATGACTAGTAAAATCCTTAATTTAGAGAACACAATCTTTAAAAATCTCATGGAATAAATGTTACTGGAACTAAAACTTAATGAATTATAATTAAGTAGCTATTGTAATACATGCCTTCTCATTAGATATTACTTTCCTTGAGCATATTCTGACACACCAATCTAAAGGCCAAGTGACTTCATTCTTCCCAGAATGGCAATTTCCCAGCATAACACGCCCTGGAATGTATTATTGTGGTTTCAAAATGGTCTGTGTAGTGGCAAATTTGTCATAATTAAGATGTTTTGCAGAAAATAATGACAGCCTATTAAAGTATTAAGTGAAAGTGATTCCTAATTATAAATGTTGACATTTGTGAAGATTTATGTATATAAATATAAAATATACTTTTACATTTACATTTTATACTTACATAATTTATAAAAATTTACATAAAGACATAATTCATATGGCTTTATATGTATTATATAATTTAAAGTCATTTTAACCTTTTCCAGATTTAGTTCATATTCTTTCGCCATGCAATTTATTTAAATGGCATCCTCCTTCCTTAATATAAAACTTCAGAGGAGACTGATGAACCAAAAATAAGGTAAGTGGAGTCTTCATGAATTTAAAAAGCACATAAACTAACACCTCTGTTAGTAAGAGTAGGAAGTAACAGGCGAGTTCTCACATTACTAGTGAAGATGTATATCGTTACATTTTTTTTTTCTGGAGATCAAGTTAGTCTTTATAGTAAAGTTCTTAAAGTTGTGCATACCTTTTCCATCTAAATAATCACCTTCTAGTGATTCATCCTAAGGAAATCAATAAAAGTATGAAGTTGCATATATAGGGATGTTCATTGTAGCACTGCATATCACATTAAAATGATGTTAATCATCTAAAAGTACAAAAAAGAAAATCTTGATTAAATATGATATACAGCTACAATGAACAATTCATGCTTTAAAATGATTATGCAGATTATGTATGTTAACATGGAAAATGTTTATCTGTGTTCAACGAAAAGTCATATTACAAATATTATACATAGTATGATCCATTTATACTTAAAATATGAATTTATATACTTATGTACACTTTGGTGCATGTGTGTGTATGCATTTCTTCATGCATTTCTACACTTACAGCACTGTTGGATGAATTTTCCATGACGAAGGAAATCTTCCATATCTTTGCTAACCAGTAGTCCCTAGCCACTTCTGGCTGTTGAGCATTTGAAGCATGGCTAGATCAAGTGAGAAACTGAATTTTTATCTTTTTTTTTTTTTTTAGATTTTATGTATTTACTTGAGTGAAAGAGATAGAGGGCACAAGCACACGAGAGAGCAACAGGGGTGGGGATGGGTTGGGGGAGAGGGAAAAGCAGGGTCCTGGCTTAGCAGGGAGCTGATGCGGGGCTTGATCCCAGGACCCCAGGATCACGGCCTGAGATGAAGAAGGCAGATGCTTAACCGACTGAGCCACCCAGGCGCCCCCTGAGTTTTTATCTTATTTATTTTAATTTAAATACCACATGTGGCTGGTGGCTACCATATTCGGCAGCGTAGAGCAAAAAGGGTATATACCACAATGTTAACAGTGGTTATAATTTGCTGTTGTTTATTTTCTTCTTTTTGCTTTTCTAATTTCTACAAATGAACACGTATTACACATGTGATAAGAATAAAGGTTCTTTTTTGAGAGATCAATGAGGGAATTCAAGTGTAGGTCTAAGAGTCTGAAGATAGGGATTTGAGTACCAGTTCTGCCATTTATTGGCTGCATTAAGTTTTACTTAAAATATTTAAGCCTGTGTAATACCTGCACCACCTCTTATATATCATTTCATGGTGTTTTTATTAAATTAGTTAATATTTGTGGACAATGACTTCATTTAGAGAAAGGGGTAAAATATCCTTTCTCTATGTTATAATTTCTATGTAGAGAATGAAAGGATAAAAAGAAAAAAATGTAATAGAGAAATCGACTATGATTCTGGTGTTTATGAAATAGGAAAAAAAAACTAAAAGCTTGCATGGAGTAAGAGAAGAGTGGCCACATTTACCAAAGAAAATGAAATTACTTGAGACAGCCATTAAATTACCTTTGGCATGTATCTTATAGTTAACCATTAACCATTTTAATAAGGCATAATAAAAACAAAAACATTCATTTAAGAATATCTCACTGATTAGATGAGTTATCCCAATTATTCACAAAAGCCATGTACTCTCATTTAAATTTCACTAAATTTTAAAATCCATATGACTGTAATGAAAATATGGCTGTTTGTTTGTCCAGCATATAAACATATGGTAGTTAAAAAAAATAGTTCTCTGTTTTAAGAGACTAGAGAAGGATCTTAAGATAATATTTTATAAATTCAGAATAACCCTACTTAAAGAGTTCTTAATTCAGTGAAAAGGGTTATTGCTGCATGAGGTCAACAGAAATGCTCTGATGGCAGTACTTTAAAAAATATAGCAACACTTTAAAAGCATTTACTTAGAAGTCAGATGAACACCAAATTATGGATTTTATATTCATAAATGAAATCAGGCATACAATATAATGGCACTTGGAAGCTAACATTTAAAGCAACTTAAAAAACTTGTCGCAAAGATGTCCATAGAGAATAATGTTTTTAAAGAGTGCTGCATGTATCTTAGGAGATTCTTGTAGGATTCAAATAAGAAGCCAAAAGAAATAAACTATAATCATGAAGAAAATTAAAGATAAAGATGCTTATTAAATATGTTTGGTATGAGAAAATTAAAAGAACTTCTTAACTAACCTAATGATTAGATTGAAGTGTTATTATTTACTTTTAATCTCTATGAAAAACTTGTTTGTGACCTGATTCATCTAGGTAGCTACAAATGGGTGAAAGACCAAAGACAGCACTAAAATATATGAGAAAATAGGTAATTTTTTCAGCTGAGAAGTTTCCAATTTGTAACTTCCAATTCTTTCCTCTTACGTTTTTTTAAGGCATTAGCTGAAGTCATCACAAGCCACTAACAATTATTTTCAAGCCCTGGGGAGACTGGCCAGATGCCAGTGGGCTAGGTTATAAGTCCTTATAACCACAGGGAGGAAAAACAACAATGTTAGAAGCTATAGATTCATTACATCAACTACATAACTCAGAAAATATTGATATATATTTCAAAGAAATAGATTTGCAGTCATTTAGACTGTGGATTTAAAAAAAAAACCACAAAAGAAAAAAACCAATTTGGCTTTTCTTTTCTTTTTTCTTTTCTTTTCTTTCTTTCTTTTTTTAAGCTTTTATTTATTTATTTGAAGTGGGGCGGGGGGAGAGAAATAGAGCACGTGCGTGCATGAGTGGATGGGCATGAGAGGCAGAGGGAAAGGGAGAGGGAGCAGCAGACTTCCTGCTGAGCAGGGAGTCCAACACGGGTGGGATGGGCCAGCTCAATCCCAGGACCCTGGGATCATGATGGGAGCAGACACTTAACCAACTGAGCCATCCAGGCACTCTACCCCCTTTTTCTTTCTTTGCTGTTATTTAAAAATGACCGTAGATAGCAATTATTTCTAAGTTTTTTCATTTAAGCAAGAGATTATAATGTCACAGTTATATGTAGTTTATAAAATATTTTGCATGTTACTTTTATTTTTACCACAAAATTATGAGTTAAGATTAAGATGAGATGAGAATTTTACAGACGAGAAAACTCAGAGAAATTAGTAAATTTATCTAAGGTTAAGTGGCATTGGTGGGGCTTGAATCTTGGTTTCTTGATTTTAAGGCTGGTCTCTTGGCCTTTATGACTACTTTTAGGCAGAGTCATGTCAGGACCATAACCGTTTATCAATCCAGACATCTTTGATTTATGCATTGCCAGAGCTTAAGGAAGGCCTGATGCATCTTTTCTCCTATTCACTACTCACTCCCCCATTCCCAATAGCATAGGCAGTATGGCTCCTTCCTGGTATTCAATTATTCTTGTTTTGAGTTAGGCACACATGCCTTTCTGTTTGGAATATAGCAGATTATTACCATACACTTAAAAAATAAACTCCAGTCTAGACCCACTGATTCTTTTAACAACATGCAATTATCAAACCCACATGTAAGCATTATTATAAGCTGCTGTTCTGAAATGTCAGGAATCTATTGTCCCAAGGACAGCAAATCATCAGAGCCATACAGTTACTTAGTTTAAAGCAAAACTTGTAACAGGAAAGAGATATTTGGTGTCACTTGCAATTGTCTGGTTCTTCTCCTTTTCTGAGAATTCTTACATGGGAAAAGAACAAACCCTTTACACAAGCCAAATGAAAACTTAACCTGTGGTTGACCAACAAAGTTATCTGTGGTTGTATGACACTAGTGCAAACAATAAGTTTGGGACCCTCCAAGTCAAAAAATAAAATATAAGGTAACACTGTATTTACTTTTGTGTGTGTGTGTGCATCCATGTGTGTGTTCAACAATTACAGCCTTGTTTTCTATGAGTTTTTAGAGATGTTTTCATTTCTTTTGGTAGAAGTGATGGTGAAAGCCCAGATATTGATCTCTAAGATTACCCACACAGTTGAAGCTTTTCCAAATGTATGATGAGGCAAATGAGGATGAAAGGATCAACTATCTCCTTAATCCTCATGAACAAGGCTAGTTCATAAAACAGGCATGCCTGCCTCTTTTTTTCTTGTGGAAGTCATTTCACAAAAGCTATTTCCAACCTGTAAAATAACTTAAAATAATAATCATGTTGGTGCTGAAGAACACCTTTGCCTCCCTCTGGAGGGTGACGTTAAAATCTGGCGAATCTGAGCTGTGACAACAACTCTTCTTTAGAATTTTGACAGAACACACATTTTGGTTATGGGGTTAGCAAAACCAACAGTAATTTAATCATGTTTTAAGCAAGTCATTTTAATTTTCATGTTTATGATATTTATAATATCATTAACAGTGACACTGAAAGAGTAAGCATACAATAAATGTAGAATTCATGCTTCAAATTAATATATGAATTAGCTTTTAATGTTTGAATATGTCTTCAGCATTTATTATGTTCTTGGCACTAAGCTAAATGCTTTATCTACATTATCTTGGTTACTCCTCATTAATAATTGTAGGCGTTTTTAAAAAGGATTATGTCCATGTTATACATTTTATATATTAGCATTTCCCAGTATGTTCCATAGATCATTAGTTCTAAAAAGTGTCTGATGAAAAAAAGGGCCTTGTGGTCAAAATCCATATCACTGTTACCCTTAGAGATTTAAAATATACATTATAAAAGATAGGAGAATTAACAATATCAACAGCCTGAAACAGAAAGCCAATATGATCTTTTCAATAGCTATAGAAAAATAATTCGACAAAGTCCAACATCCACTCATGATAAAAGCACAACAAACTAAGAACAGAAGGGGACTCCTTCGACCTGATAAAAGAAATTTACAAAAATTTAGAGATACCTATCATATTTAATGGTAAAAGATTGAATGCTTTCTCTCTAAGATCAGGAGGAAGGCAAGGATATTCCCTTCACTACTCTAAAACTGTCCTGGAGATTCCAGCCAGTGAAATGAAACAAGAAAAAGAAATATAATTAATCCAGATCAGAAAGTAAGTAGTAAAACTTTTTTTATTCATAGACGACATGATCTCCAATATAGGAAATCCTAATCTACAAGAAAATCACTAGAACTAATAAGCGAATGTAGTAAACTTGCAAATAAAATAACAGCAAAAATTGATGTATATTATCTTTGAGAGAAAATTCAAGGGGTTTAGTATTGTTAGAATATAAAGAATTTGTGGAGATTTTAATTGGGGAAATATCAAATCTGTATTTTAGAAGGCAGTTCTAATTGCTCTGTGGAGATGACAGGAGAGGTAAGACTAAAACTGAGAAACTAGTTAGGAGGACTTTGTGACAGGAAATTGCCAGGGTATGAACTTGGCAGTGGTAATGGACATGGAAAAGAGAAGACATTTGACAGAAATATTTAGAAGGTAGATTTGGTATTCTTTGAAGACTGAGTAAGTGGACATTGAGAGTAAGATAAAAGAAGGGATCATTTCTGGCTCTTGATAAGTACACATGGAAGTGAAGTTCCAGATAAGAATCCTCAAATTTTTAGCACAAGACATAAAACAATATTTTTACGTGTTTATTCCCTACAATTCCCTATAGTATGCAACAGGCAGGAGATTCTCAAAAACTTCCTGTTGGATGAATGACCAAATGAAAGAATTAGAATTGTAAAGAACTAAATGTTTATTATTTCAGATTCTAGGAATAGGCAGATGAATTTTTAAATAGAATTTCAAGAAACTACAGTTGTTTCCAAGGCCCAGAAAGTGCAATTCTTCCCAAAGCTGTAAGAATCAAAACACATGAAAGACTTCATAAGATTAATGGCTCAGTATCTTTATTTTTTAATACCTAAAGTATGTTATAAATTTGAAGATAGTTAATAAAAAATGTGAAGCTCTTTTAGTACTATTAAAGTTACTTAAATATACCATTTCTTTGAATCTTAAAGTTTTTATTTGTATTTCTCTTAAAAAGAACAGCTGTAATTTCCTATTGTATAGCTGTAATTTGCTATTTTAATAGATTTTTCCCTGAAAAAGCATTTGTATGATTTGTATACATTTAACAAAAGTAATTAAGTAAATTTTCTACCTTACTGTTCATAGTCATCATTCTAAATCTTTTCCATTTTTTCCAAATGCCTATTCTTATTTTTATCCCTCTTAAAAGCCCCACCTCCCATTTTACTAACAAAATAAGCATCCAGCCTGAATTTCCTCATTCTCCTTCTTTATACTTCTTAAATTACTGGAAGGAAATTTTCCTTCGTGGAAAATGCTTTCAATTGTTCTAGTGAAAGTGAATGACTTTTGGTATATTGGACAAAAAACTAAGTATGAACCTTCCTAATGTTGTGATATACGAATTGGATATGGATTTAAAGGATGAGCTGGATTTACAACTTGACTTTGACTTACTCAATTACAGATAAAGAAACTAAGGTCCAAAGAGGTTCAATAAATAGTCCAGGATGGCCAAGTGATTTTTCACCTTAAAAGGTCCATCCTAGCTCTAAAAATCTATAATCCCATGATTAGAAAGAAAATCTATGACTAGGTTATGGCCAACAGAAAAATACAAAGTAAATGGCTATGATTTATCAAAATAAAAGTAGACTTTGGTTATTTAAAATCGAGCTGTGAATAAGTTAAAAATAAAGAAGACTACATCAGTATATATTAATATATTTTAAAAATGCCCATTAAAATTATATGCCAGGAAATGTTATAGGCTATGGAGACAGAACAGTGAACAAAACAACAATCCCTCTTTGTGGGGCTCATATTCTAGTGAAGGGTGGCAGAGAAAACAAAACTAAATAAGCAAACTCTTCACCATATGAGATGGTGAGAAGTGCTATGGATTATCAGAGCAGAAAGGGGTATACTAATTATCAAGGTGGAGGTAGAGTTGGGTGGAGGTAGAGTTACAGTATTCTAAATAGAGTCATCGAGGAAGCTTTCATTAAGGTGACATCGGAGCAAAGACCAGAAAGAGAAAGAGACTTAGGCAGGGGAGGAGGTTGGGAGGGATAGAGAGGGATCTGATGAAAAGGCGGGAGGATGTAGGGAAGTGGTCTTTTGGGCAAAACAAAAATGAAGGGGAAAAGCTTTGAGGTGTACTATTTCCAGCATGTTTCATGAACAAGAGGCTAGAATAAGAAACCCAATCGGACTGCAGTAGAGGTAAGGAGGAGTTAATAGGTAAGAAGAATAGGAAGCTACTAAAGTAGCTGGCTGCTGTAAGGCCTTATGTTAAGAATAAGAGAGAAGCTGTTTGAAGTTTTTCAAGTAAATAAATGATAGGATCTACAAGAAATGACAACTGTTGGCGAGGATGTGGAAAAAAGGAACCTTCATGTAGTGTTTGTGGGAATGCAAACTGGTGCAGCCACTCTAGAAAATAGTATGGGGGTTCCTCAAAACGTTAAAAATAGAATGCATGCTCCAGTAATTGCACTGCTGGATATTTACCCCATAAACACAAAAACACTAATTCAAAGAGACACATGCACCCCTATGTTTATTGCAGCATTATTTACAATAGCTAAATTATTGGAAACAACCCAAGTGTCCTTCGGTAGATGAATGGATAAAGAAGATATGGTGTGTGTATTCAATGGAATATTATTCACCCATAGAAAGGAATGAAATCTTGCCATTTGCAACAACATGGATGGAGCTAGAGTGCATAATGCTAAGTGAAATAGGTCAGGGAAAGACAAACACCATATGATTTCACTCATACGTGGAATTTAAGAAACAAAACAAATGAACAAAGGAAAAATCCAGAGAGAGAGAAAGAAACAGAAGAAACCAAGAAACAAAATCTTAACAAGAGAACAAACTGATGGTTACCAGAGGGGAAGGAGGGGAGGCGATGGGTGAAACAGGTGGAGGGGATTAAAGAGTACACTTATCATGATGAGCACTGAGTAACATACAGAATTGATGAATCACTATAATGTACACCTGAAACTAATATAACACTGTATGTTAACTATGCCTGAATTAAAAACCTAATTAAAAAAAAGAAACGACAGGCTCTAACTTACCTTTTAAAGGCCCACTCTGGCTTTTATATTGACTATAAGAGAACAAGGGATTATGCAGGGACATAAGAAGGCAGTTACAATAATCCAGGTGAGATGGATGTGGTGAGAAGAGATTAAATTCTGAATATATTTCAAGGCAAAGCCAAAAGTATTGGCTGACAGATTAGATGTGGGGTATGAGAGAAAGACTATAAGATTTTTTGGTCTGAACACCAGAAAGGACAGAGTCACCATTACTGAGGAAGGGGAGACTACTGGAGACACTGGTTTGGATGGAGATTGAATGGAATACTAGGAGTTCAATTTTAACCATATTAAGTATGGAAATGCTTTTTAGACATCCAATTAAGGATATGAAGTAGGCAGTTAGATATATGAATCTGAAGTCAGGTATAGGGGGGAGATACAAACTTAGAAGTCACCAGCAGATAGGTGACATTTAAAGCTATGTATCTGGATGGATTACAGATATATTTAGAAACTTAGTTTTGGGGCATTCTAATGTTGCTAGGTCAAGAGATATGGAGGATCCAATAAAGGAGTTTGAAAAGTGGCCAGTTGGTTAGGAGGAAAGCCAAGAGAGTGAGTGTCCTAGAAATCACTGTTTAAAATATTGCTCTTCTAAGGCAAGTAAGATGAGAAAATAAAATGAACCAGTGTATTTAGAATGGTGAATGTCATTTGTGTTCTTGATAGAGATAGCTGGGGAAAGGAGTTTACAAAAGTCTGATATGAAAAGCCACAACATCTTTTATTGCTTATGATCCATGAGAAAGAGAAATAATGATAGACCAGGAAATGGAAGAATTACTGGAATGACAGCCTGAATTGAAAAAAGGGCATGTGGGCGCCTGGGTGGCTCAGTGGGTTAAGCCTCTGCCTTCAGCTCAGGTCACAATCCCAGGGTCATGGGATCGAGTCCCGCATGGGGCTCTCTTCTCAGCAGGGAGCCTGCTTCTTCCTCTCTCTCTGCCTGCTTCTTTGCCTACTTGTGATCTCTCTCTCTCTCTGTTAAATAAATAAATAAAATCTTAAAAAAAAAAAAAGGAAAAAGGGCATGAAATCTACTAAGGTTGGTGTTAGAAAAAAGCACAAACACAAAGAGGAACACGAGAGAAAGTCAGAATATATACTGTTAACAGAAAACAGCTTACATTCATTTATTACTATTACTTTTCTTAGACTCATATTTTATCTTTGACTTATGAGTTCATTTTTTAAAAATTAAATTAATACCTTTTAATTTTCCTATTTTACTTTTATACGTAATAAAATAACGACTTTCTAGATTCTAGAATATCAGTCCAAAGAACTTGCTTGAAGACCGAGCAATTCCAGCATACTGCAAAACTATTCCAAATGGCAGAAATAACTCAGATTCATATGGGACATTCTAAGTCTACTATTTTTCTCAACCAAGAAAAAAGTAACCAGAAATCTCTTAAGGGCATGCCATTAACAGGGATATGTCAACATAATATTCTTTTTACTCTATATGATTTATGTCAAATATAATCTCCCTGTATATTAAATATCCTGGGACAAATAATATACAGGAAGAGTATATTTCAAAATTCAGGGAGATAATATTTATCATTTGTTATATTTAGATTAAATAAAATACAGTTGTCCTCTTTCCTATTAATCATAAATTGGAACAAGTAAGGTTATATCAGTAAATTAATCAGACTTTTAAAATACTTTTTATTGATTATAATAACCTAAATATGAATAACCTAATATACCAGAACTACAAGGTTCAAAAATTCAAGTTGTCTTATATATAAATGAGAAACTACATTATTTTTCAAAGATAGTGACTTCTAAGTTTGTATCTCCCACCTAGACCTTTCCAATTTAGTGGCTATATATAATATGTATATATACATAAATTTATGTACATATATACACATGCAACTTATATACATATGTAAATTGTGTATATATGTGCATATATAAAAATTTATATATAAATATATATGAACATCTATACATATACATTTGCCAGGAGAATGGCTTGCATATTAGCTGTATTTGAGCTTTTAGTCTAGTAAATTTCATTTGATAAAACAGAAAAACAAAGCTAATCACACATGTACTTCGATGATGCTATGGAATGCATGACTGACTATATAGCAGTTTTATTCAAGTGGTATAAAACATTACCACCTTATCTGTTAGTAAAATTTAAACTAAAATAAACACAATTAGGAATAATGTGAACTACAAATTAAAATAATAAAATTACCAACCTTTTTCTGTTTCTAAGAAATATTCTTTTTGATATTAGTGAAATTTCTAGGAAAGAATGCATGTTATCCTGGGACAGCATGTGCCACTGACTGACTTTTTTTTTTTTTTACACTAAAGCAGTGGATTTGTTTCCTAGGGCTCACATAACAACATGCCACAGACAAGGTGGCTTAAAAAAATAGAAATTTATTTTCTCACAATTCTAGAGGCTGTAAGTCCAAGAGCAAGGTGTCTGCAGGGTTGTTTCTACTCAGCCCTCTCTCCTTGGCTTGTATGCTGTGATCTTGCTTGCACATGGTCTTCCGTGTCCTAACCTCCCACTCTAGTAAGGACACCAGTCATATTGGCTTAGAGTCCACCCTGACAAACCCATTTTAATTTATTATCTCTTTAAAGGTCCTAACTCCAAGTAAAGTCACATTCTGAAGTACTGGAGGTTGAACTTCAAAATATAAATGGGGGGGCACCCAGTTCAGCCTATAGTGGACACTATAGTTAGTTACAAGAAAAATGTATAACTTGGAGAAAGCCTTATGGTATTTTTCTTTTCTGAAATCATAATATCTTAATTAAAAGTTAGGTCCATCAAATAAATCCACTGAAAGTCTTTTTATTACAAAGATTAAAATTTTCATTCCTTAAACAGAATTATCTCTCAGTGTTCCCTGAAAAATTAAAAGTAGTGGAATGGATTATACAGATTTCTTTATAATTTACAAGGCATTTTCATATATCTGTTATTGTTTGAGTCACACAACTCTGGGAGATTCAGAAAATATGGCTAGGTCTAAAACTTCTCTTATTCTTCATTCAGTGGTTATTTAACTATATTATGTGACACCTAGAAAACAGCAGGTGAAAATTTATGTGCATGAGGATTTGGGAGACTCAAAAGGTCACCATAAGTTATAAGGGTTTGTCTAGAAGAACGATTTAGGCCTAAGTCCACAGTTGCACAAAGATTTTTCAGGACCACAGAATGGTTACATCTATGATATGGCAGCAGAAGCAGGGTGAAATTAAGAAAGGACATGCTTATTTGGTAAACTGGACCAAACTACTTCCCTAACTAATCTGATATTACTTGGCATATAGTTTATAATCAGACTTTCCTCAGACTCTGATAAAGTAATTGGAAGCTTTGGCCAATGTTTAAAAGTTCAGATGACTTCTGGTGGTGAAGAGTGACTATGCTGAGCTAAAATTCTGTACTGTATTTTTAAGATTGCAGCTTAAAGAGCAGAGCACACTGATAGGATCAGTGGCAAACACATGGTATTCTTCCTCTGGGGATGTCCCTAGAGCTCCATCACTCAGCTTGATCATATTAACTGAATCATTGTTCCACTCATTGAGCCAGTGCGTTCACTGCCTAAAAATTCACAACTCTGCCAACTGTGGCTACCACTATTATGGTGTGTTTTTTCCTGTTGACTAATATCGTGCTTTTTTAAGGAAAACTATAGAACATTATCATTGAAATTTCCCTATGTAAATTCCAGAAAATTCTTCACACTAGTTTGTTTGTTTGTTTGTTTTTTCATGTTGAAATCCCTAAAGTATTTCACCTTAGGGATAAACTCAGGATCTGGCAAGAGCAATGAGCAGAAACATCTTTTAGAAGAGAATCTAAATTTATACTACATGAAGTGAGGAGAAAACTTCTGATTAAATATGCCTCTATTTCTTCATTCACCCGAAGACCCAATAAAGTAAAGGAATAAAAAGGACAAAAAAAGAATAACAAAAAAATGAAGGGAAATAAAGATGATGAGAGAGTTCAACGGAATTCTCTGGGAGATGGAAAGCACCTGGAGAGTGGTGTTCAGTAAAGGAAGCTATTAACATAGGTGGCTACATAGGAGGTTACCTGTAAAAGCATGCTTTTTGTCTTTTTTTCTTTTTCTTCCTTCTTTCTTTTTAGTCTAATTCGCCCTACAGAAACCTAGAAAGGTTTAGGACATTGAGGCACAACGTACTGAGGAAGGTAATAATGAGCTCAATGCTAAAAACAAGGAAAATGGTTGAAAGTAGCTAGATCCTAAGATTTCATCTACTCCCCCACACTCCTAAGCTAAGTAACCCCTTCCCTATTTTCTCACTACTTCTACCCTGAAGGATACAAATGTTTTAGCTTCTTGATAAATTACTACATCCAAGAAGCTCTGGACCAGGGACACTAATCAGTGTGAGGGATGGGATAGGAAATGGGGCTGAAGTCAAAAGAATTAAGTCCAAATTTTTGTACTGATTGGTGGGACTCTGGCCCCCTTCTCTACCCTGCTCCCGGAATACAGGTGTTGAGACATGTACCCACGCAGATAGGAGAATAAGAGAATACTTCTCTGGAGAACCAAATGACTCTAAAGAAAAGACCCAATGAAACTGACACTGACAGATACTAATTAAAAAAAAAAAAAAAAAAAGGCAGACACCCTATTCATCACAAACACACAGTGCTTCCACAGAGCACTCTAGTGTATTATACTTAAATATAAAAGACAGCTAAGTATCACAAGACATTTGAGTAAAGCCTTCTACATGAAAGTTAGACATTAGAAAAGATAGAGAAAATGAAATACCTAGAGGAAATAGAGACACTGAAAGGAGCAGAACATACTTTAAGGAATATTCTCAGAGAGATAACAGATGATTATTGAGAGCTAAAACAAGAACAACATGTTATTTTAAAAAGAACAGAGAACAAGGAAGACTGGAAATGAAAAAATAAGATAGCCAAAAACACCAACTTAATAGAAGATTTGGAAGATAATATTGAAGACATTTCCCAAATAGTATAACAGAAAGATCAAGGCGATGGGAAACAAGAGATGAAAAACAAAGAACTTAAGAGAATCCAAAAAAGATCCAACTTTCAAACAAGAAAATGAAAGAAATGAAATCATCTAAAGAATTACACAAGAAAATTCCCCAGAACTGAAATGTGTAGAGAACAGTCCAGATTGGAACAAGGCATAGAAAACAAAAGCAGAGGAAGAAGACATTTATAATTGAGCCCTCATAAAACACTATTGAAAAAATTACAGTAAATTTAGACAAACTAATAATAAAAACTGGCAAATAAAACTTTAATTACTAATTTCAGGGAAAAAAATGAAAAGTTGTAGAGAAGGAAGGAGGAAATGCTCTATCCTACTTGACCTACAATGGCAAATGTATTTGGGTGTTTGATAAAGTAAACTCTATATAAAAAGGATGGGAAAAGCAGAAAAAAAGCATTGGCAGAGATAACACTGCTATACAGAGACAGCAGTAAACTATATTATTTAGAAATACAGAAATAGCAGGGAAATGTATATTTAGAAGAATTCAGTGTTTGGCTTAGGAGAGGAAGATAGGCATTATTATTATATTATATTATTATATTTTTATATTATATTTTTTGGAAGATAGGCATTATTATAATTCTTTTAGTGAAATTTGCCTTAAAAACTGTGTACAGGTATTTGATGAAAATAAAAATCTAATTACTACAAAAAGAAAAATCGAAGATTATAACAAAGGGGAAGTGAGACTGGAAAACAGTCAAGACTTATATATTTCATTTACATGTAAACTTTAAATATCATAAAGGAACTTTTTTTTTATAAAGGAACTTTTAAATGTAAAGCTGGACTCCATTTATAATAGTTTTTTTAGTATGATCGAATAATACTTATCTTATTTTCACACGTTAATGCCTTGATTTATGAAATTTATGCCTTTGGCATCTTTACACTTACATATGTATTAACTTTCTAAAAACAAAAACAAAAGATCCAAACTGTCATACACATTCTACTAAATTAATTATAGTGACTCTTTAAGAGTATATCTCTGCAAAACTTCGTTTTCAAGTAAGACTAGGCTTACTTCCTATCTTAGTCATTGGTTGTCAAATAGAGACTCACTCAAACTAGCTAAGAAATGATGGGAAATTCATTTAAAGGATAAAACACTATTTAAAAAATTCAGGGAAAGGTTTTTTGAGAGACTGGAACAAGGAAACAAAATGCCATCAAGATGCAAGACAGTTGATTTCATTCTCACTATTCTCTTCCTCCAGGGCCAAAGGGACTCTCGTTTCTTCATCTTTTCATGTGCCTGAATCAGTATTTTTTTTCTCTATGGAGATTTCTGGGTTTCATTTATGCAGGCCCAAACATAGTCACTCCAGGATCAGCTTTATGTCCTCTCCCTGAATGGTCCAAAGTTGTCAAGTAGAATTTCTTAAATTCCATTTCCAAATGCTTGGAAGATGAATCTGATTGGCTCCTTGAGTCAAGTACCCACAACTGATCCAATCAGCTGTGGGCTGTGTTTGGGGGAGCTGTCATGTGACCTGACACTCACTGGCAGGGATTTGGGGAGGAGAGAAAAGACCGACACACAAGCAAATTGACTAACACACTTGCTTTATCTTTTTAGCTAACTTGATAAGGACCCACAAGGTCTCTTTTCATTCCTACCCCAGTTCCTCCAAACAAAACAGACACTTCAAACAAACTGGAGTGACTGACAGGTATCCCAAATGAAGTGGTGAAATGTGAAAAGTATAAAGAAGAATGTATGTCTTTCCTTCTGTTCTTGAACTTTTTTCACATGCATGCATTAAAATTCTAAATCGGAGGAGTTATAGGAAACTTAAGTCTTATTTTTCATCCCAGAGACAGTCCCACAATTGACCATTTTCAGGTCAATATGATTCCCTGGTGATGTGAGTTGTTACTTGAAGATTTTCACTATGGCTATTAATGGTTTGAGAGTAGACCCAGTGTCACAGGTAAAGTTTTCCAGAAGTTAGTGTTTATGCTACTGTTGCTTTCCTTTTTATTACAGGATTAAAAATTACATTTATATTTTGAGCCTGGTGGTGGGTATTGACGAGGGCACGTATTGCATGGAGCACTGGGTGTGGTGCATGAACAATGAATCTTGGAACACTGAAAAAATTAAATTAAATTTAAAAAAATTAGATTTATATTTTCAGTTATGTGAAGCCAATTCTTGCATCCCCATCTATTTTATATTCTATGTAGAGAAGTATTAAGGAATGGGGTTGGGATGAGTGATGGGCTGCAAGAAATACATTAGAGTCTAACACACAAGGTATCTGAACTAGTGTTATGTTAGCCCCCATTAAAATATCACATATGGGGGCACCTGGGTGGCTCAGTGGGTTAAAGCCTCTGCCTTCAGCTCAGGTCATGATCTCAGGGTCCTGGGATTGAGCCCTGCATCGGGCTCTCCACTCAGTGGGGAGACTGCTTCTCCCTCTCTCTCTACTTGCCTCTCTGCCTACTTGTGATCTCTCTGTCAAATAAATAAATAAAATCTTTTAAAAAATTAATAAAATATCACATATGTTCCTTTCTTGATAACTGCTTTCATTTCCTTTTAATGCTGAAAAAAATAAAATTATGTTAAATGACACTTATATCTTGGCTTTTTTCCTAAGGACATTAAGGAGAAATTTCAGAGAAGAGACAGAAGAAAAAAACTTTTTGTTAGCAGGGTTTATCAGTAGTGTTTTTTTATGGGTTAAAGAGGCTTGGTTTTAGGTTACGTGTGGGAAGAGATGTGAAAACTGGTGTGATTATAATCTCATTGCATTCCACATCTTCATAGATAGGTTAGTCTAGAGTAAGCAGTTGCTTATTTTTTAAACTTAAGAAACCATTTAGGCTTCCTGGATGTCTGGTTGAAAATTCAAGACAACTGCCTGTTGATTTTACAAATTTAAAGTAGATGGATTCGTAAATGTGGATAAAAATGCAACAAATGGAAATTATCTTTGCTTCTTCTAAGATATTATTTTCAAATCTATATCAGGGTTCTATTTAACTATCACCAAGGAAATATTACACAGTTTGCTAGGTCATCCTGTACTAGAGCTGAATGATGAATGGAAAAGAAAACAGAACTAGTCCATGAAATGATGACTTCATTACAGTGATTATTTTTAACCACTTTGAGTTTATTTTTATTCATGTGTCAGGTATCGTGCTATGCTTTCACAGCCATTTTCACATTTAATCTTCTTAATAACCCTCTAAGGAAGGTATTATTATCTTCTATCAAATGAGAGAATCAAGGACTTATGCTAGGTCATATTATGAATAATTGGTAAAGTTAGAAATCAAGTCATAATTTTAGGATTCCAAGAAATATCAGTGTTTTAATATATTAACTGCAATTGAAAAAAAACAATTTGAGTTTCTTTTTTGACAGTAACTGTGAGAAATGGCATGTCTGTATATCTATGTCATGTATTTATTCAGATCACTATTTGTATGCCTACAATTTCATTTGAGTGTCTATCCCTTAGTGACAATTTCTTCAGAAATAATGGTCTCCTCATAGGTTTGTCCACTGCTAATTCAAAGACATATTTCAGCTCATCTATCTGAGTCTTTCAATAGAAAGAGTTTTTTTTTTTTTAAGATTTTATTTATTTATTTGACAGAGAGAGAGATCACAAGTAGGCAGAGAGGCAGGCAGAGAGAGAGGGGGAAGCAGGCTCCCCGCTGAGCAGAGAGCCCGATATGGGGCTCAATCCCAGGACCCTGAGATCATGACCTGAGCTGAAGGCAGAGGCTTTAACCCACTGAGCCACCCAGGCACCCCAAGAGTTTTTATACTTTGACAAATACGTACCTTTTATTCCCTCAAATTAAAAAAAAATATATCTTTTCTAACTGAAAAAAATGTCTATTTAAGTTAACTCATATAACTGCTCTAAACTGTAATCTGAAACTGTGGAGAAGAACTCTCAGAATCAGACCAGTGTACTCTGGTTGAACTTTTTTTTTTTTTTAAGGTTTTATTTATTTATTTGACAGAGGGAGAGAGATCACAAGTAGACAGAGAGGCAGGCAGAGAGAGAGGGAAGCAGGCTCCCTGCTGAGCAGAGAGCCCAATGCGGGGCTCGATCTCAGGACCCTGAGATCATGACCTGAGCTGAAGGCAGAGGCTTTAATCCACTGAACCATCAGGCACCCCTGAACTTTGGTTTTTCAGTTAATTGTGCTTAGCACACAGCTCAGGTTGATAATCTTATTTGTGTTGACACTAAAGTATCTACTTAGGGTTACTATGCTGCCAATTATAACTGTTTTTGTGAGTAATAAACCAAATTTAGCTCCTGATAGTTTAAAAATATTTAACTCTTATCATTAACACTTCTCAAAAAATGATATTATTAACATCATTTTGTTTTTCATTTCCTAGCATTTTTAGAATGGGAAAACTTTTGTTCAAGATTAATGGTTAAAGGTGTTATTAGCTATTTACAAATTAAATGAAAACCTGCAAGACAAGCTTACATTTTAAAAAATATATAGTGTAAGTTGACCTCTTACACCCTATACTCATATTGAGTCAGGCTAGGTTAATGATACTAATCATAAATACCATTTCTGGCTACTCAGTTGTTCCTTAAATTAATATAGTAGGTGGTATCATAATTGGGACAACCAATACATTAAAATCGATTACTTTTCACAAGTCAGATTGTACATGTTGTATATCTCAAACCAGAGTTACATGAATTACTCTTTTATTTTCAAAGAATTCTGATGAGGCAAAAAAGACAATGTAAAAAAAAGCATAATTCATCTTGAGAGTTGACAATGTACAGAGATCCATGATTCATGAGATTTCTAATTTTTATTCCTGCATATGGATATTGTTTGATCTATTTTATTAAGAAGCTGGACTTTAGCTGTGAAATTTACTTGTGAAATTGTTTTATAATAGAAAATAACTTGCTTTTACTTTCAATATTCGATTTAGTGTACTATTGTAAGAAAAAATGTACTAAAACCAGAATATTAAGTTCTCTTTTCTTTTTTCCCCTCAGGTCAGTAAGGAAATTACGATACAAAGCAAAATAAAAATAAGACGAAAGCAGATTTTTGAAAGCATAAGTCAGATTCAGAAATCTTTCCTTGCCTGAAACTTTATAACAGACACAGCATGAAGGCGGAATCTTTAAGGGAGTCTCCTGTGTCATCAAGGGTCTAGATTACATCATCAATGATTTCATCTTTTCCATCTCCTAATTTTAATGTCTCTGCTTTCCCAGAGGCTGCTGTAATTTATCCCATGGGTTCTCGAAATAAGTGACATCTAAAATAGAAACATGGCTTCTGTGTTTTCGTTATTGTCTTTGCCATTTTTCGATACCACACCTATTTGCAGAGATAAGTACCTTCTGTTCCAGTCCTAATGAAAATGCTCTTTACATATCCATGGTTTTGTCAAGAATTTTTGTGATTTGTAAAATAAAACACTAATAATACATTTGTGTTGCTTTAGTGTAAAACTTAATCGAAATGAATTTTGTTGAATTTATGAGACAAGAGCTATATTCAACATAAATTTGCCAGAAATGTTTTGCGTCATGCGATACTTCAACTATAATTTTATTTTTCTTCTTAGATCAGACTGGAGCAACACTTCCCCAAACATGTTTTAAAGACAAACAAAATTACAGTAGTTCTTACTTTCTAATATGTTCACTCATTCAGGGCTTTACTGGGAAAAGAGTAAAAAATTTTGAAGAGGATAGTAAGATCCAGCTGTGAATCATGTGCCAAGATGTTCAGTAACTTTTTTTTCTTTAAAGACACAGATAATAAGAATAAGAAACCAAGTGTTAACTATTTGAGAGTATTTCTTTTTTTTTTTTTTGAGAGTATTTCTTAAAAAAAAAAATCTAGAATTTCCCACTTTGAAGATAGGTGCGTTACCATTTCAAATTATCTATCTGAGAAAAGGAAGGGATTTCAGAAGTTTCCAGCAGTTCTCAAAAGTGTCTGCCATGTGGGGCCAATTCAGGTAGAAGCTGTCACTGGTCTCTGGCAAAGAAATTAAATTTACTCCTTTTTAGGGACTGTTCTTTAACTCCTTTGGTGTTAACATAGCAATTTTAAGATGAAATTATGTGAAGCTAAATTGTAGCTATTATTTTTAATGTCCTCACTTAGCAAAATAAAAAGTTGGCAACTTATATTGGCTCCTTTACCTTTTTCCTTTTTCCTGGAAGTTTTACTGGTTCATAAAGCTCCAATTAATTAAATAATTAATAATAATCTGGGGACACTGGCATTTTTCAAAGGGCTGGAACAAACAATCCTAAAATTTGTTTGGAACCAGAAAAGGCCCCGAATTGCTAAGGAAATGTTAAAAAAGAAAAACAAAGCTGGGGGCATCACATTGCCTGATTTCAAGCTCTACTACAAAGCGGTGATCACCAAGACAGCATGGTATTGGCACAAAAACAGACACATGGACCAGTGGAAC
>CM052900.1:22847937-22911195 GCA_028534135.1 Potos flavus | reverse complement strand
CTAGGTACTTGGAAAAGCAAACCAAAGAGTTACTTCGTCATCACGGAATCAGAGCAAAGAGCTATTAATTACAGCCTGTTGAGCTTTGATGAAATAATCACGTCCCAGCCAATATAATAGTCCTTTAGCGGGCAGACACTTATTTCTCTTGAGACAGGGCAGTGGGATAACATTTTTAGGTTAAGAAGTGATATTCTCTTTCTCTGCCCGTCTCTCTGAGAGTGAAACCTGCCTCACCCTCCTCCAGACCCTGAATTACTGTCTCAGGCAGACAGTGTGAGGAGAGAAAACTGGGAAGTCAGGAACCTCATCCCTTTGGCTTTGGTTTTCAAAACTCGTCAGAGAGGATATACATAGGTGCCTCTGGAAAAATCACAAGACAATGCTTGGGGAATAAAGCACTGAGGCTGCAGGGGTACTTCTCTTGAGCCTGAAATATTGCTCTCATAGCGTTGGGGAACGGAGGCAGGAGTGGTAAGGAAGATGAACCTCAAGAGGAGCTGATAAAATTCAAGTTTAGAGGCTCCCAGGGAGAGAAGCCTTATTGTCTAGTCAAGGTGTCACGGAGGTGAGAGCATTCAGAACAAATAAAAGATTGGAAGGTATGCAGAGGGAGGGAACCTCAAATTCTCATGTAATCCAAAAGTAGTTAGGAGAGCCACAGGACCAGGAGGCATTTGTGGAGAGAAGGAAGAGCTATAGTGCTAATTGGAAGACCAGGTAGGTTACCTAATGCCTTGATACTACAGAAGCATGACTGATACAAAACTGGTATGGCTGTACTGGTTGGTAAGTTATCAAAGTACTCTGCATTCACTGATAAATAGCCATTTACCCAGAATCACCTACCCTTCCCAAACTAAAGAATAATGCCTGGGATAGCAGAGGAGGCTCCAGGATGCTGCACAAGCAACAACCCAGTGTCTGCATCCTTTCTGATTGGTGTATTAGTTATCTATTGTTGTATAACACTTCATTCCAAAACCTGGCAGCTTAAAGCAATAATAAACATTTGTTATCTCACATAGTTTCTGTGGGGCAGGAATTTGGCAACAGCTTAGCTGAGCCGTTCTAGCTAAACATATATCATGAGTTTGAAGTCACAATGTCAGCTGAGTCTCAAGTCTTAACTGGGGATGGGGGACCAATCTAAGATGTGTCACTCACATGGCTTCCAAGTTGCAGGAGATCTCAGTTCCTCACTACACGGGTCTCTCTGTAAAGTTGCAGGATTGTCTTCATGACATGGGAGCTTTTTTCCCCAGAATGAGTGGTCTAAGAGAGAGCAAGGCAGAAGACACAGTATCTTTCATGACAGCCTCAAAAGTTGCACTTCATTTCTGAAATATCTTATTGATAACACAGGTCACCCCTATTTAATGTGGGAGAGATCACAGAGAGTGTGCTAACTAGAAGGTTCTAAATATCATTTTCACGCAAGTCACAGTAGCCTTGAAAAAGCAGAAGGCAGCAAGGTGGGGGCAAAGTCCAACCTGAGATTAAATTGTCTTCCTCCAAGAAGTTATACCTCAATTAGAAACTGAGTTTTCCAAAAACACAAATTTTGTTCTTGCATTCCTGAATTTGTACATTGAGATTCATAGCTTCTGTGTCCCATGTAACTAATTGTTCCCTGAAAATAACTGCCAAAGTTTTGTTCACCAATACTCTTCTGTTGCTTTAATTCTTTCTTTAAAAGGTACAATCCTTTAATAAGTTTATTATTCATTGGAGTCTGGGAAGCACTCTGCCTTTTCCCATTAGGTACTGCTTTCATTGTATCATTCATTCTGGCAGCCCAGGATATGGAGCACCTGTAATATCCTTTCTAGAAGGGCATCTGTGTAACACAGCAAATGCAAACTAGGACTGCCATGGCATTCAGTAGGGAGAAGTACAGGTTGACAGTAAAGGTCTTTGGATTTATGCGCCATTCATATTTCAGACTTGTAATCAATTTTCTGTTTTTTGAGGAAAGTATTAACAAAATTTGGCCTTAAGTTTATTAATAAGCAATCATCAATGATAGTATGGCAACTATCCAGTGAATTATCAAGGGGCATTGTGAGCACAGTATCTTTGGAATTTTCTAGTACTTCATGGAGAGCGTGAATTATAGAATTTTAGAAACGCTGCCGTTTTTCAGAGTTACACTGTTATTCTTGGAAAGATGTTTAAAAATTCTAAATTATTTGTATATACTTGGAATCTGACTGAAAAAAGAAAGAAATATGAAATCCTAGGTAATTTATCAATGGTAGGAGCATTAATTCCCTTCTCAAGAAAAAAATAATTCCTGATTAGTGTCTCATAAAAAAATAAGCAAATTTTCAAGTCTCTATGGGTTATTTACAATCTACCATGTCTTTTCTTCAGTGCAAAGCAACCACTGCTGAGCTATTAATCACATACCAGAAGACATTCTGGGGAGCTGAAATAAAATTTCCATATGCCTAATAGCTATGTTAAATAGCTTCACAGTCTAACTAGTATTTCAGGAGACCTACTTCTCAACAAAAAAGGAAGATTACACCCAGAATGGAATAATAATAACAATGCTACTGTGGCAGCTAGGGAGGTGCACCGTTAGAATCTCCCTTCAAGAAAGAACTTGCTATTCGAGTGCAACGAGTGCAAGACGGCTGACAGCTTCCAGCTCTTAAAGGCTTCAAAATTCATCTCAGCTTCTGAGCTGGGGCCATGTTCTTCTAGGCACCCCCCACACAATGACTGAACATGTGGGGGTTCCAGGGCCTGGCCATTTCTACCCAGTGTAGGACTCCTTTAAAGGGTAATCTTTGCTCAGGAGCTTTTCTCATTTAATTGGCTAATACTTTCTCAGATCTAAATCATGGCATGAGGCTCTTTCTGTTCAATCCAGCTTCATACTCTCTTTTCTTTCACAGGCATCAAATACGCATTGTGGTCTGAAAGCTTTCCCCACTCAAGCTTTCCCTTCCCAGGGTACCAAAATGACAAAGCTTTTTTTTACTAAGATCCTACTCTGTGAAGGAGTATATCATAGCGTGTTTGGGGAAGTTATTCAACCTCTCTATACTGTTCCTTCATCTGTAAAGTGGGGTTGTTGTTTGAAGTAATCTACAAAGCGTAATTTGTGAAGTGCCAGGTACGCAGTAAGTACTCAATAACTGATAATTAATACTGAGTATTATTATACCACATACAAGACTCTATGTGAGAAATTGTGTTCATTACTTGTATTCCTTATTATAACCAGCAAGTATTAATAATGCGTATTTCACGTACAAGGAAACTAGGATTCAATGAAGTTAAAATAAACTTGCTCAAATTGCTTAATTACATAGCTAGAATGAGCAACCTCGGTTTAAAACCCAGCAAGTTCCGCAGAAGGGAGCAATGTATATGTATGTTGGCAACTAATCCATTGCTGTTACCTCAGAACGTAATGAAACTCCATGCCTTCCACGACATGGTATGTACAGTTTTTAATTAACACAAACTACTTCAGGGACTATTTCATAACTGTTAAGTCTGTACACTTAATTCCACTACATATATGACACTACAATCTGTCCATGGGCATCTAAGACTAAGCATTTGTCTAAAAGCTTAGAAGAGCAATATACAATGTCACTGCCACTCTCTGATGAGTACTGGTCAGTTATTCTCATAGAATGACTCTCAATCTGGGTTTGTCTGACGTTTTCTCAAGATTAGATTAAGGTTATTTTTAATATTCCATAATCTTGCTATTGCTAGAAAAACTGCATCAATTGAAATCATACCTCTCTATTGTGGTTCCCACCCCACCCACGGAAATGCTCAAGCCCATTATTAAAAGATGCAAAAGAATCTGTAATGGCAGAAGGAAGTTAAAATAATATATTGCTTAAAAAATTTCTAGTGAGGTGGCAGTAACCTGAACTGAGTGGCAGCTTTGGAAGCACACTTCTATTGTTCCTTAACTCACAGGTTGTTTTTTTTTTTTTTAAAGATTGTATTTATTTGACAGAGAGAGAGAGAGAGAGCACAAGAAGGCAGAGAGGCAGGCAGAGAGAGAGAGAGGGAAGCAGACTCCCTGCTGAGCAGAGAGCCTGATGCGGGGCTCGATTCCAGGACCCTGAGATCATGACCTGAGAGGAAGGCAGAGGCTTTAACCCACTGAGCCACCCAGGCGCCTCTTAACTCACAGTTTTAAGATAAAGAATCATGATGAGACCTTATACCTGGCAGAATGGTTAAACTCAAAAAGACAAGAAATAAGAAGAGTTGGCAAGGATGTGAAGAAAAAGGAACTCTTGTACACTGCTGGTGGGAATGTAAATTGATGTAGCCACTATAGGCAATAGTATGGAGATTCCTCAAAAATATTATATAATTCCCATACAATGCAGTAATTCCACTACTGGGTATTTACCCCAAGACAGCGAAAACACTAATTCAAAAAGATAGATGCACCAGTATGTTTACTGTAGCATTATTTACAATAGCCGAAGTATAGAAGCAGTCCAAGTGTCCATCCGTAGACAAATGGATAACCCAAGTGTCCACCCATAGACAAATGTGGTATATAAGTGCAATGGAATATTACTAAGCCATAAAAAAAATGAGATCTTAACATTCACAACAACATAGATGGACCTAGGGGATATAATGCTAAGTGAAATAAGACAGAAAAACAAATGCCATGTGACTCACTCATATGTGGAATATAAGAAACAAAGAAAAAAGGAAACAAAAAAAAAAGACAGACTCTTAAATACAGAGAATAAACAAACGGGTGACTAACAGAGAGGAGGTGGGTAGCAAGATGGATGAAATAGATAAAGGGGATTAAGAATACACTGCTTATGATGAGCCCTGAGTAATGTACAGAATTGCTGAATCATTGTATTATACACTTGAAACTAATATAACAATATGCTAATTATACTTTATTTAAAAAAATAATTTTAGAGGTGCCTGGGTGGCTCAGTTGGTTAAGTATCTGCCTCTGGCTCAGGTCATGATCTCAGGGTCCTGAGACTGAGCCCTGCATTGGGCTCCCTGCTCAGTGGGGAGTCTGCTTCTCCTTTCTGCCCCTTATCCTACTTATGCCCTCTCTCTCAAATAAATTACATTTTAAGAAAAAGAATTTTAGCTACAATTTAAAAAAAATTATGTTACATACGTTAAAAAAATTTGAGATTGTGGTGTTTCTGCAGGTATGAGATAGAGATGGATGAGGTTAGTAAAATGGATTTGGGGGTAGGCAGTTTTCTTAGTGGAATTCTGCGGGGAAACCGGTCTTTTTCCCAAACATATCCATGGGTGACCAAGTAAGCCTTCCTATGTTCAAAAAAGCATATGATTTAAGACCTGAAAGATAAGATGGACACTTTGTGTCCAGTGTTGCTATTGGCATCTAAGTGAATTCTAGCCAAGAGTGGTCAGCATGACCATAGAAAGAAAAAAGATGGTCAGTAAAGGAAATGAACTTGTGGCCTGATGGCAGGGGTAAGATACATCAGAACTACAGGTCTGAATGAACAATGTAAGCCACTTATGGCTAGAGTGATGCTAACAAATCACAGAAGAGAGACTGTAGAAAAATGAAATTATATTTGTAACAGAGTAACATGTACTTAGAAAAAAACGTGTAAGTTAATATTCAGTATATACATTTTTAAAGATTTTATTAATTTTTTGAGAGAGTGAGAGAGAGAGTGCATGAGCAGGGTTGGGGGGAGGACAGAGGCAGAGGGAGAAACAGACTCCCTGCCAGGTAATTTTATGGAGCAGGGAGTCCTACACAGGGCTGGATGTGGGGCTCCATCCCAGGCCCCAGAGATCACAGCCTGAGGTAAAGGCAGATGCTTAACTGACTGAGCCACCCAAGTGCCCCAATATTCAGTATATTTTTGTGTGAGCTTACCCATAATGCAATTTATTTATTGTGAATACGTTTTTGAACATTTTTCAATAATTCAGTTATAGTTCTATTGCAGAAAATGGAGTCTATCTAGATGGGCTCCAGAAACCATCAGATCACTATAATAGTTCACAGAGACACCTGGATGTTTGGTACACAAAAAGGATTATTTACAAAAATACATTTTTGCAGAAGGACTGCTACATATACACAGATGTATGTGTGTATGAGAACAGAATATGCACTTTGGGGAAATTAAATAAATATCATTTGAAAAGTGGACTTTTAAGTATGGTTATAAATCTTAAAAAGAAACAGCTCTAATTTATTGTTCATGTGGGAGAAATTTTGGGTGTACTCTTTCTGGATGTACTTTCCTTTTCACTGTTACAACTATGGCACAGAGGGGTAATTATCAGTTTGTGAATTCTACTGTGAAAGGACCAAAGTGATCTCACTGGAAATGTTTCCCAGAGACTTTCCTTTGCTTTCTAAAATAATATAATTGGATGTGAAATGAATTGCTGGCACATTTTAAAACATATATTGCAAATGATGGCAAAGTTGGAAAAACTAGAAGTGCCTAAATGCTACAGTTGTACCAGCAAAGGGGGTATAGGCTCTTGTGTTTGGAGGGTGGAACATATTAAATTACATAATCTTTTAAAAATGTAATAAAAAATGTTCAGGAAGGTTCCTAAAACAACTCCATGTTAATCTGGGTTTTGGTAAATAAAACTCTAAGGAAAACTTCCTTCCAAATGTGAATGTGTCACAGTGAAAATGTATTGACATGGAATGAAGATGAAATTTAAGTAATATTTTCCCTTAAATACAAAGGCTATGATTCACTAATTAGAAACAATAACATGATTTAAAGCTATAGTAAATTTCATATGAGACTTGTAGTGAGACCAATTTACTCTCATGGATAATTGTCACAGTAAATAGAAGTTATAAACTGTGCTACATAATGTGGAATATTTTAATTCAGTATGATTAAGATAGAACAAAGCAGATTCTAAATAATGATGACGATGTTGGATACTGCAAAATCAATTCAAATGGTATTATGCTGTCATGTTAAATGATGTCTATTTTACAAATGCCATAAAGTTTATTACATCTAAAAAGTTGCTTTAGTCTTTCATAATGCCTGAAGATATTAATTGAAGTAAATAAACTTTGACCATAAAAGAGAAGCACTCCAAAGGGCTTCATAGGCCAATATGGCTGGATAAATAAAGCTTATCCCACCTCAAAGATAATGTAGGCTCATTCAGTTATTCCTTTCTGACCCCAGTTCACTCTGATGTATTTTCATTCAAACTATTCAAATACAAGCTTGTAAAAAAAATGAAAATCATAAGATAATGTCACATTAAAAAAAAAGCATGTCATAGACCATATTCATATTTTTTCATTGTTTTACTGAGATCATTCAATGAGACAGACATTTCCCATGATGTCTAACATGGCATAATCTAATATTTAGCTTAGATATTTCCTCGATATTTGTCACCAATACTGAGCAGTGTTCAATCAGAGAAACTGAATTAAATATTTTTAACATATATTAATGAAAACTTATTTTTCAAAGTAGTGAGAGCGTGAGAGATAAAATTTTGAAAATATTCTATAAAAAATGATTTATAGAAAGTATGACTGATGTTTATGTTCTCAGGGTTATGGTTTTATCTATAGAAGACATTACTTTTTTATTTACATTTATAATTACATTATAAAATGTTAAAGAATAAAGAAGTTTTGTCACTGACATACCAGTTTTTTCCTGGCGTGAGGAGGGCAAGTTTTATTAGACATCTGCAATGCTACACTATGTAAACACACAGTCACTTTCCCACTTCAGAGATTACTACTGGAAAAAAATTTCCCTTAAATACATTTTTTCTGTAAATATTTCATCTTTTATCTATGGTTTAAACAGCTTATCTCCTTCATATGTATTTCCCGTCTTTGTTACCTACTAGTGGCAAGAACTTGAACAAACCATTTTACTTAAGGTTCTCAGATAAGGAAACATAAACAAAGTCCATTAGTTTTTCAAAGTATGGGCATTACCCCGTTAATGGGTTGCAACTAGTGTTTTTATAAAAAAATGAAATTGGATCAAATTGAATAGAAAATACAGAGGATAAACACATTGTAAGGCTAGTTTTTTTTGTTTCAGTTTTTTATTTATGTATGCATACTGTGTGATGTTAAATGTATTCCTTCATATGAGTTGAAGGCAAAAAAAGTTTGAAAAATATAGTTGTAATGATTCATAAATACCTTCTAAGTCAAAAATGAAATCATTCTAGTTTCCAGCTCAGAAATTCTGAAAATAACCTCTTTAACATACTGTCATATGGTTTACTACCTGAGAGACACTAGCAGCTAGTTACAAGGGCATTTAGTTGAAATGACTAGAGAATATTTACTCCCTTAATTAGTTGTAACTGATAATATCCATTTTAAGTATTTAAAAGGCATCTCCTTGGGCCTCACCTCCTCAAAAAATCCAACAAAATGTTAATCATAAACAATTTAGTACAAATATTAATTTGTAGATGTATGTCACAGATACATATGCCACATACTGTGTTAAGGGGCTGGGAGATGTAAAATGAATTGGTATGGTCCCAAACTCACTATGTTTATAATTTTTAGGAAAATATTAGCTATAAAAATAGAATATCCTACCCACAATCAAGGGGTAGAGTTCAAATGTGCACTACTATGAAATATTATCCTAATAATCACTAACACAAGTTGTTATAATTCACTCATTCAAACATCTACTGTATGCCAGGTATTTTTCTAGGTTGGATGTTCCAAGGTTAAAATGACAAAGTCCATACTCTCAAGGAATTTATAGAACAATGAAAAATGCAGAAAATAAGTAAACAACAAAAAAAATCAAACTGATAAGTGTCATAATGATGTAACAGGCATTAACTAGGAGCCACTTGTTATTGGATAGTCAGGAAAGGCCTCGCTATAAGTAGATAGTAGTTTTAAATAAAACTGAGATATAAAAGACAAAAAGAAGAAAGTCATTTAAAGATATGGAGAGGAACATTTCAGGAAAAGGAATAATGGGCAAATGCCACCCAAGGCAGATAGGAGTTTGGAATGTTTGAGGAATAGGAAGTGGGCCAGAATGGCTGGGGTCTAGTGAAGAAAGAATGGTAGATGAGGTAAGAGATGTAGGAAAGAGTCACACTGAGTAGAGCCCTGTTAATTGTGATAAAGTGTTTAGAATATATTTTTATTGCCTAGGGGAGTCATGTGAAAGCCACAGGCAAAGGACTTTTGTAGTCTGATTTTTTTTTTTTTCAAGACAGTAGGGCTGCTGTATAGAAAATAGATTTTACACAGCAAGAAATAAACACAGTTAAGAGGCTATTACAGTCAGGTGAGAGATGGTTGTGGCTTAGACTGAAGTAGTGGCAGTGAAGATACAAATAGATTTGGGGAAAGTTCTGGAAGTACAGTACAGAATTGCTGACAGACTGCATATAGGGGATGCGCAATCAACAATACTTCCTAGAATTTTAGTTTGTGCAACTAGGTGGATAGTTTCGTCAACTGCAGTGGGGAAGGCCAAGTTGGGGAGTGTGGTGGCAGAATCCGGAGTTCTGTTTGGGATATGTTAACTTAGAGATGCATATTAGCTATCTAAGTGAATATGTCAAGAAAGCAGAACTTGGTCTCAGGGGAGAATTTGCGAGTCATCAGCGTATAATCAGTATTTATAGCCAAAGGACTGGTACCTCCATGGGAGCATCATGCAGTATCTCTCTTAACCTTGATAACTCAAAGGAGGTATTTTTCTTTTTATAAGGATATAACTAGTTTCTTTTTATAAATGAGCAACTCTGATGCTCAGAGACAGTAATTTTGAAAGTCAACCAGCTACTAAATAGTGGAGCCTGGATTCAAATCTGTCTGATAGAGTTCTTGTTCATTCCACTGCTTTACTGAAGCATTAGGATATGTGAATTTCTGAGTGAAGGGTTTTTAATTTTTTGAATGATAGTTTCTACAAGGTCTGTTAAGTTTGGAGAGAATGAAGCTCATTCAGAATCTACTCCAAGTTTGTAAGTTCAATAGTCTCTTCTATCCTTATGTAACTTCTCTGTGGCAGATGCTACTGATATTTTTTTTTTAGTTCTACTCCCTTTGTTTGTGGGATATGACTCTCTTTTTTCCTTTCTCCTATTCTGATTGCGTCTTCTTCACTGTCCTTTAACTATACAGGCTGTAATGTAAGGATTTTTGGCCTTCTTTCCTCACTTTACATATTCTCCCTTTACAATTTTATGTTTCCCTGGTTTTAAATACTAAATATATAAGTATGACCTTAAATTTCTTTTCTTCTACTCCAGACATTTCTCCCGAGGTCTAGTAGATTAAGTCTAATGGCTCCTGAAAGCAATTAGCTTGGTGGGAAAGGGTGGGGGAGGAGGCTCCCCAGCGAGGTTACTGAGGAGCGAAGTGCAGGGGCTAGGACGGTCTTATTCGCACATTTATTCAGTATTTCATTCACTCATTTATTTATAAGGGCTTACATATTGGCTGGTCTTATGAGTTTTCAAATCTAGACTGGTAGACTGTGATCCAGGTTGGCAAGAAGACATTCATGTGAACATTAAGACGACCTCGGCCACACGAATATGATGCGCAAAGGCAGAATCCCGCTTAGTCCCTCAAAGAGATTTTATAAAAGTTTTTGGAGTGTACCAATTTAGTCGAACATTCAAAAGAAAATGGAAAGCAAACCCCATTAAGGAAGGAGGAAAGTTGGGGGCAAATAAAGGACTGGAGCAGAACGTTACGTTGCAGCAGTGCACGAAGAAAACAAGGTACTGATAAGGGAGTGGGAAGAGAACGAATACACCTATATAGAAAAAAAAAAAGAAAAACCGAGAGTGGCCCATGTTAAAAAACCCAGCATTTGCTAAAAAACCCCTGGTAAAACAGTCACCTCAAACCACGCCGGCTCCACCTTCCAGCGGCTAGCTACGGCGTCCTGGAAGTCTGAGAACGCCGCTCGCCGACCGCCGCCCAGATCGCCCCGCCTCTTTCCCCAACAGCCCGGCCGTAGAGCCCTATGCACGTGCGCAGCGATTCCCGCCCCCTCTGCCTTCTCGACCAATGAGAAATGGTGTCGTAATTCGCCACGGCCCGGCCGTAGGTCACGTGATAGTGTCTCCCCGCCCTCTCATTCCCTGCCTCCAGGTTCTGAGAAGATGGCGAAGGTCTCAGAGCTTTACGATGTCACTTGGGAAGGTAACTGCGGGCCGGGCGGGCGTGGAAAGACCAAAGCCCTGGGAAGCGGTTAGGCAGTACCTGCTGCCCGTGGAGACGTGGATGCTCCGGCCTGTCTTATGCACTGGAGCTCCCCTCTGGACGGGCCGCGCTGAGGTGGTGGCTAAGGTGGAGGTTGAGGCTGACCCTTGGCCCGACCTCCGCCTGGAGTCTGCGGTGTTCCCCACCGCTTGTGATCGTCCATTGACTGACCGACTCATGTACCTCTGCGCCAGTACCCTGGCCGAGGGTAGCTTCCATTATAAGGCGAGATGGCTGTCACACATTTCATGTGGCTGCTGGACGGCGCTGAGGAGGCGGGATAGTTACCTTCTGAAGCTTCCCTGCAGCCAGGAAATACAGGGCCTATAAGGCCTTTTATTAAGTGCTGTGTAAAGGTTACAACTCTGTGCAGTAAAGGTCTGTAAAAGACTCATGAACAAATCTGTTTTTTCTACGTGCCACTTTACATTTCGTTCTCTCTGCAAAACTGTGTCTCTGAATTATCTTCTTAAATATTCGCTGCCCCATTCCCCCTCAAAACACCCGTAACACAACTTTCTTCTCACTTCCTGCCAGTAATTCCTTTTCTGAAAGGGAAAATAACTGGTTATCTTGGGCATATGCTAGAGTGTGATGGACTTCTTTTCCCATCCTGCTTTAATCTAAGGTGAAGTGTGTTCTTTAAATCTGGAAGCCGCCAAACTTTGAACCAATCTATAAGAGATTTTTCTCTTCTTATAAACTTCACTGGGAAGCATAGTTAAAAGAAGAGCCTCGAGTTTCTCTAAGGCATGAAAGTTATATAATTGAAATTTCTATTCCCATCATTTAACAGTAGACTTTAATAGCTTATTTGTTTAGTGAATGCGTTCTTCATCAATGATCTAATAACATGTGGACTCAAAGTTATATTGACCATCTGATGGTGAATGTCTATCCAATATTACAAAATTGCAAATGTATGGGAAAAGGTAAAATTTCTTTATACTTGAACTGAATTCAATAATTTATCATTGGTTTTGTGGCCTCTGGCTCACTGTGAACAGTATTTCTACCTGTATTTGGCAAATTCATTATACTAAAAGTAGTAAGTGCTTAGTGCTAGATGTTGGGTGTATTAAATTAAGTAACACACAGTCCTTACTTTTAGGAGTTCACAGTCTAATGGAGAGGACAGACCTGTAAAATACATAGTTTTAAAAGGCTTGTGTTAGGATATATATTTAAGCCAGATGGTAGACATGTGGCTGTTAGTTATAATGCTTTTTAAAAAATGTTTCAAATATTTCATACTTCTTAGAAAGTGTTACTTTGAAGGTATGTTCAATATAGGTTTCTTAGGTGGTAGGAACAGGTAGGTGTGTAACTATCATACCTACGAGCAGACAAGGTGATTTAACTAGGTAACTTGGACCTTACCCTGTGGGTATTCTAAAGAAAAGTGGATTTAGAATAATAAATATTAACTACGTCACAAGTATGATTGAAAAGAAAAGTATGTTAAAGTGCTTTTAAACTATTAAGGGCTTTATAAAAAAGCCAATCCAGCACCTGCCCACACCCAGCTTTATCTTAACTATTTCCTCCCTTACTCTATGAACTGGCTATGTTGGCTTTTGTTGAACTCCCTAAATGTGTTCTACTCCTCTTTGTCTTAGGGCTGGACAGATGCTGTTTCTTTCACTAGGAGTATTTTTCTTTTCTTGCCCTACTCTTGCTACCATTATATATTCTATTTATCAGAATTTCCCTCCAAGGTCCCATACTTCAGAGAGCCTTCCTTGAACACCCTACCTTATCCCTCAGCTAAAATTTTGTAAAAAGAAAAACAAAACAATACAAAACAAAAACCAAAAGCAACAAAGTGTACTCCTGGCCCTTTAACTCTGTGTCCTCATACTATTGAAGTACTTAACCAGTTTGTTAAGTTTTAAAATTTTGTCTCCTAGAATGAAGGAAGGAACCAGTCCTATCTTGTTCTTGTGCTAGACATTTTGGAGTTGCTCATTCATTTTTTGTTGACTAAGTGAATTTTTAATGGCATTAATAATAAACATTAACAAATTGTCACAAAAAGACTATAAGCCATTTTTCTAGTATTGGAAAAATTTCTTTAGTATCTTAGGTAGACTTAGGCAGCTCACTTTATTAATAGAATAGTTTGATTATTCATAATATGAAGGTTTCAGACCTTTCCAGGATCAGAGTTCTATTTTAGAGGACTTTTAAAAAGTGTTCTAGATTTTTCTTTCAGAGACTTATATTAACAAATTTTTAGGATTTTAGAGGGTGATAGAGGACTCTTAGAGATAGTTTTTTGTTTAGATTTTTTTGGGAGGGCGTGTCAGTTGGACCTGTGTCCTTAAGAATTCCATTGAATAGCTTCATGAATTAAGGTTGTGGAAATGGCTTGTTCAAAAAGTACTATAATTCTTGTGATAGGAAAATTTATCACATTTATAAAAGACCAGTAAGTCTAACACTCTTCTAATCTTTTGGGCTCTATCAAAAAAGTAGAATATATGGTTTACTTATTCATCCAGTTTGAAAATTAATGATGTTTATTAGAGAAGTTACTACTTAGGAGTTTGGAGGTGGGAAAGCAAGTTATAGGAAAAGTGTAGCCAAGTTTCTCAAAAATAGGACATTTGGTCAGGATATGAATAAGATGTCTAGCACAATGCCTGGCCTGTAATAGGTACTAAATGAATCTCTATTGGAAAAATAATTATAAAAATACTTACTGTCTCTACTTTCTCTTTATTAAGTCCTTCAAACAACATAATTTGGTTTCTGTGCCCTCATTCCAGTAAGGTTTCTAGGGAGACCTAATGCCAGGTCTAATGAATGTGTTTTTTTTTTTTTTTTTACATCTACACTGTATTTGTTGTTGCAGATCACTCCGTGAAACCTTCTTTCCTTGGTTTCATAACATTACGGGTCTTCTCTTATTTTTCAGACCTTTCCTTTGTGAATTTTCTATATCCATTTACTCCTTGATTTTTAGTGTCCCTAATGGTTCTTCTCTTAGCACTCTACTTAATCTATTATTGGTGGTTATTAAACCTGAGATCAATAGAATTCTGACCGATGGAGGGATAAGTTTTATGTGGTCTTTGACTTCCCTTAAAATGTATGTAAAATTGAGTGTATGTCAACATGTACATATTTCTGGGAAAAGAAGTATCAGAGGTTTCATCAAATTCAAAGAGTCTAAAATTCAAAGGTTAAGTGTCTTCTGTGGGTGATCTCATTCATACTTAGCTTTTACCTATTAGGCTATATACTAAAGAACATGTTAATTAAATACATATCTGGAGTACTTTGCACCAGGCACTGTTCTAGTTCTTGAGGATACAGTGCTAAACAAGACAGGCAGGATCCCAGACTCATGGAACATATCCTGAGATTTCACTTCTAAGCTAACGATCCATATTTACGGATATGTATATGTTTTGTGAAGGTAGTTTTTTCAAGGTAAGAGCTAGGTTGGTGCCTTGAATGCTAGCTTAATTTGGGTTCAGCATATGGGCAAAGGATGCAATGTAATGGATAACATCTATAAAACAGTAAATAATTTATAGTCCCAAGGCACTTGCTCCTCTTTTAAAATAATCTGTGAAGTTGGGGCACCTTGGTGGCCCAGATGATTAAGCGTCTTACTCCTGGTTTTGACTCAGGTTGTGATCTCAGGGCCCTGAGATCAAGCCTCGGGTCAGCCTCTGTGCTCAGTGCAGAGTCTGGTTGGGTTTCTCTCTCCATCTCCCTTTGCCCCTCCCCTCTAAAATGCATGCTCTCTCTCTCAAATAAATAAATAAATAAATAAATCTTTAAAATTAAATAATCTGCCAGGTTGAAAGTGAATGTGGATTTAAGACTGTAAGTGAACCGTGGCATAGGGGATAGAGTTTGAATGAGTTTTGAGAATCCATGCTGTGGATTTAAAGATAACATATGCTGTGATAGGATAAGGGGTATGTATTTGATTTTTTGTCCCCAGTTCCTGTCACAGAGCTCCAAAACACTTGAAATTTCCTGAATGATAAAGTTGATAGGAATAGCATTTGTTTTATGTAGTCTTTTTTCTGGGTTTCCGACACAAGAGCCTCTAAGACCTTGGAGTTTCTAGAATGATAAGAGTATCTTTTTGTCTGCTAATGAGACTATTGGTAGCTAGTTGCTTCAGGTTGGGGACGTCATCCAAGAGACCAAGGCAAGATTGGAACTTTAGTCTCATTCCTTGACTTCCTGGGAAGGGAGATCAGCTGGAAATCAGTCATGCCGGTGGAATAAAACCCACATAAAGCCCCTTAAGCTATGGTGTTTAGAGAGCTTCCAGGTTGGTAAGCATATCAAGGTACTGGGATGGTGACTTGCTTAGAGAGCATGAAAGTTCCTCTGCTTCCTTCCCTCCCGCCCCACTCACTTTCCCCTATGTAGCTTTTCCATTTGGCTGTTCCTGAGTTGTATTTTTTATAATAAATCTATAATAATAAGTGAAGCACTTATCCGAGTTCCTTGAGGCATTCGTGGAAACCTAAGGAGGAGGTTCTGAGAACCTCAGACTTTTTTTTTTTTTTAAGATTTTATGTACTTAATTGAGGGAGAGAGATCACAGAGGGAGAGGGAGAAGCAGACTCTCGGCTGAGCAGAGAGCCTGATGCAGGGCTTGATCAGGACCCTGAGATCATGACCTGAGCCAAAGGCAGATGCTTAACCAACTGAGCCACCCAGGCACCCTGAACCCCAGACTTTATAGCCAATTGGTCAGAAATATTGGTGTCCCTGACTTTTGATTGCTATCTAAAGTGGGGGCAGTTTTGTGGGACTGAGCCCTTAACTTATGGGATATGAATGACCTACTTTTATTTATTTATTTATTTATTTATTTATTTATTTATTTATTTATTCATTATCTGTTAATTTCCTCTTCAACCTTGTAAGATTCAGTTCAAGGTTATTTCCTGTGCGGAGTGAGAGTCAAGCTGATTTCTAGTTGTCAGTAGAAGGAATTGTTAATTTGATTTTGTAAAACCATTTAGGATCTATTTTTGTCTTGGATTTTTGGTGGGGTTTTTTTTTTTTTTAGACTTTGAATTATAGGGACTCAGATAATGCATTCAAAAGTCGCAAAAATCCTTTGTGCTTCTTTTATACTTAGTCTCTAGTGGCTTAGCATATCTTTTTTTTTAAATTTAATTTTGTTTTTTCAGTGTTCCAAGCTTCATTGATTATGCACCACACCCAGTGCTCCATGCAGTAGGTGCCCTCCTTAATACCCACCTTTCATCTTTTTTTTAATTAATTTTATTTTATTTTTTCAGTGTTCCAAGATTCATTGTTCATGTACCACATATACTGTTACTTAACTCATGTGTTCAACAACAATTTAACTGTTTAAATCTGTTCTATATCTTTGTCTTTAGAAGGAAGAGGTTGGAACTTCAGACAAGTAAATATGTTAGATTTTCAGAGGTGGAAGTAAGATAGCATATATATGAATGGCGAACTGGACAGTTCATTCTATCGTAACTATATTAAAAAGATCTTTTGTTTACTGGCTTAGGTACTCTTTCTTTTTCCTTGTTATTATTCCTGCTGTTGTCAATATGCTGTGCATTAAAACTCCTCAGTTTCCTCTTGCTTTATAATATGCAAAGTTGTTCTTGTGACTCTTTTGTTTGCTAGTGCTTTTTACCTTATTTTACATTATTCTTTTCATTTATTATTGTATATATAATTGAAAGATTTCCTTTGTTCTGAGTCTTTTACTGTTTATTTTCTTTCATGGTTGTGTATCTTTATACATTATATCTACTTCTGTAATGTTATTAAGGAAGTTTTGGAATGACTTTCCTTTTAGTGCTGATAGCCTAATATGATCCCCTGATTATAAAATTTTACATTCTTGAGTGAGTAGGAGCTTCAGGAGTACTTCGGATTTTTGAGATTTCTGCGTATAATGTGTGTGTGTGTGTGTGTGTGTGTGTGTGTGTGTGTGTATATGTATGTTTCCGGGAAAATTGTCCCTAGCTTTTATCAAGTTCTGAGAGTTGTCTGTAACTTCAAAAAAGTTAAGATACATAGTTGCTGAAAGGGTTAGAGGATGTTTGTAGGGTACCATTCATCACTTTTGCATTTGTAAATCAGTTGTAATGTCTTTTTGATCTTCTAAAGGATCTGTTGCTCTTGTTAAATTGATTTTCTGCTCTATGAATTTTGACATACCATAGACCTATATTAGCGTGACTTTATTTTCTCTACCTGAGAAGTTGATTTCAACTTCATTATCAATTTTTTGACACTGATCAAATATATATGTAATAACAGACTATATTTTTTCAGAAATGAGAGATAAAATGAGAAAATGGAGAGAGGAAAACTCACGAAACAGTGAGCAAATTGTGGAAGTTGGAGAGGAATTAATTAATGAATACGCTTCTAAGCTTGGAGATGATAGTAAGTTCTTTATTCATGTTTGGCTCATGTTCTGTTTTTCCAAGGCATCTTTTTATTATGTTTTTCCTGCTGTTGATATCAATCTATGATTTGTCCCTTTTTTAAAAAAAAACTTCTAAGGACATCTAATGCATTATTTTGAGAAGGATTTCTAATTGCTGGTTGTAGTGAGGCAGTCAAATAAGTATTTTTATTTATTTATTTTTTAAAGATTTTATTTATTTGAGAGGGAGAGAGGATGAGAGCAGTGAGGGTCGGAGGGAGAAGCAGACTCCCTGCTGCAGGGAGCCCGGTATGGGACTCAATCCTGGGACTCCAGGATCATGACCTGAGCTGAAGGCAGTCACTTAACCAACTGAGCCACTCAGGCACCCCAGTATTTTTCTTTTAAAGCTCACAGCTATAGTCCTGGTCTGGTCAAAATGTATTTCATAAAGAATTTTTTTGAAGAGCAAAAGTAATCGCTTCTCGGCCTTTTGGCTAAGATCAAGTGTAGAAGAGCAAAAGTATTAAATAATAGTAATTTTTTTTAACCTTATAAGACATTAAAATATTTTACATTACTGAAAGCATATAAGGATACTTTTTTAATTCTAGGTATGCAATAAATCAGTTTTCAGTTGCAAGTAATGTCCTCTAAGATATCAGAAACAGGAAGAATATCTAATTTCTGTTGGGAGATTTTTACATTAAATTCAGTTTTTTTCTCTCTGTCTAGTTTGGATCATATATGAGCAAGTGATGATTGCAGCCCTAGACTATGGTCGAGATGACTTGGCATTGGTAGGTATTTAAACTAATTATATTTTATTTTATTTTAAATTTGCTACACGAATTATAAGTAGCTAAGACTTAGTACATAGCTTGTATTTGAATGCTTTTATGGGTCGTTTTCATTTCTACTCTTAAGAGTAGAGGAGAATAGGTTCTTTGGGAGAGGGAATGTTCTTAAATCTTTTTAATAATCTTGGAAAGTATTTAGTATTCCAGTTTTACTGAAGAGTTTGAATTAGTTGGTGAAGGTTATCTAGTTAAGAGGCGAATCATGCTATCATAGAGTTTACAATAAGAAGCAGATAGTTTAAAACAAGTTTATCTTTTGAGTTGTTGACTTTTATAACAAAGAGAGTCACTGACTTACGACGATTTGACTTATTTTTTAACTTTTTGATGGCGTGAAAGTTATACACATTCAGAAGAAACTATACTTTGAATTTTGATCTTTTCCCAGGCTAATGATAGTTGGTATGATACGTTCTCATGATGCTGGGCAGTGGCAGTGGGCTATACCTCCCAGTCATCCATGTGATCACAAGGGTAAACAACTGATAAACTTACTACCATTCTATATCCATACAACCATTCTGTTTTTCACTTTCAGTATAGTATTTAGTAAATTACATGAGATAGTTGATTTGTGTTAGATGATTTTGCCCAACCACAGGCTATAGTAAGTGTTCTGATCACGTGTAAGGCAAGCTAGACTAAGCTGAGCTGTTTGGTAGATTAGGTGTATTAAATGCATTTTTGACTTTCAATATTTTGAACTTACCATGGGTTTATTCAGATGTAACCCTACCATAAGTGGAAGATCTATACATAATGTTAAATACTCTTTTGCAATGTTGTAAATGTGTCTCTTAAATTACAACAAATCCTAACGTGCAGAACATGACTTAAAATACTAATACTGCTTTTAAAATAAAAGAATGATAATAGCTATATTTTTGAACACTTGTGATAGGCACTGTGCTAAATGCTTTATATCATACTTTATTTAATCTTCACAGTTATTTCTTGATTTGTGCTTGATGCTATCATTATACTCATTTCATAAATCAAGAAGTGGAGGCGTTGGTTTTTTTGTTCTGTTGTTTTATAATCCTGAATTCTTAAGTACTACTTCATGCTACTTCCTCATTTAAGCCAAAAAGAATGTACATGCAAACAGAAAGTAGAAATATCAGGAGAACATATGCATATCTGAATTAGCATTGTTTTTTCCCAAGGTAATTATGTTGGCTATACATCTAATTTCAGTGGAGCTGCTGGTACTAAAAAAAATCCCATAAAACCTTTTAGATTACCTTCAAAACCTGTGAGATTGTTTGTTTGTTTGTTTATTTATTTATATAAGCGGGGAAGGTCAGAGGGAGAGGAAGAGAGAGAATCTCACGCAGGCTCTATACTCAGTGTAGAGCCCAACTTGGGGCTCAGTCCATGACCCTGAGATCATGACTTGAGCTGAAATCAGGAATTGGACGCTTAACCAACTTTGCCCTGAAATGGTCTTTTCAGTATTCACAGAGGTGGCAGCTAATATCTTAAGGGAAATATTGAATTTTTTTTTTTTTAAAGATTTTATTTATTTATTTGACAGAGAGAGAGACCACAAGCAGACAGAGAGGCAGGCAGAGAGAGAGGGGGAAGCAGGCTCCCTGCTGAGCAGAGAGCCCGATGTGGGGCTCAATCCCAGGACCCTGAGATCATGACCTGAGCCGAAGGCAGAGGCTTTAACCCACTGAGCCACCCAGGCACCCCGAATTATTTTTTAAGTAGCCAAATGCTATTTGATAAAGTAAGAGAATCAAATTATATACTATCGATAACCAAAGCAGGAGATCAAATTAAATGGTAGTTTTTTTTGTAATGCAGATTTTTTTTTTTTAAATGTTCAGAATTTCTGCATGGCTTGATTGACCAAAGAGTATGAGTTTTGTGTGATGTCAAAGAAATAAGCAAATGTCATCTTCAGTTTTGACTAACTTGAATATTTTTCTTACTGTGGCAAATTTTTAGCCACATACTTGGAAGCTATACTTCCAAGATCATGTTATAACTTACTTTATTACTAATTAATAGTGTCTTCACTAGTGAAAGGTATTTTTTGGTCACTTATGCTTTGGGGCACTAGAATGGACCGTTTTTATAATCCTTAACATTTCTAATGCTTCCAAGACCCTTAAAATCCTCATATGTTGCTGAGAACATAGTTGGTGCTGAAAATACTTGATTATTTATTTATTGAAGTTGATGGGTGAATTACGGATATCTCCCAAAGGAGATTGGTACTCTATAGGTTTGGTGTCTGTGTTTTATGACCCCAAATCACGGTATGTGTACTGATAAAATGACTGACTAATACATGATTTCAACAGGGCAAACAGTGTTACAGTATTTGTGGGACTTGAGAGTACTGTCAAAGGGCTTAATTTTTATCAAGAGAATGCTTAGATAATAGAAACTAAAAGCCAGGAAGTTGTTATAAACGTTTAAGTTGGGCCTAATACATTATGGAAGCAATTGTGAAGGAGGAGTAATATGGCAGTATCTGAAGAGTTACTAGTGTATCCCATGATGTGCTTATTTTCCAAGTTAAGATCAGTCTCTGAGAACTGATTGTCGCTCCCACTGTAATTTCAGAGTTCTTCTTTTACCCCGTTATTCATTACCAATTAATTTCACTTCATGTTAGAATACACTAATGAAATGATTTAAGAAGATACATTGAAGTCTATATAGGCCGTTCCTTGTAGCCCATTTAGTGTATATAAGGTAATTACTACTCCTTAAGTCTTTTTTACCGATTATTTTTTCAGTTTTGTCTTCAGGAGTTGAGAAGACAGTTCCCTGGCAGTCACAGAGTCAAGAGACTAACTGGCATGAGATTCGAAGCCATGGAAAGGTAACTGAATCTTAGGAACAGTATAATCCCATTTTAAAATGGCAAATATGGGGTCTAGATATAGGTCCTCCTACCCCCATGACAGCATCATTAATTGTGCAAGACCTTTTGCTACTGAGCTTCAGAATAGTGTCAGAGTACTTCTCAGCATAAATCTTGCCAGTTAGCCAGTTACTCCCAATAAATAGGATTTGACGTTGGAGTGCAATTCATTTACCATCTCTGGCCTAGTGAAATGGGTTCGTGTTTTGGAGTAAGGATTGGTTTTATAACTTGTTTCTAGGATTTATTAGTTGTTTATCTGGCACATTATTTAACTTATTTAGGCCTTTTAGCCTTATTCCTCTGCAAAATGAGAATATTACCAACTTACCAGGTTTGTTTTGGGAATTAGTAATGACATATATGTGTTACCCTTTCAGGTATTCAAGATATAGAAGTTATTTTTTTAATGAGATATAATTGACATTGTATTAGTTTCAGGTATATGACATCATGATTTGATATCTGTGTATATTGTGAAATGATTACCACAATAAGTTTAGTTAACATCCATCACCATACATTGTTATAATTTTTTTTCTTATGAGAACTTTTAAGATATATTCTTTTAGCAACTTTCGGGTACACAACACAGTATTGTTAATTATAGTTACTGTGCTGTACATTATATCCCCAGGACTTACTTTATAACTGGAAATTTGTACCTTTTGAGCACTGTTAACCTATGTTGCCCACCTCCACTGACCACCTCTGGCAACCATTAATCTATTCTCTCTTTCTATGAGTTTATGTTCTTTTTGATTCCACATATAAGTGAGATCATGTAGTATTTGTTTTTCTTTATTACATTTAGCATATGCCCTCAAGGTCCATCCAAGTTGTCATAAATGACAGACTTTCTTTCTCTTTTATGGCTGAATAATTTTCCATTATATCAGACTTCTTTATCCACTTATCTGTCAATGGGCACTTAGGTTGTTTCCATGTATTGGTTATTGCAAATAATGCTGCAATGAACATGAGCTTGGAAATAACCTTTTCAAGATAGTGATTTTGTTTCCTTTGGTTAAATACCCAGAAGTGGAATTATTGGATCAAATGGTAGTTCTATTTTGAATTTTTTAAGGGACCTTCATACTGTTTTGTGTAGTGTCTATGACAATTTACATTCCTATCAACAGTGCACAAGGGTTTCCTTTTCTCTGCATCCTTGCCGACATTTGTTATGTCTTGTCTTTTTGATAAGAGCCATTCTGATATGTGTGAGGTAATAGCTCATTGTGGTTTTTATTTTCGTTTCCCTGTTGATTACTGATAACCACACCTTTTCATGTACCTGTTTGCCATCTGTATGACTTCCGTGGAAGTGTCTGTTCAGTTCCTCTGCTTCTTTTTACTTATTCATTTATTTATTTGTTGCCATTGATTGTATGATGTTTTTTATGTGTATTGGATATTAACCCCTTAGCAAATATTTGCAAGTATCAGTTGATTTGCAAATATTTTTTCCAATTCCATAGGTTGTCTTTTCATTTTGTCGAATGTTTTCTTTGTTGTACAGAAGCTTTTTAGTTTGATGTCATTCCACTTCTTTATTTTTGCTCTTGTTGGCTTTTGCTCTTGGTGTCAAATCCAAAAAATCATCACTGAGACCAACATCAGAGAGCTTACTGCCTATGTTTTCTTTTAGGAGTTTTACTATTTCCGGTCTTAATGTTGAGGTCTTTAATCCATTTTGAGTTGATTTTTATGTGTGGTATAAAGATAGTAGTCCAGTTTTTCCAACACCATTTATTGAAGAAACTATCCTTCTCCCATTGTATATTTTTAGCTTCTGTTTTGTAAATTAATTGGCCATGTATGTGTGGGTTTGTTTCTGGATTTCCTGTTGTTACATTAATTTATGTGTTACATTAATTTATGTTGTTATGCCAATATCATAATGTTTTGATTACTATACCTCTGTAATATAGTTTGAAATCAAGAAGTATAGTGTCTCTAGCTTTGTTCTTATTACTCAGGATGGCTTTGGATATTCAGGGTTTTTTGTAGTTCCATGCAGATTTTGGGATTGTTCTAGTTCTGTGGGAAATGCCTTTGGAATTTTGATAGGGATCGTACAGAATCTTTACATTACTTTAGGTAGTATGAAAATGTTACCAGTATTCTTCCAATCCATGAGCATGAATATCTTTTGATTCTTCTCAGTTTCTTTCGTCAGTGTTTTAGTTTGGTGTTTTAGGTAAGACAGAGTTAACCTGTACCTCAGTTATAGTAGCTTTTAGTAAGAAGAATGTATTGATATAATTTTTCTTAATCCCTTTATTCCTTAGCGTTTGGCTTATTGTGTTTGTGTATACGTACAGCTTAATCTCATTGGATCATCTCTGTAAGCAAGTGAAGGGCATAAAGAAAAATAAAATAGTATTATTTTAGGTTAGCAGGAAGTAATTTTGAATCAAAGAACAGAAGGAAAGGAAAAGGAAAGGAAAGAAGGAAAAAAAAATTTCTAGACCATTCTTAAAATGTGTAAATAGCCAAACACATTCCAGAGTCCAAGGTGAATGATTTTTTTTTGTTTTTTTATTTAAGTTCAATTAGCCAACATACAGTACATCATTAGTTTTTGATGTAGTGTTCAATGATTCATTAGCTGCATATAATACCCAGTGCTAAGATGAATGCTTTTTAAAATTAACTTGTAAAGGTTTGAGAGGTACTAGTTTCCAAAGCACACATTTTAATAGTTACTATCCCTCTACCCACCTTCCAACCATACAAAAAAAATTGATATGGTAACAATAATTTATTCTTAAATCAAGTTTCCTAAGATACCTACTGAACTCTAATAATTCTTTAAGCCTTACTCTTTAATTGAAACTCATGTAATCATTTTACTCAGTAAGGTTTTGCTGGGTTTTTTTTCCCAACAGAGTGACTACTATGTGTCTTCATTACATAGGACCATTAATGATTGATTCTCATACACAGTTGTGTGAATTAGAGTGATCTGTGGCATTTAAAAAAAAAAAGTTGCCTACTCCCCTCTTTACTGAGATCACTTTGTTAGGGGTGTAATCCAGATCTTTCTTTTAAAAGAAGCCCTGCAGGGGCGCCTGGGTGGCTGGCTCAGTGGGTTAAGCCTCTGCCTTCGGCTCAGGTCATGATCTCAGGGTCCTGGGATCAAGCCCCGAATCGGGCTCTCTGCTCAGCAGGGAGCCTGCTTACCCCTCTCTCTCTGCCTGCCTCTCTGCCTACTTGTGATCTCTCTCTCTGTCAAATAAATAAGTAAAATCTTTAAAAAAATAAAAATAAAAAGCCCTGCAGGGGAATAGACAAGTGGGTTTGAGAACATTGCTGACTAAAGGTAAATTCTTCTGGACCTTCAGTGTATTAGGATTCTCTAAAGAAACAGAACCAAGAGAATATTGCTATACATACATAGGGGTGAGAGGAGGAAGGGAGGATACATAGGGAAAGATTTATTATGAAGCAGTCATGGAGGCTGAGCAGTCCTAGAATCTGCTGTCTGCAACTTGGAGACCCAGGAAAGTTAGTGCTGTAGTTCAGTCTGAGTCCAAATCCAAAGGGCTGAGAACCAAGGGAGCCGATGGTATGAATTCCAGACTGAGGGCAGGAGAAGATGAGATGAGATGAGATGTCCCAGCTCGAGTAGTGAGGCAGTAGAAAGGGGTGAACAACTCTTTCCCCTGCAGTTGTTTTATTCAAGCTCTCAAGGGGTTGGGTAATGTCCACCCTCATTGGGGAAGGCTGTTTTACGGTGTCCACAGATTCAAATGCTAATCTCACCTGGAAACATCCTTAGATATACCCAGGAATAATATTTAATCTGGGCACCGTATAGCCAGTCGAGTTGATATATCACACACAAAAAAATTAACCATCATAGTCAGTTTTTCCAGAACTTACTATTTTTTAATTACAGTAAAACTTAAATATATTTAAATATATAACGAGGTATTAATGCTTTATGTGTATAGTTTTGTTTTTTTTTTAAGATTTTATCTATTTATTTGAGGGAGAAAGAGCGTATATGCCGGAGGGAGGGGCAGAGGGAGAAAGAGAAGCAAATTCTGCTGAGCAGGGATTCTGACATAAGGCTTGATCCCAAGACCCAGAGATCATGACCTGAGCTGAAGGCAGATGCTTAAGTGACTGAGCCACCCAGGTGCCCCTATGTGTATAGTTACTGAACGACTATAAAAAGAATGTAGGTTTTCTAATAAAATACCCAAAAACCTAGAAAACTATTAAAATCCAGGTTATCGTTATATTAATGAAATGAATGGTTTCCTATCATCTTTCCTACCATCTTTCCTGTACATGTTTGCCAGAGGTTATGTAGTTGGAAAAAGATTCCCAGGGGATTCTCATGTACTGTGTCTTGTGAGAACCCTTGCTATACAACATTTATTTTGACCTTATTTATATACTTCATTGTTTTGTTTTATTAATATTAAATGATTTTATTTTAGGTTTCCCCATTTAGTTGCAGGTTATTTTGAGGCTAACATACTTTCTATATTACTATGTATTTGAGGTCCAAACTAATTTTTTTGAACTACCCGTCTGATTGCCTTAGTGTGTAGTGATGCTGTTTGGCCTTCATATGGTATGAACACATTTACGAATTAAGTCTGCTTTTATTTTTCTCAGTTGTCTGCTACGTTAAAATATTCTTACCTACTAGCATGATCATAATCACAAAGAGGCTTGGGCACTAAAATTGTGGGGCAGTATTCAGTTAAAAGATATGTTACTATGATGTAGAATATTCATATATTAAATATCACTAAGAGAAAAATATGAAATTAAAAAATTCTCTTAGGAAACTTATGAATAGATCTCAAGAATATAGCTGTTGCTTCTAGATTTAGAAACATTGCTGTGAAAATTTTTAAACATTGTTTTTTGTTTTCTTTAAAGATCTGTATCTAGAAATGGAGAAATTGATTGGAGTAGAGTTGGGGTTGTGGATACTGTAAGGAAGGAATTTCAGAATCAGTTATTTCCTTACACCCTAAACAAGATTCCCAAATATGAGTATATCATGTTCTTTATGTGATTTCTGATGTATCCTTCCCCTTGATTCCCTATCACATAATGTTTATTTTGACTTGTTAGACATATGCTGAAATATTCGGGCTTTTTTCTCATTGATAAATTTTTAGCTATTTCCTTTATAAGATTGTAACCCAACAGAGTTTATTGCAGGTGTATATTTAACAGGTGCTTAATGAATTGAACTGAACCAGTTCAACTAAGAAAAGCTATCATAAGTATTCATTAAAGGAGAATTAAATCATAGATCATTTCCTCGTGAATTTGTTTGTTAAAATTAAACTTGTTCTTATGCTTTATTGAGTGTAATTCCAGGTATACTTAGGACCACAAAGGTATCTCTTTGTGTTGCTAGTTTTTACTTTTGTATTTAGGCCAAATTGAATCAGTGCATTTTTGTTCATCTCTTTTTTGTTGTTACTCATAAATCAGTATATTTTTGAAGTAAGTTTTTCTATAAATACTTTATACATGAATTTTTCTGTAAAAAATGGTACTGTAGCAAATATTTACTGTTCCATGAACATCAGAAGCGACTTGGATTGCAGTCGTAAATGCATTTAAAGTCCTGCCAGTTTGATCTTTTTCTGTGTTTACTATTTGTTTACTATTGTTTAAAGTAATGATTCTTGAAATTTTTTTTCTTTTTAAATAGATACGATGATGCTATTCAACTATATGATAGAATTTTACAAGAAGATCCAACTAACACTGTAAGCTGATCTCTGCTTGTCCATTCTGATAGTCTGTTGTAATACTTACATCTATTGCTTAAACGATAGTCTTTTTTCAGCTTTTTTGAGATATGATTGATAAGTAATGTTGTATAAGTTACACAGTGTGGTTATATATATAGAGAGAGAGAGAGAAAAAAAAAATGGTTTAGATTTTTGCTTTTAATATTATCCCATACCAGGGAAATGTTCTCTGGGAACTTCCTAGGTCTTTTGGCGGGGAGAGGGTCTTTTGGGGGGTGAGGTAGAGGTAGATAATTGAATAGCAAGGGAAAGTTTTGACAGAGCTGTAAGCCTACCGGTTATAAAAAATAAAACAAAACAAAAAATCAAAAATAGAGCTTCTGTTAGTTTAGCTACATATTTCCAATAAAAGAGTTAACATTGGAAAGTTTTGAATAATTTTTTTAATCTTAACTGTCCTAATTATTTGCCATCTGTTTTAGTAAAACAGCACCATTTTTCTTTTCCTGAAGCTTTTCTTATGTACTTATTTCGGTTTTAAGACTTCACTACAATTTCAAAGGTATTCATTTTTCACGTAGCCAAATATTTTTCTCTTGTGCACACACAAATATGCCCATGTGCATCAATGTGTCCCTTTTGACAGAGTCGTTGGAAATGTAAATGGTGGCATATTCTACCCTCAGTTGTAAGATCATGGTATATGTTAGCACATCCTTACATCGTCCTCTGAATAGCTGCATAGTGTTGTGTCGAGTGATGTATGAAAAACAGTTTCTTGAAAAACAGTTTCTTGAAGTAAGTCTCCCTTGATGAACCCATAGGTTGATTCTGATATCTTCCTCCCAGGAACAGTGTTGCAGTGAATGTCATTTGTATGATGGATTCCTACTCTGGAATCTAAGTCTGGAGGTCCATGCATTTTAAATTTTGATAGATGTTACCGTATTTCCTTCAACAAAGGCTTTTTAGCCGTCCATAGTCATTTCTGTGGTATATGAGAGTGCTGCTTCTCCTGTATCCTCCCGCAAGGTATACTATCAGCTTTTTTGTTTTTAACCTTTGCCAGTGTAATTGGTAAAAAACATTATCTTGTTATAATTTGCATTATGTGTGATGTTGAATATCTTTTAATATACTTAAAAAGCCATTTGTATTTCTCTTTCCGAAATGCCTCCTTTAATATGTTTTTCAAATGAAATTTTATTTCCATTCTTGTTGAGGAAAGGGCATGGTTCTGGTACTCTACATAGTTAACCTCTCCTTTCTTCCCTACTTATTGACCTCTGAGAAAAATTGGGGTTCTGAGGAACAATATTTTATATCTCTGAATTGGTTCATTGTACAAAGTGACTGGAGATGCAACAAGATGGCCTATATTTGTGAACAACCTGGTATATGACACTTCAGAATTTAATTTTTATTCTTAGAAAATGGACAATGAATGGAGTGCCTGGGTGGCTCAGTCCATTGGGCATCTGACTCTTGATTTATGTCATGATCTGAGGGTTGTCAAGTCAAGCCCTGTGTCAGGCTCTGAGCATGGAGACTGCTTGAGATTCTCTCTCTCTCTAACCCATCCCCTTTCTTACACACTTGCTTGCTCTCTCTAAAAAAAAAAAAAAGAAAATGGACAATAGTCAAATTTTGATTAGGGAAATACCACCAGATATTTTTACAAATAACCTTGTTAATAATATGGGAGATAGTTTGAAGGAGGTGCAGAGTTGAAATAATTTGTAATTTGGAGTCTGTCCTATCCTAGGCCAGAGATTATGTTGATCTAAACCTAGGACAAGTGGAATTGGAAGGGATAGGGAATGGATGAAAGAATATTTTGCAATGGAAGTACACAACCAATTAAAATTACTTAGCTGTGAATGGTTTTTAGAAGGGTAACCCTCAAATATGAAAATTTTAGTTGTTAACCTGTGAAAGTCAAATATTTGATTAGGCTCACTGAGCTTTCATTGCTTAGCTTGCCTAAGCACCAGTCAGTTTTTTGTTTGCTTGCTGTTAAAATAAAAGTAGGATTTTCTTCCTTTGAAACCTCCTTGAGGGAAAAAATTATATCCGTTGCATGAACTAATGCCTAGCGTATGGTAGGCCTTCAGTGAATACTTGTTGAATGATTACTTTTCAGAAGCAAGTATGATAATTATTGTCTTTTTAGGTGAATTTCATATTTCAGAAAGATCAGATTTTGCCTTTAATTGTGAACTGCCTATTGTGATTTATCAAATATTTGAAGTTTTGTTTTAGAATTAGATGTAATTGCCTTGTGCCAAGGGAGAAGATGCTTTTAGAATGCCTGGAAGAACCCAGAACACTGCTTTCCTTCTGTTGGCCAACAGTCTCTTTCTTTCTGGGTCCCAGCATCTGCAGTAGGGAGAGATGTAGATTGTATTTTGCTGGTAGACCTTAATCCTTTAATCCTTTCCTAGGTAGTATGCCTCCCCACCCCCAACCCCATAGTTCATTTTTTTAAGATATGGCCAGAGTTTCAGGAAGAATTGCTGGCTAGCCCCCTCGTACATAATGTTATAGAAGGCATGTAGCAAGTTTGATGAAGGTTTGTTCGTGGTCATTAATATGTTATATTTTATAATAGGAATTCTAACTCTGTTATTAAAATCACTTATAAAATGTGAAATCGTTTTCATTTTTAAGACTTAAACTGATATTTGCAAAGACTGATCCAAACAAGACATTTAGAAAAATTCAGAACATTGGTGTAGTTTATAGGGAAAAAAAAAAACTATAAGAAATAAATGGAAATTGATAAATATTCAAGACTCTTTTTAACATTTAGTCCAATTAATACTATTTTAAAACTGTTTTGACGTATAATTGATATAGAGTAGACTGCTTATATTTAAGTAGGGTGTGCAATTTGGTAAGTTTTGATGTTTGTATACACCTGTGACACCATCATCACAATCAAGATAGTGAGCAAAACTGTCATCTTCAAAAGTTTTCTTTGCTCCTTTCCATTTTTATATTCCCAAAATATGTTCTTGAGCTTTCTTGTGGGGTATTAATTAAGTTACTTGAAAACAATTTGACCCTCTTGGGTCTCTGTTAAAGAGGTCCAGAAAGTGCTTATAGAGCTAGCTAGTTATTCCCTATTACATCCTTCTGGATAATCTAGCCAGTGCCACAGGAATCATGGCATTTTCCAGTCTGGTTGGTAGGAAGAGGCACTATTCTGAGCCCTATGTGAGCTCCAGACACTTCTGCCTAAACCTTTCTGGTGGTTCCTTCCTTGGCTTTGGGTAGTTTTTTCACACACATGCGCTGATCAATACGAGGCTGAGTAATCCAGGGGAGCCCTTGAGATTCAAGGGGAATCTAGAGTTTTTATTCTGTATTCTTTCTTCTTTAGTACTATGTCTACAAACTCTGGCCTTTGATCTTCCTGGGCTCCCAGCTCCTTCTCCTCAACTCACAGAGTCCACTGAACTCAACCTGATTTTCTCTTATTGCACAGGACCCCTGAAACTCTCTCAAAGCAGTGAGCCAGGGCAATAAAAATAGGGCTCACCTCATTTGTTTCCAGCCTCGCAGGGATCACTGTTCTTTGTTGCCTGTTGTCCTGTGCCTTAAAAATTATTTCGTATATTTAATCTAGTTCTTTGGTTGGTTTAGGCAAGAGGGTAAATTTGATCCTGTCTTGGCTAGAAATGAAATCACTGCTTAATGCTCATTTAAAATTATCATGATAAATAAAAATTGGTTCTTATGTCAGCATGCGGTAGTATTTTTGCCTTTGGTTAGAAAGCTGGTAAGTGCCAAGAGTTGGGATTTGTTTTTTGTCTTTTTTTTTTTTAAAGACAAATTCGTCTATTTTAAAATGTGGACTGTTTTACCGTATTGCCTGTAGAAGAAATAGTATTATCACAAACGAAAAGAATAAAGAGTTAAGTATGTTTCAAATGATGTTGGATTGGTGAAATTAGATACAATATATCCAAAAGAAATTAGTTTCTTACTTTAATTTATATTGTCATATATTTAATTTATATTATATTTAATTGATATTATATATTAATTTATCCACCTATTTTCAGAAGAACTGGGAAAAGGCTCTCATTTGAAGTCTAATATTCTTCATAAAGTCTTTAGGATTGAGTTACTTTTAGAGCTTTTCTTTTACTTTCTGAATTCTTGAGGCTTTTTTTTTTTTTTTTTTACATTCTTGAGGCTTTTTAATGGTACATTTATCATGGCACTTTCATTGTTGTACTTAGTGAAATTATTCCAAAAATGTTTGAGTACCTACCATTTGGCAGGCATCGTGTTAGGCCTTTGGCATGAGCTGAATAATCAAGGATATACATTTTTAACACATTTCATTTTTTATTGCCAAAATGTTGTTATCCTTATTATTATAAATATCGCTCTTGGTCTGGTTTATTGGGAGTCTCTTGATTCTGATTTTTTGACTTTTACTTTTTAAGAGCAAAACCCCCACCCTTTTCACCCATGGCAGGTAGCTCCATTTGTCTAAAGGGGCCCCATTCATTTTACTTCCCTTGTTTGCATCTCGTGAAGTGTGTATTACATAAAACAATAACAACCATGCTCATAATAAACTTAACTTGGCTATAGCTTTTGTTTGTTTTATTGCTTAGCTATCTGCACTGAATTAAACAGAAATGGAAGAGATATAAATTTAATAATCATATAGTGCCTCCAATCCGTTAACTCCAGCCTAAAATGGATAGTTTTGATTACACACTGTTGCTGTCTTCTTTGCCTTTGTTCTGTGTTCCTCCATCTATGCCCTGTCCTTCACACAATTCCCTCTTTTGCTTTTTTAATGTCTCCTTGCTCTTTCTGTTTCAGTACAGGTATCACATCAGGGGCCCTCTTTGCTTCCAACCCTTACACCTCCTCCATTCTGCCGCAGCCTGTGTTAGGCTCTCCTCCGTGTTGCTACGACACTCTAGATATCTCTATCATTGTCTTTTTATTTGATGTGTCTTTTTCTCATGAGCTTCTCATGAGATAATGAGGAATTATCTATTCTTTTTTTTATCCTCGTATATTCATTGTTTTGCACAGTACCTGTCAAACAATAGATGTTCAGTACATATTTGATGAATGCATAAATAAATGACACTGATACTTATATTTATCGTTTTAAAAACTTTAAAATGGAAGTTTAAGTGTTTTGTCTATTTATAAAATATTTTTTTCAGGTCCTGTGTTATTCTTGAAAAAGTTACAGGTAGATTTTTTTCTTAAAACTGAAAAAAGTTATCAGGAGCTAGATTTTATAATGACATTCAAGTGGCCATGGTGAGATTTTTTTTTCTAATCTCCACTATCCCCCTATCTCTTAACATACAAATCTTATGAATGAGACAGAGTAAAGGACTTTGGCTGGATAAAGATTAGGATTCCCTGCTGGCTTGTAATTATCAGAATCTGGATGGTTATTTATTTGAATGAAATGATGCATACATTGTGTACATCAAAAGTAAAGCATATGTGATTGTTAAAGGAATGTTTGAATTCCCCAGTGGGATGTCATGGGGTATGTTTATAAACTCCCACTAAGCAGTAGTTCTACAATGGAATTTCACTGGCATTGAGATAATAATTTGCACAGTCAAATTACCTTCTTTACAAAAACCCAGGGAATCGTGAGGGCCTAATCCTTTATTAATGTCAACCCATAGGCTGCAAGAAAGCGTAAGATTGCCATTCGAAAAGCCCAGGGGAAAAATGTGGAGGCCATTCGGGAACTGAATGAGTATCTGGAACAGTGAGTGTCTTACAAGAGGATTGTGTTTTGTTATTCTGATAAATCTTTTTTAATTAAAATGGAATTTGCATTTGATTTTCCTTTTGCCTCCATGCTGTTCATTTACAGAATATCTACACTTTTTTCCCCCTTTCCTCTCACCAGATTTGTTGGGGACCAAGAAGCCTGGCATGAACTTGCAGAACTTTATATCAATGAACATGAGTAAGTTGTAAATTTTATTAGCAGTGCAGTTTTTATCATTATTATATAAGTTCAGAAGATGTAGTGGTTTCTGAAAGATTGCAGAGAGGCTATGAATCATGTCATTTTAAAAGAACAAAATAAATCATAAGTTTATTGGTTGGTTATAATATGTGAATTGCTTTAATTAGGTCATTTGTGTTTTGCTAAATTATTTTTGTTTGAGAAATAAGTTTTTCTTTCAAATACAGAGGGATTCTTTGGAATTAGAAAGGCCTGCATTAGAAAATAGCTAAGGCTATTTTTAGTGATTCAAAATTGTGAATTTTTAGATCCTAAATTGTTCTAATATACAAAGAGTATTATACTCCCTGCTGTTTTAAAAATTCTGTCAATTGTATGCATTTATTAGCCTTAGTATTAAGAGAATCAACTCTTCCAAAGTAGAAGCATTCTGTTGCCTGGGTAAAAGACCAAGAATAATCAAGAATGTTGAATGCTGTAGGAACTTGCTTATTGGATATTTAATGTTTTTGTTAGCTTTTTTATTGATGCAGTGACAGGAGGAAATCCCAGTGTGAGAGGATTAGCCTTGTCTTAGTGCAGGTTTTCTAATAGTGCAGCATTAATGCTAACCTCCATCTACAGGCAGGATTTTTTTCTTTTTTCCCTTAGTTCTTCTGAATCTGAAGTATATCACATTGTTTTGTTTCTTCTTTCTGAGGAAATAGAATCAGATTCTTATGTGCATATTCTTACTGTGTATGAATAGTTAACCTCCTTCTCATACTACAAATAGCTGACATAGGAAATAAAATAGAAAAAGACACTATGTCTTACCTTTGCCCAGGGCTTTATAGGTAATGTGAAATGGAGAATTAAGGTAGTTATCTGCATATTTCTAGTAAAACCTGAAGCTAAAATAAAAGTAATAGCTGTGATTTAATGAATGTGTACTGAATTCTGGGAACCATTCTTCAGTTCTCTTCTGTGCTCTGGCTGTCACAATCTTTTTTTTTTTCCCATTAGGAAATTATTTCCCGAATCATGTTCATATAGATGTCTGTATGCTTATATGATCACATATGTAAACGTACTCAGGATTTTCTTATGTATGTGAGAGTGGTAGTGCATTTAGCTTAAATGATAATGTTTCCATTTTTCATAGCTTTTTTTCAAAATTTATTTTTATTTTTTTTCTGGTGTAGTTAACATATGGTGCTATATTAATTTCAGGTGTTCCATTTTTCATAGCTTTAAAGTCAACATTTGTAAAGTATACAGTATATAATTTAAATAACATGAAACTGAATTTTTGGAGTGCATAAAACAATCAACATTAGTTTTACTTTGTCCCTAAAACAGATGACAGTTATTTAAAATGTTTTTGTACCTTTTGAAGATGTTGTGATTAAAAGCTTTAAAAACATTTCAGATTAATCAGGGAATTTTTTTAGTTAAAGAAATACTTAATGACAATTTGGAAAACACAGTAAAGAGTAAAGACCAAGTCGAGTGTAGTTGCATCATCTTAACTTATCTATAATTTATATTTAATTTTTTTTCAGTACCTCTTGAAACAGAAACCTAAGATAGAATTATCTTTTATAGCTTATGCTTTTCAGTTATGTTTTGACAGACATTCCCTATCACAATAAATATTTCACAATGTGATTTTAATGGCTTTATATTATTCCATTTTATTAATGTACTCCAGTATTCTTAATCAGTTTCCTAGGAGAAGAGAAAGCTTGTATTTTTTTTCTTTTTTCATTTTTACTATAATTCTGTATTAATTATTTTATTTCCTTGGACTAGATTCTTAGAAGTAGAATTATTTGATTTTATGATAATGCATACTTTTAGTGATTTTGTTAAATCATTCCTAGTTCTTCACTGGAAAGGTAGTATCAGTTCCTCTCACATCCACGATTATTAGCATCCCCTTAACACTGGGTGCTATCATTCTTTTTTTTAGTCTTTGTAAATTTTGATAGGTGAAAATTCATTACAACTTTTTAAAAAATTTTAATAGATTTTTATATAAATGTGAACCTTTTGTCTTGTCAAGAATATACCCTTGTTATATATCTTTTTAATATTGATTTTTGACTTATAGAAACTTCATATTTTTATGTAGTCAGGTATATCAGTTTTTATTGCTTTATGTCCTCTAACAACTACATATATATGTCACCTCTGTTTTCTTTTTTCTTTGTTTTATTTTTTTGCATATGTTTCTAATAGTTCTGTATTTAGTTCTAAAATAGGCTGTACTTTATTTTTAGCCTATAATTAAATTTATTATTATTATTTGCTTCACCTTGTAATGGCCACATTCACTTTTGTTTTGAGTTGCTAAACAGTTCACTGAGATAGAGTTGAATGTATACTTAAGAGAAATGAGCTGAAAAATACCAAGAAATCAAGAAATACAAAGACAGAAAAGCACCTGAAAAGTAATTTCCTTTTAGGGGAAATGATAATTGTGTTCAGCCTCCCCTTTTATCTTGTATCACAAAAATCTTTTTGGTGTCGAAGCTAGTAATTTACAAAATACCATTTATTTTTTTCGAACACAGAGGAAATATTTAGGTTTAGGGTGAGTGGAAATAAACATCTCCAGATTTTTTGAAACTATATGAAAATCAGAATCTGTTCATTTAATTTATTTAACCTATTTGGGCAAGTCATTGTAGTAGTAGATTTTTTTTCGGTTTACTGTTTGTTTTTGGTAGAGGAGGTAAGTTACTGTGGGGTGTCAGTTTTGTGGGCACGGTGGCAAAATGTAGCATTTTAGGAGTTGTGAGATATATTTATGTGAGATATATTTATCATTTTGGCATTCTTTTTGCATAGGAACAAATAGGAATAAGCTCTTTTAAATATAATAGATCACGGGCAGCGTTGCTACTATAGATCTAGAATTTTTACTCCAAATAAATTTCCAAAGTAGAATGTTCATATAAGCCTATTCATTGTTGTTACAGAGATTAAAAAAGATATAGAATTCTGCCATGTGCTTTTTTTAAATATCTTTAAGTTTCCTTTATTTAAATTTGCTTCTGATTTATAAATTCTAGTTTCTATTTAGTGATTGCAGCGATATATATATATCGCACTATATATATATATATAGTGTTGACCAGATTGAGACATTTTACTTGTTCTAAAACAAGTTGACCAGATTGAGACATTTTACTTGTTCTAAATATAAAAAATTGTAAAAATGTATACATTAGTACTACCAATATGTATTATAAACAAAAATATGTATTTTGAATAAAGACATTTTTTTTTTACTTGACTTATAGTTAAAACTAGTTGTTATATCAGTAAGGAGCGATTAATAATATAAATTAATGATTGTGACTGTGGTTCCTTTTTGTAGGTCCAGCCTTAGTGTAAAATTCAATAACAAATAGAGTTATCAAAATCCTATAAGGAAAAATCATAATGTTGATAAAGCAATGTAGGGATAGATATGTAACCTATACAAATGTTTTGTGAGGAACAGAACTTTGAAACTCTTTATTGACTCTAACATACTAATACTAGTAGTTATTTTAAATAGATTCAAATAGTTTTAATTCTCTAATCATTGAGTCACTATATGTAATGAATTAACTTTTTTATGCATTTGGAATGGAATGGGCTATATCATTTTTGGGAGAATTGAGAAAATGGTCACTCAGGTCACTTTCCTTATGATTTAAATACTCTTGCATGAACCTCATTTGAGAAAACTGTATTGGGTCATCTTCTGCTCCTTTTAGCTCTAAGTTTATTCGATTCTCTACTTTATCCACAAAATTAGTTTGTTTTTATACTTTGTAAAATTGGGGGCAGGGATCCTCTTCTGTATGTGATACTAAATAATTTTTGAGAAAAATACTTTGGCATTCATTTTTCAGTAGAAATTCATACCTGCCTATTTTATCCTACTTTATGTTGTATAAAAACCAGAGTCACAGTTGTGCTCAACCCTTTTAAATCTGTAAGAACATTTATTCTCAGCATTAATATGAATTTTTGTGTCATCTTAGTAAAAGGAAAATATTTAGAAGGAACTATCTTTTTGATAAAGTTGAGTGTTTAAGGTAGAGACCACTTTCTTATAGAATGATAAATATATATCAGATAGGTAGTTATAATACTTTTGTTCTAGACATTTATTCAATCATTTGTTCGGTCATTTATTATATACCTATCACATACATGTCAGGAACCAGTGCTAGGTTTTGGGTATAAAAATGAAATAGGCTAAATAGCTGTATGATCCTTGGTATATAAAATACTATGACTTTTGGTTATCTGTAGGGTGTTTTTGGTTTCTCAGGCCCTTGGGTTTGATTGTTGTACCTGCTTTTATGTTACCATTGACCTCTTCATCACTACCATCATTACCACAGTTTTTCACTAGGTGTAGTGTATAGAGGCAGTATGCATAGTGGTTAAGAGTAGGCTGTTTGGAGTGGCACACCTAGGTTTCAGTTTGCATCTCTGCCTTTTCAACTTGAAATGGTGATAATTTCCTACTTCTCAGGGTTTTGGTAGGATTGAATGAATTAATACATATAAAACACCTAGAAAAGTGCATGATACATAATGAGCACGTAATACAAGCTAGCTGTTATTAGTACACGTATGTGAAACTGCAGCATATATATTTTGAAAAGTAAGTATATCAGACTTAGTGTAAAGATAGGTAGCTTTGTATGTTGGTGACAAATGCCAAAAATAACTGTAGGTAGCCTTTTTCTGTTAGGTACTGTCATCACCTTTCACCGGGAATAAATGTACAACACCTGTGTTCTTTAGGCTTTCCTAAAAATAGTGACAATATTCACATTGCTTTAAACTTATACATTGAGGGAAATTACAGTCATGTGGTGTAAAACCATTTTTCCAGAGCCCTTTGTAGCAGTCCTCTCCTCAGATTTTTAGCAGGGTGTTTGTTTCTTTACATGATGAAATAGTATTAGAGTGCATATCAAAACCACCAACTTGATCTATTTTTCATGGGTTTAAAAATTTATAACTTCATTGGAATTTCATATTGACAAATAATGAAAAGTCTTTATAATAGAATATATTGGTAGATAGGTGTCAAAGGATTTTTGTGAATATATAGTATTTAATAAAATGTTCATTTCCTCTTTACGCTTTAGCTATTCGAATATTTTATTCAGCGGTCAGTGGACTTGAAGTTATTTTATATGTAACCTGATCCAAGCTTGTGAAGTCTGTGTTGTGAATAATGTTTGGATGTCATAATAGTGATCCAGTTTTAAGAATGTAGTATCTACTGATTGTTCACAGGCTGCTTTAGAATTTAAGCCTTTGTTATTTATATTTAAGAATTCAGCATAGCAAGTATGTTATTAATGAAGCTATTTAAATTTTGGGAATAAAATGGGTAACATCACTAAAATTGTTTTAAAATTATTTTTATTTTAGCTAAGATGATATATGTGACTTTTAAATTGATTTCTCCTCTTCATATTTTTCAGCTATGCTAAAGCAGCCTTTTGTTTAGAGGAGCTAATGATGACTAATCCACACAACCACTTATACTGTCAGCAGTATGCTGAAGTAAGTGCTCTCAAAAACAATAGTTGTACATGATTTTATTTTTGTTGGTGTTCAGTATTATTTTGGAAATAAGAATATGTCTTTAAGTGAGACATATTTAAATATTTAAGACATCTGTTGAAAACTGTAGGTGCAAAAGCTTTACATTTTTAATATTCTAATCGGAATATGACTTTAAAAATAAAAGCACTTATATAAAACAGTGAAATTCTTTGTATTTTTTATTGTATATTTTCTTTCCTAATATGAACTATGATGCCACAGTTGTCACCATTTAATGACTTTTGAGACATTTACAATGATTACGATTTTTAAGTCTATATTCTAGGACATTCTTATTAAGATCAATATTTTTGGAAGTAGGAAGTATTTATCTTACTATTAAGAATCGTAATACGATTGAATGCTTGAAGGTTAGAAGCATTTCATTAATAATAAATGTCAAGGTGACTAGAAAAGGGCAACTCAGTATAAGTATAGATTTAGAATGCTACTAATAGAAAATATAAAGTTGTGAGGCATTAGCAAGGCAGATGAAAAAGAAATTATATTGGCTTTTTTATTGATAGCATTTTGTTTTAAAAAATACTCTGTGATCTTAATGTTCACAGAATAGGTTTTTCAGGGAGGTTATGCTTTAAGATTTAGCTTTAACAACTTTAAGATGAATTCTTTTAACATCTTGCATTTGTTTACAGAGTTTCTGTTTCAATTACTAATGCCTATGGTATGATGAAATGTGCTATATTTCAAAGTAGTAAAATAAACAGGTTTCAGCACTCTGCAATTTTTAACAGGTTAAATATACCCAAGGTGGACTTGAAAACCTCGAACTTTCAAGAAAGTATTTTGCACAGGCACTGAAATTGAACAACAGAAATATGAGAGCTTTGTTTGGTCTTTACATGGTGAGTTGAGGTGCATGTTTAACGTTATTTTATGAATTCTGTCATTTAAATTCCATTAAATATCCCATCCAATCACTTTCCTCTTGTTTGTATTTTGTTGATAAGCATATTATTCTCCTCTAGTTAAAAATGAGCAAGAGGTTGTAAGGCAGTTTTATTTTTAAATGTTAATACATCCTAATTATTTGACCTTTTATTATAAAATATCTTCTGTTGTATCAGAATTTAAGTCTGCTTTTTTATTAAATACTAACAGATACAAAACCATATTATGTATCTTAATTGTTTTGATATTTTTGGGTTTATGCCCAATATTATTGTATTTCTTACTTTAAATTATAATTGTATGACATAGTTTTAAACTATGTAATAAAAGACATCAGCAAAAAAACTCTACTATCAAAATTTTTTTATGGTACAAAAAAGAGCTTTGAAATTGTGGGAAGCATGTAATTAAATATTTCTATGGTTTATGTATGCCAAATGATGAGCTTAGAAAAGTCAATTAACAGGAGCTTTGGGAAATAGAGGAAGAATTTGCTGAGCTTTAAAATATACATAAAATGAGCCCCTTCCTACAGTCAGAAAACTTTTTTTTAATAGGCCTTTTCTTTGAAATTTTAATTTATCCTGGTCTTTTCAAGGACTTTCAAATAAATGTCTTGTTGGGGCTCAGTGAAAAGGAATGGATTGCAGAAATAGAGACAGGAATAAATATAAATGAAATAATTTTTAGGAAAGGAATGGTAAAATATGATTAGAAAATAGTGCAAAGGAATTTCAGAAATTTTTCCTGGATCTACTAGTGCCAATTGTAGTAGGTTGGAGGTACAGTATAGTAGTGGTGTTATCTCTTTTTACCAAATAAATGAAAGACTGATTAAAAAAATGTATGACAATAGATTAGTAATGATAGTTTATACTTAACACTTTATGTGCTGGGCATTGTTTTGAACTCTTTATTTTAATTCATTAAATCCTCGTATCAACTATTTGAGAAGATACTGTTATTACTACCATTTCACAGTAAGTGAACCTAAGACACAGAGTGGTCTAGTTAATTTGTCGAAAGATGAACACAGACTTACTAAGTGATTGAGCTGGGATATCAGCTCAGTCGGCTGATTCCAGAGTCATTCTCTTAATTACTTCATTTGCTAAAATTCATACCAAAAAGGTGACATTAAAGACATGGAGATGTAAAAATAAGATTCTAGCCAATAAATTCCTAAATTCCTCATTGCCAAAGGAGGAAAGAGTGGGAAAGAGCCTGTAACACAGGCTAGGTATAAAAGAAAGGTTTAACTTTTTTTTTTTTTTTTTAATGACATGGATGAATCCTCTTAAGAATAAAATATATTTAAACATAAGATAAAAGATCTTCCTCTCCCCAGAAATACAATATATGCTTAAAAATTAGTATATAATTTTGGTGGTTTACAGATTCTTTCATGGATCCTAGATTAACAATCCCTTGTTTAAGTACATTTTTTAAAAGGAGAGGATGGATCTATTAAATTGCAGTGATTCTAACTGGTGCTGTGGAACATAGTTTGGAAACTTGGTAAATTGAAAAGAGAACTAGATTGGAAGTGAAGATCTCTTTCTATTTTTAAGGCTTTCAATAACTTGCTTTGGTCAAGTCAAATTACTCCTATTGGACTTAAAATTTTTTTTCACCTGTTAATGTCAGAAATTGGACTAAATTATTTTTGAGATTCCTTCTTACATTAATATTTAGTAATTCTATAATTCTGACATAGGAAAGCTGAAGTAATATAGTAATAAAGAACCAGAAACAAAAAAACCAGAAACAAAAAATAATAATGACCTTCAATATCTTATAATATTTAAGTGATATTCTACATTATTTAATTTTACCTTTAAGAATTGTGGTAGGTAACTAATAAAATAAATTTAGGTATTTAAGATGCTCTTTCTCTTTTTGTCACTTTATATTTTAAACTATGTTTTCATCTTTAAACACTAATTTCATTCCACTTTATTTTTAAATTTGTTTTGGTACTCTTTGTTATCCCATTGCAGATATGACCCTTACATGTTTTGTTTTGTTTTGTTTTGTTTATCTTAGCTAGAAAAAAGGAATTTTGTTTTTGATGTTTCTTTTTTGTTTTTAGTCGGCAAGTCATATTGCTTCTAATCCAAAAGCAAGTGCAAAAACAAAAAAGGACAACATGAAATATGCTAGTTGGGCAGCTAGTCAAATAAACAGAGCTTATCAGGTCAGTATTGATAGTTTTATATTATATAGGTCAGTTAATATATTTCTTAATTGTTTTTGTTTCAGCAAACTAAAAGCCAAATGTCTATCATTGGATTTTTATGCCTTTGCGTGTTAATCTAATGTGTTTTAACTGTGTAGGATTAACTTGTAGGATCACTTATTTTTTTCTTTTTTTCAAAATAAGTCCATTACTATTATGATCCCATAAGTAGCCTTACTGTCTGGAAATTTCAGTAGTCAGCATTTGGCAAATAAAAAGTAATTCTAAAAATCCAGAAAATGTAAACAAATTGTGTAGTGTATTTCAGAAGCAGATTGGTTATGTAATATATTATCAATTAGAGTATCTCAGGTAATTAAAAGGGAGGAAGAAAAGCCTAAAAGTAAACTAGCCAGACTATATAAAAAAGTTTTTGTACTCTGCTTACATGTCTGTCAGATCTTATCTGAAACTTCTCCACTCATTTCTTAGTTTTCTGAAGCTTGTCCCTAGGAGATTCTTCAGGAAGAGCTCATGGCAAAATAATATCTTCTTACATATTGCATGTTTATAGACTTGTCTCTCTGTAGTCTTTATATTTGAGGGATAATTTGGCTTTTTATACAACCTTTGGCTTACATTTACTTAAGTATCTTAAACATACTATTCCATTGTGTTTTAAGATAAGATATTGCTGTTAAGAAGTCTTATTCTGTCCTGATTTTCTTTCCCTAAGTGACTTAGACTTTTTGTCTGGATGTCCAAGGAATTTTTTCTTTATCATTAAAATCCACTAATTTTACTACAGTATGTTTTATTGATTGTTATTGGGTCAGTTTTCCCAAATGCACAATAGACCTATTTAATATATAAATTTAATTCTCTTTTAATCTGAGAAGAGTTGCTTTTGTGTTAAATATTTTTTCTGTTTGATAGCACAATTTTTTCCCGCATCTCTAATTATAAGTTTACTGGATTTCCTTTCTCACCTCTTTATGCTGTCATTCATTTTCTTTCAAATCTATTTCTGTTATTTTCTGGTTTTTTTTCTGTATTAATTTTTTATGGAGTTTAATCTGTACTCCCTTTTTATTGTTGCTTTTCTCCTTGTTTAAATCAGATAATTTTTATTAGGAGAAGGTTTTTGTGGAGTGAGGGCGTCGGAGATAGAATAACTTTCCCAACTTGTCTTTTTATGGCTTCCTTTTTGTTATAGAGAAGTCAAATATGACCTTTCTGTATACATAGTCTTTCTCAGAACTAGTCTGGTTTGGAAAGATTTTCTGTCTTCGGCCTTCTGTTCTACTCTTAGATCTCTGTAGATCTTGAATTTTAAGGTGTTGATCTCAGCTTGAAATGTTGCATTTTGTTGTTAGTTTTATTTATTTTATTCTAGAATTTGCAGCCTGTGGACATAACTACCTTCCTCTCATCCACTCCTTTTCCTTATCTGAACCATCTCGCTCTTTTACCCCTAGTGTTTCTGCCCTAGGGGTATGGTTTCAGTTTCTGGGGATTATCCTTCACTGTGAGGTTTTTTTCCCTCCTGGAAGAGGGTGTTTGCTGCACATTTTAGAAATTTTGAGGTTGTAGACTCTAGACTTGTTTAACATCACATTTGATTTCAAGTGTTTAAGACTGTCCTGGTTTTGCAGGCCATTTGCAGAGTCATCAATTCATACTTTTTTCATTTCTGTGGCTTGTAGGGTAGTAGGTTGTCCCTCATACCATACATACTCCTATCATCCAGCCATTGATCTTTTGTAGGTCCTGTCACTGTTGGTGATAAAAACCACATTACAAGGTTTTGGAGGATTACCTCTAATGTAGTTTTTTGAAGATGTTCTCCTTAGGCTTGTTTTCTGTTATTTTGTTTTTGGTACTGTTTCTTTTGTTTTTGTGCTCCTGGTTGGAGACGGTTGAGGAGTTAAAAAAATTCAGTGCCCCCATGATCACATTATTTAAAGTCACTTTAATGGATTTTTATTATATATAATAGAGGATATTCTGTTGGCATATTGTGAGTCAGAATATTTATAAATACCAACTAGGCTGTGCTTCTTCAAATACAGTTAGTTTGAGATGGCACAGATTATAACAGGGTTCCACACATAGTAGGTCTAGAGTGTGTGTTTATGTGTGTGTGTGATTTAAAGATAAGACTTGGATAATATAAAACTAATGTAATGGTTTGCAGGCTACATCCTTGTTTTTAAGATATTTTTGAGAAACAACTAGCTGCTCAGAGTGCTTTTTTTGACATGGCATGAATATATTTTTAAAATCAGTTTTTATTACAACATACATAGAAAAAAGAACCCAAGTCATAAATGTACATTTCAGTGAATTATACAAGGTAAATATATCCAGGTTAAGAAATAGAAACATTACAGTACCCCAGAGCCCTCATAGTACAGCCTCTTGATTTCTACTCCTGTTAACCTCAAGAGTGTTGATTGATAATTCCATAGTCTTGGCTTATTTTTGAACATTATGGTATCATAGTATGTATTCATTTTTATCTAGTCTATTTCACTGTTATGTTTATGACATTTATTCCTCTTTGTGTCTGTAGTTCATTCATTTTCATTGTACAGTAGTCTATTGTATGAACATACTATAGTCGATCTAGTCAGTTGTTGATAGGCATTTGGGTTGTTTCTGTTTGGGGCTATTTTGAACAATACTACATTGAATATTGCTGTAGTCTTTTGGTATACGTGTACTTCTAATGGGTGTATGCCTTTGAGTGGAAAAACTGGGTCGTAATTTGTTTTCCATATTAGTTGTTTATAGTCTCACCATGTTTGGTAGTTCTTGTAGTTCCGCATCTTTATCAGTATTTGGTCCTATCAGTTTTTATAATTACAGCCATTCTGGTATATGTATAGTGGTATCTCATAGTTTCATTTTGCATCTCCCTGATGACCAGTGAGATTTAACACTTTTTCATATGTTTATTGGCTGTTTGGATATCTCTTTCATGAAGTATCTTTTTAATGGGTTTATGACTTTTTATTTTGTTTTTTAGTTTTCTGATTATGAACTTTCTGTTGTATGTGCAGCAGATTTCTTCACCTTCTTATTTGCTATTTCTCTCAAAAGATATTGATGAATGAAAGTTCTGAAGTGAAATATCATTTATATTCTTTAATGGTATGTGTTTTTTGTATTGTTTAAGAAGTCAGTTGCTACTCATAGTCATACAGATAATTTTGTGTGTCTTTAGAGGTTTTTTTTTTCCCTTCTACCTTTTGTGTTTAGATCCACAATCCAATTCTAATTGATTTCTATGTAGGATGTGAAATAGGGGTTAATTTTCCCCCAAGTAGCTCTCTGGAGAGTTTCTGTCCATCTCTGTATTCTGTCATGGGTCCCATGCATGGAAGCTAGCTAGTATCAACATGTAGGAGTTAAGAGAAGAACACAAATGGTGGATCCATATTGTCTATCTTCAAAATTTGGCTCTGACATTTATTATTATTATTTTTAGTTTCTTTTTTTCTTTTCTTTTTTTTAAATTAACAAATAATGTATTATTTGCTTCAGGGGTACAGGTCTGTGAATCATCAGTCTTAGAGAATTCGTAGCACTCACCATAGCATATACCCTCCCCAGTGTCCATAATCCAGCAACCCTATCCCTCCCCTCTCTACCCCACCAGCAATCCTCAGTTTATTTCCTGAGATTAAGAGTCTCTTACGGTTTGTCTCCCTCTCCAGTCCCATCTTGTTTCATTTTTTCCCTCCCTACCCCTCACGATCCCCCGCCCTGGCTCTCAAATTCCTCATATCAGAGAGATCATATTCTGACATTTATTATTTATGTGATTTTGGATAAATTACATACTGTCTCTGAGCCTAGCCTTTCATCTGCAAGTTGGACATAATAGAAGTTTCTGAGGATTAAAGGATAATTTTCACTAAAGAAATGTCAGGTATAAAAGTATCTGCAGCTATAAATGCAGTTTTTCACTCTCTTCTCAGTTATTTTCTTGTGTGAACAATTGATAGCCTATCCTCACTTGCTTTCTCTTTTCATTTCAGCCTTAAAGCTCTGAATAGTAACTCAATTCAGAGTTTAGTTTTGTTTTCCTTTCTCCCTGTCTCTTCAGTAATATAAGGCCAGACAGGTATGCCCTTCCCTGCCTTGTGAGATGCACCTTATCACTGGACATGAACCTATCATTTCAGTATTTTAAGCCATTGTTCCTAGATCTAAACCCTGTTCTTTACTAATATTTACCCTCCCTGCCATTCTTTTTTTTTTTTTTAATTTTGCCTTACTAGATACATTCTTTTTTTTTTGAAGATTTTATTTATTTATTTGACAGAGAGAGAGAGAGAGATCACAAGTAGGCAGAGAGGCAGGCAGAGAAAGAGGGGGAAGCAGGTTCCCTGCTAAGCAGAGAGCCCGATGCAGGGCTCGATCCCAGGACCCGAGCCGAAGGCAGTGGCTTAACCCACTGAGCTACCCAGGCACCCCTTACTAGATCCATTCTATTTACAGACTTATAAAGTCTCAGGGTTCTTTGGAAGGAGCTTTAAGAGTGTTACTGGTACTCTTCAGTATTTGAGTTTTGTATCATAAACTCCTTAGTCCACAGCGATGTTCTGCACATCTTTACTGAAGATATGATTTGTCTTCTCTTGACTCTATAGGAAAGGATAGAAGAAAACTTTTGCTAGTTTCTATCATTTTAGACACCACTGTAGAAAGACAACACATCTCTCAGTTGGTCTTGTTAGGTTTCTGTATAACAACTTCCAATACTCCTCAACTAAACCCATCATGCAAAATTTATTTGCCCTTAGACACCAACCAGTAACAGGTTTTAAATAAAATTTCTTTGTGCTTTTAAAGCTTGTATATTCCGTGCTTTTTCTGTAGAGGTTCTGGGTTCTTTCTGTGAATCAGATTCCATAAATACTTCTATCCATTACCTTTTGCTAACTTAGTGAGTTAAAATAACAACTTATTTGTGTTTGATTCTATAGGTAGGCTGTTCGGCTTGGGCTTAGTTGAGTAATTCTGTTCGTCTCGACTGGGCTTATTTATGTTTCTTCACTATGCTAGTGGTTGATGGCCTTACTTAAATATCTGACTTTGGCTATCTGTCAGCTGGGAGTGCTGGGCTTTGTGTTTCTCATTTGGCAGCCTAACTTGGACTTATTCACGTGGTGGTCTCAGGGTTCCAAGAGTAGCAAACAGGCAAACTCCACTGTTCAAGGGCTTTTTGAGTCTCTGTGTCACATATGGCTAATTTTACATTGAGCAAAAGCAAGTCACATGGTCAGCCCAGACTCAGGGGATGTAATACTTCACCTCTTAATGGGAAGAGAAATATGTGGTCATTTGGCAATTTATTACACTATTGTAAAGCTCTATAGTCCTTGCCTTCTGTTTTCATTTATTTTTGCCTTTTTCTCTTTATCTGCTTTATTGAGGTATGATTTATAGACAATAACGTGCACACATTTTAAATGCACGGTTGAGTTCTGACAAATATATACTCCTTTCTCACCATCACCCCATTCAAGATATGCAGCATTTCTGTCAACCCAGAAAGTCCCTTCTGCCACTCTGTAGTCAGCCACTCCTAACTGCAGACAAGCACTGATATGATTTTTATCACTATAAATTAGCTTTGCCTGTACTAGAATTTTATATAAATGAGATCATAGGTTATGTACTCTTTTGTGCCTGGCTTCTTTCACTCAGTATAATGTTTCTGAAATTCATCCATCCAATATTCCAATTTATTTATGCTAGTACTTCGTCCACCCATATTATTTTCCACAAACTATGCAAAGGTAAATTTTAGCCCAATTTATCCCAGTTATCACAGTGGATAAATTTTTGATCTTTGAATTTAATAAACAAGTTTTTATTATTTGAGTGTGCTTTCTGGTGAGTTTTCTTTCAGATCCATAGGGAATTATGAAAGAAGAGTTTATTTAAGTAAAATCTAACTATGAAAACAAAAATGCAGGATTCGTGATTAATGTGGAAAATATAACTTTCGGAGATTGACATTTTAGTAATTAGATAAATCTCTGGGATCTAACTGATAATTTTATGACTCATGTCTAGGCATATAAACAAGTATAAAGTATATAATAAATACTCCTTATTGTAGTGTTTTTCTAAGCATTTGTAAATTAGAGAAAATGAGATTTTAAGAACTGATTTTCCTTCTTTCTTTCTACTTAATAATGAAACAGAATATGGCTACTACTTGCTCTTCAATTAGGTAATTGGTTTAGCATGTTCAGTATAGGCAGGCAAGTTTGATTAATGCTCATGAAAAACTTTAATGTGAACCTACTCACAATAATTTTCCAGATAAATGCTTCTTTAGTACACTGTTAAATTTGTCTGTGCTAGCAATCCATATGTTATTTATGATTGCAGAGGTGATTCTGTTACTATCCTTTTGGGAAATGGAAAATTAAATCATGATTTGAGGGAAAAATAGGATTCCGGCTTAATCAGTTAAATTGCCATATAATTCTGGAATAGACAAAATAATTACATGTCAGGCAAAATTTGAAGTGATAGATTTATATTTCCAACTTTCTTTTTATTTGTTCTGACACAAATAAGTTTGGTTTATTCTAAATTGCATTGGTTGTCAGTAGTGTTGACACACAATCTTAGGTGATTTTTTTAAATTAGCTAATTTAAAAAATCACAGATTATATTTACTACTATTATGTTTAAGAGCAAATCAAGAAAAGTACTGTGTTTTAAAATTCTGGTTATGACTTCAGCTCTACAGAAATTTTTCATTATTCTGTTTCGCTAATTAAGATATCGGAGTAAATGTCACTATGTGGTATCCTATTTTGCTTATTAGACCCATCAAAGCTTTTTCTTAGAATTAGACCTTTAAGTATCTGATTAGGACCATTCCTGTTTACTTTGGATAGGCAGTAGTAAAAGAAAGGGCTTTCTGTTCTTGGTAAGTCCTTGTGAAAGTGAATATACCAACTGGATAATAGGAGTAATAACACACCCCACATCCTTTGGTCACCTTGGGAAATTATGAAAAGACAGAGTTTTAAATGTTGTGTTGTTATTTACCATATTTTGTAATTATGAATTGTATATTTAACATCTGAATTCCTTGAATTAGTAATGTTTTGTGAAAGGTAAAGTGATCTTGATTCTTATGAGAAGCTTTTCCCCTAGCATTTCTTCTAGAAATCCCCTTTATTTACTCTGTCAAAACAAGATTCAACCATATAAGCTAATGGTTTAGGAAGTAGGAGAATCATACTGTTAACCTACAGCCAGAAAGGTCAGAGGCAGGTTACCAGTTCCTGAAGTCTGTTGCTTCTGTGATTTTACCTGTGCTTGATCACTTAATCTTTCTCAACAGGTCATAAGAAGTTTGCCAAATTAAGTTAATTACAAAAGAGAAGGAACACATCATAAATCAATTGCTAAGTGCTTAAGAAAGCATTGTTATTTGCAGGGAAGATCAGTCATTTGAAAATATATTGAATGCTTAGATGTTAATTTGAAAATACTATATTTTGCTAATAGCAAAGGTTAATCAATACTTTAACCAGAGGCTCAGGGAATATAGATATCTACATAATAAACCTTCTCTTACCCCCACAAGGAACACTTATTTAGTAAATTTGTAATATTCAGTCAAACTGATAAATGATGAGACTTGTCGGTCTAGTTAGAAAAACCATTTTGAAATCATCATGGGATGTTCAACAGTGTTTTCCTTACTGATTATGTGCACTATATTTAATATGCCGTGAATTTGCTTTTAAATATGCAAAGATACCATTTTTAATCCATTGTGTTTTGTTTTCATTATAAAATCCAATCCCAATTTCATTTTATAAAATAAATTACAACTTCATAAACTAGAAATGCATATTTTTAAATATGTTTACATGATTTTAATATGTAGCATAGTTTAATTTGATAGCTCTTTACTGCAGAAACCTATCTTGTCAACTAATAATTACAGAAAAATTTTAAAGATCGTGACTTACTTTAAATAATTTTAGAGATGTGCAACTTTAAAATAATAGAAATTACATTTATATTTTACTTTTGTTGAAATTGTAAATATTTGTTTAGAGGAAGTACAAATGGTTCACATTTCTATAGAAATATAAATTTCACTTATAAATTATGCTTTTTATTTCATAAAAATTTTCTAGTCGAAAGAGGATAGTTTTAAAATCAAATTTATGTTTTTGTAGGTTATCACACTACTTAAACATTTAAGTTGGCCAGTTTTGCAGTGAAATCTTAGTATACTTCAACTAAAAATGAAACCTTAATGAAAACGTAAAGCTCAAATTTGGAGCACTGATAAAAGAAATTAAAGACAATACAAGCGAAATAGAAAAATATTCCATATTCATGGGTTGGGAGAACAATAATTGTTAAAAGGTGCATAAAGCCCCAAAGCAGTCTGCAGATTTATGCAGTCCTTATCAAAATACCAACAGTATTTTTCACAGAACTAGAACAAATAATCCTAAATTTGTATGGAACCACAGAAGACCCCAAATAGCCAAAGCAGTCTTGAAAAAGAAAAACAAAGCTGGAGGTATCACAATTCTGGATTTCAAGTTATATTACAAAGCTATAGTAATCAAAACAATATGATACTGGCCCAAAAATAGGCACATAGATCAGTGGAACAGGACAGAAAGCCCAGAAACAAACCCATGTTTATATGGTTAATTAGTCTTTACCAAAAGAGGCAAGAGTATGCAATGAGAAAAAGATAAATCTATTCAACAAAATGGTTTTGGGAAAACTGGACAGCCACATGCAAAAGAATGAAATTAGACCATTTTCTTACACCATACAGAAAAATAAACTCAAAATGCATTAAAGATCTAAATGTGAGACCTGAAACCATAAAAATCCTAGAAGAGAGCATGAGCAGAAATTTCTGTTACATTGGCTATAGCAACATTTTTCTAGATAGGTCTCCAGAAGTAAGGGAAATAAAAGCAAAGAATAAAACCCAAATTCTGTTTTATTGAAGAAAAGATATTTGATTTCAGGCTAGTGATAGATAAAGTTAACTCTCGTTAGCAACGTGAAGGTAAGATTGTGACTGTGAACCTGCCATGAAATTGAACCTAATTGCATTTTTTTTTTTTTAAATAGTTTGCAGGTCGAAGTAAGAAGGAAACCAAATACTCTCTTAAGGCAGTCGAAGACATGTTGGAAACACTGCAGATCACCCAGTCTTAAGGTTTTAAACTCTTTCACATTACATTTCACAACTGCACAATTGAACTTATTGGCCTATGACTTATTTACTAAATGCCTATGCTATTTATATACTAATTTTTTGTTAAGAGGGCAGTTGTAAAGAATGTTTATATAAACCTAAAAATGCCTTTTATTGCTAAGCAGGAAGATGGAGAAAGTCCACGGAAGAGAGATTTAACAAGATTCATATTGATTGTACATCATTCTCTTCATATCACACATATATAACTTCTTTTAAACCACAACCTGATGTAGAAATCCCATAAATAAATCATGTGATTTATTAAACTTGCATATGAAGATTCTAAATTCTTTTTGTTACACTCAAATAGTGAATATGTTGTTTTAGAATTCAGTTTCTAGTTAACTCTTTATTTGTGATAAGAAATACATAGCATGCATTGCTGACAAGGAAAATGTTGGCAAATTATTTTGATTCTCTTTATAGTGTCAAGTTGGATTTTGCTGTGCATTCCAGTAGGCTGTTGTTTTATGTGCTATAACGTTATACTGATAAATCTTTCTTAATAATGTTCATTAATATCTCTGTAAAATTTTTGTTTTGCCATAGGACATGAATGAGATTTTTACCTATAAAAAGCTTTAAGGTTCATGTATGCTATAATGCTAGCTATAATGCTATAACCTTTATGAAAGTATTTATTGAACTTTTAAGTATTTTACATAAAAGAATATTAAGAGAAAATAGACAATAAGGACTATAGAGGTTTCAGTGGCTGAGTTATTTTTACTTAGGGAAAATAAGAAAATCTAAACTATCTTTGGGAGCAAAATTTTTACAATTCTCATATTCCTTACTCCTTAGTAATAATAAGAACTTTTTCCTTTTTCCCTTTTCATGGTAAACAACCACTATAATACCTTCAACAGTATTTCTCATGTTTCAGTGGAATAGAAAGAACTTTGAGACACTTTGAGAACTTTCTTCAGACATAAATCAGTTTTTAAAATAGGCAATTGGTCATTCAGGGCATGTATTGTTAGTAGTAGTTTGTAATTTACATATACAAATTACATGTTCTATGTATCACATACATGTATAATTACTTATATAAATATAAATGTTTAGTTAGTTCACAGTAGTGTACAGAAACTCCTGCATACTTATCATTGCTGGATTTAGACAAATGGTGTTCATGGAGGACTTGACAACAACGTCTTTAGGAAGAAAATTGTTGTCAGTATCAGTTTTTGAATCTTTTGAATAATTCTATTAGTATATTATTCTTCATATCTGGTCTCATTCTTTTATTTTGCAGTCTTTTTCATTTTATTCTGCCATGAGAAATGAGCAGATGTGAAATAACTCTCCCATAAAAAGGTAATTCTTACCAACAAATCTTTGTTATCACATGATGCACTCCTTTTTGCCAGTGAATTTAGTAACTGCATTTTCAACATAATCAGCCATCTCAGATTTGTTTGCTATAAAGTGCTCATATATTATTTCACTACTTCCTTACCTCAATCTTCTGTCAGTCACAAGGGTAGTGTTTACTTTAGCAATTATATTTGTGTAAGGTAGTGCCTTGTATAACTGTTAGCCTAAGTTTCACTTTATTTTTCTAATTTTAATACCTGCTTGCCAGGAATTTTTTATGAGGTACATTGTTAATGTGTAATTTATTAACTTCAGCTTAAATGTACTGATCATCCTATTGTGGCAGACGTTTGTCAACTGCTTTTACCACCACTTTTTCCTTGTTAACGTTATCTTATATTGTTCAGGTAGGAGCAGAAATCCCTGCTCTTCATGGAGATAAGGACCTTACCTTACCTCAGTTCTAGGATATGTATCATGATTGATCTACAACAGAGGTGGTTTCATTTCTTATGGTCTGTGAGATGCCAAGACAGAACTTTTTTCAGTGAAGGAAATATTCTGTATTTGTGCTGTCCAATATGATAGCCACTAACTGTAGCTTTTGAGCACTTGAAATATGGCCAGTAGAACTGAGAAATTGAATTTTTAATTTAATTTAATTTTAATAGCTGCATGTGACTCATGGCCACCATAGTGGGTAGTGCAAATATCTGAAGTGTGGGCTATGACCTATTTAAGGCTAATAAAATGAACAGAACCTATTGGGAAGGGTCTTCCTTTCAAAATAAAAAGTCAAAGCTTTGTGAGGTGAGGCTTTTTGCCTCTTTCTCCTCCTTCAGGCCATGAGTGGCAACAGCATGCCTAGAGATACAACAGCCATCTTACAACTACAAAAACAATAAATAGGAGAATGAAAGCTACTTTTCAGAGATGGCTTTGTAGAAATATTAGAGAGGCCTGTGTCCCTGATGGCATCTTGAACACCTGAACCAACATGAGCACTTGCCAACCTCTACGCTTATTATATGAGAAAAATAAACTCTTGATTAAGACATTGTTTGGATTTTCTGTTACTTTTGCCATGTATCTTTCTGACTAATATATCCATCAGCTTTTTTTTTAATTTAATTTTATTTTTAGTACGCAAAACTCTTACTTTGGACATGTTGGGAATGGTGTTTCAGAATGGAATGATTTAAAGTTAAGTAGACAAGTACATACAACAAAAAAAGTAGTATCTTGTTGCAACTCAGCATACACTATTTAAATCAACCTTAACCATAGGATAATATTGACTTGGGAACAGAGGATTATATAGAAAAGATAGAAATGGAAGACCAGTGCTTCAGTATGCTGGGAGTATATAATTTTTATTGGCAAATAGTTCAAATAATCTTTTTCTGATGCGCCAATCCATTTATTCTCAAAGTAACTTTATTTTATAGAACTGTAGGATTTTAGAAGAGACTTCAAAGATGAATTAGTTATAATCCATTTTAGGATGAGGAATCAAAGTTTTTAGAAATGAAGCTCTTCTGTGATGGAGCAGGACCAGGATGTCAGGGGTTCCCAAGTCAGTGTTCTTTCTAGTTTACTCTGAGACATATGTCTATTCTGCGATATGTTCTTCCTATTTTAAAATGAGAAAAATAAGAGACAGATAAATGCAAGGGCTTTGCTTATTAGCAGAGCAAGGATTAGAATTCAGATTTTCTGACTTGTGAAATAATTTTTTAGTAGAATAATAAAGTCGTAATTTCTTTTTAAAGTCATAATTTCATTTTGAATTGAACTGAACTTAAACTAAATTGCCCATTCAAGCTATTACTTCATGTAGTCATTGTGAGAACTATTTCAGACCATTTAGAACTACTTCGAACCATCTTTCACTTTGAACCTCTGATGTATCCTGTCTCCCTTCTCACTCTTGACAAGTAACTTCTTGTTACAGACTGAATCGTGTCCCCTCAATATTCATATGTTGAAGTCCTAACCCCACTACCTCTGAATGTGATTTTGTTTGGGGATAGAGTCTTTAAAGTGATAATTAAGGTAAAATTAGGTCATGTGGGTGGGTTGTAATCCAATATGATTGGTATTTTTATAAGAAGAGATTAGAACACAGACAACAGAGGAAAAACCGTGGAAAGACAAAGAGAAGATTTGCCATCTACGAGCCAAGGAGTGATTGCACAGAAGAAACCAACCCTCCTGACACCTTGATCTTGGACCTCTGGCCTTTAGAACTGTGATGAAATAAATTTCTGTTTTTTAAGACACCCAGTTTTCTGTGTACTTTGTTAAGGCAGCCCTAGCAAACTAATAGAGCTCTCTTACTATTTCACAGAGAAAAACATATCCAGTATCAGATATTTTTGTACCTGACTTCACCTCTTTTTTTCTCTTAGAGTAGAAGTAACCTTGCCCTTTTCTGAACAATTTTCCACCATTGTCCCTCTCATTTTTTATACTTAAGCCTTACTTTAATTTCATGAATTTGCCATACTGCTTCCTACTGTAGAGCATCCTGCCTTCTGCAAAATGTCACATTATCTCTTTTCTTCACATTTGTCCTTAAACTATTTCTTTTCTTATCTCTTTCTTTGATTTCAACTAAATTCTTCCTATTAACACTCAAATGTGCTCATTTCATTACCTTTTTAAAATACCTCTCCTCATTTTCACAATCCACCTCCAGCTACTGCCCCATTTCTGTTTTTTTTGGGGAGCGGGGTTTTGTTCTTGTTTTTTGTGGTTTTTTACTTTTGTTTTTTTTTTTACATCCTAATTCCTTTAGTTTTCTAAACTTGTATCTATTCTTCTCCTCCCATTCTTTAAATTGCTCCAGTGTGGCCGCTCCCCTACCCCCACCATATTTAAAATAGTTTAGTTCTGTGTCACCAAACTGATGGATGTTTTCTGTTTATAGAAACAGTGTTCTGTTTATTTTATGCTGCATTATACATTTCAGATCTGTCCATTCTACTCCATTTTCATTGCCATCACCATCCTAGAACAAGCTATCATCACCTGACTCCAGAATTACAACAGTAGCCAGAAAGCAGATTTCCTGCATCTTCACTTCTCAGTCTGTTCTCCATTGCAGTTAGAATGTGACTAAACATCACTAATAATCTTTGTACCCCCCCATTAAAACTCTTCAGTTATTTCCCTTTGTTGCTCTGTACATGGCCTGTGAGTTTCTATGTAGTATCAGAACCAGGAAGGACAATTCAGATTCCCTGTTGTAAACTGTCTTCCTCTACTCTCCCCTCTATTTCTGAATTTAGCCACGTTTAAATTCCATGGAGTTGTTAATGCCTTCTTTTTCTACAAACTTGTTACTCATTCCCTCCGTATAGAACAAAGCCTTCCTTGACTCATCATCTTTCAGAGGTCAGGCCCCTCTTTTTTTTCCCCCTACCTGTATTTTTTGAATAATGTTTTATTTTATAATACTTTGACTCACAAGAAGTTGCAAAAACAGTATGGAAGTTCCCATGTACCAGCTTCTTCCTATTATCTTTTTTTTTTTTTTTTAAGATTTTATTTATTTGAGAGAGAAAGAGCATGAGTAGGGAGAGGGGCAAAGGGAGAAGCAGACTCCTTGCTGAGCGGGGAGCCTGATGCGGGGCTGGATCCCAGGACTCTGGGATCACGACCTAAGCCAAAGGCAGACATTTAACTGACTGAGCCTCCCAGGGGCCCCTTCCTGTTATCTTAACCACAGTATGTTGCCAAACCAGGAAATTGACATTGCAGCAGTACTATTAACTAAGTTACTGGCCTTATTTGAGTTTCACAATATTTACATGCTCTTTTTTTTTCTTTCTGTTTATGAAATGTTATGTATATGGATTCATGTTATCACCATAAGCAGAATCTAGAACTTAACATCATAAAGAAACTCATTCTTGATACTTAATAGTTATACCTTCATCTAACCCTAATGACCGGCATCCACCGATCCTTTCTCTATCACTATAATGTAAACAACTTTGCAAGTGAAAATAAAGTTGGAAGAATCAGACTGCCAGATACTGACATATGTAGCTATAGTAATCAAAACAGTGTGGTATTGTTACTGACTGTGTGGTTTTGTCAGAATGATAGACACACAAAGCAGTGGAACAAAATAGAGTCCAGAACACACCCACACCAGTATGGCAAACTAATTTTTGAGAGAGATACAGAAGCAATTCAGTGGAGGAATTGGTCTGGGACAATTGAATATCCAACAAATGATGCCGAAAAAATCAGGCATTCATAGTAAGGCCCTCAACCTAGACCTCCCACCTTATAAGAAAGTTAACTCGAAATGGGTCATGGATCCAGATGTAACATGTAAAACTACAGAGTTTTTCGGAAAAAAACAGGAAGAAATTTCTTTAACCTAGGCCAGAATTCTTCAAGTGATAGCAAAAGTGCAATCTTTTAAAAAAGATGAATAAATTGAATTTTGTCAAAAATAAAAACTTGTTCTGAGAATGACCTGTTAAAAGAGATGAAAAGAAAAGCCATGGAAAATACTTGCAATCATCTATTCTATAAAGAACTTTGAAAATTCAATAGAAAAAAAATGGGCAAAAGACTTGCACACTTAAAGAGGCTGTAGGGATAGCAAATATGCACATGAAAAATGTTCAACATCATTTGCTGTTAATAAGGAAGTGCAAGTTGAAGCTATAATGACATACAACTCACACCCATTAGAATGGCAGGAATATACCCATAATTTTATATGCTGATGATTATGTGGAGCAACTTGGAAATGGCAAATTTTTACCTACTCCGGAAAAGTTTATTGTATATTTTTATATTATCACATACCTTTCATTGGGAGCATTTATCACTTTAATAATATTTTCAAATAATCGTGTCCCTCAGTAGATTCTCTAATTACAGGAGGTCAGAGACTATGCCTATATTTATCCATATTTTTCATCCCAGCTTCTAGCATGATACCTGCATGTAATACATTTTTCTTTTAATACAAAAAAATGCTATGAACATCTTGATGTAATTTATTTATCAAATCTTACTGCCAGAAGTAGTTTAGCTTCACTTTGTTTTGTGGTCAAATAAATTAGAAACTTACCCAAAAATCTAATCTGCATATCATATGGACAATGTCATAAGACTGCCAAAGAGATTATATTTACCACATAAATAATAGAAAAATACAATGATTAACAATATAAACTGGAGCCATTCTCAATAAGTTATAGAAATTCTCCAACAGTAAGGATATTGCAAATGACCAAAAGTGATTAATGGGCTATTGAAAATTTTAGTTAATGGTACTCAAAGTAGTTTTGAACTTGTTAGAAATGCAAATTATTGAGCTTCACCCCAGTCTAGTAAATGAGAGACTCAGGATGCATTCCAGCAATTTGTGTTTTAACAAACCCATCAGGTATTCCTGAAGCCCACTAAAATTTGAAAACCATTTTTCTACAGTTGATTCGGATATTGGAAGACTGATGGGAAGAAGTGAATGATTCTGTGGAGATTTGTATTATTTTCTTTCTTGCATTATATTTGTGTATAGTGTTCTTTGTGTTATCCTTTCTTCTGCCTACCTCTTTCCCCATTTCACTTTGGTTTTTTGCAACTCTATTTTCCCTTGATGCCAAAATAAAGAACTGAGGTATACATGTATGTTTTGTATATTGAATGGAATGTTTTTCCCTTTAATTTTAAAATTAGTATTATATATATCTATATATGTAGATATATCTACATGTATAATCTATATATCTATATATATGTAGATACCTACATACATCTACATATATACTACCTTTCTTGAAAGCCAAACTGAATTTATTTGATTTATAGTAATTGCCCTCAATAGCTTTTTTTTTAAAACTTTTTTTTTAGAGAAAGGAGATGGAAGTGGATCAGTGTTCTTTAAAAAGAGAAATTCGGTGTATCTACACACAGAGAGATGTTCATATATATGCCTCTCTCTCTTTCTATGTATATATGTATATTTATATTTCTTTTTGCACTCAATTGTAATAACCACAATAGGGTGTAGATGGTGTGAGCTTTGTATTATAATGGGCACAGTAGAAAACAATAATATTAAGTCCTCTGTTCTACGTTCCTTGTTTCTTAATATAAAAATCAGATTAATAGAAAGATTTCGATGCTTAAAAAGTTAAATTAGGGGGCATGTGGGTGGCTCAGTTGGTTAAGCATCTGCCTTTGGCTTAGGTCATGATCCTAGGGTCCTGGAATCAAGCCCTGTGTCAGGCTTCCTGCTCCCTCTCCCTTTGCTCCTCTCCCTGCTCATGCTCTCTCTCAAATAAATAAATAAATAAATAATATTCTTTTAAATAGTTAAATTAGAACCATATCAGAGCAAACCATTTTAGCTGCAAATGAATGAATTCCAGTGGGGTCAATTGCATGTGCACTGTTTAATATAAGAAAGCAAGCATTATAAGAACATACAGCATACAACTCATTTTCAGGTCTTTAGGTCCTAGAAGATTTCCTCTACCTCAAAAAACTGCTGCCACTAAACTTGGAGACAGTAATTTGGCATATAAGTCACTGATAGAGAAATATCTGCTTGCAGATGTCCAAGTAAAACTGAACTGTTCCAATTAGAGAGAATGGACACTAACTTTGAAGAAATCTGAGTTTATACCTAAGTAACTTGAGAGATACTACTAAGAGATCCTTTGTGAATTCAAATCTTTCATAAGGAACTTAAATATTACATGAAAACATGGGTAAGAATTACTTGAATGTGTAATTATATCAGGTGAATGACAAAAAATTTAAGATTTATCAAAAAGCATATTCTTTGAAAATCTAGGTAATAATATCTACCTTAATATATCAACTTAAAGTGAGTTTCAAGTTCTCCAGAGTGTTACCTATAGCCAGTAGTTGTAAGAATTGGACTCAAATGACAACCAATTTTGGGTCCAATTTCACTGTATGTTTTATGTGTCATACTTAGTATGACAGAGAGAACCAGAGAAAACACAGTCCATTTGTCTCTAATTCCTCAATGTAACCCACACCTCCAATCTGACCAAAAAAAGTACTGGGATAAATGACCATAATTCTTGTAAGGGGAATCAAAGTTGGGAGGTTCCAGATAAAAATGAAGAAAAACTATAAACATTGCCTTGCTACCAAGAACTTCAAATAACACGGTACATATGATGATGATATAAGGGAACTAACAGCAGTCAGAAAATAGACATGCTACCAAAGATGTGGTTGTATCATAAGTGGCACCCAAGAATCAGAACTCTGATTTATGCTTGCATAAATGCAATCTTTCATAAAGAATGAGAGGGAGTTTTAAAAAATATGTTAAAGATGTAAAAATAATTGAATACAATATTGGTTGTTTTTTCATTTTGGAGGGTACTTAGTATTTCAGTTTCCTGCGTAAGATTTCTCTAAAGATTTTTCCACAAGGAGGTATTTACTAGTCTAAAGAGAATCATAATGGACTATTTCGTGTTAATAATTACATCCTAATTTAGCTTTGTAACTTTAAATTTGCACTTAATTTTCTATTAACAGCTCTCAAATGTCCATGAACTAATACTGGAATTCGTATTTTTAACATTCATTGATCAAAAATGAAAAAGCTTTATTTTCAATTATATATTTTTTTCCTCCAACAAGCTTATAGAAGTATGCAACCTAGAGTAAATTTTATAATTTTTAAAATATAAAACAGTTGGGCTGATTTAATGTTATTTTAAGCCCAGAAAGTAAGCATATCTTAATAAAAATCAAACTAAATAGTATAATTGTGGATTTTTTCATATACATTGTTTTCACGTGTGACTTTTTTTTTTTTTTTTTTTTTTAAGTAAGCTCCAGGCCCAATGTGGAGCCCAACCTGGGGCTTGAACTCATGATCCTGAGATCAAGACCTGAGCTGAAATCAAGAATCGGACACTTAACCAACAGAGCCACCCAGGTGCCTCTTACATGTGACTTAGTATTGATGTATATAAGAGAATATTTTTCTTAATAGTTTCAGAGAAGCAGTTTACTTAATAAGCCCTCTTGAGATGGATAACAAATAAAGTTCAGGAATTACACTTTTTAAAACCTGATTCAATGACATTAGGGCTGATTTTAATATGTTATGTCAACTAAAATAATTATGGAAATATTTGAGAGATATTATATATAATGACTTATATACACAGAAACAGTAAATATTAATCTTGGTGTGTTCAATGGTTTTTTTAAGTATAATTTTAGAAGACACAGCCACTGGGTTAGCTTTGTTGCTAAAGGTCTGAATGTACACATAGGTGAAGTTTTTCAAATGATAATAAAATGTGAATGGAAAGAATCTTTTATTTAGTTTCTTATGGTTTTTCAGGTGGACAGGAAGCATATAAAAGAAGTTATAAAATTTATTGACAAAACACTGTAAGATATTGAGGTTTATAGGTTACTTCAATTAGGCAGTGTTAAAAAGCATTATTTTTTTCTTTTTTCCCCTGCTTTATTGAAATATAAGTGACATATAACATCGTATAAGTTTAAGGTGCATAATGTAATGATTTGATGAATGTAGATATTGCGAAGTGCTTACCATAACAAGATTAATTAATACATCCTTCACCTCATATATTACCATTTTGTTGTTGTTATGAAAAAAACATTTAAGATTTATTCTCCTAGCAACTTTCAAGTATACAGTACATATTATGTACATGATGTATGTTAGATCCCTAGAACTTATTCATCTTATAATTCAAAGTCTGTGCCCTTTGGCCAGTATCTTCCCATTTCCACCAACCTCTAGCCCTGGTAATTATCAGTCTACTCTCTGTTTCAGTGAGTTTGACATTTTTAGATTCCACGTGTAAATGAAATCATACAGTATTTGTCTTTCTCTGACTTATTTCACTTTTCATAATGCCTTCAGGGTCCATCTGTGTTGTCACAAGAGGCGGGATCTTTTCCTTTTTTATAGCTGAATTATATACACACACCATATTTTCTTTATCCATTCATCCATCAGTGGACACTTAGGTTCTTTCCATGTCTTGGCTATTATGAATAATGCTGCAGTGAATATGGGAGTACAGATGCCTCTTCAAGATAGTAATTTCATTTCTATTGGATATATACTCAGAAGTAGAATTGATGGATCATATGGTAGTTCTATTTTTAATTTTTAAAGGAACCTCCAGATTGTTTTCCATAATGGCTATACCAATTTACATTCCTACTGATAGTGCACTAGGGTTCCTGTTCTGCCACATCATCTCCAGCATTTATTATTTCTGGTATTTTGATGATAGCTGTTCTAACAGGTGTGAGGTGGTATCTCACTGTGGTTTTGGTTTGCATTTCCCTGATGATTAGTGATCACCTTTTCACATTCTGGTGACCATTTGTACATCTTCTTTAGAAAAATTCAGATCCATTCCCATTTTTATTTATTTATTTATTTTTGCTATTGAGTCGTACAAGTTCCTTATGTAATTTGGATATTAACCCCTTATCAGATGTATGGCTTACAAATATTTTCTCCCATGTTTTAGGTTGCCTTTTTATTTTGTTGATTGTTTTGCTGTGCAGAAGCTTTTTAGTTTGGTGTAGTCTCACTTGTTGACTTTTTGCTTTTGTTGCTTGTCCCTTTGTTGTCATATCCAAAAAAATCATTGCCAATGCTGACACCAGTGAAATTTCAGTACTTTGTTGAATAGCAGTGATAAGAGTGGGCACCCTTGTCTTGTTCCTGATTTTAGTGGGAAAGTTTTCAATCTTTCACTGCTGAGTATGATGTTACCTGTGTGTTTGTCAGGTATGGACTTTATTGTATGAAGTTTATTCCTTCTATACCCTACTCGTTAGAGTCTTTATCATGAAAAAACTTTGAATTTTGTTCAGTGCTTTTTGTCTGTATTAAGATAACCATGTGATTTTAGTCCTCTAGTACATGAATGTGATTTATCATATTGATTGATTTGCATTTAACCATCTTTGCATTCTAGGGATAAATTCCACTTGATTATGGTATATGGTCCTTTTAACATGCTTTTGAATTGAGTTGCTAGTATTTTGCTGGTATTCAGTTGCTGGAATTTTTGCATGTGTGTATTCATCAGGATACTGGCCTATACTTTTCTTTTCTTGTTCTATCCTATGCTGGCTTTGGTATCAAAATAGTGCTGGCCTTGTAAAATGGATTCGGGAATGTTCTCTCTTCAAATTTTTGGAAGAGTTTGAGAATGTCAGGATTAATTACTAAAATGTTTGATAGAATTCACTAGTGAAGCCATCTGGTCCTGGACTTGTCTTTGTTGGGAGGTTTTTTATTATTGAGTCAATCTTCTTGTTGATAATTGTGATCTGTTATGACTTTTTAGTCATGATTTAGTTTTTTTCTTTTTATTTTTTTTTTAATTTTTTTTCCCCAGATACTTTTATTTTATTTTTTCAGTGTTACAAGATTCATTGTTTATGTACTACACCCAGTGCTCCATGCAATACGTGCCCTCCTCAATACCCACCACCAGGCTCGCCCATCCCCCCACCCCCTCCCCTCCAAAACTCTCAGTCCCTTGTTCTGAGTTCACAGTCTCATGGTTCTTCACCCCTCACCTCCCTCTCACAATGTCCTCCATGTTTTTCCTTACGCTCCACACGTTAAGTGAGACCATATAATAATTGACTTTCTCTGCTTGACTTATTTCACTCAACATAATCTCTTCCAGTCCAGTCCATGTTAAAATAAAAGTTGGGTATTCGTTCTTTCTGATGGAGACATAATATTCCATTGAATATATGGACCATATCTTCTTGATCCATTC
>CM052900.1:22815302-22847437 GCA_028534135.1 Potos flavus | reverse complement strand
ATCTGTCTTTGATTTTACTCTTTATTTCTTTTACTAGATTGGTACAATCTCCTGTTGAAGCTTTTATGGACATCCTCAGTGCAGCCATTGTATTCTCTAGTTCCAAAATTGGTCTTTGATTCTTTTTTATGTTTTCTATCTCTTTGCTGAAATTTCTCATTTTGTTTTTTATATTACTTGCTTGATTTTATTAATTGTCTATATTTTTTTGTAGCTTTGTGAGCATCTTTATAACAATTATTTTGAATTCTTTATCAGGCAATTCCTGGATCTCCATTTCTTTGGGATCATTTACTGGAAATTTACTGTGTTCCTTTGGTGGTATCATGTTTCCCTGATTCTTCATGATCCCAGTAGCATAAGTGTCTGTAAAATTGAAGAAGGAGTCACCCCTTCCAGACTTTATGGACTGACTTTGGTAAGGAAAGACCTTTACCTGTCTTGGGGGGCATGCTGGAATGTGATATGGGAACTGTTGGTTTAGGGTACCAAGTGCAGGTGCGTGTGGTAGCTCTGAGCCCTTTGGGGCATGATTTCTCAGTGGCTAAGCCTGCTGGAGTCCATAATATCTACAACTATGTGATCCTTGATGAGCATTGTGGGGAATCTGCATTGGCTGCAAAGGCTTCTGGTTCCTCAGCAGCACTTCCAGGTCCAGTGACTAGGGACCAGAGCAGGTAGTGGTAGTGGTTAGAGCTAGTGGTATACACACCTATCTCTGGGTGCCAACTACAGGCTCCAGTGTAGTGACAGGGGATGGTTGCAGACATCCACATAATGCCAGGGGCCAGGGGAAGCAGCAAGGGCCAAGGCCAACTATGGATGCACTGGCAGCTGTGGGGGCCTTGGCTGTCAGTGGGAACTCCCATGGCTTCAGGGTCTTGCCTCTGGTGTCATATTGCAGTGGAGGTTGGTGATGGGAGTCAGGCTGGAGGTGTGAAGGAGCAGCTGGAGGAGCTAGCCCTGAGCACCTGCAAGGTGATGGCGGTCAGCCATGGGCATCTAGGGTGGCATCTTGCAATCATGTAGCAGTAGAGGCCATAGCAGGGTGCTGGTGTAGATCCCAGGCTGGAGAAGGGAGGGAATGTGAAAGTGGGGAGAGGAACTCAGGTATCTGGCTTCTGCGAACATGGAAACCTATCAGGTGAAAACCACTGAAATCTGTGGGTAGGTGTATATGACTGTGCTGGTTTACTCCATGTCAAGAATTCCTGGGGTCCTTTGCAGAGGAGGTCACTGGGAACTGTGGTCATTCCCACTGTCTGGCTGATACTGGTAGCCCCTGTCCTTCTTCCTTGTTCCTAGCCGTAGCTGTACATGTCATATTTTGCTGGAGTCCGGGTGGGGTGAAACTGAAGTGGATTCTTCATGCAGTGACTTGAAAGGTTGGGGAAGCTGATCACTTACCCTGTTCTCCCTTTCCCAGTGAGGGGAAACTTTTCTAGCTGGTGAGTTCCCTTTTGGCAAGGAGCAGTGCCAGCCTGAGGAGATGAGGCAGGCAAAATGAAACTGTTTTTTCTTTCCTTTTTGTGTGGCTATTCTGAAGTTTTTTATTCTACTATGGTTGCTAAATTTCTTAAGTGCACTCCTGAGCTCTCCCAAAACTGATTTTTTTTTTCATGAATAGCTGCCTAATTGTAGATCTTTGTGGGGATATGGAAGGTGGGGTCTCCTACTCTGCCATCTTGGGGATGTCACTTTTCAGCATTGACATTTCACAATGAATGTGACAGGGAAAGATTTTTATAAAAATCAATGCAAACTATTTTACATTTAAAACCAAAGCTGTTTTGAGAGATCATGAACCTCTATCTTATCTCGGCTCTAAAAGATCCTATTCTAGTTTTTTTATCTGTTGATATATAATGCTTGAAATTTTTGCTTTGGGGAGTTTAGACTTTAGAGCAATTGTGGGCAAATGATGTTTCTTGTAACATCCTACAAGGGATTAGATTTTCTGGTGAAATACTGCTTTGACTTATTACTGTCCTAGATAAGTGATTTCTCTAAAGTTTAGGAAAAATTCCTTCAGAGTTGAGGTCTGTCTTCAATTTCCTTTCCTTATAGCATCTGACATACATTGTTGCACAGTGGATGCTTATAAATATTTGTTGATTTCATATTTTGTCTCCAAGCCAACTGATGTTGTTGCAGAGAGTGTCATTCAGTTGCTAAAGTTTAGCACTCAAATTGTTACAAGACTGTGATTTTAGTTAGCAGGTTTTTTTTTTTTTTTTTAACTTATGGGAAATTTTACTTAGGTACAGCTGGCCCTCCTTGATAGCAGTTATGTATTGCAGAAGTTCAGAATGAAAAATTTATAAAAATGTCTTAACCCACTAAGAATATGAACCAGACAGAAAAATTTCCCATTGAGTAATAGTAAATACTTAATGTCAATGCTAAAAACTGAACACATTTATATTTCAGTTATAAGAGATGCATGCATTTTATTTACAGTATAGCTTCAAGACTTTTTGCTGCCCAGAATATCTTCCAGTTGCTATAGGGAGTTCTGTTATCCATCAATGTGGGGTTTCCTACTTGGCATTATTATGTATTTATGATGGCATCTGTGTTTGCTGGTTGTTGCATTTGCAGTAGAACTTGTACTTTGGCCATTTGAAAAGGGAGAGAAAAAGAAAGCAAATTAAACTTGACTTCTTGGCAGTGAAGCAGTAGCTTCTTGTTACTTGGACCCATATATTCCAAGAACACCAAATGTAACTTCTGTTGTGTGCCATAGTTACTCTTCCTATAATGACACTGTTTGCATTATAATAAACATATAATAATATGGTAATCCAAAAGTTAAAAACTAAATATTATGTCTTATTAGTTGACATGGTACTTTTCAGGTGGAATTTTAATGTGTGAAATTAGCCTATATAGAATGATACGTGTTTATTTTGGTCAAAGAAGAATCATCATCATTATTAATATTATTGTGTAAGCTCTTATCTACTTAAAACAAGTGAAAATCTAAATGAACTGATTAAGGAAGTTCTTTCCTCAACTTTTATAAGATAAACAAAATATAAAATAAATTTAAACTTGTTAATTTCTGAGACTTCTTTTTAAAAACAACTTCCAGTATATATTTTAGAGTCAGCACACATTTAGCTCACAAGCTGGTGTTCTAAACCATCCACATCTACCACATAAACCTGTGATATTTAACGTTTATAAAGATCTTCAAGTATCCTAAGAAGTACCTTCTTAATACTAAAAACACAGAAGCACCTTCTTAATATTGATTCTTAATGTAAAAAAAAAAGAATTAACTCTTTAATGTTGACATTAAATTATATTCATTGTATTTGTAGATTTATAGATTATGTTCATTGTAGTTATGTATTTCATTTTATTTTTTGAATACTGGCAGTCTCTGAGGCAAAGCTTAGATAAATATCTACTATGTTAACTAAAAACTTTGTGTATACCTCCACTGTGTTGCACAATTATATTCCCTGATCTGTGGAATCATATGAAGTGGATACACTGGTGTTGCCAGTATGTATAGAACAGAAGGCACAGGGAGACAAAAATTTAATACTGAGATCTTGCCCGTAAAGAGCTTACAGTTTAGTTTGAAAGACAGTATATAAGAATGAAAGTTCTATTGGTGTAAACATCAAATAACTGTCCAGTAGGACAATATATGAGTAATTCTTGTTTTTTTTTAAGATTTTATTTATTTATTTGACAGAGAAAGAGAGAGCAGCCGGCAGAGAGAGAGGGAGAAGCAGGCTCCCTGCTCAGCAGAGAGCCTGATGTGGGGCTTGATCCCAGGACCCTATGATTATGACCTGAGCCAAAGGCAGATGCTTAACCACTGAGCCACCCAGGCGCCCCTAAGAGTAATTCTTATTGCCTAGTGATTTAATATGTTAGTGTTGTACAGCTTTAGATGAAGATGTCCCTGCAGGTCAAAAGTTCTGTAGACCTTGGAGAGGGGGAAAGACTTAGTCTTGATACTGAAAGTTGGATGATAGTTTAGATTCAAGATAAGGGCAACAGTATATGCGTCAGTCTTAGAGAAGACAAAATAACCTTCTAGGGATACAGTGAGTAAACCATTTTCTCTAGGATGAGAATTTAGAAAAATGAGTATAGAAAAAGAATGATGGGAAGTATTAATTTTTAGAACAAATATTTCTCTAGCACTTTAGAATTTATAAGGTATTTCTGTGTAATTCTCATTTAATCTTAAATACCTGTGGTGTAATATCTTCATTATTACTATTTAAATATAGAACTAAGGCAACTGGAGATTATTATTACAAAATATAAATGAACAAAGTATAAATGTAAGCTTTGATGATCTAAAGAGAAAAATATAATAAAAATCAGGGTAGGGTGGAGATTAGGTACAAGGAAAAATGTGATACTCAGATCTTTCATTGCAAGGAGACAGTTTAAAGGTAGAACACAGCTTCAAAAGTGACAACAAAGATTTTTATAATTTTCTTCTTACCTTTAGAGAGTTCTTTTATGTAGTAATCCACTGTGGAGATTAAACTTTTATATGAATTTCAGTAATGCCTCTATTTATTTAAAAAACTAATTAAAAATAATAATAATTATTCTATTTTTTCCTGAAAGTATATATATCTGCCCATCTGAAGTACTCTTTTGAAAATTGTACATATTTGTAAAGATGTTCAGTAAGAGTTGGCAGTGATTATTTTTGGGTGATGGAATATTGGTAGTCTCTTTTAGTTTCTTCCGGGCACTTTCCAGTGTACTTTCTAAACTAAATGTGCATCCTTTTTTTTTTCTAAAACAATAAACACATTATTCTTAAAATTGAAAAATTCCATAAAATACTATTCTGAGGAATACATTTTGGGAACTACTGATGTAGATATTAAGTCCTAAACTTTATGAATGGATGATCACTTCACAATAATATATGATTTTTCAAACTCAGAAGTTCTAAAAATTATTTTCCATTTTTTCTGTGGCATGTAATGAAGTGACTTAGCAAAACATTTTTGTAATTACTATATTTTATTCTTGAGTGATGACCTAAGAGAAAAGGTTGCTACTTATTAGTATACCTCCACAAATATATCATAGGTTTTAGTGGTTTACATTCCCAGTTAAAATAAAGGTAAATTGAATATAATAGTCAGTATGGTTTACTCTATTAGCATTACTTTCTGATATACAAGAAATATTGATTCATTTTTAAGAATTTTGATCAGACAGATTGATCTAATGGATCTGAAGGAGATCATTTTGAGACAAATTTGCATGTTTATCATGTTTGTACTTACTAACATGTGTTAATATGTACTTAAGTATTTTTTTATGTCATCCTTCTTTAATCATTGACTAATTATGGGCATAAATTAGATAATACGAGACTAAAAATAGAATATTTAAAACTAAATAATGATTACTACTTTTATGATGACCAGCAGTAGTCTGCTAAGTTATTAAGAAACTGACAATGATTATATCTGAAGGACCTTCCTCTGATTTCTGATAATCACTGTTCATTCTATAGCATTTGCCTTCTCAGGCTCTACAAATGTTCCATTTTAGATGGATATTTAAAAAAATATTTTTTATTAACATTTTTAAATGTATATGCTGAAACAGATACCACTGTTAAGTTCAACATCATAATCTCTTACAGGACCTTTGTGAATCCGTGAAGATTACTATTTGGGAAATGGCTAAACAAGAACTAATGTAAGCATGAATTTCCATGTAATTCCTAAGAAAATATAGAATGTAGAGGAGGGAGAGCAGAAAGTGAGGGGCTGAAGTTTAAGGCTTATTTCAGTTTTGGGGATGGATAAATACCCGATAGTGGAATTACTGGATCTTATGATATTTCACTTTTTAACCTTTTGAGGAACTTCCATACAGTTTTCCATAGTGGTTACACCAATTTATATTCTCCAGCAACAGTGCACAAAGGTTCCCTTTGCTTCACATCCTAGCTGACACTTGTTATTTCTCAGCTTTTTGATACTAGCCATCCTGATCGGTGTGAAGTGATATCTCATTGTGATTTTGATTTGCATCATAAATACAGAGAGAAAACTCCTGGTTGCCAAACAAACGCAAGGAAGGGGGTGAGGATTAACAAAATAAGTGAATGAAATTGAGAGGTACAAGCTTCCAATTATAAAATAAATAAGTCAGAGAGATGAAAAATATAACATAAGGAATATAGTCAATAACATTGTAGGCTTTGTCTTGTAGATGGTGGGAGTCTGCTAAAGTGCTGTCCACATTGAATTAACATTATCTTATTAGCATTGTAGTTGATGTACTCAAAATAGACTTGAGCTGGTGGAGGAAAGAGGTAGGCAGACTAGGTAGGTGAGAAAAAAATGTGACTATGGTAAAGAAAAACGAGATGAGAGAAAATGGGCAGATTTAAGAAATATTAAAACTTAAAAGCAGTAAGACTTGATGAAAATGATGTAGACAGCTAGAGAGTATAATGCTAAGTGAAATAAGAGAAAGATAAATACCATATGATTTCACTGATATGTGGAATTTAACAAAACAGATGAACATAGGGGACGAAAAAAAGAAAAAAAGAAAAGCAAACCAGAAAACAGATTCTTTTTTTTTTTTTATTATTTATTTATTTGAGAGAGAGAAAGAGAGCATGGTAGAGGGAGAGAGAAACCTAAGCAGACTCCAGGCTGAGCGCAGAGCTTGACATGGAGTTTGCTCCCACAACTCTGAGATCACAACATGAGCCAAAATCAAGAGTTGGCCACCTAACCGACTGTGCCACCCAGGTGCCCCCAGGAAACACACTTAACTATAGAGAACAAATGGAGGGTTTCTGGAGGCCATAGAGAGGGGGATGGGTTAAATGGGTGATGGATATAAGGAGGGCAATTGTGATGAGCATGGGGTGGTAAGGTTTTTGCCACTAGATTTAGTTCTGGTTGATGTTTAAAATAAAAAAGAATACTTTTATTAATTTCACTTAGAGAATATAGAAAGGGATATAGGTGTCATTGAACATTTCCTCTCTGTATCAGATAACAATTTTTGATTTAGAGATTCTTTTTTTTTTTTTTTTTTGACACAGAGAGACAGAGAGAGAGATCACAAGTAGGCAGAGAAGGAGGCAGAGAGAGAGGGGGAAGCAGGTTCCCTGCTGAGCAGAGAGCCCGATGTGGGGCTCGATCCCAGGACTCTGAGATCATGACCTGAGCCGAAGGCAGAGGCTGATTTAGAGATTCTTTACTGTAACCTGGTATCATTTTCTCTGTAGAAGTTCAATTAACCATAGGAAATAAAGAAGCTCATTTGAGATACATAGATTTTTTCTACATAAAACATTCTAACATTCAGTTCTTATGGCATATGGAAATGCTTTTTCAGAATGGTATGTAAAACATTTTGAAAAATCCATTTAATAACATAAAAATGGATACTGAAAAAATGATCAGTGCCTTTGGCTTTGGCATTGCCACTTACCCAAATTTGATAGAAAAGTAATTCATAGAAATTCTATTTGTGCACTTTTTAAATTTGTCCACTTTCAAATTTGACTTAATTTAGAATATTTTCAAATAGAGGAGACCGAATTAAAAGAAAGAAAACAGCACCAATTTGTGGCACAGATCTAAATGATAACATTATATGACAAGGTTAATAAATAGTTTCATTTAATGTTAGGTTTTGATGCAACATTTAAAACACTGCTTTGGTTCAAAGTAAGTTATTGAATTTGAGTAACAAGGAACTGAGTAAAATAATTAACATTGTAACAAAGCCCAGAAATGAAATATCATTTGGAAAATAGCAGGCTGGTTAAAGGCCAGGAAGGGAAAAAAAAATAAGAAACACAAATGTTCCATCAGAGCCTTGCTTTGAAAATGAATAAAAGAAGTAAATATATTCCATTTAAATGTTATCTTCTACTTATTAGACCTTCATTTCTAAAGAACAAATAACAAAACAGGATCTGGATTTTTATTAAGTGGGAGTAGGAGCTATTGTTCCCTTTCCATTTTAAGTATGGGTATGTTTTCTCTTGAGACTTCAATCAAGGTCTGTTTCTTTTTACATTAAAAGTTTAGGTAGATCAATATAAAAGAAAAAATTACACCAAAGGGAAACTGGAACAGATAAATATCTTTTAGGACCTGAGTTACCATGTATTCAAAAATACTTTCATTTCAAAAGTAGCATGGCAGAAAACTTTTGTAGGTTAGAACTGCAGAGTAAACAACGTACAAAACCAGATCATGGACAACGTTACTTTCCCATATGGCAAAATAAAATATGTTGTTTTGTAGCATATATTGTATTGCTTATGGAAAGCATTCTATACCAAAAAAACACTATCTTTTAGTAATCTAAATTCCCAATGAACAATGAATACCAAAAAGCACTATCTTTTAATAATATAAATTCCCAGTGTAGTAAGAAAGAAATTCAATGGTACTAAAATCCTCTGAACCTGAGATAAATAGAATCTGACTGCACCTATGGTGAAAGATGATCTCTTTAGCTTACAAAGCATTTTAAGTGCCAGTGATTATTTTTCTCTTCCTAAATCTCTAAAGAGTCTCTGATTTGCTATGATAGTTGCTGAATTTTTAGGATTATTCACTTTCACTTTAATCAATTGAAGACATAGTACAACCCAGCGTCTTCTTTGATGAGTCAATAACTACTTATTGTATCTTTCAACCTAAGAGTCCTCTTTTCCTGCCATTTGCCCGGCAGCTTTGTACTCACTTTAATTTAGTTTGAAGTATATTTAACATTGTGGCTGATTTGGATTGCATGAAATAAGATAGTCAGTTGGTGGAAGCCAATTCAGGCCACATATATTTAATACTTAAATGCTGACCCCGTATGGTGCCTATAGCTGTTTTGGAAGTTGCCAAATCAGCCATATAGCCTACATGACGTAGACTGGGTATGGTCTAAAATGGCCTGAGCCTTCCAAATTTTCTGACTTTTTCTCTTTTTTTGGATTATACCAAAACAATTTCCTTCAGCATTGAAGCATCTGACTGGGTCTTCTAGTTTATTTTTTCTTATGTTTAACTAAGGGAGAAAAATTGATTTGGGTGGGGGTGGGGGAAGGTATGGCTCACCTCAAAGTTTGTGGTAAGGATAAAACTCATAAAATGCCCAAGTTTGTGTTTGTGTGGATCTAGGGTGAGCAAAATACCTGGATATAATTATGTTCAGGAAGTAGAAAAATTGGAATATATATCTCTCTAATCTTTGGGTAGGGCTGAGTCCTTTTCTCAGTTGTATTTCTGCTTCATTAGCACCATGAATTTGTTTAATTCTAACTTTAAACGTGTAATATAAGTAATGTTTCTAGTGATTGAATTTAAGTTATTTCTTAACTCCATACTACTATTTTATTCATTCCCAAATATAAGGGTGATTAGGCATATCTGTTAGCCAACTGGATTAAGAATAAACCATTTCAGGGCGCCTGGGTGGCTCAGTGGGTTAAAGCCTCTGCCTTTGGCTCAGGTCATGATCTCAGGGTCCTGGGATTGAGCCCCGCATTGGGCTCTCTGCTCAGCAGGGAACCTGCTTCCTCCTCTCTCTCTGCCTGCCTCTCTGCCTGCTTGTGATCTCTCTCTCTCTGTCAAATAAATAAATAAAATTAAAAAAAAAAAAAGAATAAACCATTTCCATGACATGAAATTTTAGGCTAAACTGCAAGTTATTAATTTGCTTTTGATTTTGTCAATTTGCCAATGATTCTATCTGAATATAGGGCTTTTACTTAGTGATATCTGAAATAATTCTTTGCTATAAAACCCTATAGATAGGAAAATCATCCAACCTTATAGTCCACATAAAAAATAAAGCATCTCCATTTAGTTTTGTTGAAGGAAATACCTGTCTATACGGTATTACAGTAAAGAGTTATTTCAGATATCACTAAGTAAAAGGCTTGTTTTCGGATGAGAAACAGTCAACAAAACTAAAAGACAACCTGTGGAATGGGAGAAGATATTTTCAAGTGACATACCTGATAGAGGGTTAGTATCCAAAATATATACAGAACTTATAAAACCCAAGACCCCAAAAAAATTTAATTTAAAAATGGGCAAAAGACATGAATGCATATTTTTCCAAAGAAGATATACACATGGACAATGGACACATGAAAAGATGCTCAGCATCACAGATCATTAGGGAAATACAAATCAAAACTACAATGAGATATCCTCTCACATGTCAGAATGGCTAAAATCAACAACACAAGAAACAACTGGTGTTGGCGAGGATATGGACAAAGGGGAACTCTTTTGCACTGTTGGGGGGAATGCAAACTGGTGCAGCCACTTTGGAAAACAGTATGGTGGTTCCTTAAAAATTAAAAGAACTACCCTACAATCCAACAATTGCACTACTAGGTATTTACCCAAAGAATACAAAAATAGTAATTCAAAGGGATACATGCACCCCAATGTTTATAGCAGCATAGTCTACAATAGCCAAACTATGGAAACAACCCATGTTTCCATCAACCGATGAATGAAAGAAGATGTGGTATGTATATACAATGGAATATTACTCAGCCATAAAAAGAATGAAATCTGGCCATTTGCAATGACATGGATGGAGTTAGAGAGTATTATGCTAAGGGAAATAAGTCAGTCAGAGAAAGAGAAATATTATATGATTTCACTCATGTGGAATTTAAGAAACAAAATAGATAAGCATAGGGGAAGGAGGAAAAAGAGAGAGAGAGAGAGAGAGAGAGATACCATAAGAGACTCTTAACTATAGAGAACAAACTGAGAGTCCTGGAGAGGAGGTGGATGGGGGATGGGCTAAATGCGAGATGGATATTAAGGAGGGCACATGATGTAATGAGCACTGGATGTTGTATGTAAGTGATGAATCACTAAATTCTACACTGGAAACCGATATTACACTGTATATTAACTAACTGGAATTTAAATAAAAACTTGAAACTACAAAAAAAAAGCGAAGAGATAAACTACTGAGAAGTGATACTTGCAATACATATAGCCAACAAGGGATTAGTATCTCTCTAGAATATATATATGATCTATAATTATATGTATGACAAACATAAAAATCATTACATTTTATATATTTACATATAATACATAATAATACATATATTATTATTAAGAATTAATAGCAAAAACTGTAGAGAGCACCTCTGCCTAGCAACTCAGGTTATAAACCTCTGAATTATCTTAAACATCCCTCTTAATTGTTCCAAATATCCCCCTCTGCATATTTTTTATTCAGTTAATCTCCAAGTTCTTATGATTCTATTTCTAAACTATCTTCTAAATTATCTTCTTTCCTTCTGGTCCCACTGACACTAACTTGGTTCAAATCTTTATTATATTCCATTTAGCCTAGGGGAATAGATTTCCAACTGATTTCCCTCTCTTCCTTTAATCATTTCTTTTGCGATGCTAACAGAAAAGTTTCTTAATACATTCAGAACAAGCTTGTTATTCTTTTTTTTTTTTTTTTTTGCTTGTTATTGTTTTACTCAGAAATTCACTAAGGTTTGTAATTCATCGCTGTTCATTTTATGTGCATACATAATTTGATATAAATAATTCTATAAGGTCACCTATTTCTTCATCCTTTTAACTTATGTCCATTTAATTTTTGCTATTACATAGATGTCTTAAGTTTTGTCGTTTCTTTTTTATTTTTCAGCATTATATATTGACTTTTCATTATAAAAGATGAGGATTTAGCTCTCATGCTCTATTCTATAAAACACCCTACATCCGCATCTTCCTAATACAGTTAATACTGCAATTTTGATCATATTTTTAGCATTTTATGTCATTTTGACTATGCAAATGCTATTACAGCTGGTCCAAATATTAAGTTGTTTTTAGTTTTCTGGATAACTTTTTGTGTTCTCTATCTGTTATTTTATTTTCTTGCAATTATTACTAATTTAAACCCAAACTGTTCGCACTTGCCAGTCCTTAACTTAAGATATTTAGATACATGGATTCTATCAATTCCATCATCTTGAAGAAGTTGTTCTTGAGATGTAAATTCCTAGCATAGTACCATTCATATATATGATCGGTAATCAATAAATGTTTATTGATGACTGAAATGTTACCCACTGAGCTGCATAAATATATTTCTTTTTTTTTCATAAATATATTTCTATAGCTTATTTCTTCTGAGAAAAATTAGTTAGGGGGGTTATTTTCAAATTTTGCATAATTTGGAGACCTCAATTTTCTAATCTGCAAAATGGGAATAAGAATTTCTACTTCTCAGATTGTTGTAAGGATTAGTCATATAATGATTATAAGCAGTACTTGGCACATATGAAACACTGAATGGTGATAGGTACTGACTTAAAGTAATGGTTGTGTAATGCTACTACTATCACTACTGTTAGTAATGCTGCGACTACTTGGATCCACATCATGAATTTCCGTAGGAATTTTCAGTGACTTCACATCAAAAGAAAGAGTTAGAGAAAGATTTTCACTGTCTATTTCAAAACTTTTCAAGAGAATTCCTTTGACTTTTTGGGGGGCGAGTCTATTATTTGAAGAGTTTGGGATGTCATTCCTTTTCTCTAACTACTCTGTCTCAGGGATAATATAAGTCCTCTCTTATTAGTGTGGATAGTACTGTGTCAAAGCATGTAACTTTGGGATTTAATTTACAATAAAGTTGGTTTTAACTATTTCATATTTATTATTCTCATCTCTTCAATGAATTTAGGGGCTTTTACTTATTTATTTATTTTTTATTTTATTTATTTTAATTCCAGTGTAGTTTAACATGTAACCTTAGTTTCAGGTGTACAATATCATGATTCAAATGTTCCTTATTATACTCAGTGCTCATCAAGATAAGTACTCTGAATCCCCTTCATCTACTTCATCCATCCCACCATTCACCTCCCTTCTGGTAGCCCTCCGTTTTCTGTAATTAAGAGTCTGTTTTTTGGTTTCTTTCTCTCTCTCTCTCTTTTTTCCTTTGTTCATTTGTTTTCTTTCTTAAATTCCACATATGAAATATCTTCTCCCATTCAGTAGGTTGTCTTTTAGTTTTGTTGGTTGTTTACTTTGTTGTGCAGAAGCTCTTTATTTTAATGTAGTTTATTTTTGTTTTTGTTTCTTTTGCCTCAGGATACATATGTAGGAAGATGTTGCTATGACTGATGTCAGAGACATTACTGTCTGTGCTCTCCTCTAGAATTTTTATGGTTTCAGGTCTCACATTTAGATTCTTAATCCATTTTGAGTTTACTTATACCAAAAGTAGTCCAGTTTCATCCTTTTGTGTGTAGCTATCTAGTTTTCCCAACACCATTTGTTAAAGAGAATGTCTTTTCCCCACTGCATATCCTTGCCTCTTTTGTCAAAGATTAATTAACCATATTATTATGGGTTTATTTGGGGGCTTTCTGTTTTGTTCCATTGATCTATGTGTCTGCTTTGGTGCCAGGACCATACTGCTTTGATTACTACAGCTTTGTAATATAACTTAACTTCAGGAATTGTGATATTCCAGTTTTGTTTTTCTTTTTCAAGACTGCTTTAGCTATTAGGGGTCTTTTGTGGATCCATACAAATTTTAAGATTGTTTGTTCTAGTTTTGTGAAAAATGCAGTTGGTATTTTGATAGGGATTGCATTAAATGTGTAGATTGGGTAGTATGGACATTTTAACAATATTTGTTCTTCTAACCCTTGAGAATGAAATGTCTTTCTGTTTCTTTGAGTCATCTCTAATTTCTCTGATCTGTGTTTTATAGTTTTCAGGGTATAGGTCTTTTGCCTTTTTGGTTAAGTTTATTCCTAGATATCTTATTTTTGGTGTGAATTGTAAATAGGATTGGGCTTGGTGTAAGTCAGTTAGGCAGTTGGTCCTGCAGGTGGCCATGTGTTTATGCTGGGGGATGGTGGAGGGGAGTGGCATCTGCCAGCTCCTTTGTTACTGGAGGAGTCCTCCTGTGAACCTTTCTCCTCCAGGACATGCTCTAAGATGAGTAAATAACACCCCCTCCTATATGTCCCAGACATTTTTCAAATTTTTGCTTCTATGCTCCATATCCTTGGGCTGTTTGTTGTGCTGTCTCTCTAAGGGTGGGGCCTTGGCTTCTAGTCGCCCTCTAGGCTCTCCAAGAATGGAGCCCACTGATTTTTAAAATTCCAAACTTTAATTTCCTAGATTGTAAGAACCCACAAGATTCAGCCCCTTTGGGTTTCAAAGCCAAATGTTATGGGGATTCATCTTCCCCATGTAGACTCTTCTGTGTGATACTCTGTTTCTCTCTCTTCTTTGTGCCCTCTACTCTCTTCCATCAATGGATGGCCAATGTCTAGTTAGCTGCCCACTGAGTTTCTGCCCTTCCTATCCTCTTTGATGTGGCCTCTTCCCTACCTTTGTGGAGTTTGTTCTGCCAGTCTTCTGGTCATTTTCTGGGTTATTTATCCTGTTGTAAATGTTATCTTGTATCCATGTGTTGAGGTGAGCTTAGGGTCCTCTTACTTTGCCGTCTTCCCAGCCTTCTGATTTCATGGGCTTTTAAAATGCCACCAGAAATCATTGCTTTTCATATTTTGTACTTCTTCTTCAGAATATTTTTATATCTTTGAGCATTATGGTTGAATTCAGCACCATGAATTATAGATGCTTAGATGATATTATTATATTAAGTCATCTAAGTTTCAAGTGAATAAGGAAGAGAATGAAGAAACTTAGTCTCCCACTGGTACCTAAAATTTCTGGGAGCATATAGACTTGATTCTAAAATGTTCCATAGCCAGTTGTGCTATTTTAGACTTACTCCTTTATCCCTCCTCAAAATGTTTTCCCCATGAAGTCTTTTTTGGAAATTCTGCTTTATGTTCATTTTGGAAATACTTATTAAAGCAGGTTGACTCAGGGATGCTACAAAAGAACCTTTTGGCCAGAGAAGAAAAATCTCTAATAGCAGAATGTCCCAAGTCAACAATTCTTATGAGGCTATTCTTACTGCTTATGTGCCTGATATGTGGGAATTTCTGATAGTTCATTCAGCATTTTTATTTCCCTGAGAAACACAGAAGGCATTTGAAGTTGTCTCTTAAACGTGTCTCTATTACATTAGTCATTTTGGAAATCTCAGGGAAAGAAATGATCATCGTTGCACGTAGAGCCAAACTCAATCTCTCCTTTACCTAATTGAGCTAACTTTTTGTTTAAACTTCACATGTAGCTGACAAAATAAGAGATTATTTTTAAATTATCAAACATTTATGTATATTTTTACATTTGCAATAGCAGGTTTAATGTGGATTTTTAAAAATTTTGCTAATTAAGAAAACTACACATCAGTAGTGAATTTTCATTATTACAAAATGATTTATTTATTTTTTTGCTTTTTTAAAAATTATTATTGTGTTATGTTCATCACCATACAGTCCATCATTAATTTTTGATGTAGTATTCCATGATTCATTGTTTGCATATAACACCCAGTGCTCCATGACAAAATGATTTATTTTTAAACTATTAATTGTACCAGCTATCAAGAGAAAAAGGAATTCAGCTAAAATGTAGAATTGCAACTGATTAGTGAAAACATCAGAAGAAACTCTAGAAGATAATTCTGCTCATAGACTGTGCTTATAACTGCACAAAGAAGATTGGGATGTACTGCTAACACCTTGCATTCAAGTTGCTCCAATCAGATTCATTATTTTTTTCCTTATACCTGTGCTCCTTTTCTTGGTTAATTTGTTTACTGTCTTTTTAGTCACCAATGTATATACTTTGACCTCCTTGCTCCTTTTCACTAAGTTCTAGTCATTAAGTTCTGTGGTTTTACCTCTGAAATGCCTCTTGACTCATTCTTCTCTTTTCCCTTTCATTTCCTTGATTCAGAGCTTTACTAAGCTATTGCATAATGCTCCTAACTGGTCTTCCTATCTCTCTAGCCTCCCAAGGTACCTTAGGAACTTTTGATTGTTTTGCATTTTTAGGATCGAAATCTAACTTTCTTGATAGGGCCGTGAAGGTCCTTTGCTACCTCAGTATTGTTGTTGCTAATGGATAAAAGCTAGGGCTTTTGGGTCACAGAGACTTGGATGCAGATTTCATCTTTGTCACTTCCTCTGTGATTTGTTCAAACAGGTTTTTTAACTTTACTAAGGATAGTTTCCATTGGTAATGATAAGAACAATAATAGTTTACAACTCCTAGAAATTTTGTGAGGATTAAATTCGCTATAATCTATTTAAAATGCTCACTGTGTGATAAGCATTCAGCATGTTAGTTTTCATTTGTATTTCTCATTATTTTAGCTACCATGCCTATTGCTTACTATGCTGAGTTTTCAGATTCCATTTATCTCCTTATGTTTTCTCTTCCCTATTTGATGAACCTACTTGCTCATAGGAGAATTATGATTTTGAATCACCCAGATAAAGGTGGATCTCCTTACTTAGCAACCTACTTGTTCTCCAAAGCCCTATTTAAATGCCACTTCTTCTGTGAAGATTTCCTTGGCTGAACTGAATTAATCACTCTTCTGAAAGTCACATTGCACATTCATACTAATGATTGGATTCATAACACTGTATCATAGGTATGCTTTTGAAAGCTCTTTTCCCTGATCCATTTGAAAATCTTCAAAGGTTGAGACCATATCTAATTCATCCTTATATCCACAGTGCCTCACAGTGTTGAATGCTAGAAAATGCAAACATTTCAACTTGTATCCTAGTTTTAAGTTCTATCTCTCTTGAGTTAGTCGCCTCTAAAAATAGACATCTGAATGTCTTTCTCAAAGGTAATTTTAAAAATAGTAAATTGAAAACACATTACTATTTTAGCACTACTATTTAACTAACTTGGAAGCTGAAGTAAAAAGTCATCCACAATCATGCTGTTATCATGCGACTTGTATTATTCTTTTGATATTTTCCCTTCTAATTGTTTTTCTGTAAACATATATTTGCATAGTTATAATTCTAATGTGCATTCAATTTTTTGTTCTGTTTGTTTTTTTAAGCATTATGTTTTAGGTACTTTATATGCTATGACAGTACATTTATAACCATTTAAAAACTACTTAATTCTTTAAGTGAATATTTAATTATTTGTTATATATTTCTGTCTATCCTTCCTCTCCTGTCTTGCTATTATAAACACTGCTATAGTAGACAATTTCATGACAGTAGCCTTTTGTATATGTTGGATTAATTCCTTGATATACATTTCCCAAAGTGAAGTTAATTCTTTAATGTTAATTCACTTCAATCATATACTGTTCTAGGATTATAACTATAGCACTCAAACAGGCCATGATGAAATTGAAAAATGAAGGCTAGGGCAGAAGATTAAGGAAGGAAGAGGAGGTATTTTTTTCAATAAAACTGTATACTCCTTAAAGAGAGGTACCTAGCCTTATAGTTCTTTGTTCTTTCCTCTTATGAGTAAAAAATATTCATTAATTAAATATTTATTGAACACTTATTTATTGAGCACTCTAAGTACAAAAACATAATGCCTGCCCTCAGAAAGCTTGCAGTTGACTGCGAAAGACAGACATCCAAGCAGGCCATTAGAATGCACAGAAATAAGGACTAAAATGGTTATAACCTGCTTGAACAAATCACACAAGAAATGGTAAAGATGAAATCTGCATCCAGGTCTGTATATTATTATATTAAAGAATATACAGAATGAGCAACTTAACTCATATTGGAGGGCTCAGAGAATTCATTCAAAAAATTGTGTCCTAGTCACTAAAGGTAGAATTCTGAAGTTCAGGGGGTTCTTGGTCTGCTGGAGACTGACACATATTTTTAAAATATCTATTAGTAGATTTAAAATTCCAAATGAATTTCTAAACCAAGAGAAAGATTTCAAATGAAATATTTGAAGATATGTTTTCTGATTCAGAGAGGATATAGATGGGATAAAACATTGAAAGAGCATTTATGAGGTACAACAAGAATGGAAGAAGAAGAAAGGCACATTCCCTTTTCTACATCTTATTGTGCAGCCAAACCTACATGGGGGAGGTGGGCAAAAATACTTATCCTTGAATGAATACAAGGATTGGTAAATATATCAGACTGGCCCTTTTAATTTCTAAATCAAGACTGCATTTTTGTGACCCAGGTAAGCCTATGACATTCTATTCCAAGAAGATTTCAGAAGAAATAAAAAAGAAGGGACTGCCCAAATTTTTATCCACGTAAGTGCAGCATTACCTCCGACTGAGTCAAAAGATAGTGAGAGATTCTTTTGATGTTATACTATGAATCATCCATATTCAACTTACTAGTTGTCATGGCTATATACATACACAGTCTTAATTTCCTAGATGATCAGAGACTTGATGTCATACCTCGGTGCTCATTTTTTAAGTGCATATGGCGTAGTCAGCTAATTACCTCAAATCCATATGTCCTTTCTTTTGGTCAAAGAACCCCAGGACTTTCGAAGCTGATAAAACTGCCCAGCTAGTGACTACTTTTTCTAGCCTTTCTCACAAGAGGTATATCCTTGTAACTAAATTTTGGCCACTGTTATTTGAGAACTTAATTATTCAACTCTGGGTCACTTCCTTAAAAAAGGAAGCTGATGACCTTCTTATCCTTTCTCCTCTTTGCCACTGGCTGTGACTTGATGATAATTTGAACAATTGCCTCTGGATATAGAGCTATGGGAGCTATGTGTTATAACAGAGCTGCCTTGCCAACCCTACCTCTGGATTGTTAGGTATAAATTTATATAATTTAAAATATAACAGACATTTGGTATCTATGTATAATATAAAAACATTTATTCATTAGGGGGAGATTTTCTTATAGTAAATTAGCCTATTCTTTGCTTAGTTCAGGAGGAGTAGTGGTATAAGGCTAGAATATTCCAGGCAAATAGATAAAAGTACAAAAGAGTAGCTGATTCAGGTAAATACAAGTATTTTGGTATGACTAGACTGTAGGGTATATGAGAGAAAGTGGTGAGAGTAGAAGCTGGAAAAATAGGAAGTAGCCAAATCATGAGGAAACTTGTATATCACACCACCAGATTTAGATTTTATCCTATTAGCAGTAGGGAACCATTGAAAGCTGTCGAACAAGGGGCATGGCTTAAAGAAAGATCACATTGGCAATAGTATAGAGGATGAATGACTTTTGTCTTGTCCTGTTTTGGATAGTCTGTCTTTAATCCCTTTCTCTAAAGTTGGTTAATCAAGGGAAATGTAATCAGGCTTTTCTTCAGTTTAGATGAGCTCATATAATCCTAAACTCCAGGGCTCATTATGAAATCAAAGGAGCAGGAACAACCTTTCCAGAATCCTCTTCCTCATCCTGAGCTGTTATGAGTGGGTTGGAAGGCTAGCCCTGCTTGGTGGAGCTACATGCCTTTCCAGCAGTGCTAGCATTCAGAAAATTCTGGGCAATTTCTTCTTTCAGATCCAACCTAAATTCACATCCAAACTAAGCCTTTTTAGAGAATTACTTTTCCAGTTGTATTGCTGACAAATCTGTTCTCTGTAGTCATTTCCTCATATTGCACAGCTTTTTTTTTTTTATCATGTGCTTGCTGAATCACAGCAACACTTAGTTCCATGCCTTGGGCCCTTGAATCTTTTGGTGTGTACTCCAAGAAGATCCAATCTAAGTGTCCCTGGTTTTATTCCCTGCTGTTCCTTCAGCATATTATATGTGTGTAGGTTAGTAACCACAAAGTGCCTGGTTGCTTTTAGTCTTCCCACAGGAACTACATTTTAATGTTCATTAGCCTACAAAATAATATAATTCGTACACACAAATAGAAAATGCTCATCCAGCTTGGAATTTTTTTCTTTACATCTTAGCAATTAAAGGTAACCAGGTTTTTATGGAACTTTCTTGCCATTTGCTTTTGTTTTGTTATTCTCAGAAAATAAAATAGGAAAAGTTTTCTAGTGAGCTAAGCCCATTACCCCCCAAGGGACTGACTATCCATTCTGTACTACATTAGAGGGAAGGACAGCTAAGATGAGTGATATCTTGGCCTGCTGTAATCATGTTCATTTGGCGATATATACAGTCCTGCTCAACCCTCCTTCGAATGGTGTATCGAAAGCTTTGGGTATCTAAAACCTTGCCTGTAACAAATTTTTTCAACATGCCTCCTTTGCCTCTTACAGATTTTAAGCAGATGTATTGAATCAGTAAAATGAAGATGTGGTAAATTCCCCTTTATTTTGAATAGAAACAATCACCAAAGCTCAATCAGGTTTCTCCTTGGCCCTCTTTTATTTGCAAGAGGCAGAGCCAGAGCAAGCATAATTGTTAAGAGAGGTTTTTTTTAAGATAGCACCTAAGGCAAGGTTACCTGATATCCTATCCTTAGGTCTAAAATGCTGTCCACTGGAAATTGACTTATATAATGATGATTCTTAAATACTTAAAAAAATACTTCCCAAATAAGGAAATATTGATCCATCAGCAAGTATTTATTGACTATCTACTATCAACCAATAATCAAGTAAGCTTACTATTGTTAACTCTGCTTTAGAGATGAGGAAACTGAGGCAAGTTAATTTCAAGAATCTGCTCAAGGTCACACATCTAGAAAGTGGTAAAAAAAGGAGTTGTACCAAAGCTCGTAGTTAACTTTCCTCAAGGAGTTGACAGTATGGATGGGAGAATAAGACTAATACATGAAAAAAAAAAAGGGAATAATTAGACCCAGAACCATGTGGTCAAAACTATGGGTTTAATATACAGAGGATAAAGAGTTTAACAGGGCTTATAATAATTAGGCTTCAAGCCTAATGTTAGGCTTCAAGCAGAATGTTAGATTTGAACTAGATCTTGAGGATGAAATAGAACTTACACAGGCAAAGTAGAGGGAAAATGCAATTCGGTCATGAAGGAATAGTTAGAGCAGACTATTGCAGGGGAGAACCATAAAACTTAAGTTCAGAGTATTTTCTGTGCTGCATACATGTAACTTTATTCTAGTTCTTCAAGTTTAGTAACCCATCATCATACCCCATTTCCAACTATATAGATAAATAGATTTCCCAAGAAAGTCTATTTTAGACATTCAGAGCTGGAATTTCTTATTTGAAATTCAACAGGCTTTCTCTACCACCACACTGCATGGAGTATGAGTAATGAGAATGGGAGGAGAAAGAGCCTATAGTACTGGGTATTCTCAAACTGTCTCCTTTTCAAGTACTAAGCAGACCCAATTCTGCTTAGCTTCCCAGATTGCAGGGCTGTCAGATGTAAAGGAAAAACAAAGTACATGAAGTTTCTTTCAAGGTGCACATGTGGACTGGTGTTTCTTTTCTTGGCTGTTAGAAGGCGCCTTCATCACAGCACAAAGGAATTTTCTTGATACTGTGGGGATTTATTGGTACATGTTATAATGTACCACAGAGGCACTTTTTCCCTGTGCAGAATTAAGTCTGATGGGTGACAAAGCAAATGCCCAATAGGCTCCTGAGATATGATGTGTGGGTCCTGAAAAGAAAGGAGTTTGAAGATTGAAAAAGAAGGGGGAAAAAAAGGAACAGGGAGACAAGTTTGCTCTTTTACCTCAACCTTGGTCTTACTATGGAAATGATACTGTTTAAAAAAAAAAAATCCATACTTCACAGACATTAGCTTTTGGTTAGGAGGCAAACACTGTTCTTTTAGCAGATGGGTAGGCCAGAAGGTGTAGAAGAAAATGAAGTTTAAGGAAATGCCTGATTCTTAGAGGATTCTTGGAAGGTCATACAGTGAATGTCCTTAAAATCTACTTGGGAGGTTTATAAAGACAGGAGTGATACAGTTGAATTTCTTTGACACTTTTTCACCTGGTTCTGCCTACAAATGGTTGCATGGAGCTGGATTAGATGATTTCTACTCCAGCCTTGCAGATCTGTGGTTATATTCAAGTTGTTTTAACCAAAGGGAATTAGTCTTTAGAGATTTAGAAGTATTTAATGGGGACATATTAGAAAGTCTGTCTTGTTAAAATGAAAGGACACAATTATTAATATAGTTAAAAGATTGGAGGCCTAGGACAACAATTTCAGAAAGAATTCCTGAAGTCTTTGTTAATTGAGAAAGTCACGTCTAAGGAAATTTTATTTCTTTGTAGTAGAGGGAGTGCCTTGAGATATTCTGTACTTATACAACTACATAAAGAAAAAGGTCTGTCAAGGTGGGCTATGTCCGTTACTATATCTCTGCTTTGCTTTTGTATTTTGAGGCATGCATCCCAAGTAAATGAGCAATAAATCTTTAGGAAATTGGGGTCTCCTGACAGTATAGATATTGTGCCTGAAAGGAGCATTGCATACTATTGCATCATTTATGGGGATTTTACATCCTCTGATTTTTTTTTTTTTTTTAAGAGAGGGAGAAACAGGGGATAGTGGCAGAGGGAGAGGGGGAGAATCTTAAGCAGTCTATACACCCGGTGTGGAGCCTGACTTGGGGCTTAATCTCACAAGCCTGAGATCATGATCTGAGCTGCAACCAAGAGTCAGATGCTCAACCAACTGTGCCACCCACCCAGGTGCCCCTCTGATTATCTTTTAAGAGTAGAAATTTCAAGCAAATAGGAAGTTTTAATTCAAAACTTGCTACTTCTCATATAGATTTCTTGGGTTCCATTCATTAAGTAAACACCTATGTGCCAGTAGTAATACAAAACATTAGGAATACAATGATAAGAGATCAACATGGTCCTTGTCATTAAATATTCATTATCTGGACTCTCAAACTCTTAAGAGTGATGATATCATACCTAGTAATAATTTAATATAATTAGATGAAAGTTTCCTTTGTATAAAGCAAGATTGTTCCCAGAATTATAATACTTACAAGAGAAAATTTTAAACTTGGAAAGAACTTGTGAAATGTCTCCTTTTGAGTCAAGAATCCATTTTAAAAATCACTGGTAGTTCTAGAAAAATCAGATTTTCCAATTTATTCATAATGTGGTAGAATCAAGTATACTTTCATAGATCTGCAACAGCACATTGGTAAGGGAGGCATGCAACAAGAAACCAATTTCAAATTTTGTTTCTTATTTCTGAAATGGTTTTCTGTCGTAACTTTGGAAAACCAGCACCATGAATTTTTCAAATTATCCTTAGGCAGCTCTGGCATAATTTATGTTAAGAGGTTTTGGCCTGTTTATGTACCCTGGAATTTGCCAAAATTAGTAATGTGATATTCCATATTTAGCAAACCTATAGAGCAATAAATAAGGACATATGACTATTGGGGAGTGCTGTTTGTTTAAATTCTTTTTTGTGGCATTCATGAAATGTGGGGAACTTCCAACTCAAATTCTGCAATATTAGGCAGCAAGTTGTACTCTGAACCAAACCAGATGGTGATCAGCTCTATTCCTATTATCAACTCACTATAGCGATGGTTACCAGACCTTACTTGCAACTTTAACATTTGGAACAGATTAACAGCAGTTAGGCTGAAATGAGAAACCTCCATTTTACTAAAAGTTTCAGAACATATCATGCTGTAAAATCAGAAAGACTAGTAAGAAAAATTATGAGGGAAAGAGTTCACTGTCTACCTTGGTTTCTCCCTGCAGGACGTGTTATTTCCTTTTTATGAGTGCCTTTTTCAAAGGAATTTTAATGTGGAGTATTGTGAGGATTATGGTCTATTAGCCTATCAGCCTCACAACCCATTGTTGAATTTATCTCATTGTAGCCATGAGCAGTGCAGGCCTGAGGCACATGGGGAGTTGTTTGTACTTTGGGGGATTTCCTTTGCAGTAAGGTCACAAACAGTCACACGCACACAAGTGCGTACATGTACGCACAAGTGCACGTATGCACATACTTCCACACACCCTGTACTTCAGAATTTACCCACACACTCAAAATCAGGAAACATTTGGGCTGCCTAGATTTGGCCCGTGGATTTGAATGTATTTGGCTAAATGTTTTTGCCTTGTCAGCCAATGCCCCAATGCCATATACTGTCTATTTCTCACAGTGACCTTGTCTTTGTAGCATCTATTGGTCAAATCCATTCCTAGGGCTTTATAGGACTAGGACAAATCAATGTGTGTCCTTCACATCTAATTTGTATACAGGTGAAACCAAGTTAAAGTGAACACTGAGGGCGGCAAGTCTTAAAGTTACAGCTATCAGGACAAAATGTCACTTTGTTCAATGACCCATTTTGTGGTATGGAAAACTGATGTATTTAGTTAAAGGATGTATTAAAGATACACAGTGTGCGTGGTAGATGTGATGAAGACAGATATGAATGTTCCTAATGTATCAATATTCTTCTATTATTGTGATTCAGGGACAGAGACAAAAAGGTAAATTCTCTACTTTCTATACTTAATGGTGGCAACCCTGCTCTTGTTCTTCTGGTAGGCTGAACAGCTTGCCAGAGAAACCCGTCAGAGAGAGGCCGACTTCTTTTGTGCAATTTTGTTTATTCTCTAGCCAAGATCTTGCTTCAGGGTTGATTGAAAATCCTTTGCCTGTTTCTTGGTGTGATAGGAAATAAAAATTCCTCTTTAGGATTGGATTTTTGAAGCCTCTTGTACTGTACAAATCCGGAAAGATGAAAATACTGCTTAGTTCCAGGAAGATAAGAATACCTCACTCTTGTCTTCTGGAATTGAATTTTGGGGTGCAGTCATTAGAAATGCAGACAATGGAGTTACGTTAGATCTGGAGGAGAGTAGCAAGAGGGTCGGAGAGAGAGAGACCAGGCAGGGAATAACTTTCGCAAGTTGCAAAAAGGAGAATGTTCTTTATCCTAAAAGTGGAAGGATCTCTTTTAAGTATTTTTAACTGGAAAAGACATGATAGGATTGGAAACTATATGACTGCACTTTAGAAGAAGTAGGAATATTAGATGCCAAGAATAATGGAAACCAGTTAGGTTATTGCAGGAGACCAGGTGAATGATAACTTTGACTACTATGGTCCTTCAAGTCTTTGTTCTATTCACCCATAATTATGGTTATCTATATTTTAATAAAATAGGTTATACCTTATATACTATTTAAACTCTTTGACTTTTTTGAATTCACAACTTATAGTGTACATTTTATTGCCACTTATCATTATTCTATATTAATCTTTAATGGCCACATAATATTCCCTCATAGGAGAATATTAAAGAAGTTTGTTGAGTCATCTACTGAGTGATATTTGAGTTTTCAGTTTTTCAATAGACACTATTATGACTATCCTTGTAAGTACATCTTCACTCACATTATGTCTATTTCATTAGGATAACTTCCTAGAAGTAGAATTTCTGGGACAAAGAGTATTCAAAAGTCTTAAATTTTTCAGGGTATTGCCAAATTGTACATGGCTGTAATTCAGCTTCTTTTGCGGTATAGCTGTTACCCAAGGAGCTATGTGTGAGTTGCATGTAAAATCCCCACACTGTGTGTGCTCCTCTTCTCAAATTTGTTAATTATGATTGTTCCTTATAGTGTAATGTACCTTGTAAATAATAAATGTACTTCTCTTATTATAATAAGTAATCAGTTACCTCTCTTATTCCAGACACTAGAGTTAAAATTTGGAATGGGAAAGGACTTGTGAAATTCTTCTTTAAACTAAGAATTCATTTTTTGAAATCACTAGTAGATCTAAATTTATCATAATTTCCAATTTATTCATAATGTGACAGAATAAATAAAAGTCTATCCATCTCAGACATGAAAAAAACATAATCTCTGTCCTCAAGTATTCAAACTTTCTAAAACAGACTTTTTTGTAAGAGCAATTTTAGCTACACAAAAAAATTCAAGGATTTTTTTAATTACCAAAAAAGGAGGAAGAAAGAAGAAAGATCAGAGCTATAAATAGATGCATATTTTTGAAGTGAAAGAAAATGATTATTTGTTCCTTTGAATTTTTTAGAAGGCAGTATTGTAATTTGTTAATGCTTGGAGCTGCTTACAACAAGGATCTATCAGAGGATAGATCCCTTTGGTTTAAATTCATGAGAAATTGCTTAGTGAAAAAGATCTTGACTGGACTGACTATAAGAGAGTTCTTATTCCCACAGTGGCAATTATGTTTCTAATGAGATGAACATTATAGCCAACTTGGAACCATCTTATCTGTGTTAAATACAATTCCTTTTGTTACATGTTAACATGCCACAAACTTAGCCTTCAATTAAAATAATACCCAACTCCCATTCTTCTTTTTCTTAATTCAAATACTATCTTGCTAAATGTTAGGCACATAGTAGATGCTTAGTAAATGTTTGATTAATTAATTAACCTGGAAAGTAGCTGTTAATAGATTGAAGATTCTCATTTTGGATCTGCCTTGCTATGAAGATTAGTAGCAAAATACACCATTCATGCTAGAGAAGCATGTTTGAGGTAATCAAAGTGAGGGCAGTAACTTAAAATCTTTTTTTTTTTTTTTAAGATTTTATTTTTTATTTGCCAGAGAGAAAGAACAAGAGAGAGGGCACAAACAGGGGGAGTGACAGTCAGAGTGAGAGGGAGAAGCAGGCTCCTTGCTCAGCAGGAAGCCTAATAATGCAGGACTGGATCCCATCATGACCTGAGCCAAAAAGCAGACACTTAACCAACTGAGCCACTCAGGTGTCCTGGTAACTTAAAATCTTAACTGGGATTCTGTATTTACAGAATTTAAGCAACTATTTACACCTCAGTAACTTTTCTGTTGTTTTAGAAATTCATTTCTACTACATAATTACATTTTCTCAAGTATCCTGTGTTCTCAAATAATCAATACAAAACCACACCCAAGACAAAACAAAACCCAAAACAAAAAACAAAAGGACAGACTAGCCACACTCTAACCAAATCATCATATAAGAACCTTGTTTCTTTGGGACCTCACAGGTTCCCATTTATTTTTACTTTTTTTTTTTTTTAAGTTATATTTATTTATTTGTCAGAGAGAGAGAGAGACAGCGAGACAGGGAATACAAGCAGGGGGAGTGGGAGAGGAAGAAGCAGGCTTCCAGCTGAGAGCCTGATGCAGGGCTCCGTCCCAGGACCCTGGGATCATGACCCGAGCCGAAGGCAGACACTTAACAACTGAGCCACCATCACAGGTTCCCATTTAATAGTCTCTTTCCCCTATTACTCTATTTCTAGGACACTCATACCACTGTGATGTCTCATTAGCCAAGAGCATTTTCTCTCTTAAATCTTCTCAACTAACAATTCAGAGGAAGAGTTTAAGATATTACTATTTTCAAGAGTTATTGTATTTTATTAGGAGAATCTTTAAAAAGGAAAAAAAACCTTTATGATTCAAAGTAGCAATGTATAGCAGAGGGAATTTTAGGTGACCCAAGGATGCCATTTTCGAAGTTCTTCCTAATATCTGAAGTATTGAGGAACTTATTTAAATTTTCCTTTCAAAGCACCATCCTCCTACTCTCATATTATAACCACTAGAAAAGATGGCTTCCCTACTCTCTAGCCCAACCAGAAATTTTCCCACCATGGAAATGCGTGCCTGTTTGAATTGCTTTCCCTTTCATGATATAAAGCCAAATCCCCAAGAATACAGCAAAAACCTTGTTATAGAACATCCTTGGTTCCAACATTTATTTAAAAGTGGCTTTATCTTAATGTACATATACCTAAAGAAAATTATCCTGTTAAAATGTTTGCAATATTCCTTTTTAACCTTTAAGATGTTATAAACCAAAGCTTGACATTAAATAAATGAATGGATGTGTTCTTGACTCTGGTTTGTGATATGGGGCATCACACTATGATCAGGCTGTTTTACTTGATGTTAACAATTATTTTTTGAGTTTTCCACCATCCAGACTTCTATTAATCAGGCCACAATCTATTTTCTTTTATTAAAAGATTTTATTTATTTGAGAGAGAACAAGAGAGTGCTTGAGCACAAGTGGAGGGAGGGGCAGAGGGAGGGAGAAGCAGACTTCCCACTGAGCATGACTTGACTTGGGGCTCCATCCCAGGTCCCTGAGACCATGACCAAGCTGAAGGCAGCCACTTAACCAACTGAGCCACCCAGGTGCTCCTAACAATCTATTTTCTACCATATCCATTATTACCTAATTATCATTTAATTGTAAAAGATTATTATTAAAATAATATTTAATAATTTATTAAATATTAAATTATATATAAATATAAATATATAAATAAAAATTATTAATAAAATAATATAGTATATAAAATTTAAAAAGTAAGAAAACCATTCTCAGGGGGTGGTGGAGAGGGCAATAGAAAGGAACTGGTTTGAATATTGATCAAGATAGTAAAGCCTATGCTTCGTAGCAAACAAACCATCAAATCTCATTGACTTGACTTAGTTGGTCCAGGTGACTCTCCAGGAAAACTTGTCTTCAGTACTGTAACTTGACAGTTGAAGCTACTGAGATCTTGAGGCTCCACTTGTCTCCTCACCTCAGTAGGATGCCTCAACAGGGAAGAGTGAATCGAGCGTTTAATACCTTTTCAGATCCCACTGGTCAGAGGTAATCATATGGCCCCACCAAACTGTAAAGTCTGGGAATCATGGTGAACATTATTAATGAGAACAGAACTAAATTTATCTAAATTTTGAGAGAAAGGGTTCAGTCATATGAAAGAACATCAGGTCTGAGAAGAAATGAATACATATTGGGTACCTACTGTGGAAGTTTCCTAATTTTTTTGATTTATGGCATTGATTTCTAGGCTAAAATAAGCAACTAACTCTGCTGTTGATTGAAGTCCAACCAACTTAAAATTTATTTGTATACAAACAAGTTAGTAGCTTCTTCAGGTAAAATAATACAAAAATTTGTTAGAAGAAAAAATGTTATTTTTAGGGTTTTTTTTTAAATTCAAGTATAATTAGCATGCAGTGTTACCTTAGACTTGTATTAGGGATACAATATAGTGATTCAACAATTCTATACATTTCTCAGTTCTCATCATGATTAAGTGTACTCTTAACCCCCTTTATGTATTTCATCCACCTCCCAAATACACCTCCCCTCTGGCAGCCACTCATTTGTCCTCTATATTTAAGAGTGTGCTTTTTATTTGTCTCTTTTTTCCCTTTGTTTATTTTTTAAAAAATTTTTATTGATTTAGAGGGAGAGAGAAAGGGAGGGAGGGGCAGAGGGAGAGGAAGAGAGAGAATCTCAAGCAGACTTTGCTCTGAGCAAGGAGCTCTATGAGGAGCTCGATCTCATAAGCCTGAGATCATGACCTGAACTGATGAAACCAAGAGTCACACCCTTAACTGATTGAGTCACCCAGGTGCCACATTTGTTTTGTTTCTTAAATTACAGGAGTGAAATAATATGGTATTTATCTTTCTCTGACTGACTTATTTAACTTATCATTATACCCTCTAGGTCAATCCATGTTGTTGCAAATGGCAAGAGCTCGTTCCTTTTTTATGGCTGTGTAATATTCCTGTGTGTGTGTGTGTGTGTGTGTGTGTGTGTGTGTGTGTGTGTGTGATATTACCATATCTTTATCCTTCACCAATGGATGGACATTTGGGCTTCTTCTGTATCTTGGCTACTGTAAATAATGTTGCAATTAATACAGGAGTACATATATATTTTGAATGAGTATTTTCATTTTCTTTGAGTAAATGCCCAGTAGTGGAATTACTGGATGATATGATAATTTTGTTTTTAATTTTTTGAGGAACCTCCATACTGTTTTCTACAGTGGCTGCACCAGCTTGCATTCCTACCAACAGTGCGTGAGGGTTCCTTCTCTGCAGCCTCACCATCACTTGTTATTTTTTGTGGTTTTGATTTTAGTTATTCTGACAGCTATAAGGTGTTATCTCACTGTGGTTCTGATTTGCATTTCCCTGATGATGAATGATGTTGACCATCTTTTCGTGCCGCTGTTGGCCATCTATCTCTCTTTGGAAAAATGTCTATTCAGGTCTTTTGCCCATTTTTTAATTGGATTGTTTATCTTTTTTGGTGTTGAGTTGTGTAAGTTCTTTATATATTTTGGATATTAACTCCTTATCAGATCTGTCATTTGCAGATATCTTTTTCCATTCAGTAGGTTGTCTTGTTGTTTTGCTGATAGTTTTCTTCACTGTGCAGAAGAAGCTTTTTGTTTTGGCGTAGTCTAATTTTAGTCTTAACCACAGTTACTTACTAAAAAGATATGTGAGCATCTTGGGCACTACACACCTCTCAGACATTGGAATCATATTGGATACCACCACTTTCATTTCCTGTTCTACATTGATTTTCATGCTTATTTGCTTTCTGTCCAGCAACCATCAAAACTCAGCTTCACAAAGATATGACATCACTGAAAAGAATGTAGTGTGATTTAATGTGGAAAATGAACTGTGTTGAGCTGGTAGTTCACACAGTGGCTGACAGATTTTGAATATTGCTGTATTTCCTTTAAACATTTAAAATGTCCCACAGCACCTCTATAAGGGTGCTGCAGTGCCCCCAGGGTGCCTCCATACACAGTATGGAAACCATAGGCTTATTGCATAGGTACTGTCTAGATCACTTCTCCTAATAGTTTGGTAGGTGTTATCATTCTCAATTTGGATGAGAAAACTAAGGTTTGAAAAGGGCATGAATTCTATTCCAAATCTTCTACTTAGTAATTACAAAGCAGAGGCTTGAAGCCCAGCCTCTGACTCCAAACTCCATTGCATCATGCCATGTGCCGTGAGATTTGCAGGATTAAGGTTTTCACAGCTTCCTCTCCCCATGACCTTTACTGGGTTTCAAGAAACATTGAAATGACTATTTTTTTAAACATGTGGAAGTGCTTGAAACTCATGGAAATGATTTTAAGTCATGTCTACATTTTTAGCTTTAAGGCACACCTGCTAGAAAATAAATTCTCTTGAGTGGAGATTAAAGAACTTTAAAATGGTCTTAAAATGGCCCCAAGGAAGATTGTTTAAGCTTGAAATCAAGACAGTACATTTCTAATTAACTTGTAATTATTTTATTGGTAATTTTTAATGTGACATTTAGTATGGACCACATATCACTTTTTCTCCAGCTGTCAGGACAGTCCCTAAACTAAACCTTCTTTACCAGCTGTTGCCTAATTCAATATGGTCCATGCTGGAATTTTTCCAACTCTGCCTGCACATAATTTCTAAGTCTCAACAGACCTGTGCAAACATGAACCATAACTATAATCTTTCATGTTACTTATAGTTCTATTTAATTCTCTGAAATACTACCTGATAAATAGTGTAATCAGAAGAATTCCAATTTAACAGTAACCACTTCCACATCACTTTTGTACTCTCATCTAATTTGAAACAGGTTTTGGATTACTACCTCCTAAATTATGTAAACTCCTAATCAATGATTAATTTAAGAATCTTCAAGCTGCTGTTTTTTTCTTTTTTTTTTTTTCCTCTCTTTTTCTGTGTGGCTCCTAAGTGTCAATAAATTCAGAACTAGTCAAATGAAAATTTTTTTCTTCCTTAGACTTTTTAGGCCTTTATTTTCTCGTGAGCTTGTTGAGGAGACAGAGGATGAGTATTTAGAAACAAATAAGAGTAAATTCTTACAACAGAAAATTGTTCTTAAAGAAAGTGTCTCTTAATGTAAAATTAAAAGTACATTTTTATTAAATACCTCTGTCATAATTATAGTTCAGAGAAATATCTGAAGAAGAAAAACTATTCTTCATTTAAAAACAAATTCATCATGAGTGGCTATAGAGTGACATTTATTGAGCATTCTGTACGTTCCAGGCATTTTATGCTTATTATTTTGTATAAACCTAAACACAACAATGGGAAGTCATTGTTATTACCTTCATCTTGCAGATGAGAAAACTGACAGCTGTGAGTTTGAGGAAATCTTTCAGGTTAACAAGTGAATAAACATTAGAGCTTGCATTCAGACTCAACCATGGCTTTTGCCTGTAGGGGTGTGCTACCTTCAGATTAAGATATGTGGAGATAGTCTCATCTTTTGTAATGGTGATTGCATATGAAAACATAATATTAATTCTTTTAATTGATTAAATACTCAATATTTATTGAGGGCTACAATGTGATTGGCTTTCTTCTAGGAGCTAATTAGTACTAATTGTGAATACTGACATTTTTTTAAGTGTATAGCATATGCACTTACTAAAAGTCCATGATTTATTTTTAGCTTTTCTTTTTCTTTTTTTTTTTTT